>CM055124.1:301877675-303077675 GCA_029206835.1 Rana muscosa
ATATTGCACTGGAGATAAAATCGATGTAGCTACATAAACTGTAAAAAAAGTGCGAGTAATACCAAACGGTAGCAAAAGCAGTCATACAAACATGTAGCTAAGTATGATACTGGTATAAAAATGTGTACAACGATACCACTGCTGAATCCAGATGAGGAGGGGTTAACATCAGTCCGTCGGCATGTAGATGTCCCGTGAAGGGAACTATCACAACTCCCAGTGGATGGCTGTAGAATCCCAGGTTGATAGAGGGAAGTGATAGAGGGAAGTGTAACAGCCCTTGCGTGTGGCAGATAGTCAGGTCCCGCCGACATTCAGATTTGAAGGCACAGCAAAGGAGCCCTTCAGATGGACACGGCAAGCCCCGCCGGTGTCCGTGACATCACCGGATCTCCGACGGAACTCCCTGAAGACCCGGAAGCCGGCTGAGAGGTGAGTACTGATCATAAGAATTTTGATCGATCAAAAAAATTAATCGATTAATTGAGGATTAATAGTTAATTTCCACAGCCCTATTTTTTACCTTCATGCATTCTATGTGTGCAGCTCTGAGCTCAGCCCATCTAATACTTATTCCCCGTACACAGGAGCGGAATTCCCGTCGGAAAAAAGTTGGATGGTTTTTCCGACGGAATTCCGCTCAAGCCTGCCTTGCATACACACTGTCACACAAAAGTTCGGTGAACTTTTGACTGCCAAGAACGCGGTGACGTAAAAGACTACGACGAGCCGAGAAAATAAAGTTCTATGCTTCCGAGCATGCGTCAATTTGTTTTCCCGCATGCGTCGTGATTTAGCACATCGGGATTTGTACACACGATAGGAAATTCCGATCGGATTTTTTCCTGACGGGAAAATGGAGAACCTGCTCTCTATCTTTTTCCAGCAGTCTGATGGAACATACACACGGTCAAGATTCCCGACCAAAGGCTCTCATCAGACTTTTTTGCAACGGGAAAACCGATCGTGTGTACGAGGGAATTACAGCGGATATAAAAAGTCTACACACCCCTGTAAACCACTTAAGCCCCGGACCAATACGCAGCATAAAGACCAGGCCCCCTTTTTGCGTTTCGGCACTGCGTCGCTTTTACTGACAATTGCGCGGTCGTACGATGTGGCTCCCAAACAAAATTGGCGTCCTTTTGTTCCCCACAAATAGAGCTTTCTTTTGGTGGTATTTGATCACTCCTGCGGTTTTTATTTTTTGCGCTATAAACAAAAATAGAGCGACAATTTTGAAAAAAAATCAATATTTTTTACTTTTTGCTATAATAAATATCCCCAAAAAATATATAAAAAAAATCATTTTTTTTCCTCAGTTTAGGCCGATACGTATTCTTCTACATATTTTTGGTAAAAAAATCGCAATAAGCGTTTATTGATTGGTTTGCGCAAAAGTTATAGCGTTTACAAAATAGGGGATAGTTTTATGACATTTTTATATAAAAAAAAAATTCTAGTAATGGCAGCGATCAGTGATTTTTTACGTGACTGCGACATTATGGCGGACACATCAGACACTTTTGACACTATTTTGGGACCATCGGGTCCGCTGTTCCCGCGGGGACGGTCACCGAGAAGAGGACCGGGTCGCGAGCGCGCCGCCGGCGGCACGCTCGCAACCCACCGCTAGGCTCTTAAAGGAGACGTACCTGTATGCCCATGTGCCCAGCCGTGCCATTCTGCCGACGTACAGTGGCGCGCGGCAGTCTTCAAGCGGTTAAAATGTCAGGTTTCTGTGACGTAATTTTTTTTTTACCGTATATACTCGAGTATAAGCCGACCCGAATATAAGCCGAGGCACCTAATTTTACCACAAAAAACTGGGAAAACTTATTGACTCGAGTATAAGCCTAGGGTGTCCATGTGCATGCCCCACTGTGTCCATGCCCCACTGTGTCCATGCCCCACTGTGTCCATGCCCCACTGTGTCCATGCCTCACTGTGTCCATGACTAGACTGACATTTAACATGGTAGTCTATGGAAGGGGTGCCCGGATTTGAAAAATCTGTGCTGCCCGGCCGTAGGTCCCCTAGACAAAAAACTTTGCACACTTCTAGAGGAGAAATGAGGCTACATGTATGCCAAGTTTCGGGTCCAGGAGACCTATGACCGGTCGGTATTGTTTCCCCAAATCACCAGAGAAATTACAGTTTAACATGGGAGTCTATGGAAGGGGTGCCCGGGTTTGAAAAATCGGTGCTCCCCGGCCGTAGGTCCCCCGGACATAAAACTTTGCACACTTGTAGAGGAAAAGTGGGGCTACATGTGTGCCAAGATTGGGGTCCAGGGGACCTACGGCCGGCCGGTACCGGGTCCCCAAATTTCGGAATAATAGACGCAAAAAGGTGACAGGTGTATAAGCCGAGGGGGGCATTTTCAGCACAAAAAAATGTACTGAAAAACTCGGCTTATACTCGAGTATATACGGTAGACAAAGATAAATCATTTCAGAACTTTTTCCACCTTTATTGTGACATAAACTGTACAACTCACTTGAGAAAAAAACTGAAATATTTTAGGGGGGGGGGGCAAAATCAAGAAACTAAAATAATGTGGTTGCATAAGTGTGCACACCCTCTTATAACTGTAACTGTGTTCTGAATTAAACAATCACATTCAAACTCATGTTAAATAAGAGTCAGTACACATCTGTCATCATTTAAAGTGCCTCTGATTAACCCCAATTAAACTTCAGCTGTTCTAGTAGGTCTTTCCTGACATTTTCTTAGTCGCAAAAAAACATGGTCAGCAGAAAACTTCCAAAGCATCATTGTTGAAGGGTATCAGTCAGTTTACAAAAGAATTTCCAAGGCATTAGATATGGTACATGGAACACAGTGGAGACCGTCATCATCAAGTGGAGAAAATATGGCACAACGGTGACATTACCAAGAACTGGACGTCCCTTTATAACTGATGAAAAGACGAGAAGAAAACTGGTCAGAGAGGCTTCCAAGAGACCTACAGCAACATTAAAGGAGCTGCAGGAATATCTGGCTAATACTGGCTGTGTGGTACATGTGACAATTATCTCCCGTATTCTTCATATGTCTGGGCTATGGGGTAGAGTGGCAAGATGGAAGCATTTTCTTACGAAGAAAAACATCTAAGCACGGCTAAATTTAGCAAAAACACGTTGTGAAGTCTCCCAAAATCATGTTGGAAAATGTGTTGTGGCCTGATTAAACCAAGGTTGAACTTTTTGGCCATAATTCCAAAAGATATGTTTGGCGCAAAAACAACACTGCACATCACCAAAAGAACACCACACCCACTGTGAAGCATGGTGGTGGCAGCATTGTGCTTTGGGGCTGTTTTTCTTAAGCTGGAACAGGGGCCTTAGTCCAGGTAGAGGGAATTATGAACAGTTCCAAATACCAGTCAATATCGGCACAAAATCTTCAGGCTTCTCCAAGAAAGCTGAACATGAAGAGGAACTTCAACTTTCAGTATGACAATGACCCAAAGCATACATCCAAATCACCAAAGGAAAGTTTTGGAATTGCCCAGCCAGAGCCCAGACCTGAATCTAGTGGTGCAACGGATCGTCACCGATCCGTGATCCAAACGGGTCACCCTGTTCGAATCGGCACACCACGCGATCCCCGGAGCGCTCCACGACTTCGGCCTAGCTCTGGAGCGGCGGCCATCTTGGTACACCCGGTGGCGGCCGCTGTAGTGATGTTTCGTCGCCGCCATCTTGCTCCACCCCACACTCCTGCACAGTAATGATAGTGAGAAGGGGCCAAGCGGACATCTTGTTACACCCAACTGAGTTTTAGACTTCAGTTACTCAAATGTACTTGAGTAAGCCAAAATCCTTCTGGGAAAACGTCTTGTTAACAGATGAGAGCAAGATAGAGCTTTTTGGTAAAGCACATCATTCTACTGTTTACCGAAAATGGAATAAGGCCTACAAAGAAAAGAACACGGTGCCTACAGTGAAATATGGTGGAGGTTCAATGATGTTTTGGGGTTGTTTTGCTGCCTCTGGCACTGGGTGCCTTGAATGTGTGCAAAGCATCATGAAATCTGGGGATTACCAAAGGATTTTGGGTCGCACTGTAGAGCCCAGCGTCAGAAAGCTGGGTTTGCGTCCGAGATCTTGGGTCTTCCAGCAGGACAATGACCCCAAACATATGTCAAAAAGCACCCAGAAATGGATGGCAACAAAGCGCTGGAGAGTTCTAAAGTGGCCAGCAATGAGTCCAGATCTAAATCCCATTGAACACCTGTGCTGTTGAGAAAAGGCGCCCTTCCTATAAGAGAGACCTGGAGCAGTTTGCAGAGGAAGAGCGGTCCAAAATTCCGGGTGAGAGGTGTAAGAAGCTTATTGATGGTTATAGGAAGCGACTGATTTCAGTTATTTTTTCCATAGGGTGTGCAACCAAATATTAAGTTACGGGTGCCAAGAATTTTGACCAGCCCATTTTTGGAGTTTTGTGCGACATTATGTCCAAATTTGCTTTTTTTCCCCTCCCTTTTTTTGTTTTGTTCCAATACACACAAAGGGAATAAACATGTGTTACTGCAATGCTTTTCTGTGAGAAATACTTGATTTTCTGGAAAAAATTCTGGGGTGCCAACAATTTCGGCCATGACTGTATACTGTTCTTTCTGCCTGGAAACTGGAGATTGTCCATAGCAACCAAAAAGTGTCCCTTTATGTCAAAAGTGGTTTTAGTGATAATAAATAAGAACACTTGCAGAATTGAGCGATAGTGAATAGTGGGGAAATTCATTTTATTATAATTATTATATTATTATTGTTTATAATTATTTATAGTTATTTATTATATTATAATTTATGATTTTGTGTTTCAAACTTTATCATACCCGGGATGTCTACTAGACTCTGGTTTGGACAGATTTAAGTGAGTTATTACTAAGAATTACAGGCCTGCAATATAAAACGCCAAATTTCCATGCAAAATAATTGTACCGCTTTCAGCACCTAAAATCTGAAATAATCATACCGCCAGGGAGGTTAAAGCTGAAGCTGGGAACCATTTAATTTGGTTTTATATTCAATAAAAATAACATATTAAAAAAAAATAAAAAAAAAATAGTTGAATTGTATTTGAGTTTGTTTTTATATCAGCCTCCTGCAATGGCCTATGCAGCAGTGATAATATTGGGAAAGATGGTAGTAATACTAGGAGCCAATCATGAGGTTCTGCACAGCACACTGCTGTCAGACTCCTTCTGGTATAGGGTGACCAGACATCCCCGGTTTCCAGGGACAGTCCCCGGATTGAGGACACTGTCCCCGGACCAAGTCTGTCCCCGGCTTTGTCCCCGGATTGGATTTGAACAGTGGCTGGGGCAATTTCAAAGACAGTCAGTACAGAATAAATAAAAAAATTCTGAATTACACACCTCCGCTCCTACTAGCTTAGGGGGGTGTATTTTTTTCCATTATCTGTGCCCCTTTCTGATGATCATGTGCTGGTCGGAGCAGAGGGAATATTTCTTCAGTTTCGGGTGCCCATTCAGCTCCGCTCCCATGTTCTTCTGCCTTGGCTCAAGTCCCGGCCAGCCGCTTGCCTGCTTATCTCCTTGCCTTCCCTGTCGGAGTGATCTTTCTCCGCTCCCCACCCAGTAGTAGCCGGGGCCCCGGAGAGTAAAATTTGACAGGCTGTGAGGCGGACAGCGGCGGCGACGGACAGAGAGTCGCTGATTGCCGCCATTACTAGTAAAAAAAAAATATGTCCCCGGATTTAATTAAAAAAATCTGGTCACCTTATTCTGGTAGCTTCCTGATAGGAGAAAAGAGCCGGCTGTTGACCATATTAGTGTTCTGATGCTCTTTCACTGCCCAATCGCAGACAAGGGCGGGTCATTGATCATGCTATATATATGCAGGATTACCAGTAAGTATCAAACACAAATGAAGTTTGGTTTGCTTGGATTTGAGCTTTAAGTAAATACAGTCTCACTTATAGAATACACAGATTTTTATTATATAAAGTGTAGAGAATGGTGTGACCACAAAGATGGAGTGGCGTCCCAATCCATGTGCCTCGGGGGCTATTGTAATTGAAATGTACCCCTGGGGAGGAGAATCTGCAATAAGGCCCCCGATCCCCCTGCAGACACTTTGATCATTTCCAGCATGTTGAATTAGGCTGTTTATTTGGCCTCTCCATCCATCAGCACACTGCAACTCTTCTTTCAAGTGGTCTGTCTAAGCTGCATCTTGCTTATTCCCAGGGCTGGATAGACGGCTCGGCTCAGCGCCTCTGCGGCCGGCTCTCGTATGATCCGCGCGCTTGGTATTCTGGTCTTGTCTGGGGAAGAGGCAGGCTTGTCTGTCTAAATGGATTATTTTTCATGGACAACAAACCTTTATATGGACACCTCATTTTTGCAACTGACCATAATGATTATTTCTTCTTATTTTAAATTGTGATTCATTTTAATAATGGTCTTTTTTTTTTTTTAATGCTTAAAACAACCCTCAGGATGAGAAAATTAGTTATACTTACCTGTGTTCATTCTGTTCAAGAACAACAATCACTGCTGGAATCCAACACTTCCAGCTACGGCCCTTACCTCACCACTGTTTCTGTATAATATATGATTTATGTTATGCATTGTTTGTTCTAGTATTAACATTTAATGTACATACAACCGATCTGAAGAGATGGCTATCTAGGGAGACATCACAGCAGTAATTATCTCATTTCAAGAGTGAGTTATTATTTTGACCTACTCCCTAATAAATTTCAGCTTGAAATTAGTTCTGCAAAACACATTTTTTTTTACAACAATGGAGCAAAGGAGTCAGAGGAAAACATGCAAAAAGCTGACAGCTCCATCTGCTGGCCAAAAAGAAATACTCTTTTACACAGACAATTTTTCTGATCTGCAAGTTCTTACCTGGCTTAAGCCCCGTACACACGGTCGGACTTTTGCCCAACAAACTTCGTTTTAAGCAAGTTGGACCAACAATCCGACCGTGTGTACGCTCCATGGGACAAACTTTTTTTTCGTTTGGTTTTGTTTTCATCGGACAAAAGTTGGGTCTGCAAACGGACAAACTTTTGCCCAACAAAAGTCTGATGGAGCAAAGTCCTACCGGGTGTACAGAAAACCATAGGACTTTTGTCCGATGGACAAAACATCTAATGTTAAAATCAACCAACAATAGCAAAAGTTGACCAAAGGGTGGCGGTATAGAGCAGAAAAACCATGTGATGTTGCAGAAAGTTTTGGGAAAGTTTGCAGAAAAGTCCTTTGGTGTGTATGCTATGGGTGTGCCCGGCCAACTCCGTTCGGACAAAAATCCACGGAAAAGCCCGATGGAAGTCCAACCGTGTGTACGAGGCTTTAGGCTATTGCAATAATAGCCTAAGTGATTAATTTTAATAATGGTATTTTTTTTAATGCTTAAAACAACCCTTAAGATGAGAAAATTAGTTATACTTACCTGTGTTTATTCTGTTCAAGAACAACACTTCCAGCTACGGCCCTTACCTCACCACTGTGCCTGCATAATATATGATTTATGTTATGCATTGTTTGTTCTCGTATGAACATTTAATGTACAACAACAGCTTTAAAGAGATGGCCATCTAAGGAAACATCACAGCAGTAGTTTTCTCCATTCAAGCGTGAGTCATTATTTTGACCTACTCCCTAATAAATTTCAGCTTGAAATTAGTTCTGTCAACAACTTTTTTTTACAACAAAGGAGCAAAGGAGTCAGAGGAAAACATGTGCAGAAAGCTGACAGCTCCATCTGCTGGCCAAAAAGAAATACCTTTTTACACAGACAATTTTCCTGATCTGCAAGTTCTTACCTGGCTTAGGCTATTGCAATAATAGCCTAAGTGATTAATTTTAATAATGGTAATTTTTTTAATGCTTAAAACAACCCTCAAGATGAGAAAATTAATTATACTTACCTGTGTTCATTCTGTTCAAGAACGACAATCACTGCTTGAATCCAATACTTCCAGCTACGGCCTTTACCTCACCACTGTGCCTGCATAATATATGATTTATGTTATGCATTGTTTGTTCTCGTATGAACATTTAATGTACAACAACAGCTTTAGGCCCGGTTCACACCGGGGCGACTCGTCAGGCGACTCGGTCGCCTGACGAGTCGCGTCCCACGCTGTTCAATGAAACCGTTCTAATAGGAGCGACTCAGGACGCTCCGACTTAGAAAAAGGTTCCTGTACTACTTTTGGGGGCGACTCAAGGCGACCTGCATTGACTTCTATACAGAAGTCTAATGCAAATCGCCTCGGCGGGCGTCTCAAGTCATCTTGAGATCGCGCCGCTGAGGTCGCCCCCAGAAGTCGTGCCGCCCCTGTGTGAATGGGGCCTTAGAGATGGCCATCTAAGGAAACATCACAACAGTAGTTATCTCCGTTCAAAGAGAGTCATTATTTTGACCTACTCCCTAATAAATTTCAGCTTGAAATTAGTTCTGTCAACAACTTTTTTTCTTTCTCGTACATCACGGGACACAGAGCGGCATAGTCATTACTATGTTGGTTATATAGTTTACCTTCAGGTGCTGGCACTGGCAACTTCCAAACTGGAAGTACCCTCCCCTATATAAGCCCCTCCCATCCGGGAGCACCTCAGTTTTTTGCCAGTGTCTAAGGTGTTGGCCAAGAAGTAACATGTGTTTTTCACTGAGCTTGCGTACAGGTTCTTTTGGGCCTCAGTAAGCTATTCCGGATCCAACCAAAAAAGCTTCATAGCTAAACGGTCGGTACCCGGGCCTTGCAGAGAAGAGCAAGGTTTTGCCTGTAATGCTTCTCTTAGGAGAGCTGGACCCTGGGATCCAGAGCTCTGGTCATACCCACGACTAAGATGCTTTCTGTGCAGGGTGCTATACAGGTCCAGGGGAGTGGAATCCTTGGGAACCCGGTCCCTGAAGGTTTAATTACAATGCCTGCCGTGAGAGGTGAAGTTTGGGCTTCTGTGGACCAAACAGAGTCCTGCGGCGGGGAAAAGGTAAGTGGGGGCCCCCCAGGAACTTGGTTCTATTAGGGAACCCCCAAGCCTAATATGTCTTTCTGCCTGTTACCTAACGGTATTCCCGCTAAATATCTGTGCATGCCTGTAACTACTAAAAAAAATGTAATAATTTTAATAGTGGTGAAGAAAAAAAAAAAAAAATAGACAGACCGTGGTACCTGTGTTAATCCACTAGAGGCTGCTGTGGAACGTTTCTTGTCATGTGGACTTTTTCTTTTCATCAGAGTCAAGTCCAGGCAGATGGTGAGTTCTCTTGTGGGAAACTGCTTCCTCTGCCATGTTGCAATGCTCATCCATCCCCCGGCCTGCGGCAAAAGGGCCCTGTCTCCTGTCCCTAGTTTCCTTTTTCAAAAAAGAGCGCCGAAGGCGCACGTGCCCACGCGCGTGCGTGCGCCTCTATATATAGAGGTGAGCTGGGAAAGGGGGCGGAGCTTGGGGGATGACGCTCTGTGCGCGCTGCAGCGCTTCTGCGCATGTGCGGGCGTCCCAGCATGTTAAAAGGCACAATTATGTGTTGTAAGCTGGCTATGGAGTACAGAGACAGAGCTGGCAACATTTAAAAAAGGCATACAGCAAGCGGTTGATGCAGGCATCCCCATAGAAAGGCACATTAGTAGACACCAACTGTTTTTATAGCAGCAATTGTGCTAGACTATTGTCAGTAAGTGGTGTATTTCGGCTGGAATACCTCAGCTTTGGGCTTAGGAATATGCCGTCTAAAAACTCCGGGACTAAAAATCCCAGGAAGCATAGGGGGTCTCCATCGGGCTCTGAGGATCTTGGGCATGCTTCGGCTGCACCAATCTCCCCTGAAGAATCAGAGGTTAGTGACCGTAGAGCACCCTCAGGAGTACCTGGTACTGTGGCTGTCCTCAGTTCACCTGCTCCTGTGTATGTAACAGAGGAGATTTTTTCCTCAGCTCTGGGAGGGCTGGAAGAGAGATTGTCAACATTGATCGCTGCTTCCCTGTCAGAGGGAAAGCGCGCCCGATCTCCGTCTCCTCCCTCAGAGTACCTGTTAGCAGAGCAACAGTCCCATACAGGGATCGACCTACTTGAAGGGGATCAGGATGAGGTTGATTCTGTTGTAGAGGAATCAACAGTGGAAGAGCCATTCTCAGCATCACATGCTGAAAGGTTATGGGTTCAGTCCCTGACTAACATGGTCCGATCAGCATTTAAAATGCCCCTTGTGGAGCCATCATCCACTTCTGTCTCCTCGTTGGGGTCGCTAAAAGCTCCCCAGACTGTTTGTTCCTTTCCGATCCATCCTTTACTGGAAGGGCTCATTTACCAGGATTGGGAGCATCCTGATAAAATATTTACTCCTCCCAAGAGATTTCAAGTGGTCTATCCCATGGAGGATAAGTTCATCAAAAAATGGAGGGTCCCTACAGTGGACGCAGCCATCTCTTGTGTGAATAAATCACTGACATGTCCAGTGGATAATGTCCAAATGTTCAAGGACCCAATAGATAAAAAATTGGAGTCCTTATTAAAATCTGCTTTTGCTACAGCAGGCTTGGTGACACAACCAGCAGTGGCAGCTATTGGGGTCTGCCAAGCAGTGAAGGATCAGTTGAAACAGGTCTTAAGGGACTTGCCAGATCAGCAGGCCCTTGCCCTAGCTGATCTACCTAGAGCCTTATGCTTTGCGGTTGACGCCATAAAGGATTCAATCCATCAGGCCTCCCGCCTTACGCTGTCTGTAGTACATATGCGCAGGCTTCTATGGCTCAAAAACTGGTCTGCTGAAGCCCCCTATAAAAAATTGCTGGTCAGCTTCCCATTTCATGGTGAACGCTTATTCGGGGAAGACCTGGACAAATATATCCAGAAAATTTCCAGCGGTAAAAATACGCTCTTGCCGGTTAAAAGCAGAGTTAGAGGTCCCTCTTTTAAGAGGCCTGCTTCTCCAATCCCTAGGACATCGGCTGTGAAACAGTTCCGACGGCCTCCTCGGTCAAATCCCGGGGGTAAAAATCAGGGACAATCGCAGGGTAACAAGAAGCCCTGGGTCAGGAGAGGTACAAAACCTCCCCCAAAGTCAAATGCATGAAGGGTTGCCCCCACTCAATCGGGTGGGGGGAAGACTTCAGTTGTTCGCAGAGACCTGGCGGGACACAATCAGAGACAGATGGGTGCTCTCCGCAGTAAGTCTGGGATACAAATTGGAGTTAAAAGACTCCTCTCCTTCCCATTTTTTAAGGTCAAACGTGCCAAGGGATCCCCAGAAGAGAGGATCCATCCTGTTGGCACTAGAACAACTATTGCTCCAAGCAGTAATTATGGAGGTCCCCCTAGAAGAATGGGGGTTCGGGTTTTACTCAAACCTCTTTACAGTCCCGAAGCCAAACGGGGACGTGAGGCCCATATTAAATCTAAAAGGGCTAAACAAATTCCTACATATCAGGACTTTCCGGATGGAGTCGATCCGATCGGTGGCCACTGCCCTACAAGGGGAGGAATGGTTAGCCTCGATCGACATCAAAGATGCTTATTTGCACATTCCCATCTTTCCAGTCCACCAAAAATTTCTACGCTTTGCAGTAGAAGGGCGCCATTTTCAGTTCAGAGCCTTACCCTTCGGTCTGGCCACAGCACCACGCGTGTTCACAAAAATTCTGGCCCCATTATTGGCCAATTTAAGAACACGAGGTGTAACGATAATGGCATATCTAGACGACTTGTTGCTGATAGACCACTCAGTGGAAAAACTAGAAGTGGTTGTTCACGAGACAATCGAGTATCTGGAATCTCACGGTTGGATTATCAACCGAGACAAGTCAGCCCTAAAACCAGTCAAAAGTCTGGAATACTTGGGGCTAAGGCTGGATTCAGACCAGAGAAAAATTTTCTTGCCTCAAGAAAAGGTGTCGTCTTTGAGAGATTTGATCCACCTAGTGGGTACAAAAAGACAGCCATCCATACGCCTGTGCATGAGGCTGCTGGGAAAAATGGTGACATCATTCGAAGCAGTACCCTACGGTCAATTCCATTCAAGGAATTTGCAAAGGGCTATACTGTCAGCCTGGAACAAAAAAGTTCAGGCCCTAGACTTACCAATGTCCTTGTCCCCTTCCGTTCGCAAGAGCCTCTGTTGGTGGTTGGTTCCCCAGAATCTGGAAAAAGGGAAATCCTTCAGTCCGATTTCTTGGAAGGTGGTCACTACAGATACCAGCCTTATAGGCTGGGGAGCAGTACTGGAGCAATGGTCTCTCCAGGGCAGATGGTCGGATGCAGAAAAGGCCCTGCCCATCAATCTCTTAGAGATACGAGCAGCCCGGTATGCCCTAGTAGCATGGACATCCAAACTCCAAGGGTCCCCTGTCAGAATTCAATCGGACAATGCCACGGCAGTGGCATATATCAATCATCAGGGTGGCACCAGGAGTCGTGCAGCCCAGAGGGAAGTAAATTGCATCCTGAAATGGGCAGAAAGATATGTCCCAGCCATATCCGCGGTATTCATTCCAGGAGTGGAGAATTGGAAGGCGGACTTTCTAAGTCGCCAACAATTATGCCCAGGGGAATGGTCCCTTCACCCCGAGGTTTTCCGGACAATATGTTAGCGGTGGGGAACACCGGATGTAGATCTGCTAGCATCCAGATTGAACGCAAAGGTGGACAGGTTTGTCTCTTGGACAAGGGATCCCCTAGCTTGCGGCTCGGATGCCCTAGTGTTCCCTTGGGATCAGTTCAAGCTGATATATGCATTCCCACCGCCACAATTGTTACCTCGATTACTCCGCAGAATCAGGGTAGAAAAGAAACCAGTGATTCTGGTGGCTCCAGCGTAGCCCCGAAGAGCATGGTACGAGGAGATTGTAAAAATGTCTGTGGGGAGTCCTTGGACCCTCCCACATCGTCCGTACCTGCTTTCGCAAGGACCGATATACCACCCTTCCTTACCAGCCCTAGGTTTGACGGCCTGGCTATTGAAGCCCACATTCTAAAAAAGAGAGGTCTCTCTAATCCTGTGGTATCTACAATGATCAATGCCAGGAAGCCGGTATCCAGGCAGATCTACTATAGAATCTGGAAGGCGTACATCGCCTGGTGTGAGGCCAAGAAATGGCATCCACGTAAGTACGTAATAGGTAGGATTCTGGACTTCCTACAGTGGGCTGTAGATAGGAAGCTTGCCTTGAGTACTATCAAGGGTCAGATTTCAGCCTTGTCAATATTTTTTCAGAGGCCCTTGGCTTCGCATTCACTAGTCAAAGCCTTTATACAAGGAGTGATGCGTATTAGCCCTCCGGTTAATATTCCCATATGTCCATGGGACTTAAACCTGGTTCTGTCGGTTCTACAGAAACAACCATTTGAACCATTACATCATATTTCCCTGGTTCTTCTCACCAGGAAATTGATTTTTCTAGTAGCCATTTTTTCGGCTAAAAGAGTGTCGGAATTAGCCGCTATGTCCTGTAGGGAGCCATATCTGGTTATCCATAAGGACAGAGTAGTGTTATGTCCTCATCCAGCTTTTCTTCCTAAGGTGGTATTGAGGTTTCATTTGAACCAAGATGTGGTTCTTCCTTCTTTTTTCCCCAAACCTAGTTCAGTAGAGGAAAAATTATTACATTCTTTGGATGTAGTAAGAGCAGTTAAAGCTTATCTAAAAGCCACTGCTCAGATTCGCAGAACGGATACTTTGTTTATTCTGCCGGAAGGCCCCAGAAAGGGTCAGGCAGCGTCAAGATCTACTTTAGCCAAGTGGATTCGACAGGTCATAATACAAGCCTATGGCTTGAGAAGGAGACCGCCTCCGTTCAAAGTTAGGGCGCACTCCACGAGAGCAGTTGGAACTTCATGGGCAGTGCATCACCAGGCCTCCCTGGCTCAAATCTGTAAGGCCGCAACATGGTCTTCAGTACACACGTTTACTAGGTTCTACCAGGTAGACGTTAGAAGTCAGGAGGATGTCGCCTTTGGGCGCAGTGTGTTGCAGGCCGCAAAAGATCCTCATGTCTGATAGCGCTCAGCTTATGTATGGTGTATCCCCCCCCTCATTGGGCATTGCTTTAGGACATCCCACATAGTAATGACTATGTCGCTCTGTGTCCCGTGATGTACGAGAAAGAAAATAGGATTTTTATAACAGCTTACCTGTAAAATCCTTTTCTTGGAGTACATCACGGGACACAGAGCTCCCGCCCCTCTTTTGGGGACACTTATTGCTTTGCTACATAACTGAGGTGCTCCCGGATGGGAGGGGCTTATATAGGGGAGGGTACTTCCGGTTTGGAAGTTGCCAGTGCCAGCACCTGAAGGTAAACTATATAACCCACATAGTAATGACTATGCCGCTCTGTGTCCCGTGATGTACTCCAAGAAAAGGATTTTACAGGTAAGCTGTTATAAAAATCCTATTTTTTACAACAAAGGAGCAAAGGAGTCAGAGGAAAACATGTGCAGGAAGCTGACAGCTCATGTGCTGGCCAAAAAGAAATACCTTTTTACACAGACAATTTTCCTGATCTGCAAGTTCTTACTTGGCTTAGGCTATTGCAATAATAGCCTAAGTGAGTAATTTTAAAAATGGTAATTTTTTTAACCACTTAAGGACCAAGCCTGTTTTTCAGACTCAGTGTTTACAAGTTTAAAACAGTTTTTTTTGCTAGAAAATTACTTAGAACCCCCAAACATTATAATTGGTTTTTTTTCTAACACCCTAGAGAATAAAATGGCGGTTATTGCACAACTGTCACACCGTATTTGTGCAGCAATCTTACAAGCGCACTTTTTTGGGAAAAAATTCACTTTTTTGAATTAAAAAATAAGACAACAGTAAAATTAGGCCAATTTTTTTTATATTGTGAAAGATAATGTTACGCTGAGTAAATTGATACCCAACATGTCACGTTTCAAAATTGCGCCCGCTCGTGGAATGGCGTCAAACTTTTACCCTTAAAAATCTCCATAGGCGACTTCTAAAAATTCTGTAGGTTGCATCTTTTGAGTTACAGAGGAGGTCTAGGGCTAGAATTATTGCTCTCGCTCTAATGATTGCGACGATACCTCACATGTGTGGTTTGAACACCGTTTTCATATGCGGGCGCAATTCCGACGTATGCTCGGAAACAATTCGACGCATGCTCGGAAGCATTGAACTTCATTTTCTCGGCTCATCTTAGTGTTGTACGTCACCGCGTTCTTGACGGTCGAAAGTTCAGAGAACTTTTGTGTGACCGTGTGTATGCAAGCCAAGCTTGAGCGGAATTCCCTCGGAAAAACCATCCAAGGTTTTTGCCTGTGACTGGCAGAAATACACCCACACCATGTTTTTTCCAAAAAATAATAAAGATTTTATTTCAAATATATATTTGGATGACAATGTAAAACAGTTTATTGATATTAATTATTTATTTATGTCTACTCTCTATTCCAAAGGTTTTTTTTTGTTTTTGTTTTTTGAACATGTGACCAGCAGCAGAGGACTAGAAGCTCCTCCTGCTTATGTTTCCCTGCAGACAGGCTGGGAGAGAGCTGGGTCATGTGACAGCTGCACATCGATTAGGAAAAAGGTGCTTAGATGTTATTTTTATTAAATAATACAGCGTCATCATCCACATACAGAAATAGAAGGGGCAATGTAAATGAAACAAGGTGTGTTTAGTATGACTTTATGGCTTTAGAACCAGTTTATATTAATTCAATGTATTTCTACTGATAATGAAGGGATCCTGGTTTTTAGCAGTTTCCATAATTAGCATAATTCAGGGAGATTTTGCACAGCTGAGTCATACTTGAATTGGGATTTAACCACTTCCCGCCCGGTCAATAGGAGATTGACGTCCGGGAAGTGGTTGTGTTATCCTGACTGGACGTCTATTGACGTCCTGCAGGATAACAGCCGCCGCGCGCCCGGGGGGGGGGGGGGCGCGCGCATCGCGCCGATCGGTGGAGTGGTGTGTCAGGCTGACACACCGCTACACTGATCTCGGTAAAGAGCCTCCGGCGAAGGCTTTTTACCACGTGATCAGCCGTGTCCAATCACGGCTGATCACAATGTAAACAGGAGGAGCCGTTGATCCGCTCTTCCTCACTCGCGTCTGACAGACACGAGTAGAGGAGAGCCGATCAACGGCTCTCCTAACAGGGGGGGTTCGCGCTGATTGTTTATCAGCGCAGCCCCCCCTCGGATGCCCACACTGGACCACCAGGATGCCGCCCAGGACCACCAGGGAAACACCTAACATGTGGATGGCCAGATAAGTCCCCCATGGCCATACACATGTATAAATATATGCCTAACTTATGCCAATCAGTGCCCACAAATGGGCACTGACTGACACCATCTTGGCACAATTTTTTTGTGATGCCCAGCAATGCCACCCACCAGTGTCATCAGTTGCACCCACCAGTGTCCATCCGTGCCCACCTATCAGTGCCCATCCGTGCCCACCTATCAGTGCCCATCCATGCCCACCTATCAGTGCCCTTCCGTGCCACCTATTTGTGCCACCCATAAGTACCCATCAGTGCCACCCATAAGCACCCATCAGTGCCGCATATGTGTGCCCATCAGTGCCGCCTATGAGTGCCCATCAGTGCCGCATACCAGTGCCACCTATCAGTGCCCATCAGTGCCACCTCATTGGTGCCACCTCATTGGTGCCCATCAGTGCCCGTCAGTGCAGTCATATCAGTGTCCGTCATTGAAGAAGAAAACATACTTATTTACCTAAAAAATGTACAGAAACAAAGAAAAACATATTTTTTTTCAATTTTTTTTTATTTGTTGTGTAAAAAATTAAAATCGCAGAGGCGATTAAACACCAGCAAAATAAAGCTCTATTTGTGGGAACAGAATGATAAAACAAATTGTTTGGGTACAGTGTAGCACGACCGCGCAATTGTAATTCAAATTAGGACAGCGCTGAAAGCTGAAAATTGGCCTGGGCAGGAAGGGGTATAAGTGGCTGGTATTGAATTGGGATTCAAAGTCAGTCTGACATTTACATATCTGACATGTTTCAGGGGAAGGGTGCTCTCCCTTCTTCAGGGTACTTGTGAACCGTGGGCACTGCCAGGGCTGCTGTTAGAAATCACGGGGGCCCCATACAGCCTACCTGACAGGGCCCCCCCTTCCCAGCCAAAAAGTAACTGAGCACATAGATTTATCAGTTCCTTTCTTTGCAGCCTCAGCAGCACAAATTAATGAATAGGAAACGCTCTGAGGCTTCCTGCTCATTCAGAAACGGAAGCATAGTAAACATAAGTTGCTATGCTTCAGTGATGAATGGAAACAGGAGTGATTGGTACCGATTTCTCACTGTGTTCATTCAGGAAAGGACAGAGCCAGTTAATTCGATATTTACCGACCCCTTCCCTCACTCTTAATCCTGAAACATCTCCATTTGTGCCTGCAGTAGCTGCCAGCGAGAGAGGGGAGGAGGGAAGCCAAAAGTGCTGCAGGGAAGAAGAGCAAACGGGGGGGGGGCTTAGACAGCAGATGGAAGGGGCGTATGTGCTAGGACCATTCCCCTGCAGTGCAGCCAGAGGGAGAAAGAGGGAGAAAAGCTAGCAGTGCTGCAGGGGAAGCCAGAAGAGGTTCGAGGTTTGCAATAAGACAGTACAACCGGCCCTCCTGCTCAGCAGGTGCCTCTGCCCTCTTTTGAACTGATTGTGCCCGGGCCCAGTACAGGAAGGCTGGCTGTTCTGCCTTATCATCGGCCCTGGGAAATGCAGTCAGAATTCTGATATTCTTGGTTTTTGGAGTGGTAATTAGTGTTGATAGGGGTGTTTTTAACAACTTAAAGACCAGTTGTACTGTGGCAGGTTGGCTCTCTTGGGCAAATCGCCGTCATTGTACATCGACCGCTTTAAGATCTCTAGGGGGCGTGCCCGTGGCGCAACGCCGGTGCCGATGCGCTTGGCCGGCGGGCGCGATATCCGCCGGCCACCCGCGATCGTTCCTGACAAAGACAGAACGGCGATCTGTCAATGTAACCAGACAGATCCCCGTTCTGCCAGGGGAGGAGACACAGATCTGCTGTTCGTAGTGATTAGGGATGAGCTCCGGTGTGTTTGCATTGAACACGTGCAGAGCCTGCCAGGAAGTCGGCACTGCACTGCGCTAATCACAGCCAGGGAGACATTTCCCGATCTCTGCAGCCGAGCATCAGGAAATGTCTCCCTGCCTGTCATTAGCGCAGCGCAGTGCCGACTTCCTGGCGGGCTCTGCACGTGTTCAATGCAAACACACCGGAGCTCATCCTTAGTAGTGATCAGGAACAGCGATCTGTCTCCTCCTTCAGTCACTACACTCCCCCCACAGTTAGAAACACCTCCCAGGGAACACTTAACCCCTTGATCGCCCCCTAGTGTTAACCCCTTCCCTGTCAGTGACATTTATTCAGTAATCAGTGGCTATTTTTTACCTTGATCGCTGTATAATATATATATATAATGTCACTGGTTCCAAAAAAGTGTCAAAAGTGTCCGATCTGTCAGCCGCAATGTCGCAGCCCCGCTAAAAATCGGCGTTCACCGCCATTACTAGTAAAAAAAAAAAATCTAATAATTAAAATGGCATAAATATATCCCCTATTTTGTAGACGCTATAACTTTTGCGCAAACCAATCGATATTCGCTTATTGTGATTTTATTTTTCAAAAATATGTAGAAGAATACAAACTGACGAATAAATTTGTTTGTTTTTTTTTACATTTTCTTTTTTCGATATTTATTTTAGCAAAAAGTTAAAAATATTATATTTTTTTCAAAATTTCGCACTTTTTTTTGTTTAAAGCGGAAAAAAAACAAAACGCAGAGGTGAATAAATATGACCAAAAGAAAGCTCTATTTGTGGGAAAAAAAGGACATCAATTTTGTTTGGGTACAGCGTCGCACGACCGCGCAATTGTCCGTTAAAGCGACGCAGTGCCGAATCGCAAAAAATGGCCTGGTCATTAAAGTGGGATTCCACCCACGATTTTTTTTTTTTTTTTAAAGTTAGTAGCTACAAACACTGTAGCTGCTGACTTTTATTAAGGACACTTACCTGTCCTACTCGCCCGCGATGATGGCCCCCCCCCCGATGCCGATCCCTCGATCACTGCAGGTCCCGCGCCGCCATCCTCACTAAGGCAAACAGGCAGTTAAACCTTACGGCTTCACTACCCGTTTCCTACTGCACATGCACGAGTCTCGCGCCGATTTGTGAATGAGCCGGCTGCTCTCTGGGATTACTGCTTATTTATCCTGCAATGATTTTCTCAACAAGACATTTATGCCCCGTACGCACCGTCGGAATTTCCGACAAGAAAAGTCCGATGTGAGCTTTTGGTCGGAAATTCCGACTGTGTGTAGGCTCCATCGGACTTTTTACACAAGTAAAAAATGCGCATGAGTCCAAAATCACTGATATCCCATAGGTATACAATCAGATGGCGCATGTACAATAGGTGTACAGTCAGTGGGCATGGGGTCCAGGCTCCAAGAGTATGTAGGAGAGAACGGGGAGGGGGGGGGGGTGTAATAGGCTGAGAGGACAATAATGGGAAAAGTCACATACACAATCTCAGGACTGCCATACAAGGAGAAACCGAAACCGTGTTCCAGGATACTGTAAAGAAAAGCAAAGGAGAGGCGCCTCTGAGTGCAGATGTTTAAAAGCAATTTAATAAAGGATAGTGCTACAAGCAACTCACATTTACATAGTAAAAACGGGCATTTGTACGAATGCCATTAGAAGAGGAAGATGTCATCAGGTCTGTCATGGGGTACCTCCTCCTGCTGGGGCGCTGTGCTGCTGGTTTTCAATTCACCACTGTAGATGGTTTTCATACGGCTGGCAGCGGTGGGGAAATGCAGTGCAGGGCCTTGGTGATGGTTGCGAATGGCAGGCGAGGGCCGATGACGTCACTGGCGTGCGACGCGTTTCCTGAGCCGGCGTGCTGCGTGTAGTGTGGCAGTCGCGCTCCTGTCTCAAGCTTGACAAAGGAGCGCGACTGCCACACTACACGCAGCACGCCGGCTCAGGAAACGCGTTGCACGCCAGTGACGTCATCGGCCCTCGCCTGCCATTCGCAACCATCACCAAGGCCCTGCACTGCATTTCCCCACCGCTGCCGTCCGTATGAAAACCATCTACAGCGGTGAATTGAAAACCAGCAGCACAGCGCCCCAGCAGGAGGAGGTACCCCATGACAGACCTGATGACATCTTCCTCTTCTAATGGAATTCGTACAAATGCCCGTTTTTACTATGTAAATGTGAGTTGCTTGTAGCACTATCCTTTATTAAATTGCTTTTAAACATCTGCACTCAGAGGCGCCTCTCCTTTGCTTTTCCATCGGACTTTTCCTGTCGGAATTTCCACCACCAAAAATTTAAGAGCTGGTTCTCAAATTTTCAGACGGAAAAAAAATTCCAATCGGAGGTTCCGATCGTCTGTAGCAATTCCGACGTGCAAAATTCCGACACATGCTCGGAAACAATTCGAAGCATGCTCGGAAGCATTGAACTTCATTTTCTCGGGTCGTCGTAGTGTTGTACGTCGCCGCGTTCTTGACGGTCGAAAGTCCAGAGAACTTTTGTGTGACCGCGTGTATGCAAGCCAAGCTTGAGCGGAATTCCGTCGGGAAAAAACATCCAAGGTTTTTCCAACGGAAAATCCGATCGTGTGTACGGGGCATTAGTGCAACTGCTACTGTTTTGTCTTGTACCAGCATGAAAGACAGAGGTCATTTCAGAAGGTCAGCCCAAGGAACACAAAGTTCAGGAGGACACATCTAAGGCCCCTTTCACACTGAGGCGCTTTGCAGGCGCTATTGCGCTAAAAATAGCGCCTGCAATGCGCCCCAAAAAAGCCACTCAATTGTATCCAGTGTGAAAGCCCGAGGGCAGGAGGGTCAAAAAACTCCTGCAAGCCGCATCTTTGAGGCACAATAGGAGCGGTAAAAATACCGCTCCTCTAGCGCCCCTGCCCATTGAATTCAATGGGGTAGCGCCTCCAAAACGCCCGCAAAACGCTGCAAAGAGGCATTATTGCGGGCGTTTTTAACCTATTTTCGGACACTAGCGGGGGTTTTAATGCCCCACTAGTGCCTGCAAATCGTGGCAAAAAATACGGTATAGCGGCGCTAAAAATAGCGCCGCTATACCGCTAGCGCATCCAGCGCCTCAGTGTGAAAGTAGCCTAAAGCCCTGTACACACGATCGGATTTCCTATGGATTTTAAACCGATGGATTTTTCCGTCGGAAATCCGATGAAGCTGTCTTCCATCAGTCTTGCCTACACACCATCATTCCAAAAACCGATCGTCCCAAACGTAAAACACTCCGACGAGCCAAGAAAAATGAAGTTCTATGCTTCTGAGCATGCGTCGACTTGATTCTGAGCATGCGTGGGTTTTTTTATCCGATGGAGTTGCCCACAGACGATAGTAATTTGCTATTGTTTTTTTTTTTCGGATAAATTTAAAACATGTTCTATTTTTTAACACCGATGGAAAAAAGACCGATGGGGCCCACACACGATCGGTTTGTCCGATGAAAAAAAGTCCATCGGACCGATCGTGTGTACACGGCTTTATGGCTCCTTGCTTTTCATTTCTGTATCGGAGAGAGAAATCTTGTTTTTCCAGCTTCGAGTGTCTTTCGATTGGAATATTTAATGCAGGATTGATAAAACATTCATGGGCACTTTGCCGCTTTAGAAATGACAAAGTAGAAAGTAGGAAGAAACGTTCATTTAGATTTTGATAGTCCTGCTCGGAATTCGATCACATCTGTGTCTTTCATTAACATTAAAAAAAAACGGCGTTTCCTGTAAAATATCCTCCTAATGTGCTCCTCGAATCAAATTGCCATTTCAGGATAAAGAGCTTTTGCTAAAAGTTGCAAGTGGTTTATAATTAAAAGAAGATGATGTACTCAATTACCTCAAAGATTTGTTTAGATTTTACTTCTGCTATGGTTTGCTGATATTAAAGCTAAACTTCGGCTGGAGAAAAAGCTCTTAGCTGAAGGCACGTTTTCCAGATGGATTATGATTATTGTCTTGTTATGGAGCACCATGCATCTCTAGAGATATATGTTGACCATTATGCCTGATGTAGGGCTAAAAATTAACCTTTCCTACATGTTTTTTCCATTAATACGTTGGGCGCCAAGTCTGGGTCTCATGAGAGTACTACCCCCCCTGGGGTAGGTTCTTCTGGGCTACGCTAGGCACTTGGGATAGGATCACCGTATTACACATGGGGTACCCTTGTTCTGTTCCGTTTTCATCAATGCCCTGGGACCAGACTAAGGCTGCTGTGAGGGGAATGCTCAACCTTAATAAAAACATGGAGGAAAGGTTCATCTTCAGCCCTACATAAGGCATAATGATAACATGAATTAACCTTTCCTCCATGTTTTTACCATTAACGCGTTGGGTGCCAAGCCTGGGTCTCATGAGAGGACTACCCCCCGGGGTAGGTTCTTCTGGGCTACACTAGGCACTTGGGATGGGATCACTGTATTACACATGGGGTACCCTTGTTCTGTGCCGTTTTCATCAATGCCCTGAGACCAGGCTAAGGCTGCTGTGAGGGGAATGCTCAACCCTAATAAAAACATGGAAAAAACATGGAGGAAAGGTTCATCTTCAGCCCTACATCAGGCATGATAATAACATGGAAGAACCTTTCCTCCATGTTTTTTCCATTAACGTGTTGGACGCCAAGTCTGGGTCTCATGAGATGACTACCCCCTGGGGTAGGTTCTTCTAGACTACGTTAGGCACTTGGGATGAGATCACTGTATTACACATTGGGTAACCTTGTTCTGTGCCGTTTTTATCAATGCCCTAAGAACAGGCTAAGGCTGCTGTGAGGGGGAATGCTCAACCTTAATAAAAACATGGAGGAAAGGTTCATCTTCAGCCCTACATCAGGCATAATGATAACATGGATGAACCTTTCCTCCATGTTTTTTCCATTAACGCGTTGGGCGCCAAGTCTGGGTCTTATGAAAGGACTACCTCCTGGGGGTAGGTTCTTATGGGCTATGCTAGGCACTTGGGATGGGATAACTGTATTACACATGGGGTACCCTTGTTCTGTGCCGTTTTCATCAATGCCCTGAGACCAGGCTAAGGCTGCTGTGAGGGGAATGCTCAACCCTAATAAAAACATGGAAAAAACATGGAGGAAAGGTTCATCTTCAGCCCTACATCAGGCATGATAATAACATGGAAGAACCTTTCCTCCATGTTTTTTCCATTAACGTGTTGGACGCCAAGTCTGGGTCTCATGAGATGACTACCCCCTGGGGTAGGTTCTTCTAGACTACGTTAGGCACTTGGGATGAGATCACTGTATTACACATTGGGTAACCTTGTTCTGTGCCGTTTTTATTAATGCCCTAAGAACAGGCTAAGGCTGCTGTGAGGGGGAATGCTCAACCTTAATAAAAACATGGAGGAAAGGTTCATCTTCAGCCCTTCATCAGGCATAATGATAACATGGATGAACCTTTCCTCCATGTTTTTTCCATTAACGCGTTGGGCGCCAAGTCTGGGTCTTATGAGAGGACTACCTCCTGGGGGTAGGTTCTTTTGGGCTATGCTAGGCACTTGGGATGGGATAACTGTATTACACATGGGGTACCCTTGTTCTGTGCCTTTTTCATCAATGCCCTGATACCAGGCTAAGGCTGCTGTGAGGGGAATGCTCAACCATAGTAAAACCATGGAAAAAACATGGAGGAAAGGTTCATCTTTAGCCCTACATCAGGCATAAAGATAACATTGATGAACCTTTCCTCCATGTTTTTTCCATTAACGCGTTGGGCGCCAAGCCTGGGTTTTATGAGAGGACTACCTCCCCGGGGTAGGTTCTTATGGGCTATGCTAGGCACTTGGGATGGGATAACTGTATTACACATGGGGTACCCTTGTTCTGTGCCATTTTCATCAATGCCCTGAGACCAGGCTAAGGCTGCTGTGAGGGGAATGCTCAACCATAATAAAACCATGGAGGAAAGGTTCATCTTTAGCCCTACATCAGGCATAAAGATAACATTGATGAACCTTTCCTCCATGTTTTTTCCATTAACGCGTTGGGCGCCAAGTCTGGGTCTCATGAGAGGACCACCCCCCGGGGTAGGTTCTTCTTGGCTACACTAGACACTTGGGATGGGATCACTGTATTACACATGGGGTACCCTTGTTCTGTGCCATTTTATTCAATACCCTGGGACCAGGCTAAGGCTGCTGTGAGGGGAATGCTCAACCTTAATAAAAACATGGAGGAAAGGTTCATCTTTAGCCCTACATCAGGCATAATGATAACATGGTTGAACCTTTCCTCCATGTTTTTTACATTAACGCGTTGGGCGCCAAGTCTGGGTCTCATGAGAGGACCACCCCCCTCCCCCCCCCGGGGTAGGTTCTTCTGGGCTAAACTAGGCACTTGGGATGGGATCACTGTATACATATGGGGTACCCTTGTTCTGTGCCTTTTTCATCAATGCCCTGGGACCAAGCTATGGCTGCTGTGAGGGGAATGCTCAACCTTAATAAAAACATTAAAAAAACATGGAGGAAAGGTTCATCTTTAGCCCTACATCAGGCATAATGATAACATGGATGAACCTTTCCTCCATGTTTTTTCCATTAACGCGTTGGCCGCCAAGTCTGGGTCTCATGAGAGGACTACCCCCCGGGGTAGGTTCTTCTGGGCTACGCTAGGCACTTAGGATGGGATCACTGTATTACTCATGGGGTACCCTTGTTCTGTGCCATTTTCATCAATGCCCTGGAGCCAGGCTAAGGTGCTGTGGGGGGAATGTTCAACCTTAAGGGGGACCTCTGCTTTTAGAGATGAACGTACACCGTGTACAATTTCACCATAACTGTTCTTCAGATAACTCTTGGGTCCCCGTAACAATGTACACCTTCTCTATAACTTGCATTTAGGAGAGACACTCTGAGCCTTGTCCGCATCCACCCATCTGGCATATCACTGCTACCTCCCTCCCAGTAATGGTATGGGGTCCTGCCGTGCACACAGCATGGAATCTATGCCTGCACTAAACTTCTGTACCTGTGTACAGACTGGGGACCTCTGTGGCTGGAGTCCACTCCCTTTGCAGTGGGAGACAGATCTCTCACGGAGAGAGTGCCAACAACTACTCCCTCCTGCAAGACCACACGCTTAACGACAGGCTGCTTGATAGACTTCCGTTACCATGGGTAACCCCGTGTATCTGCACACTGCACCGACTTTGGTACTAACGCCTTTATACCCCGGTGTGTCTAGTGACCGGAACTATAGATCATGTGGGTCGGTAACTTGCATTACACCCCTTGAGTAACTTCAGACCAAGCGGGAACAACGTTTCAAAGCTTTACTGAGAAAAATGCAAAATGAACACCTCAAATTCTAAAATGCAAGAACAAGACTTTTCCTACATTCCTACTTCTAACTCAGGCTGTATGCTGCCCCGGCATACCTGCAAAGGTAGAGTCCATGTACAAAGATTAGGATCCATTAGTGGCATTTCCCAGTGCTGGAATCTTCGGGGACAAATCCCAGGTCCTCATGATTTTCTACATCACGGCAGTGGCAAGCAACATTCCTCTGCTCCCCCTGAGTGCAGCTCTCCGATCTTCTCCCTTATTAGGTTTTCTTATAAGCTCTGGACCTCTCTGTTCAGGGGTAAGAGGGGGGGGGGGGGCTCTCTGCTCCGGACCACTTTCCCTCTTTTTTATAATAAGATCAGTGGGTTGGACCCAAAGATAACCCGCCAAAACCAAAAAACAGAGATAGGCTCTAACTCTTGCCTCCCCATCCAGGGCAGCATCTAACTAGCGTAACTTCCACCCGCTTACATGACCATACCGCCAAACTTTTTGAGATGGGAAGGAGGGACACCTATCAGCAAAAGTATGCAGGCATAGGACACACCCCTTGCCACGCCCCCTTAAAGGAAAATTGTACAAAACAACAAGATTGGTTAAACCCACAAGTTCTTTTTTACCACTACTATTCTTTTATATTGGCTTTTGGAATTAAAAAATGCAGCAATTTAGAAACTGGATGAAAGGTTTAGCGCTAGAAACCACTTTTTGATAGATAAAAAGTCAATTTTCTATACAACTATATGGATCAGACCAAAATGAGGGACAGATGAGGAGGAAATCAGGGACAGTCCCTCGAAATCAGGGACAGTTGGGAGCAGGGCTGCTGATAGGGGGGGACCACCAGCCCTCCTGTAGGGGGCCCGGGCACACAGGGGGGCACGGAAAGCAGGAGGATCGGTGGAGCAGAGAATAAAGAATGACAGCGTCTCTCACCCAGCAACTCAAAGCCGGTTTCTCTCCATCTCGCTCCCGCCGGCTTTCAGCTGCTAGGTGGGAGGCTAGGTGAGAGACACGGGGCTGGATTTAGGGGATGCCGGGGTGGGTTGTTATACCCCACCCCTGGCCGGCCGCAGCTGAGCTCCTTCCCCCGCCCCCTCCCCGCCCGCACTCACAGCTGGGATGAGGAGACGGCAGCTTGGAGCCTGGAGCGGTAAGAGAAGTAGTGCCAGCGGGAGGTGCGCTGTGTTTTGTTCTCCCCTCCTGTCAGAAGAGCGCTGGTCTTTACAGTACATGAGACCGGATCGCTCTTACTGTAGATCACATGGCACTGTACACACACCGCCCCCTATCCACATTTGTTGCTGCCGGGGGGTGAGCACTGAGCGGCCTTTGGAGGAGATGGGGGCGCTGTGTGTGTGTGTACAGTGCAATGCAATCTACAGTAAGAGCGATCCGGTCTCATGTACTATAAAGACCAGCACTCTTTTGACAGGAGGGGAGAACAAAACACAGCGCACCTCTTCCTGGCTGTGTTGGCATTGGCAAATGTAATAGGGATGTGGAGAGGGCGATATGTGTGAGGAGGAAGAATGGGGGGATATGTGCTGGGAGGAGAGATTGGGGGCGGGGGGGGGGCAGGGGGGTAATTTAGAGGGGGTTGTGCTAGGAGGGGGGATTTTTGTTTGGAAATTTGTGCACGGGGGCCCCCCGTCAGGTAGGCTGTACGGGGCCCCGTGATTTCTATAAGCGGCCCTGGTTGGCAGCCATGCATGCCCAATACCCATCCCCTGCTGTGCTAACTCTGGCCCCTTGGGACCAGCATCACTGCTCTACACAAGTCAAGCTTCCAGCCTGGTCCTGGTACCACCTCCACGAGTAAAGACTACAGAGAAGAAGGTTTAGAAGTTCTGGATTTGCTGCCGACCAATCTTGTTTCTTTGAAATGACAGATGGCAGTCACATAATAATGTATATGAGGAGTAGCACAATAAACACATGCCAATAGTAGTCCAGTCAGTTCCATGATCCATAAAGTTCAAATGAGACATCCAATAGGTAAAGACAAAGGATCCTGTAGCTCTGCTGTTATAGCTGCCTAATTTTACCATCCCCTAGCTGTCATTGTGAACATTGCATTGCGTTTGCATGTGACCAGTGCATTTTTTTCAGTGCATTTTCTTTTTTTGTTGAGGTGCAACCTTTTTTTTTTTTTTTTAATTCACATGCCCTGAGTTTGAGTCTGAAGACATCCAAATCCTATTGGCTCATCATTGTATTATAGCTCTGCTAGCTCATGTAAAATGTTATCTTCTTGCTTTATATCCTCCTCAGGAAACTTTACTTCACCCTGGTGCACAAGAACCCCGTCCATGGAAAGATCTGCACCTCTCCTGCCGGGTGCCAGGGGTCCGGGTCTGACGTTTCGAACAGAGGGGCCTTCTATGTACCTACAGAAAAAGGTGAGCAAATGGCCCTTGTCTAGGCAATATGGAACTGTCACTGGAGAGAAATAAGAACTGTCTGTACTGCCATCTGTGTCATTCCCCCCCCCCCAAAAAAAACCTTCACCTTTTATCCTTAAAGTGTTTGTTACTCCCAACACTTCATATTCCTGATATGTGCCTGCTGTACCATGTACTTGTATGAGAAAGTCTCCTGTCCTCTTTGTATTGCTCCCTTTGTGTGAAATCCCTGGTGTTTCTGCCAGACCCTCTGCTTACCTATTAAAAACTGACCACACTAAGCAGGAGAGCACACCGTGGTCAGTTCTCTAGCTGTGCTGGAAACTCAGTATGCTCTCCCCCAATGATCATGTCCTGACATGCCCCCGTTGCACAGCCATTCACTTGGAAGCTCTGTGTACTGTTGCTTCTCCTCCCCCCAGCTCTTATGCAGCTGAGAACAGAGGGAATGTGATCACTTATCAAAAAAGGGAAAACAAGTATTTTATGTTTTTTTATATCTATACAAAAATGTTTTGCCTTTCATTTCTATTTTAAACGAAATGGGTTGTTTTACAAGCTGATCGTTTACAATGACTTTAACCGCTTGAATACCAGGGACTTTTACCCCCTTCCTGCCCTGGACAATTTTCAGCTGTCAGCACTGTCACACTTTGAATGGCAATTGCGTGGTCATGCAACGCTGTACCCATATGAAATTTTTATTTAAAAAAATTCACACAAATAGAGCTTTCTTTTGGTAGTATTTAATAACCGCTGAGTTTTTTTTTGCTAAAAAACAAACAAAAAAAGACAGAAAAATGTGAAAAATAAATAAATTTCCTTTGTTTGTGTCAGAAACTTTTGTAAAATAAGTAATTTTTCACCTTCACTGATGGGCCCTGATGAGGCTGCACTGATGGGCAATGATAAGGCGGAACTTATGGGCACTGATGAGATGGCACTGATGAGGGGGCAGTAATATGCAGCACTGATAGGCAGCACTGATGGGCAATGATAAGGCGGAACTTATGGGCATTGATGAGATGGCACTGATGAGGGGGCAGTAATATGCAGCACTGATGGGCACTGATAGGCGGCACTGATGGACAATGATAAGGCGGAACTTATGGGCACTGATGAGATGGCACTGATGAGGGGGCAGTAATATGCAGCACTGATGGGCACTGATAGGCGGCACTGATAGGTGGCACTTATAGGCAATGATGTACAGCACTGATGGGCGCCACTGATGAGCAAAAAGTGGCGTCGCTGTTGGGCACAGATTGGCATCACTGATGGGCACAGATTGGCATCACTGATGGGCACAGATTGGTATCACCGATGAGCACTGACTGGCATCACTGTTGGGCACTGTTGGGGCTGCACAGATAATCACGGCACTGACGATCAGTGCCCTGATTATCTGTACAGGTCTTCCCCGCGAGGAGATGGCACATGATTGGCGCTCCTCTCATAGTCTGTCAGTGTCAGATGAGGAGAGCCAATAAACGGCACTTCTGTGTTTACATGTGATCGGCTGTGATTGGACACAGCTGATCACATGGGTAAAGAGCCACGTCATCGGCTCTTTACCGAGATCAGGGTTGCGTAAGCATGGTGAGACTAGGGCGACATCATATGATGTTCGGCCAGAACGAAGAGGGATCCCTCCTGCCGAAATGTGTCTATACAGCGGGCGGGAGGAGCTTAAACCTTCCTTGAGCTCCAGTCTGCTGACTTTGTCTAGGTTGAGATGATGTCATCAGTTTGCTGCATTCAGGAAGAAGCATTTCCTCAGTCTCCTCTCCCCCCAGTAATCAGATGATTACGTTGTACCAGGGGCGGATCTGTGTTAGGTAACACCCACATGTGATGCTGAGCCTCCAAGAGTGAAATACAATGAATGAAAGAATCGGACCAGGGACAGTCAGGCTGGAGAGGAACGTGCTAAATGATTCTGGATGTCCTCCAGCCAGGAAATGAGGCGGGGCTCTATCTGATTGCTGCATCTTCTAATGCACATGGTGAGCAGCTCACAGTGTGCAGTGAAATCAGAATAAGCAAAGGGAAGGCTGGGGTTCAGCTTTCAGTCATCCAGATTGCAGCCCCTCGATCTTTGTGCGGCTCTGCCGTTTACTAAACTCAAGCAACACGTGCGCCGTCGGCGGAATATTAAACAGCAGAACATAAGGGGCTCCCAGACACAGATGTGTTTTTCTTTATTACGGAGCTAAAGCAGATTCATAGAGCAGATAATGAAGAAGCGAAAACTCCAGCCTCACCGTATTAAACGACAATGAAGCCAACAGTTGCGGCTCCATCGTTTGGCTTCCGCATCTGCCAAAGAAAATATTCTTAAAATGAAAACGATCGGCCGGAATTAGCTTTTGCTGAAATAAAACTCCCAGCAAGACGCTTCCTTTATGTACACCACGACGACGGAAGGCACTGATCTCCCGTATTGTAAGAGCGGCTCCGACTAGCGGAGTGGAGCGCGGCTGTCAGCAGGACCTGGCACAGGGCAGGCGGCTACAGTACAGTGTCTGTATGTAGCGATACCCCCGAAGGGGCTGCTGAATTAATATTGGGTCCTGTCGTTACCCCACATTTCACCGTCCCAGAACTTAAGAGTCTATGTTAAGTAATTAGAATAGAGATGATTGCCAGTCACGTCAGTCCTTTTCTCAATGCTTTATTAAACAACTTCAGGTAGGGGATAGAGGGTTAGGGGGAAGTTCAGATACCTTGGTTTTGCTGATCACTAATGCGGTTCTTGAATCCAGATGACAACAGCTTTCTGTCTCTGGTTCTTGCGACAACCGGATAGGCCTCTCACACCGACCTAGCAGCCGGTATGAAGCACAGACAAAGTCTCTGCCACAGACTTGAGTGAAAAAAATGCAAACTCCTGGATAATCCCCTGCCACAGGATTGTTTAGCCAGAAGTCAGTCAGTTAGTTAGGTCAGCTGCACAGTACCTGAACCTTTAAGCCATCCGGCAGTACTGTGAGGTAGGTTCATTTGGGTGCATCCTCCAAACGAGTCACCAGGCCCTTCCTGAGATAACAGCCATCAGCTCGGTCCTCTCCAGTAAGGTCCTCCCCTGGAATATTCTCTGCTTGAGTGGCTTCTTTCCGCAGGACAGACAGCACAGGACCACCTTCAGTTAAAGGGGTTGTAAAGGTAAATGTTTTTTCACCTTAATGCATCCTATGCATTAAGGTGAAAAAACATCCGACCCCCCCCCCCGAGTCCCAGTTTTACTTACCTGGCCCCTCGAAAGTCCCGCGCTCGTCCCGGTCATCCTCCTTGGTTCTCAGCCTGGCCGTCGATTGGCTACACTGGATGGATTGAAAGCAGCGCAGCCATTGGCTGGCGCTGTTGTCAATCACATCCAATGACGCGGCGCACTGGGGGGCAGGGCCTGAGTGATACAGTCAGAGATTATGGCTGCAGCTGTATCACGGGAGTGCACTCGCAATAACTCCACACCATGCAAGCTCGCTCGCATAAAGGTGTGGAGTCCTTGCGGGGAGGAGCCGAGACAGCCGCTGAGGGACCCCAGAAGACCAGGATCGGGGCCACTGTGTGCAAAACGAGCTGCACAGTGGAGGTAAGTAGAACATGTTTGTTATTTAAAAAAAAAAAAATTCCTTTACTGATCCTTTAAGTAGGCCCCAGACAGACTTCTGGGCCTACTTGTAGAAGCACAGCCTCGAGCCAGCAGGGCCCGAGGTAGAAGAGCCAGCAGCGTGGCCTCAGGCCTGGAGGGCCATGAGGCAGGAACGAACAACCCCGAGGCACATGGCACTGCCCCTTAAATATCCTTCCCCAGCATGCCCAGCTACAAAGAAGCTCCTGATTGGGCTGTTTTCTGGAGAAAGAATATCCAATACACTTCAGCTGGCTGTATTTCTCACACTGGCCTTTGACAACAGTGACACCTACTGGCAACAGTGGGAAATGCACACAACACAGCCAACGCTGGAACAGAAACCAACAATTTACATAATCACTCTGAGCTATTTACAGCTCAGATACCCCTAAATTTACAGAATAGCGCCTGTCCAAAAGTAGCAGGGCGCTACATGTACGAGAGCTTTGCTTGGTTCCTTCCATGGAAATGCAGAATCCAAGGAAAGGGAACTCTTATTAAGGCCTTGTGTACAGTGGGGAAAATAATTATTTGATCCCCTGCAGGTTTTGTAAGTTTGCCCACTTCCAAAGAAATGAAGGGTCTATAATTTTTTATAATTTTATAATTTTTTATAATTTATCATAGGTGTATTTTATATGATGGAGACAGAATATCAACCAAAAATCCAGAAAAAACACATGATACAAATGTTATAAATGGAGTAAAATAAGTATTTGATCCCCGACCAACCAACAATAATTCTGCCCCCCACAGACTGGCTACAGTAGGTGCTCATGGGGTACACAGATTAGTCCTGTCAATGTAAGAAGGTTCTCCTAACGACAACTCGTTATGTGTATACAAGTTACCTATCCACAGAGTCTCTTTCCTCCAATCACAGCTCACCATCATGGGCAAGACCAAAGATCTGTCAGAGGACGTCGGGGAGAAGATTGTAGACCTGCACAAGGCTGGAATGGGCTACAAGACCATCAGCAAGAAGCTTGGTGAGGAGGAGACAACTGTTGGAGCGATTTTTCCCAGAGAAATACAAAATAACCATCAATCGTCCTCGGTCTGGAGCTCCATGCAAGATTTCTCCTCATTGGGTGAGGATGGTCATGAGAAAAGTGAGGGATCCGCCCATAACTACACGGGAGGAGCTTGTGAATGATCGGGAGAAGCTTCTGATGACAGTCACCAAACAAACCATTGGTAACACAATACACCACCATGGATTGAAATGCTGCAACCCCTGCAAGGTCCCCCTCCTCAGGCAGACACATGGACAGCCCTTCTGAAGTTTCCCAATGAACATCTAAATGATTTAGAGAAGGATTGGGAGGAAGTTCTGTGGTCAGATGAGACCAAAATTGAGCCCTTTGGCATTAACTCGACTCGCCGTGTTTGGAGGAAGAAAAAATGGTGACTATGACCCTAAGAACACCATCCCTACAGCCACACGGAGGGGGAAACATGATGCTTTGGGGCTGTTTCTCTGATAAAGGTACAGGCCGTCTTTGCCGCATTGAGGGGCCAATGGACAGGGCCATGTATTGTAAGATCTTGGATGAGAACCTTCTTCCCTGAACACTGAAGATGGGTCATGGATGGGTCTTCCAGCTTGACAATGACCCAAAACATGTCGCCAAGGCAACATAGTAGTGGCTCAAGAAGAAACACATGAGGGTCATGGAGTGGATCAAGAAGAAGCATATTAAGGTCATGGAGTGGCCCAGCCAGTCTCCAGACCTTAATCCTATAGAAGATTTATGGAGGAAGATGAAACTTCGAGTTGTCAAGCGACAGCCAAGAAACCTTAAAGATTTAGAGAAGATCTGTAAAGAAGAGAGGAGCAAAATCCCTCCTGAGATGTGTGCAAACCTGATCACCACCTACAAGAAACGTCTGACCTCTGTGCTTCCCAACAAGGGTTTCTCCACCAACTACTAAGTCATGTTTTGCTTGGGGACCAAATACTTATTTTACTCACTGAACTGCAACTTAAAGGGGTTGTAAACCTTCCTGTTTTTTCACCTTAATGCATCCTATGCATTAAGGTGAAAAAACATCTGATAATTACTGGCCCCCCAGCCCACCCGTTTTACTTACCCTTGAAAGTCCCGCGTCAAGAATGCGCTGGATCTCGGCCCAGGCTCCTCGGCTCTTCATTGGATAGATTGATAGCAGCACAGCCATTGGCTCTCGCTGCTGTCAATCAAATCCAATGACGCGGGCGCCGGGGGGGTGAGGCCGAGTCCAGCATTCGTGTCTATGGACGCAAATGCTGGACTCGGGAGCGCGCCCGCAAGGTAACCCCCTTGGGAGAGCGCTTCCCAGAGGGGGTTATCTAATGCAGGCAGGAGCCGAGACAGCCGCTGAGGGACCCCAGAAGACGAGGATCGGGGCCACTCTGTGCAAAACGAACTGCACAGTGGAGGTAAGTATAACATGTTTGTTATTTAAAAAAAAAATATTTGAACTTTTAGTACCACTTTAATTTATAACATTTGTATTGTGTTTTTTCTGGATTTTTAGTTGATATTCTGTCTCTATCATTTAAAATACACCTCTGATAAACCTTTTAGACCCTTAATTTCTTTGTAAGTGGCCAAACCTACAAAATCTGCAGGGGATCAAATAATTATTTTCCCCCTTTGTACACTGGGCATCAAAAATGCCACTTTTAAGGGTGTTTGAAAAAAAAGGGAAAAGACAAGCACAACCTCCATAGTCTAGTGAACAAAGTGAACAATATTTATTAATGATAAAAAAGCACTCACAAAAGAGGAGCTTGTGCAAAGCTGTAAAAGTCAAAGCTGCTGCCTCTGGAGCCCGGAGCCGCTGTGGAATTCCTCTGCTTTGGCCGTGAGCAGGGGAAAGGAGAGCACAGGCCGGAGGGAGCCGCTGCAGCAGGGAGACAACCCGACCAGGGTGGAAGCCGGAGTCCGATTGGGGAGGATGCCTGACACCGCTGGGAGATAGGAATGCTATTCAAAGAATGTCGCTTCTTCTTCAGCCTGTCTGACTTTTTGTTTCTGCCTGTAAACGCCCCTCTATGTTATCCTATGTGTAAATCCATACATGGGAATTTACAGGCGTTTAGAGGCAGGAAAAAAAATTACTTGCACGTGTAGGAGAAAAGCGTTTGGGCATTTTGGGTTCCCGCTGTCTCAACAAAGCCTGCGAGAGCAGGAAGTGAGGAGAGAGAATAGCTGCAGATGTGCATAGCGCTGGATCAAATGAGCACCCGGGTCAGAATGGGGGTGAGGGGGATGCTGATGCCAAAACATTCTTTACCTTAACGCAAGGAATGCATTAGGGTAAAAATATTTAGGCTTTAGACAGTGGCAGCCGTGCCCCTAATTCATGCGTCCGGCCCCTAATCTACATGTAGGGTGCCAGACCCATCGATTCCAATGTGTTTTTTTTTTTTTTTTGCAGCACATGACTAGAGCCTGAGGCCCTAATTGGCTTCAAAAGAGGTAGGCTCGGGGCACAGAGCACTGCGCCCGGAGCCCACCCTGTTGTGTGACATTAGCAAATTAATATTCGCCAATGTCTTCCTGTTTCTCCTCCCGGTCAATCGGACCCGTCACCCGATTGGCTGGGAGGAGAAGCGACCACTGGAACTCGGTAGGAGATGCAGGGGGGGAGCCGCAACCTGGGTGGGGTAAGTGCAGCGGCTGGCAGGGGGCCTGGTGGGTGACGGGTGAGCAGTGCGATAATCGAGCAATGGGTGGGGGGCGGCGATCGAGGAAACAAGCATGTGTCGGGGAGGGGGAAGGTTGTATGGCTGGCTGGGAGGGGGGTGGTTGACTGGCTGGGGATGCCGCTGGCCCCCCCCCCCAAAGAAATTTGAGCACCAGCCGCCACTGACTGCATTCATGCCTAACCGCGTGACGTACAGGAACGCATGAAAAACACGCTGCAAAGTGCATCACGCTTGCGGTACTATTAAATCTTATTGGCATCTAGAACGCAGTTAGAAGATTACAAATGCGTCAAAACACGCAAAGCTCGAAAATATTTTGGTGCGATTGTCACACATAGGGAAGTCTATTCAAGTGAATAGTCTGTCCTACGCACAACACACAGAAGCGCACAATAAACACTCAAAAACGCAAGAGGGTGCGCACGTTCCCACACAAAGTGTTATCCTGCCAGTGACTCACTTCCTGTCCTGGGGATCCTGCCAGTGACTCACTTCCTGTCCTGGGGATCCTGCCAGTAACTCACTTCCTGTCCTGGGGATCCTGCCAGTAACTCACTTCCTGTCCTGGGGATCCTGCCAGTGACACACTTCCTGTCCTGGTGATCCGGCCAGTAACTCACTTCCTGTCCTGGTGATCCAGCCAGTAACTCACTTCCTGTCCTGGGGATCCGGCCAGTAGCTCACATCCTGTCCTGGGGATCCTGCCCGTAACTCACTTCCTGTCCTGGGGATCCTGCCCGTAACTCACTTCCTGTCCTGGTGATCCTTCCAGTAACTCACTTCCTGTCCTGGTGATCCTGCCAGTAACACACTTCAAATCCTAGGGTGACAACGCTCACCTTACTGTATCTAGTTTCCAGTTCAGGTCACAGTTAGTAAACTGGATTTCTAGCAGCATTAACAGGTATGTTTCTGTACTTGAAGAAATATATATATATTATTCATGTGTTTTTTTTTCCTTCAGCCACTTCAAAGAAGTTGTCACCAACCCTGGATTTTAACCCATGCCTGAACACAGCCTGCGGGAAGCCTGCTGTCCGGCCTCTAGTAGACACCGGAGCCATGGTGTTTGTGGTGTTCGGAATTCGAGGGATAAATCGGACCAGGGAACCAGATAACCATGTACTGGGTGAACTGGTAAGGGAAAAAATATCATTATCTGGATATAGCTGACCTTATTTATTAAAGAACGGCCAGTATTGGCAATCTGCTTTAAACTGTCATTGTCCAACTGTTGTTTCCTATTTCAATGATTTGTGTTGGATGCTGTAAGGCCATATTACTTTGTATATACACTCACCGGACACTTTATTGGGCACACCTTACTAATGCCCGGTTGGACCCCCTGTTGCCTTCAGAACTGCCTTAATTCTTGGTGGTATAGCTTCAACAAGATGTTGGAAACATTCCTCAGAGATTTTGCTCCATAGTGACATGATAACATCACACAGTTGCTGCAGATTTGTCGGTTGTACATCCATGATGCGAATTTTCCATTCCACCACATCCCAAAGGTGCTCTATTGGATGAGATGTGGTGAGTGTGGAGGCCATTGGAGTGCAGTGACCTCACTGTCCAGTGGTGAGATGATTGGAGCTTTGTGACATGGTGCATTATCCTGCTGGAAGGAGCCATCAGAAGATGGGGACACTGTAGTCATAAAGGGATGGACATGGTCAGTAACAGTACTCAGGTAGGCCGTGGCGTTTAAACGATGCTCAATTGGTACTAAGGGGCCCAAATTGGTACTAAGGGGCCCAAAGTGTGCCAAGAAAATATCCCCCACACACCATTACACCACCACCAGCCTGATCCGGTGATACAAGGCAGGATGGATCCATGCTTTCATGTTGTTTAACCCAAATTCCTGACCCCGCCATCTGAATGTCGCAGCTGAAATTCAGACTCATCAGACCAGGCAACGTTTTTCCAATCTTCTATTGTCCAATTTTGGTGATCCTGTGCCAATTGTAGCCTCAGTTTCCTGTTCTTAGGTGACAGGAGTGGCACCCGGTGTGGCCTTCTGCTGCTGTAGCCCATCACAAGGTTGGATGTGTTGTGCGTTAGGGTTCTGCATACCTTGGGTGTAAAGAGTAACTATTTGAGTTAAGCCCTGTACACACGATCGGATTTCCTATGGTTTTTAAACCGATGGATTTTTCCATCGGAAATCCGATGAAGCTGACTTCCATCAGTCTTGCCTACACACCATCAGTCAAAAAACCGACCGTCCCAAACGCGGTGACCTAAAACACTCCAATGAGCCAAGAAAAATTAAGTTCAATGCTTCTGAGCATGCATCGACTTGATTCTGAGCATGCGTGGGTTTTTTATCCGATGGAGTTCCCCACAGACGATAGTAATTTGCTATCGTTTTCTTTTCCAGCGGATAAATTAAAACAGGTTCTATTTTTTAACACCGATGGAAAAAAGACTGATGGGGCCCATACACGATCGGTTTGTCCGATGAAAAAAGTCCATCGGACTGTTTTCATTGGTAAAACCGATCGTGTGTACAGGGCTTTACTGTTGTCTTTCTATCATCTCAATCTCAAACCAGTCTGCCCATTCTGCTCTGACCTCTGACATTAAAAGAGAAGTATGGGTTTCCTTTTTTTTGCTTACATCTATTCTATGTGAGCTGCTGATTAGGGATGAGCTTCGTGTTCGAGTCGAACATACGTTCGACTCGAACATCGGCTGTTCGATCGTTCGACGAAGATCGAACGATTTGGGCCGTTCGCGCCTAATTCGAGTGACGCGAACGGCCCACAATGCACTACGCCATCGCAGTGTCATCCAGGCGCTGTGATTGGCCAAGCATGCACTGTGACCCCGCATGCTTGGCCAATCACAGCGCCGGCAGCGAGGAGAGCAATGATTGGCCACAGGCAGGATGCCTGTGGCCAATTATTGCTGAGGGTGTTTAGTACACGCCCCACACTATAAAAGGCCGCCAGCACGGCGGCCTAGTGTAGTGTGTTCCGGAGCAGGGAAAGAGAAGCATAGGCAGGGACAGTGACATTTATTTTTTCTTGCTTAACCTGGATTCCTTTAGTTTAGGGAAAGAGAAGGATAGGTAGGAAGAGTGTCAGTTTCTTTCACTGTGATAATCCTTGTTTCTAGGGACAGGGAAGGACAGTGAGGGAAATTCTACTTGTGCTATAGTGTGCTAAAGCATTGATCATCAATCAGCTTTAAAAAAACATTTTTTCTAGGGACAGAAAACTATAGGTAGGAAGAGTGTCAGTTTCTTTCACTGTGATAATCCTTGTTTCTAGGGACAGGGAAGGACAGTGAGGGAAATTCTACTTGTGCTATAGTGTGCTAAAGCATTGATCATCAATCAGCTTTAAAAAAAAAAATTTCTAGGGACAGAAAACTATAGGTAGTGTGACAGCAGGAAGGTAAAGTCACCTGGTTGCATCCAGGGGGGTAGATATATTTCGCCCAGATTCAGGCTTTACGCCGACTTATACAACTAGGTGGAGAGTTGTATAAGCCCAGCTGAGGCTAGTGGGCTCATGGATGACTCATACCTCTAGGGAGAGTGTGGGGCGTCGTGCAGACAGGGAGTTGATGAGACCAGCTGAAGCTTGTCAGCTCATTTAGGCCTCTATAAGAACTCCCAGCTTCATTAGATGTTAGCTCATGCCTGGACCCAGACCTGTGTGGACTGTCTAGGGAGAGTGAACCCCTGTGCGGTGAGACAAAGCCTGTGTGGCTATTTGCTTGGACATTTAAAACCAGGGACTTAGGGACTAGGACAGCCCTAGGCTGATCCCAGTTGTTAGTTAGGAAACCTGTATGTTTAGTCAGAGGTCAAGTTGACCAGGATTTATTTTGTTTATGTTTCTTTTGGCTTTGCTGTGTTTTGTCACTGTAAATAGAAAATAAACCGCACCTTTTTTTGATTTTGAAAACCACAACCTCCGTTTGCTGGGCCTGTTTTTGTGTGGGGAGCCCATCCCGGGGGTCACACACACCCGCTGCCGAGCTAACCCCCTCACAGTTGGTGGAGAACCAGTGGCAGTTTTTTTTTAAGCCAGCATGGAGGAGATACTGAAGCAGCTGGCTCTAGCAAATGCCAATCAACAGCAGACAAATGCAGGTTTGCAAAAGAGCCTTGCAGCTCATCAACAGAGCCTTGCAGCTCAACAACAGAACTTCGCAGCCCAGCAGCAAGCTCACCAACAGAGTCTGGAAGCTCAGCAACAAGCCCAGCAGCAATCTGAGGCCCGCTTCATAGACCTGTTACAGAAGCAAGAGCAGAGACTACAACAAATGGAAGCAGTAATGCAGCAACGTCCGCAGACCAGTGAGGAAAGCCGTCCCACTAATACCGCGTCCTTTGGGGTGAGTCGTTTATTGACAAAAATGACTGGAGAGGATGATCCAGAGGTATTTTTGACCACATTTGAAAGGACTGCTGAAAGAGAAAAGTGGCCTGAGGAGCAGTGGGCTGGACTGGTGGCTCCTCTGTTAACTGGTGAATCGCAGAAGGCTTACTATGACCTAGAGCCTGACCAAGCAAAAGACTATGTGATGCTAAAAGCTGAAATATTGGCAAGGCTGGGTGTCACCCAGGCTGTCCGGGCTCAGCGTGTGCATAACTGGACTTTCCAGCTTGGAAAACCCCCCAGGTCTCAAATGTATGATCTCATTCACCTGAGCAGAAAGTGGCTACAGCCAGAGACTTTGTCCGCACCAAAGATTGTGGAACGTGTTGTAATGGATCGGTTTTTGAGAGCTCTTCCTACTGCCATCCAAAAGTGGGTAAGCCATGGAGACCCAGAGACGGCCGATGGTCTTGTGGATCGTGTGGAGAAATACTTGGCTACAGAGAACCTGACGGCCTCTTCCAGAGACACTCGGACTTTCCACCCTAAGACCAGACCATCCCCAGGGGCGGATAAGAGGATTCCAAGGGGTGAGGGTGGAGAGAGTGAGAGGGTGGGAGCTCTACCCCAAGTTTGGCGAGAACAGCCTGGGAAATCAGCGGCTCAAGAGGCGGCAAGAAGGATCGTTTGCTACCGCTGCCGGCAAGCGGGACATATTGCAGCCAATTGCCCGGTTGTGGAGGAACCCATGCAGTGTGACTTTCTGACGGGCAGACGTCAGTCGCTGTGTGCGACAGTCGCATGCACTGCCATTCGAGGAACTGAGAAACATTTATGCAAAATGTGTGTTAATGGTAGAAATGTTGTGGTATTGCTGGATTCAGGTAGCCTTGTGACCCTGATAAAGGCTGAGTTAGTTAAAACAGAGGTCTCTGGGAATAGCAAGGTAGCTGTTATTTGTGTGCATGGGGACACCCGAGAGTATCCAGTGACTACAGTGTGTTCCGAGACCCCCAAAGGTACCCTCTCTCATCCAGTGGGCTTAGTATCTCAGTTACCGCATGACGCCATTGTGGGAAGGGATTTTCCGAAGTTCTGGGAACTGTGGGATGATCCTGAGCCCCCCACTGGTGCCCCTATGTACCAGGAATGTGATAGCCAGAACTCCCCTGAGAGTGGTGAGGACTCTCCGGAATTTCCCTTATCAGTATTGGCAGGGGAGACTCAAGAAACTGGAGAGGAGCCCACCTCCTCAGACGAAAACCTACCGTCTGTGGAGTTTTCTGATCTTGAGGTTCACAGGGAAAACTTTGCCACAGAACAGTTGAAAGACCCCGCCCTAATAAAGGCACGGGAAAACGTAGTGAAAATAGATGGCGAGTTAGTGAACCCAGATAATACCTGCACTTACCCATACTTCAGCGTAGAGAAGGACCTACTGTATCGGGTGGCAAAAAGGGCAGAAGAAACCGTTGAGCAGCTTGTGGTGCCCAAACCTTACAGGAAGTTGGTGTTGGAGTTGGCCCATGGGCACATTCTTGGAGGTCATCTGGGGACAGAGAAAACCCGAGAGAGGGTATTACAGAGATTCTATTGGCCGGGGGTGATGAAGGACATAGAAAATTATTGTTCCTCCTGCCCTGTGTGTCAGAGGTCGGCCCCGATGCCACATTTCCGTAGCCCGATGGTCCCTCTACCCATCATTGAGGTCCCGTTTGAGAGGATCGCCATGGATTTGGTAGGTCCTATAATCAAGTCCGCTAGGGGGCACCAGTACATATTAGTTATAATGGACTATGCCACCCGTTATCCAGAAGCGATCCCTCTCCGAAATACCTCGGCCAAAACCATAGCCAAAGAGCTATCTCTTGTGTTTAGCCGGGTGGGTATTTGTAAAGAACTGCTTACGGACCAAGGTACACCCTTTATGTCCCGGGTTATGAAGGAGCTGTGTAAATTGTTCAAAGTGACGCAATTACGTACATCTGTGTATCACCCCCAAACCGATGGGCTGGTTGAAAGATTCAACAAAACCCTAAAACAAATGTTGAAGAAAGTGGTGGATAGAGATGGAAAGGATTGGGACTGTCTACTTCCTTATCTGATGTTTGCTATTAGGGAGGTGCCCCAATCCTCTACGGGATTCTCCCCCTTTGAGTTACTGTATGGGAGACACCCAAGAGGGCTGTTGGATATTGCCAAGGAAACTTGGGAAAGTGAGAGTTCTCCCCACAGGAGTGTGATTGAGCATGTCGCCCTGATGCAAGACCGAATTGCACAGGTAATGCCCATCGTGAAGGAACATTTGGCCCAAGCGCAGTTAGCACAGCAGAGAGTGTACAACCGTGGAGCCAAGACCCGTACCTTTTCCCCGGGGGATAGGATACTGGTACTTGTCCCTACGGTTGAAAGTAAATTCCTTGCCAAATGGCAAGGCCCCTACGAGATAATGGAAAAAGTGAGCGAAGTGAATTACAAGGTCAGACAACCAGGAAGGCGAAAGCCCGAACAGATCTATCACGTTAATCTGTTGAAAGCCTGGAGGGATAGAGAGTCCCTAGTCGCAGACACTTGGTCACCAGCTCAAACTGGTTGCGTGATTCCTGAGGTTGGAATAGCAGCCACCTTGTCACAACCCCAACAACAGGAGGTTAAGGAGTTTGTGCTTCGCAACAAGGAGGTATTCTCTGAGCTGCCGGGACAAACATCTGGGGTAGAGCATGACATCATTACCCCGCCCGGTGAAAGGGTGAAGTTAAAACCCTATCGGATCCCAGAGGCCCGACGGGAGGCAATACGGGAGGAAGTACAGAAAATGCTGAACTTAGGGGTGATAGAGGAGTCCCAAAGTGATTGGTCTAGTCCCATTGTGTTGGTGCCTAAACCGGATGGGAGCTGGCGATTTTGTAACGATTTTCGTCAGTTGAACAAAGTTACAAAATTTGACACCTACCCCATGCCACGTATAGATGAGTTGATCGACCGGCTGGGAACAGCCCGATACATGACGACTCTTGACCTCACAAAAGGGTATTGGCAAATCCCCCTGGCCAAATTGGCCAAAGAGAAAACCGCATTTGTAACCCCAGACGGGGCGTTCCAATATAAAAGAATGCCGTTCGGGTTACAGAATGCGCCGGCCACATTCCAGCGGAAAATGGACCAGATGCTGAGGCCCCATCGGAAGTATGCTGCGGCTTACCTGGATGACGTAATTGTCCATAGCACAGATTGGGCCTCACATCTGCCAAAAGTGCAAGCAGTCCTGGACTCTGTTCGGGAAGCGGGGTTTACGGCTAACCCCAAGAAGTGTACCATTGGGCAGGAGGAGGCCAAATATCTTGGGTACACCATTGGGAGGGGAGTAATAAAACCCCAACTCAACAAAGTCGAGGCCATCCAGAGTTGGCCACGTCCCAACAGCAAGAAGCAGGTACGAGCCTTTCTGGGAATCGCTGGGTATTATCGGCGATTCATTCCCCACTTTGCTTCTAAGGCTGTGCCCCTAACCAACCTAACGAAGGGGAAAGGGTCGGTCATGATTAAATGGACCCCCGAGGCTGAGGCAGCATTCCAATTCTTGAAACAAGCCTTATGTAGCCAGCCAGTGTTGTACTCACCTGACTTCTCTAAAGACTTTGTCGTACAAAGTGATGCGTCAGATGTGGGGTTAGGAGCAGTATTGTCCCAGGTCTGGAACGGGGAAGAGCACCCAGTCATTTACCTCAGCAGGAAGTTGAAGTCCCATGAGGTAAATTACGCCACCGTTGAAAAGGAGTGTTTAGCGGTGAAGTGGGCTCTAGATTCCCTTCGGTACTACCTGCTAGGTAGGCACTTTGACATGGTTACGGATCACGCTCCGTTAAAGTGGATGGCTCAAAACAAGGAAACAAATAGAAGAGTGAATAGGTGGTTCCTGGCCCTCCAGGAATTCAACTTCACAGTAAAGCATCGCCCTGGCGTTCAAATGGGGAATGTGGATGCTTTGTCTCGAGTACATGAATGCCTGATTGCTGGTGTTCCAACCCCGAGGTTAAAACAAGAGGGGGGGGGGGTATGTGACAGCAGGAAGGTAAAGTCACCTGGTTGCATCCAGGGGGGTAGATATATTTCGCCCAGATTCAGGCTTTACGCCGACTTATACAACTAGGTGGAGAGTTGTATAAGCCCAGCTGAGGCTAGTGGGCTCATGGATGACTCATACCTCTAGGGAGAGTGTGGGGCGTCGTGCAGACAGGGAGTTGATGAGACCAGCTGAAGCTTGTCAGCTCATTTAGGCCTCTATAAGAACTCCCAGCTTCATTAGATGTTAGCTCATGCCTGGACCCAGACCTGTGTGGACTGTCTAGGGAGAGTGAACCCCTGTGCGGTGAGACAAAGCCTGTGTGGCTATTTGCTTGGACATTTAAAACCAGGGACTTAGGGACTAGGACAGCACTAGGCTGATCCCAGTTGTTAGTTAGGAAACCTGTATGTTTAGTCAGAGGTCAAGTTGACCAGGATTTATTTTGTTTATGTTTCTTTTGGCTTTGCTGTGTTTTGTCACTGTAAATAGAAAATAAACCGCACCTTTTTTTGATTTTGAAAACCACAACCTCCGTTTGCTGGGCCTGTTTTTGTGTGGGGAGCCCATCCCGGGGGTCACACACACCCGCTGCCGAGCTAACCCCCTCACAGTAGGAAGAGTGTCAGTTTCTTTCACTGTGATAATCCTTGTTTCTAGGGACAGGGAAGGACAGTGAGGGAAATTCTCCTTGTGCTATAGTGTGCTAAAGCATTGATCATCAATCAGCTTTAAAAAAACATTTTTTCTAGGGACAGAAAACTATAGGTAGGAAGAGTGTCAGTTTCTTTCACTGTGATAATCCTTGTTTCTAGGGACAGGGAAGGACAGTGAGGGAAATTCTCCTTGTGCTATAGTGTGCTAAAGCATTGATCATCAATCAGCTTTAAAAAAACATTTTTTCTAGGGACAGAAAACTATAGGTAGGAAGAGTGTCAGTTTCTTTCACTGTGATAATCCTTGTTTCTAGGGACAGGGAAGGACAGTGAAGGAAATTCTACTTGTGCTATAGTGTGCTAAAGCATTGATCATCAATCAGCTTTAAAAAAACATTTTTTCTAGGGACAGAAAACTATAGGTAGGAAGAGTGTCAGTTTCTTTCACTGTGATAATCCTTGTTTCTAGGGACAGGGAAGGACAGTGAGGGAAATTCTCCTTGTGCTATAGTGTGCTAAAGCATTGATCATCAATCAGCTTTAAAAAAACATTTTTTCTAGGGACAGAAAACTATAGGTAGGAAGAGTGTCAGTTTCTTTCACTGTGATAATCCTTGTTTCTAGGGACAGGGAAGGACAGTGAAGGAAATTCTACTTGTGCTATAGTGTGCTAAAGCATTGATCATCAATCAGCTTTAAAAAAACATTTTTTCTAGGGACAGAAAACTATAGGTAGGAAGAGTGTCAGTTTCTTTCACTGTGATAATCCTTGTTTCTAGGGACAGGCAAGGACAGTGAGGGAAATTCTCCTTGTGCTATAGTGTGCTAAAGCATTGATCATCAATCAGCTTTAAAAAAAACATTTTTTCTAGGGACAGAAAACTATAGGTAGGAAGAGTGTCAGTTTCTTTCACTGTGATAATCCTTGTTTCTAGGGACAGGGAAGGACAGTGAAGGAAATTCTACTTGTGCTATAGTGTGCTAAAGCATTGATCATCAATCAGCTTTAAAAAAACATTTTTTCTAGGGACAGAAAATTATAGGTAGGAAGAGTGTCAGTTTCTTTCACTGTGATAATCCTTGTTTCTAGGGACAGGGAAGGACAGTGAGGGAAATTCTCCTTGTGCTATAGTGTGCTAAAGCATTGATCATCAATCAGCTTTAAAAAAACATTTTTTCTAGGGACAGAAAACTATAGGTAGGAAGAGTGTCAGTTTCTTTCACTGTGATAATTCTTGTTTCTAGGGACAGGGAAGGACAGTGAAGGAAATTCTACTTGTGCTATAGTGTGCTAAAGCATTGATCATCAATCAGCTTTAAAAAAACATTTTTTCTAGGGACAGAAAACTATAGGTAGGAAGAGTGTCAGTTTCTTTCACTGTGATAATCCTTGTTTCTAGGGACAGGGAAGGACAGTGAGGGAAATTCTCCTTGTGCTATAGTGTGCTAAAGCATTGATCATCAATCAGCTTTAAAAAAACATTTTTTCTAGGGACAGAAAACTATAGGTAGGAAGAGTGTCAGTTTCTTTCACTGTGATAATCCTTGTTTCTAGGGACAGGGAAGGACAGTGAGGGAAATTCTACTTGTGCTATAGTGTGCTAAAGCATTGATCATCAATCAGCTTTAAAAAAACATTTTTTCTAGGGACAGAAAACTATAGGTAGGAAGAGTGTCAGTTTCTTTCACTGTGATAATCCTTGTTTCTAGGGACAGGGAAGGACAGTGAGGGAAATTCTACTTGTGCTATAGTGTGCTAAAGCATTGATCATCAATCAGCTTTAAAAAAACATTTTTTCTAGGGACAGAAAACTATAGGTAGGAAGAGTGTCAGTTTCTTTCACTGTGATAATCCTTGTTTCTAGGGACAGGGAAGGACAGTGAGGGAAATTCTCCTTGTGCTATAGTGTGCTAAAGCATTGATCATCAATCAGCTTTAAAAAAACATTTTTTCTAGGGACAGAAAACTATAGGTAGGAAGAGTGTCAGTTTCTTTCACTGTGATCCTTGTTTCTAGGGACAGGGAAGGACAGTGAGGGAAATTCTCCTTGTGCTATAGTGTGCTAAAGCATTGATCATCAATCAGCTTTAAAAAAACATTTTTTCTAGGGACAGAAAACTATAGGTAGGAAGAGTGTCAGTTTCTTTCACTGTGATAATCCTTGTTTCTAGGGACAGGGAAGGACAGTGAAGGAAATTCTACTTGTGCTATAGTGTGCTAAAGCATTGATCATCAATCAGCTTTAAAAAAACATTTTTTCTAGGGACAGAAAACTATAGGTAGGAAGAGTGTCAGTTTCTTTCACTGTGATAATCCTTGTTTCTAGGGACAGGGAAGGACAGTGAGGGAAATTCTCCTTGTGCTATAGTGTGCTAAAGCATTGATCATCAATCAGCTTTAAAAAAACATTTTTTCTAGGGACAGAAAACTATAGGTAGGAAGAGTGTCAGTTTCTTTCACTGTGATAATCCTTGTTTCTAGGGACAGGGAAGGACAGTGAGGGAAATTCTACTTGTGCTATAGTGTGCTAAAGCATTGATCATCAATCAGCTTTAAAAAAACATTTTTTCTAGGGACAGAAAACCATAGGTAGGAAGAGTGTCAGTTTCTTTCACTGTGATAATCCTTGTTTCTAGGGACAGGGAAGGACAGTGAGGGAAATTCTACTTGTGCTATAGTGTGCTAAAGCATTGATCATCAATCAGCTTTAAAAAAACATTTTTTCTAGGGACAGAAAACTATAGGTAGGAAGAGTGTCAGTTTCTTTCACTGTGATAATCCTTGTTTCTAGGGACAGGGAAGGACAGTGAAGGAAATTCTACTTGTGCTATAGTGTGCTAAAGCATTGATCATCAATCAGCTTTAAAAAAACATTTTTTCTAGGGACAGAAAACTATAGGTAGGAAGAGTGTCAGTTTCTTTCACTGTGATAATCCTTGTTTCTAGGGACAGGGAAGGACAGTGAGGGAAATTCTCCTTGTGCTATAGTGTGCTAAAGCATTGATCATCAATCAGCTTTAAAAAAACATTTTTTCTAGGGACAGAAAACTATAGGTAGGAAGAGTGTCAGTTTCTTTCACTGTGATAATCCTTGTTTCTAGGGACAGGGAAGGACAGTGAGGGAAATTCTACTTGTGCTATAGTGTGCTAAAGCATTGATCATCAATCAGCTTTAAAAAAAACATTTTTTCTAGGGACAGAAAACTATAGGTAGGAAGAGTGTCAGTTTCTTTCACTGTGATAATCCTTGTTTCTAGGGACAGGGAAGGACAGTGAGGGAAATTCTCCTTGTGCTATAGTGTGCTAAAGCATTGATCATCAATCAGCTTTAAAAAAAACATTTTTTCTAGGGACAGAAAACTATAGGTAGGAAGAGTGTCAGTTTCTTTCACTGTGATAATCCTTGTTTCTAGGGACAGGGAAGGACAGTGAGGGAAATTCTCCTTGTGCTATAGTGTGCTAAAGCATTCCTCATCAACCATCTTTGAAATCCTTGTTTTTTGGACAGTCAGGGAAATTGTCGTTGTGCTATTCTGTGCAAAAGCAATCATCCTCAACCATATTTAGAAATCCTTAAGTAAAGGGACAGAGAAGGACACCTGAAGGTAGCCCTTATTGCTTTTTTCCCATCTCCCTGCAGGCCATCTATTAGAATGTCTGGAAGGCAAACAAGGAGAGCCAGACAGTCAGGAGGCAATAAAAGAGGGCAAGCAGGCTCTGTGTCTGGGGGCAACAGTGCTGGTCGTGGACGCGGTGCATTGTCATCAGCACATGGCCATGGGACACGCTTGTCCTTCTTTTCGGCAGCTGGACATGTTGAGCCACATCATGCCGAAGACTTGGTAGAGTGGATGACCAAGCCCTCCTCCTCCTCCTCATCCTCTCTCACCCAGGCTCAGGGTACTGGCAAAGCAGCTGCCAAAGCGTCCTCTTCCCTGGTATCAATGTCAGACTCATCATCAGTCACTCCTTCCCTAGACCCACCATGTCCTCCTCCTGAGGAGTCCCCCGAACTGTTTGAGCACAGTGTTGGGTACATGCTCCAGGAGGATGCCCAGCGTTTCGAAGGGTCTGATGATGAAACCCAGCTACAGGAAGGCAGTAGCGTGAGAGCAGACAGAGGGGATGCTCAAGAAGGACACCAATCTGGCAGTCATGTTCCAGCAGCTGCAGCATACTGCCAGATTGGCTCCAGTGATGAGGAGGGAGGGGATGATGAGGTCACTGACTCCACGTGGGTGCCTAATAGGAGAGAGGAGGAGGAGGAGGATGAGGAGGAGGCACATCTCCAATGAGGCAGGATGCCCTTTGGTGGCCAGCGTAAGGGCAGTACACCGACGGAATCACACCGCAGAGCTCCGCCTGTGCAGGGCGCTGCCTCTGCCCGTCATTCAAAAAGTTCTTTGGTGTGGGCCTTTTTTGAGGCTAGTGCATCAGATCGCACAGCTGCTGTTTGCAACATATGTCTCAAGCGTATATCGCGTGGCCAAAACATCAGCCGCTTGGGTACCACATGCCTGACCAGACATATGTTGACCTGCCATGCAGCTCGTTGGCAAGCCTACCTCAAAGACCCACACCAAAGAACAAAGCGGACCTCTCCTTGCACCGCATCAGCTGGGATCTCCAACCCCACTAAAACTTCAGTCCTCTCTGAAACATGCACTGAGAGGAATGAAGGTGTAGAATTAGGTGTGTCACAGGCAAGTACTTGCGGGCACTCTGCTAGCAGTACACCAACGTCCGATTCTAGCAGGCAAATTTCCCTGCCCCAGCTGCTGGACCGTCGAAAGAAGTTCACTCCCAGCCATCCACATGCCCAGCGGTTGAATGCTAGCTTGGCTAAATTGCTAGCGCTTCAACTGCTGCCTTTTCAGTTGGTAGACTCGGCCCCCTTCCGTGAGTTTGTGCAATGTGTGGTTCCTCAGTGGCAGGTTCCCAAACGCCACTTTTTCTCACGGAAGGCTATTCCGGCTCTCTACCGGCATGTGGAAGGCAATGTCTTGGCCTCGCTGGACAGGGCGGTCAGCGGTAAGGTGCATATTACCGCTGACTCATGGTCCAGCAGGCATGGACAGGGACGTTACCTTTCTTTCACGGCCCATTGGGTCACTCTTTTGGCAGCTGGGAAGGATGCAGGACAAGGTGCAGTAGTGTTGGAGGTTGTTCCACCGCCACGCCTCCAAAATGCTACTACTGGTTGTGACACACCTCTCTCCTCCACCCCCTCCTCTTCTTCTTCCTCCATGGCCTCTTCCTGTGGTTTGTCCTCTGAACCAGCGGTGCTCCGTAGCCGTTCAAGGGGCTACGCAAGTACGCAGGCAAAAAGATGCCATGCCGTGCTTGCGCTGGTGTGTTTGGGGGACAGAAGCCACACTGGGGCAGAGGTCCTGTCTGCTCTGCAGGGCCAGGCCGAGAGGTGGTTGACGCCACGCCAGCTTAAGCCAGGAATGGTGGTTTGCGACAATGGCACCAACCTCCTCTCCGCCCTCCGACAGGGACAACTGACCCATGTGCCCTGTGTGGCTCACGTCCTTAACCTGGTGGTGCAGCGGTTCTTGGGCAGGTACCCGGGCTTACAGGATGTCCTGAGGCAGGCCAGGAAAGTCTGTGTGCATTTCCGCAGATCTTATAATGCCAGTGCTCGCCTGGCTGAGCTGCAAAAGGAGTTGAACCTGCCCAAGAACCGCCTTATATGTGACATGCCCACCAGGTGGAACTCAACGTTGGCCATGCTGCAGCGGCTGCACACGCAGCAGAGGGCCATCAATGAGTACCTGTGCGACTACGGCACCAGGACAGGGTCAGGGGAGCTTGGTTTTTTTTCTCCACGCCAGTGGGGCATGATCAGGGATGCATGCACTGTCCTGGCACCATTTGAGGAGGCCACGAGGATGGTGAGCAGTGACAGTGCATGCATCAGTGACACTGTACCTCTTGTCCACCTGTTGGAGCACACGCTGCGTGGAATAATGGACAGGGCACTTGAGGCAGAACAGAGGCAGGAAGAGGAGGACTTCCTTGCCTCTCAAGGCCCCCTTTACCCAGACAGTGTTCCGTCCGTCCCACCCATCGCACAGGAAGAGGAGGAGGAGGAGGATTGTGTCAGCATGGAGGTGGAGGCTGGCACTCAGCATCATCAGCAGCAGTCTTTTAGGGATGATTTACAGTCCCAAGAAACCAGTGGACTTGTACGTGGCTGGGAGGAGGTGGCTGCGGATCATGTCGTCCTTAGTGACCCAGAGGACTCCGGAGCGAATGCCTCAGCAAACCTACGCTGCATGGCCTCCCTGATCCTGCAAAGTCTGCGGAAGGATCCTCGTATTCTTCGGATCAAGGAGAGGGACCATTACTGGCTGGCCACTCTCCTTGATCCACGGTACAAGGGTAAGGTTGCGGACCTTATGTTACCGTCGCAGAGGGAGCAGAGGATGAGACAACTCCGGGAGGCCTTGCAGAAAGGTCTGTGCAACGCGTTCCCAGAGACTGGGAGGTTACAAACTCCTGGTCCTGGACAACGAGTTGCTGAGGCTTCGGCCAGTCAAAGAAGGAGCGGTGGGGAAGGTGGCCGTCTGACCGATGCGTTCAGACAATTCTTTAGTCCGCAGCCCCAAAGTATGATCGGTTCCAGCAACCATCGCCAGCGTCTGATAAACATGGTGCAGGAATATCTAGGGGCAAGGTCAGACTTGGACACCTTCCCCACCGAAAATCCTCTGGCTTACTGGGTCTTGAGGATGGATCACTGGCCAGAGCTTGCACAGTTTGCAATTGAGCTACTGGCCTGTCCTGCATCCAGCGTTCTTTCGGAACGCACATTCAGTGCTGCTGGAGGATTTGTCACGGATCACAGGGTGCGCCTGTCCACCGACTCGGTTGATCGACTGACTTTCATCAAGATGAACCAGTCTTGGATCACCACCAGCTACCACACACCTGATGCTGATATAACAGACTAATTGATTTTAACATGTCACATCCCTTCAAGACTGATGCTGATGCTGAGTGCCTGTGCTGTTATGTTGACTGGCTATCCTCCTCCTCCTCCGAGTCCTCAATGATACGATTGATGATGATAGCTTGGAAGATCATTTTTGTTTATGGGTGCCGCCACCAGTGGCTAAGGCCCAATTTTTCAGCCCCTGTTTAACAGGGGCGTGTAATTACAATTTTTGAAGCAATACTTTGCAACAGGGCTCATTGCTGTGCTCCAAGTACAGTATCTGTGAGGGGTTGTAGTGTTGTGCCACCAGTGCCTAAGGCCCAATTTTTCAGCCCCTGTTCAACAGGGGCATGTAATTACAATTCTTGATCTAATAATTCACAGCAGGGCCCATTGCTGCACCCACCAAGAGTAACTCTGAGGGCTTACAGTGTTGTGGCAACGCCACCACCACCACCACCACGAAAGGCCCAATTTTTCAGCCCCTGTTCAAAAGGGGCATGTAATTACAATTCTTGATCTAATAATTCACAGCAGGGCCCATTCCTGCACCCACCAAGAGTAACTCTGAGGGCTTACAGTGTTGTGGCAACACCACCACCACCACCACCACCACGAAAGGCCCAATTTTTCAGCCCCTGTTCAACAGGGGCATGCAATTACAATTCTTGATCTAATAATTCACAGCAGGGCCCATTGCTGCACCCACCAAGAGTAACTCTGAGGGCTTACAGTGTTGTGGCAACGCCACCACCACCACCACCACGAAAGGCCCAATTTTTCAGCCCCTGTTCAAAAGGGGCATGTAATTACAATTCTTGATCTAATAATTCACAGCAGGGCCCATTCCTGCACCCACCAAGAGTAACTCTGAGGGCTTACAGTGTTGTGGCAACACCACCACCACCACCACGAAAGGCCCAATTTTTCAGCCCCTGTTCAACAGGGGCATGCAATTACAATTCTTGATCTAATAATTCACAGCAGGGCCCATTGCTGCACCCACCAAGAGTAACTGTCAGGGCTTACAGTGTTGTGGCACCAGCACCACCATCAAAGGCCCAATTTTTACTACCACTGTTCAACAATTATATGTAATTAAAATTCCTGATATAATAGTTGACAGCAGGGCGTTCCAGCACCAACCAAGAGTAACTGTGAGTGCTTACAGTGTTGTGCCAACACCAACAACTAAGGGGCCTATTTCTGCAGAGTATATACGGCAGGTCCCTACTTTCAAACATCCAACTTACAAACGACTCCTACTTGCAAACGCAAGAAGACAACAGGAAGTGAGAGGAAATCTACCCCTTGGAAGGAAAATTCTCTCCTGTAAGAATTAATATGGGAGAAAGGTGTCTCCTCTGTACTGATGCTTTATCAGCAATCCTTGTTTCAAGAAAAACACCACATTTCAAAAACAGTTGTCATTGGGACGGAAAGTGAGGTGAAATGTTCTGAACAGGGGCACAGACAGCAAAACAAATGTTACAGGGGTGATAACCCTTACCTATGTTTTCCAAAAAGTTTAAAAATAGATTTTTGGGCTGGAGCTACACTTAAACAATGTAGCTGTTCAAAATTACAAACAGATTCTACATAAGAACAAACCTACAGTCCCTGTCTTGTATGCACCGCCTGTATACGGCTGTTCAGAGTATATAGGGCCTTTTTTATTTCATGTGCGGGGTTCCCCTTAATATCCATACAAGACCCAAAGGGGCTGGTAATGGGCTGGGGTAGGGGGGGGGTCATGGGGTAGCTATGCGATTTTTCTTAAAGATTTTCATCCATATTACCGGGACCAGACATTACATTAAAGCCGCAAGCAGTTTTAAATGGCTTTTTTTTCCTTTAGAAGTGTCATTTTGTGCAGGGACAGTTCTAAACACGGGAAACACGTGGCACTTCACAGGCATACTTTAGACACCCCCCAGGTACGATATTTAAAGGAATATTTGACTCTTTTTTTTCACTTTATGCATCATTAAAATGACTGCTCCCGAAAAACGACCGTTTTTAAAACTTCTTTTTGCATTGATACATGTCCCCTGGTGCAGAACCCGGGTTCCCAAACCCTTTTTAGGACAATAACATGCATAATAGTTGTTATAATTAGCACTTTAGAATTCGAACTTTCGCATCCATTGTATTTAATAGGGTTCTAATGTTCGTACGAACTTTCGGTCCGTTCGCGGGTTCTGGTGCGAACCAAACCCGGGGGTGTTCGGCTCATCACTACTGCTGATATCTATAAACCCTCCCAGCCCTCTCAGAAGTGCCCCCATTCTGTTAAAATCGAGATAAATACCTGTGGGAGGTCCTACAGTCTTTCATACAGCATCATCCAGACAATGGCCTGGATATGAAGTCTGGATCCACCCCCTTCCCTGTCATTTTGCTTGATTGATGTCGGCTCTCCTCCCTCTACTTGTTCCTGAGCCTTCACAGGGCGTAACTGCTCCCCCCTCCCTTTTCACTCCTCTCTCCTCCCCCTCCCTCCTCCTCTGCAGCTTGTTTCAATGCTCAGAAGAGTTGGCAGAGATTTCAGCACTTCAGTGAGTGTAATGTGAGAGAAGTCACTGATAGTGCTGTGTATGAGAATCTACACTATATATTTCTATCTATCAGCACAGCCACTTCTCTTAGGGGAGGGGGGACAGAGGCAGGGGGTGTGTTGGTGGAGATGTTCACACCCCCTGAATCTTTTCAAACTGAAAATGGACCGTTTTTGCCAGCAGAAGGAAAGTTCATGTGCACATGCTGTAAAAACTAAAAGAGGTAGGGAAAAAAGATTAGCTGATATGTGACTAATGTGATATGTACTAGTTATTTAACCCATCCCATACTTCTCCTTTAACAAGGAATTTTTCTCCACACAACTGCCACTCACTGGATATTTTCTCTTTTTATGACTATTCTCTGTAAACCTGAGAGATGGTTGTACGTGAAAATCCCAGAAATACTCAGACCAGCCCATCTGCCACCAATGCCCTGTTCAAAGTCACTTAAATCCCCTTTCTTCCCCATTATGATGCTCGGTTTGAACTTCAAATGCATTGAGTTGCTGCCATGTGATTGGCTGATTAGCAATTTGTGAAACCAAGTGATTGAGCAGGTGTACCTAATAAAGTGTCCGGTTGAGTGTATGTAGGAGAGTGAAGTAGAATGCCACTCTACTTTGGTAAATTAACCCCCAAAGTGGGAGAATAGGAAGACACTTGATAGGATAGCAGCTTTCAGACTTTTTTTTTTGTTGATTGAAAAAAAAAAAGTTTTTATTGATGAGAACACAAGGCATTACATGGTATAGTCATAGTCGTATGAAATACATGAACATCAGAAGTCTCAAACCTCATATCAACATAAAAGTAGTGTTACCTGAGTAGCCAACACTGCCTTAGTAGCCAATACCTTGAGTTCCTAGTTCCCTCAAACATAGGGAAGTGCAAACAATCAAATAAACAGAACAGTGCCAAAATAAAAGAGAAGCCCGGAGCAAATACAAAGTATTAAGCGCAAGGCTGGCATGACTAGGTAGCTAGTACTGCACTATGGGGTTAAAAAATTAGGGGAGCGAAAGAGGTAGGCTAGGGGGGTGGCCAAAGTTAATGTTTTCCCGGAAAAGGAGGGGCTTGCGGGAGGTCTCCAGATCAGTTTGCCTACAAGCGTGGAAGAGGAAGCTCCCACCCTCCCGCCCTAATGTGTTGGGATTATATATATAGGATTCATGTGTTGGGTTTTGGATTGGCTGTTGGGGATATTTGGAGGCAGTAGACATTTTGACCAATTTGGCATAAGTGGGGGGACCCATCAAGATATGGGATCCTTGGTTGATGCCAGTTAACCGTGGTTTAGCTGGCATCGGTTAATGGGTATCAGCGTGGGGAAGGTTGAGAGTGCTATGGTCCTTGAGTCGGCGGACTGCGACTGAGATCTTAGATGGTCACGCTGATACGAAGGAAATTTGGTCAATGCCTTCTAGTATCCTTAACAGGGGACAATGGTATCTTTGAAGGATTGTTGAGTGTAAATAAAGAATTTTGGTTAATATGTTTGGTTAATTTGTTAATAAAATGGCCGATGCGACCAATTTTACTCCAAAATGGATGTCGCCTGTTTTTTAATAGGTTAAGGTAGAGTTTTGTTAAGATAGCAATAGGCGGTTTATCTGGCTTACCATAGACAGAGAAAAAAAGAAAAAAAAAAGGGGGGGGGAACAAAATCAAATAAAAGTAAAAGAAAGAGAAAACGTTAGACCAACCGGCGACATACCATTGGAGGTGTAAATCCAAGGGATATGCAAAACACTGTAAGCACTTCACCCAACATTCCCTGCAGAACATGTCTCAATGTCAGAACCAAATACCAATTACAGTATTCCATCAGAAACCTATCCAGGGCCAGCTGTGGGGGGGCCACTTCTGGGGAATTCAGCCAGCGCTGCCAAATACTGAGGAATTTGTTTTGGCAATTTCCTATGATGATAGGTGTTTTTTTTTCCCGAATGAGGATAGCATTGACCATGTGGATCCATTGCGCCTCTTTCGGGGTTCGCGCCGATAGCCACAAACCGGCAATCAGCTTCCTAGCTAGGTGTAGAAGCCTCGTGAGGGCGATATACACTGAGGGGAGGTACAAGTCTTCATCTACACTACCTAGCAAACACAGCAGTGGTTCCACCGTCAGTTGAGTTTGGTATATACTGTTTATTCTGGTGATAACGCTATATCAGTACCTCACCAGTTTGGGGCATTTCCATAGCATGTGAATGAAGCTTTCAGACTTTGGTAACATTTATTATTGAAGCTGTGTGCATGTCATTGTCTGATGTTTTTGTTTTTTTTGCCCTCTTTGTGACTTTTCCGGAAAGGGCAGGGTCATCTACGATGACAAGTTTGACCTCTTTAAAGAGATCGGTAACCTGTGTAGTCTGTGCAAGGTAATCGCCAGCAACAGGGATTTGGTGAAGCCGGGCGGAGCTCAGTGCCTTCCTTCAGGTAATAATTTTTTTATGCATTTGGCCTCAAGACAAAAACATATCTTGTAAATGGGCTGGGACATCCTGCTATGAGTATGGCTTCAGTCGAAACGCGTTAACATATTACTGCTGTATATAAGGAATTGTTGCAATGGATGTTACAGAGTAGCCAGCTTCATTGTATTAGAGGATTATTGCTACAATTCAAAGGCATCTGGGCCAGAACACCGGTTTCCAGTTTCCCAGGTAATTTGCGGTGGAGCATATTGTCTTTGTGCTGGGACAGAGGTGCCCTAGGTAATGCCCATATGTTATGTTGAACCTTCATGTTGGTATGAAGTATTTATTAAGAAATGCGCAATTTGTTTAGTTCCAAATTAGTTTTTTAATAAATTTCAACAAATTCGTTAATTTGGGAATATCCGAATTTTCTCATTTCCGAATTTTTACTAATGTTCAGAAATTCGAAAAAATTCTAAAATATAGAAAATTCTAAAATTTGAAAATTCGACAATTCAGAGTTTCCGAAAATTCAGAGTTTCCGAAAATTCAGAGTTTCCGAAAATTCAGAGTTTCCGAAATTCCGAGTTTCCGAAATTCCGAGTTTCCGAAATTCCGAGTTTCCGAAATTCCGAGTTTCCGAAATTCCGAGTTTCCGAAATTCCGAGTTTCCGAAATTCCGAGTTTCCGAAATTCCGAGTTTCCGAAATTCGAAAACTCAAATTTGGAAATTTGGAAATCCGGAATTTCGGAAATTCAAAATTCCGAAAATAAGAATGAAAATCTGAAAACCTGAATATTCGAAAACCGGAAAATTTGAAAATCTGAAATAATTTGGCTGTTAGAGAACGAATACGAATTTATCCGATGTTACGAATTAGCTGAAATAACGAATGCCATATCTAAACAAATGGAACGTAACAAATTAATAATAATAAATAACAATAATAATAATAATAACTTTTTATTATTATTCAATTTTAATTCGTTCCATTCCATTTGTTTAGATGCGGCATTCGTTATTTCGGATAATTTGTAACTGCAGATAAATTCATATTCGTTATGTTCATTAACAGCCGAATTTGAAAGGAAATTCCAATACCTATAATTTAATACTTAATTATTATTAGTTAGTTAGTTATTTTGAATTTTTGTATTTTCTTTCCTTCAAATCTTATTTTCGGCTTTTCGAATTTGTGAATTTTCAAATGTTCAAATTTTTGGATTTTCGGATTTCTGAATTTTTTAGATTTTCAAATTTCCGAATTTTCTATTTCCGAATTTTCGAATTCTGAATTTTCTAATATTCAAATTTCCAAATTTATGAATTCCAAATTTTGGAATACTCAGCTATGAGTAAGCATCTATCTTTGATGTGAAACGTGTCAGCTATCCACCCCTGCATGTCAGTTTTCTGTTTTTTGTCTGTTTTTGGACTTTTGAATCTATGGATTAATTTTGGATTTTAATTTTGGAATTTTGAAAATAAATCGTTTATACAGAGTGCGGCAGTCCAGGGCTCTTTTCTTTCCCATGCATTAGTGCAGAGCCAGCACCTGTTCCAGTATCAGGGCGGGAGCATTCCTAGGAGCTTCACAGCTTGGAGCGGTACACACCTTTCATAGTGTCAATTGGTAGTGTCATGGGTCTTGGGAACAGGTAGTATCAAGGGGTGGTGTCATGGGTCTTGGGAACAGGTAGTGTCAATTGGTGGTGTCATGGGTCTTGGGAACAGGTAGTATCAAGGGGTGGTGTCATGGGTCTTGGGAACAGGTAGTGTCAATTGGTGGTGTCATGGGTCTTGGGAACAGGTAGTATTAAGGGGTGGTGTCATGGGTCTTGGGAACAGGTAGTGTCAATTGGTGGTGTCATGGGTCTTGGGAACAGGTAGTATCAAGGGGTGGTGTCATGGGTCTTGGGAACAGGTAGTGTCAATTGGTGGTGTCATGGGTCTTGGGAACAGGTAGTATCAAGGGGTGGTGTCATGGGTCTTGGGAACAGGTAGTGTCAAGGTATGATGTCATGGGTCTTGGAATTCAAATTGGCCTAGTGGTGCTTGGTTGAAGTGCTAACCACAAAGCCACAGTGCATAGGCAGAGAACCACTTGGCCAATATATGCAGTAAATGGGTGCCTGGCAGGATAGAATGAGCACATGTTTACAGTCCTATCATCTGATATTTTGTCTTTCAGGGTACAGCATATCATCCTTTCTTCAAATGTTACACCCCGAATGTAAGAACATTCCCGAGCCAAACCTTCTCCCAGGTCAGCTCTCCCATGGAGCTGTCGGTGTAAAGGATGGAAAAGTCCAATGGATCTCTATGGCATTTGAATCGGTAAGAGTCAAAGAGATCATAAATATACTACTACTGGGGACCAATGTGTCAAACAGAGGCAATGGCATCCACCGTATTTCTTTCAGATTTCCTTTTAAGGTGACCCATTGATATAAAAAAAAAATACAAAAAACTTTGACAAGTCCATTCTCTAAATGTGGGCACCTTGAGGTTGGTGAAAGCAACTTGTCTGTTTCAGTCAGCAGCTTACAAAGGACAAAAGTTCTTCCCCCGTGTCTCCCATGACACATGGGTACCTCTCCATTGGCTGTTGAGACATTCTCTTTGCATTATGAGATGGCGGGATTGCATGGGACTAGCATTAGACTGTTAGCTGTGAACCATCTAAAATGCCATGATTCTTTTAATAAGCTGTTCTGCTGATGGGAATGATGAGGTGAAAAATTTGAAAACGAAATCCCTCTGCATAAAAAGAGTGGAACTTTTCGATTGCAATTGATTTTGCTGAAACAAGAAATCTTATATTTGTACGTTGAGCCCCCTTAGGCAAAACTTGCTTACCTACTCAATTTTTTTCTTTATGTAGAGGGTGTGTGTTTTTAAGGGTATTTGGAGGGCGTGTGTTTTAAGGGTATTTAGAGGGCGTGTGTTTTAGGGGTATTTAGAGGGTGTGGAATTAATTTTGGATACTTTAGTTTATTTTTTTGTGTGTATTAGATCAATAATTGTTTGGTGTGGCTTTATTTTTTTATTTTACTTTTTTTTCCAGTCTCTTTCTTTTTTTCTGTCTTTTAATGAAAAAAAGGAAACTTATAAGGCTAATGATGAACCATTTTTTTTTAGCACGACTACAGGCCTGGAATATTTGAAAGGGGCCTCCTGAACCCTCATGTGACATTTAAGCCATTTGCACTCTTTAAAACCAACAAAAAAACACCTTAAAGTGTATGAAATCATAAATCTATTTTCCAGTACAGACTGCCAATCTGATAGACCCGAGAGGCAACCTAATGGCCAACTGAGGCTCACATGGCAGGTTTACAACGTGAGCTAGTGGTTTAACATTATTAGCCTGTACTCACCTTTTCTTGTGTCCCCAATTCTTTTAGTCAAAATTTTGCCAAAATCTTCACAGTTTATAAAAATTTTAGTTTGAAAGATTCTATATGGTCAGATTGTTGCCAAAATTTCAAGAAAATTAAAAATGTCAAATTTGCTCAACTCTACACCTGACCTTAGTTCTTCTTACTTACCGTCAGAGCTTTTTTTCAGCAGGAACGCAGGGGAACGCAGTTCCGACACCTCCAGCTCTGAATGTATGTAATGGCAAGGGGTGCTGGGGTGTACTTGAGGGCGCGGGGGAACGCAGTTCCGGCACCTCCAGCTCTAAATGTATGTAATGGTAAGGGGTGCTGGGGTGTACTAGAGGGCGTGGGGGAACGCAGTTCCGGCACCTCCAGCTCTAAATGTATGTAATGGCAAGGGGTGCTAGGGTGTACTGGAGGGTCTATTAATGCTGGATGCTGGGGGATCTATTGTTGCTGGAGGGGATCTATTGTTGCTGGAGGGGATCTATTTTTACAGGGGGAGGGTCTATTGTTGCTGGAAGGTCAGTTGTCGCTGGTAGGGGATCTATTGTTGCTGGGGTGGGCTCTTATGCTACTGGGAGACAATTGTTGCTGGGAGACATCAACTGTTGAGGGAGGTGTCTATTGTTGCTAGCTATTTAGAGTCTATTGTTGCTGGGGGAGCTCCATTATTGCTGGCTACAGGAGATCTATTTTACTTCCTATCATATACAAATTACTTAGCACCACAAATTGATACTTGGTTCTGTATCCACTACTGAGAGGTGGGTAGGGAGTGGAACCAAGGAATGGTGCTCGGAGGTGGGTAGGGTATGGAACCAAAGAATGGTGCCTGGAGCTAGGTAGGGGGTGGAACTAAGGAATGGTGCTCGGAGGTGGGTAGGGAGTGGAACCAAGAAATGGTGCTTGGAGGTGGGTAGGGAGTGGAACCAAGGAACGGTGCTCAGAGGTGGGTAGGGAGTGGAACCAAAGAATGGTGCCTGGAGCTAGGTAGGGGGTGGAACTAAGGAATGGTGCACGGAGGTGGGTAGGGAGTGGAACCAAGAAATGGTGCTCGGAGGTGGGTAGGGAGTGGAACCAAGGAACGGTGCTCAGAGGTGAGTAGGGTATGGAACCAAAGAATGGTGCCTGGAGCTAGGTAGGGGGTGGAACTAAGGAATGGTGCTCAGAGGTGGGTAGGGAGTGGAACCAAGAAATGGTGCTCGGAGGTGGGTAGGGAGTGGAACCAAGAAATGGTGCTCGGAGGTGTGTAGGGAGTGGAACCAAAGAACGGTGCTCAGAGGTGGGTAGGGTATGGAACCAAAGAATGGTGCCTGGAGCTAGGTAGGGGGTGGAACTAAGGAATGGTGCTCGGTGGTGGGTAGGGGGTGGACACAACAGGTGACTCGGAAGTAGGGAGTTCCTGCACCTATTCTCCGAGAAAAAAAGCCCTGCTTACTGTATTTTGAAATTGGAGGAGGCAGAGGGGGAGACTTACTAAAACTGGAGAGTGCAAAATCTGCTGCAGCTCTGCATAGAAACGAATCAGCTTCCAGGTTTTATTGTCAAAGTTTAATTGAACAAACTGAAGTTAGAAGCTGATTGGCTACTATGCACAGCTGCACTGCATTCTGAGTGCTCCAATTTTAGTAATTCCCCCCCCCCCAACGAGTGTCGTCATATTCCTCTGTGTTGACTAAAATTGGGAAATCATCAAAGGCTGTGAGTTAGACCATCAGAATTAATGTGTATATATATATATAGATATATATATTGAGTCCAGAAATTTCCATTTTAATGGCTGGTTTTATAAACATCTCCCTTGTGATGAGGACAGTCACTTGTCTTGGACACAAAGCCTCAGCTCCTCTCTTAGGTTCTTACCTATTGGGTTATTCATATATTCATTACGATTTCATGAATTCCTCCAGAAGCCCTGTATAAGTAAGCATAACAAGATTGTTACTCAATCCTCCAGCGTCTTCCACGGGATAAAAATAAAACAAGGACATGCATGGAAAAAACCGCCATCCTGGTGACCCCCCCCCCCCCCCAGTGCTTTCCTGCTACATGCATGTATAATGAATGATTCTTCTCTCGCAGACCACCTACAAGGGCAAATCGTCTTTCCAGACATACAAGGACTATCTGAAGTGGGAGTCTTTCCTCCAACAGCAGCTGCTGCGTCTCCCTGCGGACTCGGCTCTCAAACATGGATTTCAGACCTGCGAGCACTGGAAGGAGATCTTCATGGAAATTATAGGCAAGTGACAGCTACCACAATGCTTTGTGTACAACCTTCCTTATGGTAAGGTGACCAGATTTTTAAAATTAAATCCAGGGACATATATTTTTTTTTTAACTAGTAATGGCGGCAATCAGCAACTCCCTGCACGTTGCCGCCGCCGCCTCCGCCTCACAGCCTGTCAAGTCTTACTCTCCGTGCCCCCAGCTACTACTGGGTGGGGTGCGGAGGAAGATCACTCCGCCAGGGAAGGCAATTAGATAGGCAGGCGGCTGGCCGGGACTTAAGCCAAGGCAGAAGAACATGCGAGCGGAGCTGAATGGGCACCCGAAACTGAAGAAATATTCCCTCCGCTCCGACCAGCACATGATCATCAGAAAGGGGCACAGATAATGGTAAAAATACACCCCCCTAAGCTAGTGGGAGCGGGGCGGGGGGGGGGTGTGTAATTCAGAATTGTATTTTTTTATTCTGCACTGACTGTCTTTGAAATTGCCCCAGCCCCTGTTCAAATACAATCCGGGGACAAAACCGGGGACAGACTTGGTCCGGGGACAGTGTCCTCAATCCGGGGACTGTCCCCTGAAACCGGTGATGTCTGGTCACCCTACCTTATGGGGCATTTTAGGGAGTACTGGTGTAAATGCCACCACCGCCAAAACTATTAGTTTTAGTTGGTTGAATGACAAGACTCTTGACAGCTCAGGTAAGATGTAGCTATATCCTCCTTGTTAATGTTTTCTGTCCCACTGTTTGTACCTCCGTTCTCCGCTGCATTCAAGAGACACCGCTGCATGAAGAATCTTTAGCATCTAACACCTTTGTGTGGGTTGGGTGCCTGGCTCCCCTCTACACTCTGTGCTTCCTAATGCTGACCCCTACACAACTACAGGGCAAACTATTGGTGTAGGCGCTGACAGAAGGAACCACGGCACACACACAAAATAATTGAATGATGTAGACTGGTGTTTCTCAAACTTTTTAAGATAGAAGAACCCATGGTCTAAAGCAGGGGTGCCCAACCTTTTGAAGAGCGAGGGCCGCTTAAGCGACTTAGTAACCAGTCGCGGGCCACAATGAGCAGATGACAGGTCCGCGTCCACTCTGTGTATGCAAAGCGGACACAGACACAGCCCACTCTACTCTATGGGCCCACTCTTCTGATCAAATGGAAGGGAACAGATCCACTTCTGTTTTTTTAGCAGATCGGATTGGAAGGAGGCAGGTGTAAACGGACACAAGTCTGTTTACACCTGCCCCTCCATAGAGGTTAATGGAGGGTCCGATTGTGTAAGACGGATCATGTTAAAGGGGCCTAAGACTACTTTTACACTGATGGTCTGCGATCTACCCACACCGTGGATGCAGCGCAGTGCACCTATGGCTTTCCTGCAGGTTAGCTGTACTTTGCCATAGTATTCTATCATATCCTGCAGGTGTGGTGCACGTTCTGAAAGTGCACCAAACCCACAGGTAAAACCAGAAGTCTATGGCTCAGTACAGGTAAGACGCACGTGCACTGCACTACACCTGCGGATCAGTTTGAAAGCAGCCCAGTAACCACTGCAGAACAGATATGTCCATATATACACTGTGATTTTAGTAATGAACTTGCTGTCCCAGGCAGAGTGCATTTGGTATCACTCTGCCTATGACAGGAGCCAGTGCTACACAGGAAGCATTGGCTTATGCGGCTCTTCTCCGCAGCTACTTGCTTTCTCTACCGCTGGCTTCATTCACAACACTGATGCTCTGGCATGGCGGGTAGGCAACCTGCAAACTGGGCTTGCAAACCCCGCTATCCCAGAGCAGGAGGTCGCGGGCCTCGTCAGAGGGCTCTGCGGGCTACTGGTTGGGCACCCCTGGTCTAAAGGAACCCCTGCTGATAAGTACTGTTACTTAAGCTCACAGTAGGTTAGTGGGATAGTCAGTGGGAATAATGCTCCTTACATTCATAGTCACAGTGGGAAGAATCCCCCCTTACAGGTTTAAAACAGTGGTCTCCAAACTGCAGCCCATGGGCCAGATGTGGCTCTTTGCTTGCCTTTGTTCGGCCCTTAGGGCGCTATTCCTCCCACTGACACCAACAAAGGGGCATTATTCCTTCCACCTACACCAAAGATGGAGAACTATTTATCCCACTAACACCAATGATGGGGATAATTCCTCCCACTAATCCCAATGATGGAGATTATTCTTCCTTCTAATACCAATACTTCCTACTGCCCACAGACATTATGTAATTTTTTTACACCCACTTACCACCAAGTCTTGGGCATTTTCTACTCCCACTGGCCACAGTCTGGCCCTCCTAAAGTCTGAGGGACAGTGAACTGGCCCATTGCATAGAAAGTTCCTCCAACCCAAACTCACTCATCCATGTCTTTATGGATCTTGCTTTGTGCACTGGTCCAAATCATTTGGTGGAGGGGGGATTATGATGTGGGGGTTGTTTTTCAGGGGTTGGGCTTGGCCCCTTAGTTCCAGTGAAGGGAACTCTGAAGGTGTCGGCATAAAAAGACATTTTGGACAATTTCATCTCCCAACTTTGTGGGAACAGTTTGGGGACGGCCCCTTCCTGTTCCAACATGACTGCGCACCAGTGCACAAAGCAAGGTCCATAAAGACAGGAATGAGCGAGTTTGGGGTGTAGGAACTTGACTGGCCTGCACAGAGTCCTGACCTCAACCCGATAGAACACCTTTGGGATGAATTAGAGAAGAGACTGCGAGCCAGGCCTTCTCATCCAACATCAGTGCCTGACCTCACAAATGCGTTTCTGAAAGAATGGTCAAACATTCCCATAGACACCTTCCTAAACCTTGTGGAGCCTTCCCAGAAGAAATTAAGCTATTATTGCTGCAAAGCATGGGCCAACTCAATATTGAACCCTACAGACTAAGACTTGGATGCCATTACAGTTCATGTGCGTGTAAAGGCAGCCGCCCCAATACTTTTGACAATATAGTATATATATATATATATATATATATATATATATATATATATTTATATACACAGTTGTGCTCATAAGTTTACATACCCCGGCAGAATTTATGATTTCTTGGCCATTTTTCAGAGAATATGAATAAAAATACAAAAACGTTTCTTTCACTCATGGTTAGTGTTTGGCTGAAGCCATTTATTATCAATCAACTGTGTTTTCTCTTTTTAAATCATAATCACAACAGAAACTTCCCAAATGACCCTGATCAAAAGTTTACATACCCCAGTTCTTAATACCGTGTATTGCCCCCCTTTTACATCAATGACAGCTTGAAGTCTTTTGTGGTATTTGTGGATGAGGCTCTTCATCTTCTCAGACGGTAAAGCTGCCCATTCCTCTTGGTAAAAAGCCTCCAGTTCCTGTAAATTCTTGGGCTGTCTCACATGAACGGCACATTTGAGATCTCCCCAGAGGGGCTCAATGATATTAAGGTCAGGAGACTGAGATGGCCACTCCAGAACCTTCACTATATTCTGCTGTAGCCAATGACAGGTGGACTTGGCCTTGTGTTTTGGATCATTCTCATGTTGGAATGTCCGTCCCATGCACAGCTTCCTGGCTGATGAATGAAATGTTCCTCTAGTATTATTCGATAACATTCTGCATTCATCTTCCCAACAATTGTGACCAAATTTCCTGTGTCTTTGTAGATCACACATCCCCAAAACATCAGCGATCCACCTCCGTGTTTCACAGTAGGGATGGTGGAACTTTCATCATAGGCCTTGTTGACTCCTCTCCAAATGTAGTGTTTATGTTTGTGGCCAAAAAGCGAAATTTTGGTCTCATCCCTACAAATGACTTTGTGGCAGAAGGTTTGAGTCTTGTCTCTGTGCTGTTTGGTGTATTGTAAGCGGGATACTTTGTGGCATTTGCATAGTAATGGCTTTCTTCTGGCGACTCGACCATGCAGCCCATCTTTCTTCAAGTGCCTCCTTATTGTGCATCTTGAAACAGCCTCACCACATGTTTTCAGAGAGTCCTGCATTTCACCTGAAGTTATTTGTGGGATTTTCTTTGCACCCCGAACAATTTTCCTGTCAGTTGTGGCTGAAATTTTAGTTGGTCTCCCTGACCGTGGTTTGGTTTCACCAGAACCCCTCATTTTCCACTTCTTGATTAGAGTTTGAACACTGATGATTGGCATTCTCAATTCCTTGGATATCTTTTTATATCCCTTTCCTGTTTTATACAGTTCAACTACCTTTTCCCGCAGATCCTTTGACAGTTCTTTTGTTTTCCCCATGACTCAGAATCCAGAAACGTCAGTGAAGCACTGGATGAAAGATGCAAGGGTCTGTCAGGAGTCCAGAAACTCATTGACCTTTTATACACACACACTAATTACAAGCAAACAGATCACAGGTGAGGATGGGCACCTTTAATAGCCATTCAAACCCCTTTGTGTCACCTTGTGTGCATGTTATCAGGCCAAAATCACCAGGGTATGTAAACTTTTGATCAGGGTCATTTGGGTAGTTTCTGTTGTCGTTATGATATAAAAAGAGTAAACACAGTTGATATGATAATAAATGGCTTCAGCCAAACACTAACCATGAGTGAAAGAAAAGTTTTTGTGTTATCATTCATATTCTCTGAAAAATGGCCAAGAAATCATACATTTTGCCAGGGTATGTAAACTTATGAGCACAACTGTGTGTGTGTGTGTGTGTATATATATATATATATATATATATATATATATATATATATATATATATATATATATATATTAGGGCTGTTACTGATTAAAATTTTCATGTTCGATTAATCGTTTTTTGTTTTTTAAATTGACTAATTTCGATTAATTATAACGCACATACAGATCCAACTACTTTTAGCTGATCTCCTTGCAGGCCGATTCCCAGTGCAGCTACCAACCACTGGAAAAATGGATAGCAGGATACAAAAAACACACAAAGGCAGCGCTCGATGGGAAGAGCATTAAAACTTTTATAGTCATCAAGTAGGTAACAAAATAAATGTTGCACTGGAAATAAAATCGATGAAGCTACATAAACTGTAAAAATAGTGCGAGTAATACCAAACGGTAGCAAAAGCAGTCATAAAAACATGTAGCTAAGTACATAGGTGTGCGCAGCCTTTGGCATTAGCGATTACCGAACACTCACGATGTTCATTCAGAAAGGGAAGGGGCCGGTAAATGGCATATTTACTGGCCCCTTCCCTCACTCATCCTAAGACATCCACAGCAACAACCGGTGGGAGAGGAGGGAAGCCGGCAGTGCTGTGGGGGGAAGGAGGGGGTGCCAGGTCAGTAGGGGGAATCTGTTCTGCACAGGGTGATTAGGGTGTGGCTGGGCACACCTGGCACACCCTGTGCGCACGCCTATGGCTAAGTATGATACTGGTATAAAAATGTGTACAACGATACCACTGCTGAATCCAGATGAGGAGGGGTTAACATCAGTTCGTCGGCATGTAGATGTCCCGTGAAGGGAACTATCACAACTCCCAGTGGATGGCTGTAGAATCCCAGGTTGATAGAGGGAAGTGATAGAGGGAAGTGTAACAGCCTCTTGCGTGTGGCAGATAGTAAGGTCCCGCCAGCATGCAGATATGAAGGCACAGCAAAGGAGCCCTTCAGATGGACACGGCAAGCCCCGCCGTGAGATGTAAGGAAATCCGCTGGGACAACCAAGCCGCGCGGGAGCAAGTGCACGTCACCGCAATGTACAGAGGTCTCCGCGAGGGGGGCAAAGCAGAGAACGTGGACGAGGAATCCGGTGACGCCAATGTCCGTGACGTCACCGGACCTCCGACGGAACTCCCTGAAGACCCCGAAGCCAGCGGAGAGGTGACTACCGATCAAAATAATTTAAGATTAATCGAGGAATTAATCGTTAATTTCCGCAGCCCTCGTATATATATATTTGTTTTCTACTTTAGCTAGTGTTGAAGATGTGTAGACTTTTACTCTTTTCTGTCTTTCAGGAGTGCAGAGCGCTTTGTACGGCTTGATTCTGTCACTGGTTATCTGCGTGGCGGCTGTGGCGATCTTCACTACACACATTCTCCTGCTCCTCCCGGTGCTTTTTACTATTTTAGGTACACATTCAATGGCTCCATAATGCATTTCTATCTGCTGCATAATATGCCATCTCATCAAATCACTGTTTGACTTTCCATTCTGTTGTGTTCAGTATTGCACGTTGTCCATTATTGGAGATGCTTCATGCTCTGTTAAGGCTTGACGACCTGCAGAATGAAGGCTGAGACCAGAAGATGTGGGATCTGTTTAGGCGCGGCTCGAAACCGATACATTACACTCATTAGAAAATTGAATTTTGTCTCATCTTCAGATGTAGAGGGTGTGTGATTGTATTGCCAATGTCTATTCTGAGCAAACTACATACAATGAAATGGCTTTAGAAATATATTGAGAACTGATTATATTTCATATCAGGGATTTGTACATTCTCTCTCTTGCTGGTGTCTGTATATCAGACTGTGCAGTCAGCTCTGTTTATGGGAGCTTATACAGGGTGATAAGGAAATCAACAGCTTCTGCTCACAATGAGGGCTTTGAATAGAATAGAGCAGTGATGGCGAACCTTGGCACCCCAGATGTTTTGGAACTGCAGTGTAGTTGAGCATCATGGGAAATGTAGTTCCAAAACATCTGGGGTGCCAAGGTTCGCCATCACTGGAATAGAGGGTTATTTGAAATAAAAAAAATTACAAAGTAAAAATTTTTTTTTTAAAGCAGAGAAATTAACGTGCAAGGAGATCCTCACACAAGTGAAGAGGTCACCTGGTCCCTTCACCAAAATGGGGGACTTTTAAGCTCTAATTCTGGACAGTTGTCATGTAGGACCTCCTGAACATACAATGTTACATATGAACTCATTTGCATAAGAATTTGCATAAACAACATACCGTATATGCTCGAGTATAAGCCGAGTTTTTCAGCACATTTTTTTTTGCTGAAAATGCCCCCCTCGGCTTATACTCGAGTCACCTTTTTGCGCCTGATCTCCTGGACTTTGGGGACCCAGTACCGGCCGGTCGTAGGTCATCTGGACCCCAAACATAGCACACATGTAGCCCCACTCTTCCTCTACAACTGTGCAAAGTTTGTTGTCCGAGGGACCTAAGGCCGGGGAGCACTGATTTTTCAAAGCCGGGCACCCCTTCCATAGACTCCCATGTTAAACAGTAATTTCTCCGGTGATTTTGGGGACCCGGTACCGACCGGTCCTAGGTCCCCTGGACCCCAATTCTCCTCTACAAGTGTGCAAAGTTTTTTGTCTGGGGGACCTACGACCGGGGAGCACCGATTTTTCAAAGCTGGGCACTCCTTCCATAGACTCCCATGTTAAACATCAGTCTAGTCATGGGCACAGTGAGGCATGGACACAGTGAGGCATGGACACAGTGAGGCATGGACACAGTGAGGCATGGACACAGTGAGGCAGGGACACAGTGAGGCAGGGACACAGTGAGGCAGGGACACAGTGAGGCATGCACATGGACACAGTGAGGCAAAGTGAGGCACAGTGAGGCATGCAGATGGACACCCTAGGCTTATACTCGAGTCAATACATTTTCCCATTTTTTTGTGGTAAAATTAGGTTCCTCGGCTTATATTCGAGTATATACGGTATTAATAATTGCGAGAGACATGAGTTTCTCTTATTTTGGAACACCGTATCGTCTTGACCACAACCCAGACTCTTTCTGTAGAATGTTGGGACTATCTGTCTCTCTACATTGCACAACAAAACATTACAACAATTTTGTTCCAAGAACATCGTTCTGGAGAGGCATTCTAGCAGGTGAAGCTGTTATTGTATAAAGAACCTACAGTCAGGTCCATAATATTCTAATCTTTTCGGCTCTATACACCACCACAATGGATTTGAAATGAAACAAACAAGATGTCCTTTAACTGCAGACTTTCAGCTTTAATTTGAGGGAATTTACATCCAAATCAGGTGAACGGTGTAGGAATAACAACACTTTGTATATGTGCCTCCCACTTTTCAAGGGACCAAAAGTAATGGGACAATTGACTGCTCAGCTGTTCCATGGCCAGGTGTGTGTTATTCCCTCATTATCCCATTTACAAGGAGCAGATAAAAGGTCCAGAGTTCATTTCAAGTGTGCTATTTGCATTTGGAATCTGTTGCTGTCAACTCTCAATATGAGATCCAAAGAGCTGTCACTATCAGTGAAGCAAGCCATCATTAGGCTGAAAAAACAAAACAAACCCATCAGAGAGATAGCAAAAACATTAGGTGTGGCCAAATCAACTGTTTAGAACATCCTTAAAAAGAAAGAACGCACCTTTGAGCTCAGCAACACCAAAAGACCCGGAAGACCACGGAAAACAACTGTGGTGGATAGCCGAAGAATTCTTTCCCTGATGAAGAAAACACCCTTCACAACAGTTGGCCAGATGAAGAACACTCTCCAGGAGGTAGGTGTATGTGTGTCAGATGAAGAACACTCTCCAGGAGGTAGGTGTATGTGTGCCAGATGAAGAACACTCTCCAGGAGGTAGGTGTATGTGTGTCAGATGAAGAACACTCTCCAGGAGGTAGGTGTATGTGTGTCAGGTGAAGAACACTCTCCGGGAGGTAGGTGTGTGTCAGATGAAGAACACTCTCCAGGAGGTAGGTGTATGTGTGTCAGATGAAGAACACTCTCCAGGAGGTAGGTGTGTGTGTGTCAGATGAAGAACACTCCAGGAGGTAGGTGTATGTGTGTCAGATGAAGAACACTCTCCAGGAGGTAGGTGTGTGTGTGTCAGATGAAGAACACTCTCCAGGAGGTAGGTGTATGTGTGTCAGATGAAGAACACTCTCCAGGAGGTAGGTGTATGTGTGTCAAAGTCAACAATCAAGAGAAGACTTCACCAGAGTGAATAGAGCGGGTTCACCACAAGATGTAAACCATTGGTGAGCCTCAAAAACAGGAAGGCCAGATTAGAGTTTGCCAAACAACATGTAAAAAAGACTTCACAGTTCTGGAACAACATCCTATGGACAGATGAGACCAAGATCAACTTGTACCAGAGTGATGGGAAGAGAAGAGTATGGAGAAGGAAAGGAACTGCTCATGATCCAAAGCATGCCACCTCATCTGTGAAGCATGGTGGTGGTAGTGTCATGGCGTGCACATGTATGGCTGCCAATGGAACTGGTTCTCTTGTATTTATTGATGTGACTGCTGACAAAAGCAGCAGGATGAATTCTGAAGTGTTTTGGGCAATATTATTATCTGCTCATATTCAGCCAAATGCTTCAGAACTCATTGGACGGCGCTTCACAGTGCAGATGGACAATGATCCGAAGCATACTGCGAAAGCAACCAAAGAGTTTTTCAAGGAAAAAGGGATTTTTATAACAGCTTACCTGTAAAATCCTTTTCTTGGAGTACATCACGGGACACAGAGCGACTTAGTCATTACTAATGGGTTATATAGTTTACCTTCAGGTGTTGGCACTGGCCAATTCCAAACCGGAAGTACCCTCCCCTATATAAGCCCCTCCCACCCGGGAGCACCTCAGTTTTGTAGCCAAGCAATAAGTGTCCCAAAAAGAGGGGTGGGAGCTCTGTGTCCCGTGATGTACTCCAAGAAAAGGATTTTACAGGTAAGCTGTTATAAAAATCCCTTTTTCTTTTTCGTACATCACGGGACACAGAGCGACTTAGTCATTACTAATGGGACGTCCCAAAGCAATGCCAAATGAGGGGGGGGGTACATAAGCTGGGCGCCATCAGGCATGAGGATCTTTTGCGGCCTGCAACACACTGCGCCCAAAGGCGACATCCTCCTGACTTCTAACGTCTACCTGATAGAATCTAGTAAACGTGTGTACCGAAGACCATGTTGCGGCCTTACATACTTGAGCCAGGGAGGCCTGGTGATGCACTGCCCATGAAGTTCCAACCGCTCTTGTGGAGTGCGCCCTAACTTTGAACGGAGGCGGTCTCTTTCTCAAGCCATAGGCTTGTATTATGACCTGTCGAATCCACTTGGCTAAAGTAGATTTTGATGCTGCCTGACCCCTTCTGGGGCCTTCCGGCAGAACAAACAAAGAATCCGTTCTGCGAATCTGAGCAGTGGCTTTTAGATAAGCTTTAACTGCTCTTACCACATCCAAAGAATGTAATAACTTTTCCTCTACTGAGCTAGGTTTGGGGAAAAAAGAAGGAAGAACCACATCTTGGTTCAAATGAAACCTCGATACCACCTTAGGAAGAAAGGCTGGATGAGGACGTAATACTACTCTGTCCTTATGGACAACCAGATATGGCTCCTTACAGGACATAGCTGCTAATTCCGACACTCTTTTAGCCGAACAAATGGCTACTAAGAAAACCAATTTCCTGGTGAGAAGAACCAAGGAAATGTGTTGTAATGGTTCAAACGGTTGTTTCTGTAGAACCGACAGAACCAGGTTTAAGTCCCAAGGACATATGGGAATACTAACCGGAGGGCTAATACGCATCACTCCTTGTATAAAGGCTTTGACTAGTGAATGCGAAGCCAAGGGCCTTTGAAAAAATATTGACAAGGCCGAAATCTGACCCTTGATAGTACTCAAGGCCAGCTTCCTATCTACAGCCCACTGTAGGAAGTCCAGAATCCTCCCTATCATGTACTTACGTGGATGCCATTTCTTGGTCTCACACCACGTAATGTACGCTTTCCAGATCCTATAATAGATCTGCCTGGATACCGGTTTCCTGGCATTGATCATGGTAGATACCACAGAATTAGAGAGCCCTCTCTTTTTCAGAATGTGGGCTTCAATAGCCAGGCCGTCAAACCTAGGGCTGGTAAGGAAGGGTGGTATATCGGTCCTTGCGACAGCAGGTCCGGACGAAGTGGGAGGGTCCAAGGACTCCTCACTGACATTTTTACCATCTCCGCGTACCATGCCCTTCGGGGCCACGCTGGAGCCACCAGAATCACTGGTTTCTTTTCTACCCTGATTCTGCGGAGTAATCGCGGTAACAATTGTGGCGGTGGGAATGCATATATCAGCTTGAACCGATCCCAAGGGAACACTAGGGCATCCGAGCCGCAAGCTAGGGGATCCCTTGTGCGAGACACAAACCTGTCCACCTTTGCGTTGAATCTGGATGCTAGCAGATCTACATCCGGTGTTCCCCACCGCTGGCATATTGCCTGGAAAACCTCGGGGTGAAGAGACCATTCCCCCGGGCATAATTGTTGGCGACTTAGAAAGTCCGCTCTCCAATTTTCCACTCCTGGGATGAAAACCGCAGATATGGCTGGGACATATCTTTCTGCCCACTCCAGGATGTAATTTGCTTCCTTCTGGGCTGCACGACTTTTGGTGCCACCCTGATGATTGATATATGCCACTGCCGTGGCATTGTCTGATTGAATTCTGACAGGGGACCCCTGGAGTTTGGATGTCCATGCTACTAGGGCATACCGGGCTGCTCGTATCTCTAAGAGATTGATGGGCAGGGCCTTTTCTGCTTCTGACCACCTGCCCTGGAGAGACCATTGCTCCAGCACTGCCCCCCAGCCGATGAGGCTGGCATCTGTAGTGACCACCTTCCAAGAAACCGGACTGAAGGGTTTCCCTCTTTCCAGATTCTGGGGCACCAACCACCAATGGAGGCTCTTGCGAACGGAAGGGGACAGGGACATTGGTAAGTCTAAAGCCTGAACTTTTTTGTTCCAGGCTGACAGTATGGCCCTTTGCAAATTCCTTGAATGGAATTGACCGTAGGGTACCGCTTCGAATGAAGCCACCATCTTTCCCAGCAGCCTCATGCAGAGACGTATGGATGGTTTTCTTTTTGTACCCACTAAGTGGGTCAAATTTCTTAAAGACGACACCTTCTCTGGAGGTAAGAAAATCTTTCTCTGATTTGAATCCAGCCTTAGCCCTAAGTATTCCAGACTTTTGACTGGTCTTAGAGCTGACTTGTCCCGGTTGATAATCCAACCGTGATATTCCAGATACTCGATTCTTGTGAATAGCTACTTCCAGCTTTTCCACTGAGTGGTCTATTAGTAGCAGGTCGTCTAGATATGCCATTATCGTTACACCCTGTGTTCTTAGATTGGCCAATAATGGGGCCAGAATTTTTGTGAACACTCGTGGTGCTGTGGCCAGACCGAAAGGTAAGGCTCTGAACTGAAAATGGCGCCCTTCTACTGCAAAGCGTAGAAATTTCTGATGGGCCGGAAAGATGGGAATATGCAGATAAGCATCCCTTATGTCGATCGAGGCTAGCCATTCCTGCCCTTGTAGGGCGGTGGCCACTGATCGGATCGACTCCATCCGAAAGGTCCTGATATTTAGGAACTTGTTTAGCCCTTTTAGATTTAATATGGGCCTCACGTCCCCATTTGGTTTGGGGACTGTGAAAAGGTTCGAGTAAAACCCGAATCCGCTTTCTTCCAGGGGAACCTTCATGATTACCCCTTGGAGCAATAGTTGTTCTAGTGCCAGAAGGAGGGATCCTCTCTTTTGGGGATCTCTTGGCACGTTTGACCTCATAAATTGGGCAGGAGGAGTGCCTTTTAACTCCAGCTTGTATCCCAGACTTACTGCGGAGAGCACCCATCTGTCTCTGATGGTGTCCCGCCAGGTCTCTGTGAACAACTGAAGTCTTCCCCCCACCCGATTGAGCGGGGGCAATACTTCATGCCTTAGGGGGAGGTTTTGTACCTCTCTTGATCCAGGGCTTCTTGTTACCCTGTGATTGTCCCTGATTTCTGCCCCCTGAATTTGACCGCGGAGGCCGTCGGAACTGCTTCCCAGCCGATGTGCCCGGGACTGGAGAGGTAGGCCTCTTAAAAGAAGGACTTCTACCCTTGTTCTTAACCGGTAAGATGTGAACTTTTACCGGCAGAAATTTTCTGGATATATTTGTCCAGATCTTCTCCAAATAAGCGTTCTCCATGAAATGGGAAGCTAACCAGCAGTTTTTTACAGGGAGCTTCAGCAGACCAGTTTTTGAGCCACAGAAGCCTACGCATATGTACTATAGACAGCGTAAAGCGGGAGGCCTGTTGGATTGTATCCTTTATGGCGTCCACCGCAAAACACAAGGCTCTAGGCAGGTCAGCTAGGGCATGAGCCTGCTGATCTGGTAAGTCCCTTAAGACTTGTTTCAACTGATCTTTCACTGCTTGGCAGACTCCAATCGCTGCTACCGCAGGTTGTGTCACCATACTTGCTGTAGAGAAAGCAGATTTTAGTAAAGACTCCAATTTTTTATCTATTGGGTCTTTGAACATTGGAACATTATCTACTGGACATGTCAGTGATTTGTTAACAGAAGAGATGGCTGCGTCCACTATAGGGACCCTCCATTTTCTTATGAACTTATCCTCCATGGGATAGATCACCGGAAATCTCTTGGGGGGAGCAAATATTTTATCAGGATGCTCCCAATCCTGGTAAATAAGCCCTTCTAATAAAGGGTGGATTGGGAAGGAACAGACCGCCTGGGGAGCTTTTAGCGACCCCAGCGAGGAAACCGTAGTGGATGGTGGTTCCGCCAGAGGCATTTTAAATGCTGATCGGACCATGTTAGTCAGAGACTGAACCCATAATCTTTCAGCCTGAGAAGCTGAGAAAGGTTCTTCCACTGTTGATTCCTCTATAAGTGAATCAACCTCATCCTGATCCCCTTCAGGTAGGTCGATCTCTGTGTGGGGCTGTTCCTCCACTAACAGGCACTCTGAAGGAGGAGACGGAGATCGGACGCGCTTTTCCTGTGACAGGGAAGCAGCGATCAATGCTGTTAATCTCTCTTCCAATCCTCCCAGAGTTGAGGATAAAACCTCCTCTGTTATATATACAGGAGCAGGTGGACTGGGGACAGCCGCAGCACCAGGCATTCCTGCGGGGTTTCTACGGCTACTGACCTCTGCATTCTCAGGGGAGATTGGTGCAGTGCAAGCATGCCCAATATCCTCAGAGCCCGATGGAGACCCCTTTGGCTTCCTGGAAGATCTATTTCCGGAGCGTCTGGACGACATATCCTTTAAGCACAAAGCTGAGGTATTCCCGTCGTCATACACCAATTTTTGCTGGTAATAGTCTAACACAGGTGCTGCTATATACCAGCTGGTGTCCACTAAAGTGCCTTTCTATGGGGATGCCTGCATCAACCGCCTCTGTGTGCCACTGTTTGTTGCTAGCTCTGTTTGCATGCAGCTGACACTTGTACTGTGTTTTTTAACCATGCTGGGACGCCCGCACATGCGCAGAAGCGCCGCGGCGCGCATCGAGCGTCATCCACCCGCCCCGCCCCTTTTTTTTCATAGGAGGCGCGTGCACGCGCCCGCGCGCGCGCCCGTGCGCCAATGGCGCCCTTTTCGAAAACCAACAGAGGACTAGGAGCCAGGGCCCTTTTTGCCGGAGGGCCTGTGCGGTGGATGAACGCAGCAACAGGGCAGAGGAAGTGGATTCCCTCAGAGAAACTTACCAGCTGCCTGGATCTTTTGAGTTGAGAAAACCAAAGATCCACATTTACAAGAAAAATGGACTACAGCGGCCTCTAGTGGTTGCGGGAATACCGTTAGGTAACAGACAGAAAGACAAATTAGGCTTGGGGGTCCCCCAATAGAACCAAGTTCCTGAGGGCCCCCACTTACCTGATCCCCGCCGCAGGACTTTGTTTGGTCCACAAAAGTCCAAACTTCACCTATCACGGCAGGCATTGTAATTAAACCTTCAGGGACCGGGTTCCCAAGGATTCCACTCCCCTGGACCTGTATAGCACCCTGCACAGACAGCGTCTTGGTCGTGGGTATGACCAGAGCTCTGGATCCCAGGGTCCAGCCCTCCTAAGAGAAGCATTACAGGCAAAACCTTGCTCTTCTGCTGCAAGGCCCGGGTACCGACCGTTTAGCTATGAAGCTTTTTTGGTGGGATCCGGAACAGCTTACTAAGGCCCAAAAGAACCTGTACGCAAGCCCAGTGAAAACACATGTTACTCTTTGGCCAACACCTTAGACACTGGCAAAAAACTGAGGTGCTCCCGGGTGGGAGGGGCTTATATAGGGGAGGGTACTTCCGGTTTGGAATTGGCCAGTGCCAACACCTGAAGGTAAACTATATAACCCATTAGTAATGACTAAGTCGCTCTGTGTCCCGTGATGTACGAAAAAGAAAGAAGTGGAATGTTATGCAATGGCCAAGTCAATCACCTGACCTGAATCCGATTGAGCATGCATTTCACTTGCTGAAGACAAAACTGAAGGGAAAATGCCCCAAGAACAAGCAGGAACTGAAGACAGTTGCAGTAGAGGCCTGGCAGAGCATCACCAGGGATGAAACCCAGCGTCTGGTCATGTATATGCATTCCAGACTTCAGGCTGTAATTGACTGCAAAGGATTTGCAACCAAGTATTAAAAAGTGAAAGTTTGATTGATGATTGTTAATCTGTCACATTACTTTTGGTCCCTTAAAAAGTGGGAGGCACATATACAAACTGTTGTAATTCCCACACCGTTCACCTGATTTGGATGTAAATACCCTCAAATTAAAGCTGAAAGTCTGCAGTTAAAGCATCTTGTTTGTTAAATTTCAAATCTATTGTGGTGGTGTATAGTGCCAAAAAGATTAGAATTGTTGATGTCCCAATATTTATGGACCTGACTGTACATTTCGCATATAAGCACTTAATAGTGTCATGTAATCATTAAAAAAAACATCTAATAATTATTTTTCTTTATCAGGGGTGTACTGGGCACTGGGAATGTGTCCTGGGTGGCAGTTATATTCCCCCAGTACTTAAGTCGTGGTCCCTTTAAGGGGGATGGTTTTGGAGACAATGCTTGGTACTCAGGGGTTCTCACCCATGCAGGGTGAGGTGTTTCGGGACTGATTTCCAGTACTCTCTGGAATAATTGGTCTGTATTAGGGACCTTGAAAGGTTCAAAGAGTTTTGAGTGGGAAGAACCTCCAAACCCTGGCTACCAGGCAGTGTAGAGGAGTTCCCGAGCTGTGAGCAGGGTGAATGCTCTGGGAACCAAAACACTTGCTGCTGAACCCTTGCAGCCTGTACGGCACCCTGAACCACGGTGGAGCTCTACCACAGTATGGGACCAAGAGATCAATGTTGAGCCAGTCATGTAGTTCCTTAGGCAGAGCCCACCCTCTCGCACCCCAAAGCACACCTCAATGTTGAGGGCATGTGGCCTGGGTATGGTTCAGGAAGAGGGGGGGGCTTTCTCCTCCCTCCCCCTGCTGTGCTGCATGCTCAGACAAGGATTTGGTGTGAATTTTGGGGGTGGCCCACATAGTTTTTTTTTGCATGGGGTTCCCCTTTAAATCCATCCAGACCCAAAGGGTCTGGTATGGATTGGGGGAGGGGGGGGGGGAGCACGCTGTTTTTTTAAAAATTTTGTATTGCCGGAATTGGAATTGTATTTCCGGCAATTTAAATGTAATTTATTTTTTCTTTATAAATGTCAGTTTTGCTGCAGCAGGTTGTTCTATACATGGTATAGATGCGCCACTTTACAGGCAGAATAAGGGGACCCCCCAGGCACTATATTTAAAGGGATTCTTCATTTTTATTGTTTCACTTCATGCGACATTAAAATCACTGCTCCTGTAAAAATGATATTTAAAAAAAATAAAATTGCATTGATACATGTCCTCCAGGGCAGTACCTGCCCCCCCCCCCCCCATACTCTTTTTATGGCCAAAAAATTGCATATAAGCCTTCAAAATGGGGACTTTTGATTTTTCTAATTCAGGTCCTATAGACTTCAAAGAGGTTCAGGGTTTGGGTTCGAACTTTTGCAATGTTCTGTCACGAACCAAATGGGGGGGGGGTTGTTTGGCCCAACTCTATTCCATATCTTAGAGTAGCAGTGGTGGAACAGAACAGCGGAGGAAAGTGTGTGTGTGTAGGGGGGGGGGGGGGGAGTGTAGCTGAGTTTGACCACTATTAAAATTAATGTGTTGCTTTGTCCTGCATTGTCATTTAAACATCCCTCTCCTGGCATGCCTCAATGGTACAACAGCTGGGCAGACCTGGTTCTAAAACACATGGTTGCTGACAATTCTAAAGTAGTACTGTTAGTTTTGCAGAATAAAAGACATGGAGCTCAGTTTGTATGTTCCTTCTTTCTCCTCTTGTGTTACAGGTGTGGTGTGTCTGGTGGTGACCTTAATGTACTGGCTGGGATGGGAGATGGGAGCAGTAGAGGCCATATCCCTATCAATTCTGGTTGGCTCATCTGTGGATTACTGTGTCCATTTGGTAGAGGGATACCTCCTCGCGGCAGACAGTGTTCCTCAACATCTCAAGGAGGTAACTCACTAGGCCACGCAACCTCGAATCAGCTCTAGAAACCAAGCTCTTTCATCATTATGTATCAAGATTTGACATTCCTTTTTTTTTTATTTAAGTAACTGTCAACCTGAGGCCAGATGACAGATGCACACTGTTGGGGTCAGGAGTGCACCTCAAGGTAGTGAACCCTCTGGCTGACTGCTGCGGATGGAACACTGGGTGGTTAAAAAAGGCAGGTCCACTGGAGCAAAAACAGGGATCCAACAGGGAGCTAGAGCCCAAGATTCCCCAGGGCGCGGGGTCTAAGATCCAGCAGGTGTTCACCAGAGCCTCTAGTGGTGAGGATGGACTGAGCTGCAACTGGATCCAGGTCGCGGCCCCCAGAGTCCCCTAGCTCACGCTTCATAGGGTATAGAGCAGGGGTCTCAAACTGGTGGCCCTCCAGCTGTTGTGAAACTACAAGTCCCATGAGGCATTGCAAGGTTGACAGTTACAAGCATGACTCCCACAGGCGGAGGCATGATGGGACTTGTAGTTTCGAAACAGCTGGAGGGCCGCCAGTTTGAGACCCCTGGTATAGAGGATAGAGGGGAAGCAGCAGCTCAGGATACAAGAGATAGTGAGGGGATAAGCCAAGGTCAAGGTCACAAGCAGACAGGGATAGTCGAAAAACAAGCCAAGATCGGTAACACAGAGACAGACGTAGCACACGGCAAGCAGGAACCCAAACACACAATAGCTTAACAAACAACGTTGATCAGCAAGGCACACTTGCAGTGCACAGGTTAATATAGAGTTCTCTGATAGGGTCTGGGGTGGAGCCATGCTTGCAGGGGAAATTATTTAAGCAGCCAGGTGAGAGTGTCTGGCCTCTAAGGTGAACACATGGAGAGGAAGGTAAGCAGACAGACAAACATTACTGCATATCCATGACAGTAACAAAATAAACAAGATAATACAAATCATAGCAAGATGACAAGAGAATAAATACATTTTGCTTTAGAAAAATAGTTGGCGAGAGATACAATATTACAAACAGAAAATCAGGTCCCCAATAATTACCATCAGTAATGCTTCGTACACACGGCCGGGATTTCCGACGGGAAAAAGTCTGTCGGGAATCCTGACGGGAAAAAAGAGAGCTGGTTCTCTTTTTTTTTTTGCCGGTGGTTTTTTGGCAGTTTTCCCCGCCGGAAAAACTGCGAAGGAGCATACACACGGCCGGGATTCCCGGCCAAAAGCTCTCATCGCAGTTTTCCCGTCAGAAAACCCGGTCGTGTGTACGAGGCATTAGAGTGAAGGCAGAGAATTGATAGTTAGAATGTGTTAGGAAGACAAGCTTTCTAGAGTGGTAGCCCTTCTCTGAATAGGCGAGTGGAAGCGTATAAGATTCCTCTGACATATATATGAAACTGTACAAGAAAAACAAAAAAGCAGCGCCTTCTGAGCGTAGCAATCAATTAAAATTTATTGAAACTTAAAATCAATAACAGGTAATCCACTCACAAGAGAAGAATATAAGTGAGCTTATCTGTATGAAGACTGGGATAGTTGGACTCATCCGCTCATCCCGGGCATGTGAAGCTGTGTATCCAGAGGTGGAGGGGAGATGGTGTCTCTGGACCTCCTCTCAAAAGTCACCGATTATGCCGTAGAGTGGAACTACTCACTCGCAATGGAGGAACGGAGGACGACTTTGCTGGAACATAACGACAGAGTACATCCGGGTCGTGGGGTCAGCGGGGAGGATGCGCGCGTTCGAAGCATCCGTGCTTCTTCATCAGGCTTGGTCCAAGCCTGATGAAGAAGCACGGATGCTTCGAACGCGCGCATCCTCCCCGCTGACCCCACGACCCGGATGTACTCTGTCGTTGTGTTCCAGCAAAGTCGTCCTCCGTTCCTCCATTGCGAGTGAGTAGTTCCACTCTACGGCATAATCGGTGACTTTTGAGAGGAGGTCCAGAGACACCATCTCCCCTCCACCTCTGGATACACAGCTTCACATGCCCGGATGAGCGGATGAGTCCAACTATCCCAGTCTTCATACAGATAAGCTCACTTATATTCTCCTCTTGTGAGTGGATTACCTGTTATTGATTTTATGTTTCAATAAATTTTAATTGATTGCTACGCTCAGAAGGCGCTGCTTTTTTGTTTTTCTTGTACTATTTCAGATCCCTTCTATCTGTCAGCCGGCAGCCTTCTTTGTGGACTAGTCATTTTTATAAGTATGGACTAATATGACACTGATCTTATGAGTTTATTCCTCCTAATCATTTTACCGCTGTTCCCATATTAGTTTTGTACACACACCCTTATCCCGAGTGCGCTTGATTAACCCCTTGTGTTGTATATATATGAAACTGCTTTAGGGTAATTAAAGAAGAAGAAAGAGAGATAAGGAATAGAGTAGAAAAAAAAAAACAGGTAGCAGTGTGGAATAAAAGGAATGAACGGAAAGGCTATAGATATATCATGAAGAAAAGAGAAGTGGGAAGATTGTTGGGAAAACTAAAGAGCACTGGTCGGGGAAGAAAGAAGGGGGGAAAGGTTGAGGACTCCGGGGAAGATGTTTGAAGGATGGGGGGGGGGGGGGGGTTGGTTGAGTTGGCACTGGAAAGAATCATCCTCATTATCCTGTATCTAGGGCCATTCCCTTCTATATGGGTTGAGAGAGGAGATTCTCTGGGCTTTTTACTAGTCCAAGAACAAAAGAGTTAGGAGCAGTATCTTTTATCTATAGCTCAAGATTAAAGTGATATTAAAGTGTTTAAAAATAACAAATACGTTATACTAAGAGCCGGTTCACACAGGGGCAACACGACTTCCAGCGCGACTTTGGGAGGGAACTTGGACACGAGTTGAGCATGAATCACAGCGCGACTTGAGGCAACTTACAAGGCAACTTCAAGTTGCCTCCAGGACAGGCAACTTTCCAGTGGCCAATCAAACAATATTCAGCTCTGGGGGAGGGAGGGGTTTGCCTGGAAAACTATTTTTACTTCCTGGAAAGTTGCTTCAGTTAAGACAGGGGATCCGACTTGGAGGCAACTTCCATTGAAATCAATGGGTACAAGTCGCCTAGAAGTCGGATTGAAGTCGTACAGGAACCTTTTCTGAAGTCGGAGCGACTGCAGTAGTATACATTAAGACGGCTCCATTCACGTCCATTACTTTTCTAAACCGCGCGACTTGGGACGACTTGGGGTGACTTGAAGTTGGATCCCGGGACGTCCCTGTGTGAACCGGCTCTTACCTGCTCTGTGCAATGGTTTTGCACAGAATAGCCCAGATCCTCCTCTTTTCTGGTCCCTCGCCAGCAAGCAGCTTGCTATGGGGGCATCTGAACCGAGCCGCAGCTCCGTGTGTCTATTCAGACATGGAGCCGCAGCTTGTCCCCGCCCCCCCTCTCTCTACATTGGCTCGCTGACAGCAGTGGGAGCCAATGGTGCCTGCTGCTGTCTCAGCCAATAAGGAGGGAGAGTCCCCAGACTTCATGGCTCTTGGGGACATCGCTGGATAGAGAAGGGGCTCAGGTAAGTATTAGGGGGGCTTCTGCACACAGAAAGTTTTTTATCTTAATGCATAGAATGCATTAAGATAAAAAACCTTCTGACTTTAGAACCCACTTTAAAGCTGGCCAGGGACTGGCCGAGATTCAAACTAACTATGGGCAGGCTAATTGTACCCAAGTCGATCCATTGATTGACTTGGGTACAACCAGCATGTCGGACTTTCACTTGCAATTATTGCCAACGGCTATAGCGGCTAGAAATAATCACTCCCAATAATGTTCTCCCAGTAGGGGTGGTTCCCCTGAACCCCTTCCCACCCTGCTGGGAGAACACAATAGCCCTGCGGGAGGGATTCCACCATCAACACTAACTATGTTGGTAGGGAAAGAAAATTGCAACATTAACGGCCTGCCTAAGGAAGTCGGGTCAGAAAGTTGCCACTTAAAAATCAAGCTCTAATAAGTAGTTCAAGAATCTACAAATTTAAGCTGGCTATACACCGATAGATTTTTTTAAATAAAATTTTATTTTTAGGAACATTCACTTTTATAGTCATAGTCAAGGGTCAAATCTTTCTTTGCTTTCAACCACAGTGATGAGAAAATTCGAAGGAGCAGGATTTAACAAATTTCTAACAGCGAATGCTTTTTTTGTTTGATAAAGTCCATTTGTTCCAAAATCAAATGTTAAAAGCAATTACATTTTTTTATGTACTTCCGAACAACATTCTTCAAGACGTCGAATGTACTGAGAATAATTGGTATGAAAATCAACTAGTGTGTGGCCAGGATAAATCCCGGTGGCTGTAAAAAAAAAAAAACTCACACTGGTATTACATGATTGGAATTTTATGAAGGCAATTCCAGATTCTTTCCATTTTCAGTTCTGGAGATATCGAGACTTACAAATCCATTGCTGATTGGTGGGTCACTCTACCATATTTACATTATCATTACTGGTATGAGATAAGAATCATTGCGCTCCCCCCATGCCATCTACAGGAATGCCCTTGACAAGTCTCTCACCTAAATCTTGTTGCAGTACATCCAGCGTATTATGAGCTCTAGGCTCCTGGGAAATCAAGCGAGACAATGACATCAGCATGGGGGGGGGGGGGGATTCTGGGAAGTCACGTCCATTTTTGATTGCTTTGATTCCAAGAAAGAATATTTTTTAAATGCTGTTGCCAGTTGTATTTGCCAGTTAAAAGCGATAAGCCAATAAAAAAAAAAAAAAAAACTGTTAAATTACAACATAGCTGACATAGCAATTTTATACAATCATTTAATACAATCCATCACATTTTTTTTAAACACAACCAGAATTAACTTGCTTAACATCCATGATTATAACCTGATATTTTTAACCCATTGACACCGACATAACACAAATATGCGGCCTTAGGCTTCAAGGGGTTGTACCGGAGGGGATGCCTGCAGCTGCAGGCATCACCCGGATACCGTTTTTAGAGCCGACGGTCGGCTTTCTAGTAATAACAGCCGATGCGGCTGATCAGCTCGGCTGTTATTACAAGCAGCGGGAGGGGACACCCCCCCTCCTACCGCCTCTAATGGCTTACCCATGCTCTCCCGTCTCACCGGGAGGTCCGAGTGACCAGCCAGAGCATCCACCGGCTGGCCCGGAGATAGGGTGACCACGTGTCCCGGATTGCCCGGGACAGTCCCGCATTTTGCAGATCTGTCCCGGGCACCTTCATTCCAGGACAATACAGTGTCCCGGAATGAAACTGGCACAGCCATCCCCCAGGCCAATCTAATGCCCCCAAAAAAGGCTGCCAAATCCCTGCTTTACTCACTGACAGTACTTGTCCTGGCTGGGAATGCCTGGAGGAGCACAATCCCCGCCTCCTGCTTGTGATTGGAGAACTCATAAATCCCGCCTCTTGTGTCCAATCACTGTGCTGTGATTCGTTACAGCACAAGCTGATTTTTGGGAAGGGGGGTGTCCCTGAATGGTAGTTTAAAAATGTGGTCACCCTACCCGGAGACCTGAACAATGCCGGAATCGGCTTTGATCGGGTTTTGGATCTAGTAACCCAAAAGCGATGTCACAACATCCCTTCCGGTTTTCTGAAGACTTAAAGCGGAGGTGCCGCAAAAAAAATATATTAAAAGCCAGCAGCTGCAAATACAGCAGCTGCTGACTTTTAATATATGGACACTTACCTGTCCTGGAGTCCAGCGACGTCCGCAGCAGAGGACGAGCGATCGCTCGTCACTGTGCTGCCCCCCACCGCCATCCTCCATGAGGGAACCAGGAAGTGAAGCTTCATGCCCGGTTCCCTACGGCGCATGCGCGAGTCGCACTGCGCCGTTCTGACTGGGCCTCCTGTGTTCTGGGAGCCGAGTGTCTCCCAGAACACAACGGGGAATCTGCGGGAAGTGACGTGCTTCCCGCAGATTTCCCGCAGAGAGGACTCCCGGAAGTGGTTGCAAATACCTGTCTTAGACAGGTATCTGCACCCCCCTCCCCCCTGAAAGGTGTCAATTGTGATACCGGAGGGGGGGGGAGGGTTCCGATGAGCGGAAGTTCCACTTTACGGTAGAGCTCCGCTTTAAAGGTGCCAAAAATGACAGCCTTCAAAACAGCCAAACTTGGTGTTTTGAATGCTTTTAAGTGCAAAGAAGGGATTTGGGGTCTTATAGAGTACCTTTCACGTGCCTATTACTGTCACAAGGGATGTTTACATTCCTTGTGACAGCAATAAAAGGGATCAAAAAATCAGTAAAAAAATCTAACGCGCCCCATCCCTCCGTGCTTGCACACAGAAGCGAACGCATACAAAAGTCGTGCCCGCAAATGTAAACAGTGCTCAAGCCACACATGTGAGGTGTCGCCATGTTCCTTAGAGCGAGAGCAATAATTCTAGCACAAGACCCCCTCTGTAACTCTAAGCTGGTAACCTGTAGACATTTTTAAAGTGTCGCCTGTAGAGATTTTTAAGCATCGTAGTTTGATGCCATTCCACAAGTGTAGGTAACATCATCTTTTACATTATACAAAAAAAATGGGCTAACTATACTGTTTTTTTTTTTGTTTGTTTTTTTCATTCATGAAAGTGTATTTCTTCCCAAAAAAATAGCATTTGAAAGACTGCTGAGCAAATAGACTTTGACATAAAATATTGCAACGATCGCCATTTTATTCTCTAGGTTCTAATGAATGAAATAAAAGAAAGAAATATTTGCTGGAGACTTTTGAAGTAGATGTAAACCCTACCAGCCGTAAAGCAATGTGTGTCATAAAAGACAAATTTAGGTGCCGCAATGGTAGAGATGGCTGTGAGTGCAGGCAGGGACAGGGAGCTCATCCTAGCTCCAAGCCGCAGCAATGTCAAAGGAAAAGATCCATAAGCCACAGATCATGAAGCTGACCCATGTGCATGAAGTGAGATGAATGGCAGCTTCAGCCTGGACTCCAGCCAGGCCATTGCCTTGACGCGTTTCGCTCCACCCCTTGGAGCTTACTCATGTTCCAAGTGGCAGAGCGAAACACAATGGGGGTTGTGGCCTGGCTGGAGTCCAGGCTGAGGCTGCCATTCATCTCATTTCATGCACATGGGTCTGCTTCACGATGTGTGGCTTATGGATCTTTTCCTTTGACAATGTGTATCATAAACTACTGCCATTTGTTTCATTAAAGCAGAGCTCCGCCGTAAAAAAAATATTAAAAGCCAGCAGCTACAAATACTGCAGCTGCTGACTTTTAATATTAGGACACTTACCTGTCCTGGAGTCCAGCGACGTCCGCAGCAGAGTGACGAGCAATCTCTCAGCTGCCCCCACCGCCATTATGGGTGAGGGAATCAGGAAGTGAAGCGTTGCGGCTTCACTTCCCGGTTCCCTACTGCGCATGCGCGTCTTTCACTGGTCACCGTTGTGTTCTGGGAGCCGTGTGTTTCCCAGAAAACAACGGGGGGGAAGGGGACCGGGAAGTGACGCACTACCCGCTGTCTACCCGCAGACTGTATGCACGGAAGTGGGTGCAAATACCTGTCTTAGACAGGTATCTGCACCCCCCTCCCCCCTGAAAGGTGCCAATTGTGGCACCGGAGGGGGGGAGGGTTCCGATGAGCGGAAGTTCCACTTTAGGGTGGAGCTCCGCTTTAAATACTGTTTTCAACTTTTCCACCACCCTTTGTTAGCCACTTCCTGTCTACATGCATTTCCTTCAGTGTTGGCTGAACATCATTGCTCTGTACTGGCTTCTTGATGGTGACCATTGACTGTAGACCACACCTACACAATATGTGTTGGCACAGTTACCAATTGGGAGACAGTTGTCATCTCATACCAGGAAGAGACTGGACAACAGCTGGATCACCAGTAGGGTGACCACGTGTCCCGGATTGCCCGGGACAGTCCCACATTTTGCAGGTCTGTCCCGGGCACCTTCATTCCAGGACAATACAGTGTCCCGGAATGAAACTGACACAGCCACCCCCCCAAGCCAAACTAATGCCCTCAACAAAGGCTGCCACATCACCGATTTACTCACTGACAGTACTTGTCCTGTCTGGGAATGCCAGGGGGAGCACAATCCCCGCCCCCTGCTTGTGATTGGACACATCATAAATCCCACCTCTCGTGTCCAAACACTGTGCTGTGATTCGTTACAGCACAAGCTGATTTTTGGGAAGGGGGGGTGTCCCTGAATGGTAGTTTGGAAATGTGGTCACCCTAATCACCAGGGATTCTTTTAATGAAAGTTGCAAATTTAAAAAAACACATTAACATTTTAAAGTTTATACTGTATGAGATTTTACTGATTGAGTGTACATCACCTTTAGCTTTAGGTCATAAATAAAAGCTGTACTGTTTTTATGGTTTAAGAAAGTTTAAGTACCGTATATACTCGAGTATAAGCCAAGTTTTTCAGCACATTTTTTTGTGCTGAAAATGCCCCCTCTGCTTATACTCGAGTCACCTTTTTGCGCCTGATCTCCCGGACTTTGGGGACCCAGCACCGGTCGGCCGTAGGACCCCTGGACCCCAAACGTGGCACACATTTAGCCCCACTCTTTCTCTACAAGTGTGCAAAGTTTGTTGTCCGGGGACCTACCACCAATTTTTCAAAGCCGGGCACCCCTTCCATAGGCTCCCATGTTAAATGGTAATTTCTCCGGTGAATTTGGGGACCCGGTACCGGCGAGTCAGCGATTTTTTAAACCGGGCACCCCTTCCTTAGACTCCCATGTTAAACGTCAGTCTAGTCATGGGCACAGTGAGGCATGGGCACAGTGAGGCATGGGCACAGTGAGGCAAAGTGAGGCATGCAGATGGACACCCTAGGCTTATACTCGAGTCAATACGTTTTCCCAGTTTTTTGTGGTAAAATTAGATGCCTCGGCTTATATTTGGGTCGGCTTATACTCGAGTATATACGGTACTTGGTGAGCATCAAGATGTAATAACTGCCCAGTTGTATGCCCTATATAGCAAATACTAAAGTTCAGTAATATATTTCTTTTTTGATTGTACTGCCTGTCTCCTCTTTCAGGACCCAACTGCTTGCCGTCAATGGAGAGTCAATGAGGCTGTTCGCCATGTTGGTGTAGCCATCGTCTCCAGCGCTATCACCACGGTCATAGCCACCATCCCGCTCTTCTTTTGCATCATCGCTCCCTTCGCCAAGTTTGGGAAGATTGTTGCGTTGAACACCGGCATCTCAATTGTGTACACTCTGGCCGTGAGCACCGCGCTGCTCAGTATCATGGCGCCCAGCACCTTTGTCAGGAACAGGACTTCTTTCCTCAAAGCCGCCCTGGTGGTCATCCTTTGCGCTGCCGGGAGCTTTTGTGTTTACATAGTCCTGCTCAAAACAGGGTTGACCATCCCCATTCTGAACGGGACCCCGCTGTAGAGCAAAAAAAAATTTTTTAGACACATTTTTATATACACAATTTTTTTCCCTTAATGGTGGGTATTGTCAGAAGTGAACAAAAGCAACACACTGTGTTTTCTTTTACGACAAATGCACTTTATTTTATTGTTCTCTGATGCATACAACAGCAGACGGGGCCGACAGGAGCTGTGCAGATTAATGAGAGGGCAGAACCTTTTGGCAAGTTCCTAAATTTATGGAAGCATTTGTGGCCTTAATAAGCACTAGCAGTCTAAGATTAATGGACGTTACTCCGAAAGAGTGGCCTACTGAATTCAAAGAGGTTCCAACCAAATCTAAAAATTCAGTGCTTGAGCATTCAGTGTAGATGTACGTAATTCAAGCATTCTTGGTGTGCTTTCCATCAATGGTAAGGGTTCCATGATAATACGTCTCTATCCCCATTGGCCTTTCGGTCAAATTAACTAAGGGTAATACGTGTAACTGCTAATTGTAATGAAAATTATAGCAAACTCTGTTGGTCCTCCTTCAAAAAGTTGAATTATCCTTGAAAAAATTGATATAATATTCTCTACAGTTAATCACTTAGGTTGAACCCCAGACAAACAGCTTAATGCACAGATGAAATATTGGAGACCTGATTTTTCACTGTTATAGTTAAAGTGGAACTTCACCCAAAAGGGGAAGTTCTGGTTGTTTGCATCCTCCTCCCGTCCACTGCCACATTTGGCACTTTTCCCTAAAGCCTCGTACACACGACCGATTTTCCTGGCCGTGTGTACGAGGCTTTCAGGTTTCTCGTCAAGAAAACAGGCAAGAATCTCAACGAGAAAAATAGAGAACCTGCTCTCTATTTTCTTGTCGGGCTTCTCGTCGGCCTGTTTCCCGACGAGAAACCCGAGCGTGTGTACACTTACCTGTCGCCGTGGAAACCCGGGCATGCTCGAAATGACTTTGACGCGTGCGCGGTAGCTTCCTAGGCATAGGTAGGGTGTAGCACGATGGCGGCGACGGCATCGAATGTGACGAGCGCACGCTCGTCGTAGTCAATGACGTCACCGCGTTCGTGCCATTCAGAAGAACGGCGGTTCTTTTGAAAGGTACGTGTGTACACTCGGCCGGAACAAGATTCTTGTCCAAGAATCTCGTCAGGAAAAACGACAAGTTTTTTTCCTGACGAGATTCTCGGCCGTGTGTACGAGGCTTGACTGGTGATGCCGGCTCCTGGACCCAAAGCTGTTTGAAGAATCGGCTTGGGTGAGGACATTGCTGGATCCCTGGACAGGTAAGTGTCCTTGATTTAAAAGTTAGCAGCTACAGTACTTGCTCACTCTGCTCCCCCCCCCCCCCATATCAGCATGCCCTTTGTTAGCACATGAGAACTACAATGGACTGGCTACTTGTGCTGCTTCTCCCTCTCCCAGACTGAACTTTGCTGTACGAGGGCTGCAAAAGGCTGATATTAAATCAAATTTGGGCACTTACATTAGACCCCTTTCACACTGAGGCATTTTCCATGTGCTTTTACACTATAAAAAGCGCCTGAAAACTCACAAAACCCTATTTCCATTAAAATCAATGAATGCTTTCTCACTGGGGCAGTGCGCTGGCAGGGTGGTGAAAAAATGCCCCTCTCCAATGGAATTAATGAAAAGCTCTTCAAAAGCGCCTGAAAAGCTCTTCAAAAGCACTCAGTGTTTTAATGGCAGTTTAGAAGCGCCTCAGTGTGAAATGGGCCTTACAAAAATACATTTAATAATGTATTAATGAATACAAAGTTGTATTACTCTCTGTCTTTTATATCTGCCTGGAGCTCAGCTTATTGGTAAAATTGTTTTGTTATCCTGAACCAGAGGACAATCTGGATCTGTTCACAGGCCGCACTATAGATATAACCTCATCCTGTCCATGTCTTGTGCAGTCATGTCCTATGTGGAGTGCCTAGGGTTCAATGATGACTGTCTTTGTTTTGTACAATGCAAAACAAGTAAGTGGACCTGGTGCCATAGGACAGTGGTTCTCAACCTCAGAACCTCAAGTACCCCCAACAGGCCATGTTTGCAGGTTTTCCTTTATCTTGCACAGGTGCTTTAAAGGGGTTGTAAAGCTTTGTGTTTTTACACCTTAATGCATCCTATGCATTAAGGTGAAAAAACACCTTGCAGTCTCGCCCCCCCCCCCCCCCCGTGCGCCCGTTTTACTTACCTGAGCCCCGAATCTCCATGGGCGCGATCCCGCGTTGAAGATAAAATAGTAGATGTGGCGCTGTTCTATTGATTTCTCAAAAAATTATATATATGTGTGTGTGGCCATCCTAGGTTCCTATGAACTATATAAAGTGCATATGATGAGTTAGGTTCTATATACATGTGCAAACTGGCAGTGAAGGTGCTTTAAATAAACCTATGTGAATAAATAAATAAATAAAAATAAAAATAAAACCTTTGCCTTAGATACAAATAGAGAGCAAGGAAATTGCCGCTCTAGGCAGGGCTAATTGGCTATAGACTTCCTCTCAGGAACCAAGGGTGCCAGCAATGCACGTAGCAATCAGAACAAAGAGATGTATTGGACAGCCGCACTCCATACCAACGTAGCTTTATTAAGTAAAAAATGGAAGCAAGCACTACAAGTCACAGCAACGAAAACCAGGACAGCTGACGCATTTCACACGAACTTAGTGTTTACTCATAGCTGATTGTCACAGAAAACATTCCTAACACATATACCAATCCTATCTAAACATGTGATCAAAAACAAGTGATGAATATATTTCAATTAGCAGGTGGATAGCGAGTGGATCATTAATGACTGATGATTAATGAAACCAATTGTGGTCAAGGTCTAAAGCCTCGTACACACGGCCGGTTTTCTCATCAAAAAACGACAAGAAAACTTGCTGGCAGAGCTTTCTTGCCGAGAAAACTGGTCGTGTGTACGAAGCTTTCAGGTTTCTCGTCAGGAAAACTGGCCAGAATCTCGACGAGAAAAATAGAGAACCTGCTCTCTATTTTCTCGTCGGGATTCTCGTCGGCCTGTTTCCCGACGAGAAACCCGAGCGTGTGTACGCTTACCTGTCGCCGTGGAAACCCGCGCATGCTCGAAATGAATTTGACGCATGCGCGGTAGCTTCCTAGGCATAGGTAGGGTGTAGCAAGATGGCGGCGGCATCGAATGTGATGAGCGCACGCTCGTCGTAGTCGATGACGTCACCGCCTTTGTGCCATTCAAAAGAACGGCGGTTCTTTTGAATCAAGCGTGTGTACACTCGGCCGGGACAAGATTCTTGTCAAGAATCTCGTCAGGAAAAACAACGTGTTTTTTCCTGACGAGATTCTCGGCTGTAAAAGATCCTATGGTTGTCTAATGATAATGCAAGCAAAGACAATCAGCTATGAGTAAACACTGTGTGAAATGCATCAGCTGTCCTGGTTTCCGTTGCTGTGACTTGTAGTGCTTGCTTCCATTGTTTACTTAATAAAGCTACGTTGGTTTGGAGTGCGGCTGTCCAATACATCTCTTAGATACAAGTCCTTAATATCCAATCGTAAAAAAAAAATAGGCAATCAAATTAATATGCAAATTAGCAATTAAGTGCTAGAACATGAAACAATGAAAAGTCTTTTGCCTTAAATTTAAATCCTTAATAATCAATCGTGCAAAAAATAGGCAATATAGTGCATAAATAATCATATGATAAAGTCTTTTCCAGTGTTTGATCGTCAAAGTCGTGCTGCGTGCTGGGTGAAAATACGTTGATCTATTCCAATGAGTGATCGCAGCAATCGTGGCTTATCCGTGCTCTTATTATGGCTGCACTCTCCAGATATTCCTTCCCCCGCTTGAAGGTATGAGGCATTCACAGTGTCTGCCACTGTGTGGCACCCTGGAGATTGGCCCCTTCCCCGCTACGATGGTGGTGGTGCTTCAATTGTATCCCATATGAAGGAGAAAGGCAAAAACAGGTAATGGATGAAAATGGACAGCCGCACTCCAAAAAACTTTTCGGTTGCCTTTTCGCACTATAATTTAGTGCTTACTCATAGCTATAGCTATGAGTAAGCACTATATTATAGTGCAAAACGCGTCAGCTGCCATACCTGCTTTGCTGTGATTTGTAGTGCATCTATTTATTTTTTTTTACAATAAAGGCAACCGAAAGTTTTTTTGGAGTGGAGTCCATTTTCATCCATTACCTGTTTTTGCCTATCTTGTGCATTGCCAGCACCCACGGCTTCCTGAGAATCCATTGATTAGCGGAGCTTAATCACCTGGAGCAGTAACTCCCTTCTCCCACAAAGGAGAAAGGAACGCCCAATAGTGTATTATCGTTTAAAAAACTATTTATTGTTTAAAAGCTGTGGAATGGTACTCGCATTTGATAAAACATGCTGACACTGAGTTCGCCATCCCGCGTTGCTTTCCCCATGGTCTTGTCGGCTATTCATTGGATGATTGATAGCAGCACAGCCATTGGCTCCCGCTGCTGTCAATCACATCCAATGACGCAGCCTTGATAGCAGCACAGCCATTGGCTCCCCCTGCTGTGAATCACATCCAAAGACGCGGCCGCCGGGGGGGCGGGGCCGAGTCATACAATTGGCTTCTATGGGCGCCGATTGTATGGCACAGGAGCGCGCCCGCAAGCTAACCCCCTTGGGAGAGCGCTTCCCAGAGGGGGGGTTAGCTCTTGCGGGGAGGAGCCGTGAGAGCCGCCGTGGGACCTCAGAAGAGGAGGATCGGGGCCACTCTGTGCAAAACGAACTGCACAGTGGAGGTAAGTATGACATGTTTTTTTTGTTTTTTTTTTAATAATTTGCAAACCTTTAGTACCCCTTTAAATCAGAGTCAATGGCTTGGTATTTTGGACAGCTACAATAGTTTCTCTAAGAGAAATTCCTAAAATATGGCCTGTTGGTTGTATGCGAGGACTGAGGTTGAGGACCACTGCCAAAGGATCAGCACTGGGGTCATAACATAGCTGTTTGTGAAAGTTCACCTAAAAATGTTTTTTTATTGCAATTGTGCTGTGGATGTTGGCATTTCAAACAACCCATGAGCTTCTCCTAAGCTTCAGAGGCTGAGGCAGTAAGATCTCTGCACCTGAGTTTCCTGCAGGACCCACCTTTAGTGTTCATTACAAAGTTCTAGTTCCCGTTTTTATATTACGCAGAATACAAGAGGGGGTGCTCAAGGGAGTATACAAGCGGTCACTTGTTAAATTAACCAGGAGCTATCCAGAAATGAATACCGATTTTATGTTGCTTGACGCTCCAACTTCAGTCAACATATTTTTTTATAGCATAAGGAAGGGTTGGGATCTCTGCCAGACTTATTACTAAACTACAAAAGCTGTAGCAGATGTGCCACAATTATAAAAAACATTTTTTATTTTTTTATTAAATATAAGGAAAAAAAATAAAAAATCCAACGCATTTCAGACCCCATTCACACAGGGGCAACACGACTTCCAGCGCGACTTTGGGAGGCAACTTGGACACGACTTGAGTTTGAATCACAGAGCGACTTGGGGGGCGACTTACAACACGACTGAAGTCGCCTCCAGGACAGGAGGCTTTCCAGTGGCCAATCAAACAATAATCAGCTCTGGGGGAGGGAGGGGTTTGCCTGAGAAATGTATGTTCTCTTCCTGGAAAGTTGCTTCTGTTAAGACAGGGGATCCGACTTCTGAGGCGACTTCCATTAAAATCAATGGGTACAAGTCACCTAGAAGTCAGATTGAAGTCGTACAGGAACCTTTTCTGAATTCGGAGCGACTGCAGTAGTGTACATTAAGACGGCTCCATTCACTTACATTGATTTTCTCATGCAGCGCGACTTGGGGCAAATTGAGGCGACTGGAGGCGACTTTGGGCGACTTGAGGCGACTTGAGTTTGAATCACAGCGTAACTTGGGGGCGACTTACAACACGACTGAAGTCGCCTCCAGGACAGGAGGCTTTCCAGTGGCCAATGAAACAAGAATCAGCTCTGGGGAGGGAGGGGTTTGCCTGAGAAATGTATGTTCTCTTCCTGGAAAGTTGCTTCAGTTAAGACAGGGAATCCGACTTCTGAGCGACTTTCATTGAAATCAATGGGTACAAGTTGCCTACAAGTCACCTAGAAGTCGGATTGAAGTCGTACAGGAACCTTTTTTTGAAGTCGGAGCGACTGCAGTAGTGTGCATTAAGACGGCTCTCATTCACTTCCATTAATTTTCTCATGCTGCGCGACTTGAGGTGACTTGAAGTCGGATCCAAAGTCGCCCCTGTGTGAATGGGCTCTTAGGGGAAAATTTACAATAATAATTAATCATCAATATACAATAATAATATGTAATACAATAATATTCAATCACATTTTTCATTCTACTGAATTTTTCTAATAAAATATAATTTTGGTCTCTTTTGACGTGGCGCTCTCACTACAGCTTGGGTAGTTGAACTTTGCTCAGGACCCCCCCCCTCTCCCCTGGGGATTTTTGATACTTGTGAGCGGCCTTACCAAAGCAAACCAGATTGACCAATGATATGGACTTTCACAAGAATACTGGATATTAACAAGAGATCTGGCACCTCCAATGCATGGACTAGGCTTATATTAATTACTGTGTGTTTTTCTGCTGGAGAGATAACTGTCCCTGTACCACCTTGTCATATCCAGACACATAGAATGTCACCAGGAGAGAAAATATCCCGATATGGGCACAGACTCCCGGAGGTTATAACCCTTCTCTGCTTTCTACAAAAGTGAAAACTGTTTTGCCTAGAATTGAGTGAGTTGAGTGAGTGAATAACTTATATAGCGCTGCAAATGCAAACTAAATCGCCTCAAGGAGCTTTGCATCCAGTGACGTCCTGATCCTTCAGAAGAGGTGGGTCTTACGTTTTTTTCCTGAAGGCCCGATGGTTTTCTTCCATACGGATGTCCGTGGGTAGAGCGTTCCATAGCCGTGGTCCTTGGACTGCAAATCTTCGTTCTCTCTTCCATTTGTAGCAGGACTTGGGGATGTGGAGGAGGTTTTGGTTGGTTGATCGGAGGATGCGTTTGGGGGTGTAGAGTTGGGCAATAAGTTGAAGGCAAGCTGAATTTTACAGAATTTTTGAATTGGGTGAAATTTTTTTGAAGAAAGAAATTGATACTTTGAGTAAAAGTTTAGCTCATAACCAAGGCCCATTACAAATGCAGTGAACACAGCTTCTGTACAGACTACATTTTTCAAAAAGTAAAAAAAAAAAGGTGTATGGTCCATGAGCCCTCAGGAAGGGTGTTTTATCTAGACGTTCTTTAAGTTAACATACATTGGTAGACAAACTTGTAAGTGATGCAACACACTTTTTACTCCATTTTTATGCACATGTTAATACGGTTACAGGTTTTAAGTCCAAGTCCAAAAAACTATTCTCCAAATTAGGTCAGGTTTCATCATGTCAAATCACCTAGTGGTTTCCTATATTTCTTTGAACTGTGATCCCAAGATATATTTGCCAGAATTATTTGTTCTCTGCTTTCTCTACCTTCAATTGTGGCTATTACTGTTGGTGTTTGGTTTAAGGCAGATGGAGGTAGGTGGCCACTCTGATGATCCTCGATTCACCCCCAAAGAGTAACATATGATGGTTGTCACTAGAGATCAACAAACTTCGGAAAAGTTTGATCAGTTTGGTTACACCAAACCTTTTTTTTTTTTTTTTTTTTAACTTAAGCCCCGTACACACGGTCGGACTTTTGGCCAACAAACTTCATTTTGAGCAAGTTGGACCAACAATCCGACCGTGTGTACGCTCCATCGGACAAACTTTTTTGATTTTTTTTTGTTTTCATCTGACAAAAGTTGGGTCTGCAAACGGACAAACTTTTGGCCAACAAAAGTCCGATGGAGCAAAGTCCTACCGTGTGTACAGAAAACCATAGGACTTTTGTCCGATGGACAAAACAACTAATGTTAAAATCAACCAACAATAGCAGAAGTTGACCAAAGGGTGGCGGAAAAGAGCAGAAAAGAGCAGAAAAACCATGTGATGTTGCAAAAAATTTGGGGAAAGTTTGCAGAAAAGTCCTGTGGTGTGTATGCTATGGGTGTGCCCGGCCAACTCCGTTCGGACAAAAAACCACGGAAAAGTCCGATGGAAGTCCGACCGTGTGTATGGGGCTTTACAAGCCTTGGATTTTCTGGACCAGAAGTCCCACTGAAGTCATTAGGTATCAAAACCAGCTCCAACAGTGTGTATTAAAGGTCAGCAAAGAATTGTACAGAATTTTTTGGGAAGTCCTGGCAGCCCTGCCTGATGAGATACAGGGGGTCTCCGGGTTACGAACCCGTTAGGGACTTTCCTCCTGTTTGTAAATCGGAAATGTTCGAAAGTCGGCCGCGCTTGCGCAGAACGACAATTACGGACATTTCCGATGTTCCATCGAATGCCGCGGCCAATTACGGACATTTCCGTCATTTTCCGAGGCTCCGTCTGGCCGCGCATGCACAGATGGACCGCGAAGAAAGGCAGAGGGTCCCCACAGCACCCGGTTCGTAAGTAGGAGGGGTTCGTAAGTCAGGGACCCCCTGTAATGGGGGCCATGAAATGAAAACAATTTTAACGCAGTCCAGGAAACCAAGAAGTGGCTCCTAGTAGCCATAAAAGCCAAAAAATTGTACATGGGTTACTAGTTGGGGGTGCCTTGAGGACTGGAGTTGAGAAACATTGGTGTAGGGTGTAGCAAGATGGCGGCCACGGCATCGAATGTGACGAGCGCAGGCTCGTCGTAGTCGATGACGTCACCGCGTTCTTGCCATTCAAAAGAACGGCGGTTCTTTTGAACGGCCCTGTGTACACTCGGCGAGCAAGGTAAGCCTGCCGGGAATCTCATCGGGAAAACCAACGTTTTTTCCCCGACGAGATTCCCGCCCGTGTGTACGAGGCTTAAGATTAACTGAACAGTAACTCCATAGGGTGAGCAACACAGTCATTGAACTGCCGATTCCCCAAATAAAATACCTAGCCGATGGGTCAGTTGTCCCGCCAACACATAACATTTTTGAGGAGACTTGGCCTTTTAGGGGAGAACCCATGTCGAGTTTGCCGTTTTCAAGGCACCGTTAGTTCACTTTTATGATAACTGTGGTTTTCTTTTCTATTCCTGTGGCACAAGACTTGGAAAACGTACAATCAAGTGTTATTCGTGTGTAAGCTGGTCAGAAATTCTTACTGTGTCGCAACATGTTTTCGCAAAAAAACTAAAGAACAATGAAGTGACTGTTTTCTAGAATAATTTCACTTTTTTTTCACACATTTTTTTTTAATGGCACAAATTGAAAAAATAAATAAAAAATTGTGATCTTGACAATGCACAAAGGCACGGTTGGAGTTGGGAAAAGCGTGTAGCGGCCTTGCCGGTTTGTAAAATGTTAGCTGCTCCCTGTGTGTAACCTCAGATTACTTCTCAGTGGAGTTTCATGGAAGACTGCGAGCAGCATTGTCAAATAACTTTGATTTTTGTTTTTCTTAAAAGCACAAACAATGGCTGTGATTGGTTCTTAGGAAACAAATATTTCATCAGAATTGATCCAAGGACTGTAGACCTGTAGAGGTTGGTTATTTGAAAACAGACCTGGGATGAATGAAAGGATAATTCAATAGCTAATGATGCCAACTGGCTGGGGTACAGAAAAAAAAATCAACATTTTAGTTTTATGGATCTACTTAGTAAGGCAATGTCAAGGGCAATGAGGCTGGGCAAAGAACTCCACCAAAAAAACTCAGCTAAGCACTTCTCTGTTTAAACTTAGCTCAAAACTTCTATCCATTGACACTTTAGGTCAAAAACAATAAAAAAAAAAAAAAAAATGATTTACCGTATTTATCGGCGTATAACACGCACCCCAAGTTTAGGAGGGAATTTTAAGGAAAAAAAACGTACATTTAAATGCAGCATGCAGCCTTGCCCAGTGTCCATCTGCAACCTTGCCCAGTGTCCATCTGTCCATCTGCAGCCTTGCCCAGTGTCCATCTGTCCATCTGCAGCCTTGCCCAGTGTCCATCTGTCCATCTGCAGCCTTGCCCAGTGTCCATCTGTCCATCTGCAGCCTTGCCCAGTGTCCATCTGTCCATCTGCAGCCTTGCCCAGTGTCCATCTGTCCATCTGCAGCCTTGCCCAGTGTCCATCTGTCCATCTGCAGCCTTGCCCAGTGTCCATCTGTCCATCTGCAGCCTTGCCCAGTGTCCATCTGTCCATCTGCAGCCTTGCCCAGTGTCCATCTGTCCATCTGCAGCCTTGCCCAGTGTCCATCTGTCCATCTGCAGCCTTGCCCAGTGTCCATCTGTGCATCTGCAGCCTTGCCCAGTGTCCATCTGTGCATCTGCAGCCTTGCCCAGTGCCTTTGCGATCGTGTCAGTCCCGGCGTTTTTTAAAATTTGGCGCCGATTTCTGTGGAGAGGAGCGAGCGGGGCCGAGTGTACTTCGGCTAGACTCGGCTCCTCTCGCAGTCCCGCCCATCTCCACTGACTGCGCCGCTGACGGAGAAAGCCGAGTGTACTTCGGCTAGACTCGGCTCTGCTCACAGTCACAGGCAGGACTGCGAGAGGAGCCGAGACTAGCCGAAGTACACTCGGCTTTCTCTATGTCAGCGGCGCAGTCAGAGATGGGCGGGACTGCGAGAGGAGCCGAGTAAAGCCGATTGTACTTCGGCTTCGGCTCCGCTCGCTCCTCTCGCTCGTTTTCAGCAGGGGAATTCGACGGAGTATCGGCGTATAACACGCACCCACGATTTTCCCCTGATTTTAAGGGGAAAAAAGTGCGTGTTATACGCCGATAAATACGGTACTTTTTATCTCAACCAATACAAGACCTTTCCAAAGGCATATCAGCTTTCATTAAGGGGTTCTAATATCAAAAGATTAAAGGAGAGGTAAGCTTCGTACACACGGCCGAGATTCTCATCGAAAAAAACATGTCGTTTTTTTCGACGAGATTCTTGGACAAGAAACTTGTCCCGGCCGAGTGTACAGACGCTCGATTCAAAGAACCCGCGGTTCTTTGAATGGAGCGTACGCGGTGACATCATCGACTACGACGAGCATGCGCTCGTCACATTCGATGCCGTCGCCGCCATCTTGGTATACCCTACGTATGCCTAGGAAGCTACCGCGCATGCGTCAAATTCATTTCGAACATGTGCGGGCTTCCGGGAGGACAGGTAAGTGTACACACACTCACTTTTCATCGTCGAGAAACATGCCGACGAGAATCTCGGCGAGAAAATAGAGAGCAGGTTCTCTATTTTCTCGTCGAGATTACTTGACGGTTTTCTTGACGAGAAACCATACACACGAACGAATTTCTCGGCAAGACATCTCTGCCAGCAAGTTTCTTGCTGGTTCTTGCCGAGAAACTCGGTCGTGTGTACGAGGCCTTAGGGTCAAAGCTTCTTTGGCCTTACTTCTCCTGTGGGTCACAGAAGCACTCTTTGTTCTGCAAACTGTGACCCGTTTTCAGCCGGTCCAGGCCCTGGAAAGATCCTGACTTTAAAGTGGTTGTAAACCCACTGTGACAACTTGCACCTACAGGTAAGCCTAGACTAAGGCTTACCTGTAGGTGCAAGAAATATCTCCTTAACCTACACGGTCAAGGAGATATTTGCAGAAAACACTGCATTGATGTCTACGTCGCGGGCGCACTGAGCGTGCCGGTTTTCTGAATGGGAGAATGCCAGCCCCGCACGCATGCGTGTGACGTCATCGCCGCTCCGGCCAATCACAGCGCCGGAGCGGCGATACCCGGAAGACGGTCGGAGGGGACACGGCGGTGGCGACGGAGGGGAACGAGGAGCGCTTTGGAGGCTTCGATCTGAGGTAAGTCAAGTGTAAAATATTGATGCGCTTAAACAAACCCCCTACTATTGCACAATGGATGTGAATGAACGTGGGACATAAATACATAAAAACATGTAAATAGTATCTAAATATAAAGTGCTAACGTGTTCAGTATTATAGTAAATATAGCAGCCTGTGAGATAATAGGTGTGGAGATTCCGTGCAAAAATACAAAAAACTGCCAATGACAAAGATGAATAAGTGCAAACAATATATAACCTCCAATGGCAAAGGTGCAATGGTGCAGAAATAGTCAGCCACTAGGTATACAAAAAAGGAGACGAAGGCCCTGTACACACGATCGGATTTCCTATGGTTTTTATACCGATGGATTTTTCCATCGGAAAACCGATGAAGCTGACTTCCATCAGTCTTGCCTACACGCCATCAGTCAAAAAATCGACCGTTCCAAACGCGGTGACGTAAAACACTGCGATGAGCCGAGAAAAATGAAGTTCAATGCTTCTGAGCATGCGTCGACTTGATTCTGAGCATGCGTGGGTTTTTTATCCGATGGAGTTCCCCACAGATGATAGTAATTTGCTATCGGTTTTTTAACCATCGGATAAATTTAAAACATGTTCTAATTTTAAACACCAATGGAAAAAAGACCGTTGGGGCCCATACACGATCGGTTTGTCCGATGAAAAAAGTCCATCAGAAAAAGTGTGTTATTAGTCCAAAAACTGCTGACCTGCACACCTTAACAAAAAACAGTCCATCCGGCAGAGATCAACTTCAAATGATTTACTTCTTCAAACTTCCCAGTATTGTTTATAATATGCCCAGAGTTGTAGTTCTCACATGCAGAGAAAGAAAGATACAATCGTTGCGCAATGCTGCAGCCACAAGAGAATAATCAACTAGAGATTCCAGGTTAATCACTCACATTTAGCCAGATTACAACAGCGCATAGAGACACTCAGTGATGTGAAACACTGCTCATGCTCACCACTCCGCGTCTGATGTGTTGCTACACCGACGAAAGTGTCACTTAGCTCCTCCCCCTACGTGTTACGTCACACGCCACGTGACTTAATCAAGTCATATATTACTTTATATTTAGATACTATTTACATGTTTTTATGTATTTATGTCCCACGTTCATTCACATCCATTGTGCAATAGTAGGGGGTTGGTTTAAGCGCATCAATATTTTACACTTTGGTTAATCAGAACACCATTGATTGATTGCAGCTGGAGTCATTTGTTCATCCTTCACTACCACTGAGTTTATTTGTATATTAGCGCTCTAGTATTTTTTAACATTATTGATCTGAGGTAAATGCCACATAATGAGCTAGTATGCATAGCATACTAGCCCATTATGCCTTTTTCTTGCAGGGTTTTTTTTTTTTCCAGCAAATTTTTTTTTAGGTTTACTTCCTCTTTAATGTTGGGGCCCACCCAGATGCTTGACCTGCAGCTGGCTCAGCCTCTCAGCATGTGGCTGAGAGACTGAGCCAACTGCTCCCACCCCCTGCACAGCCCGGTGCTCCACTAAGTGCTGGAGGGGCAGAGCAGAGAGCCGGTGACTGACAGTCACCGGCTCTCTGCTTACTGAAGACTGAGAACCGAGTGATCAGTGTTGTTTGATTGCTTAGTTCTCAGTCTTATGCAGATCCTATGTACACACGATCGGAATTTCCGACAACAAATGTTCGACGTGAGCTTTCGGTCGGATATTCCGACCGTGTGTAGGCTTCATCGGACATTTGCTGTCGGAATTTCCGACAACAAATGATTGAGAGCTGGTTCTCAATTTTTCCGACAACAAAAGTTCTTGTCGGAAATTCCGGCCGTGTGTAGCCATTTCCGACGCACAAAAATCCTAGCCAATGTAGCCAATCCGACGCATGCTCGGAATCATTGAACTTCATTTTTCTCGGCTCGTTGTAGTGTTGTACATCACCGCGTTCTTAGCGATCGGGATTTTCCGACAACGTTTGTGTGACTGTGTGTATGCAAGACAAGTTTGAGCGAAAATCCGTCAGGGGGGAAAAAAATCCACGGTTTTGTTGTCGGAATGTCCAATCGTGTGATTTTTTTATTTATTTATTTTTTTAATCCCAAAATCTTCTTTTAAAGAGTATTTCCACTTTTGCAGCCAAGTTGGGATAACACCAACTTTATATATGTTACATCCAAAACAATATTTGCAGTGCTAGTAATAAGAATTTCAATAAATTTTTAAGAAAAAGGAAATACGCTTAAAAAAGTCCAATAGTGACCCAAATAGTGGCAGTAATAATGATGAAGCTACCGATCTGTAAACCACCATGTGATAGGAAAAGTGATGATACTAGTGATCAGAAATTCACCTCGTGGTCCACCACCATTAAAAGACGGACTCTTAACGGAGCCAGTGGACTCTATTACAGAGTCAGATGCGCCTGGAATAAGTATCCTATGCAGATATATTGAACCTTTGGGAATCACAGGCAATACAGGAACATCTCAGATGGATATGATAGTGCAGAGTATCACCATAAGAGCAGAATGCAAAAAGCCCACATAGTGTGAAATAGAAAAGAACATTTTATTGAAACAAAGAGTAATGCCGCGTACACACGATCGATTTTTTCAACTGTGAAAACACAGTCGAGAAAATCGACGTGAAAAACAAGGAACAGCTTGTTCCCCCCACACACGGCCGTTTTAAATGACATTTTTTTTTTGGTCGAAAAAAACAACCGTGTGTGGGCTCCCCGGCAGTGCTTCCCTATGGGAAAACTGCAGCGGAAAAAAACGACGGGAATCACGACGAGAAAAATTAGAGCATGTTCTAATTTTTCTCGTCGTGATTAATGCCGTTTTTCCCCGTCGAGAAAAACGTCAAAAAGCCCACAGACGATCGTTTTTCTCGTACAAAGGAAAAAATTTCATTTTAGAAGTACTCACCAAAAGCTTGATAAAAAAAAAAACAGCGCTGTAGAAAATCCACAATCCATACAGGAAAGACATACAGGTAGTATACAATACAGACAAGCATGGCGACGTCGCATACATTATCTCCACCCAACGCGTTTCGTCATAACTGATATCATTGGGGGCATGCTTAGCTGGAAGGCTTCCCCCATCCACATCGGGTGCGTGGATGGGGGAATTGGGTCAGTTTTTGTTATTCATCCCACTGGTTGAAGGAAAAAACTGATCCATCTATGGGCTGCTTTAGACTGTCCAGAAATCCTAATGCCCCGTACACATGACCGTTTTCAATGTCATTGAAAAGAACGACGTTTTTCTCGACGTGATTCTTCTCAAGCCTGCCTTGCCTACACACTATCGTGAAAAAAAATGCTCGAGCAAAGCGCGGTGACGTACGAAGCGTACGACGGCACTATAAAGGGGAAGTTCCATTCGGATGGCGCCACCCTTTGGGCTGCTTTTGCTGATCCTCGTGTTAGTAAAAGTTTGGTGAGAGACGATTCGCGCTTTTCAGCCTCGTGCTCTTCAGTCCATTACAGCGTGACGAATGTGATATCTCCATTCTGAACGCTAGTTTTATCAGAACGAGCGCTCCCGTCTCATCACTTGCTTCTGAGCATGCACGTTTTTTTCACGTCGTTAAAGCCTACACACGGCCGTTTTTCACGACGAGAAAAATGACGGTGTGAAAAACGAACAAAAGTTTTAATGCCCATTTTTCACGTCGCGAAAAATGCTCTGGAGCCTACACATGATCGTTTTTAATGACCAAATAAAAAAATGGCATTTTTCTCGTCATGAAAAACGGTCGTGTGTACGCGGCATTAGAATCAGCGAAGACACCTGATGCCGCGTACACACGATCGTGATTCACGGCGGTGAAAACACCGCCGTGAATCACGACAGGAAAAACGAGGGAACGGCTTGTTCTCCCACACACGGCCATTTTTCCCGTCATTTTTTCTCTTGGCGAGAAAAACGACCGTGTGTAGGTTCCGCGGCAGTGTTTCCCTAAGGGAAACACTGCCGCGGAAAAAAATGACAGGAATCACGACGAGAAAAATTAGAGCATGTTCTAATTTTTCTCGTCGTGATTAATGCCGTTTTTCCCGTCGGGAAAAACGTCAAAAAGCCCACAGACGATCGTTTTTCTCCTCCAAAGGAAAAAATTTCATTTTTCCCGACGGCAAAAATGATCGTGTGTACGCAGCATTATCCTTAAAAACATCTAAAACGTTTTTTGTTTTTTTTTTAGGTATGCTGTGTCAATGGGAACACCTAACAAACATATACTGAGATTTTCTCAAATTTGAGTGCAAAAGTAGAAATACCCTTTAAATCTCAAATGTTCCGTGTTAAAAACCAACTGAAAGCGGAGCTCCGCCATAAAAAAATATTAAAAGCCAGCAGCTACAAATACTGCAGCTGCTGACTTTTAATAAATGGACACTTACCTGTCCTGGAGTCCAGCGACGTCGGCAGCAGAAGACGAGCAATCACTCGTCTCTCGGCTGCCCCCACCGCCATCATCGGTGAGGGAATCAGGAGTGAAGCGTTGCAGCTTCACTGCCCGGTTCCCTACTGCGCATGCGCGAGTCGCGCAGCGCCGTCCTCACAGGTCCCCGCTGTGTTCTGGGAGCCGTATGTTTCCAAGAACACAACAGGGGGGGGGGGAGTGGCGTAATGCCCGCAGTTTCCCGCAGAGTCTATGCCCGGAAGTGGGTGCAAATACCTATCTTAGACAGGTATCGGTACCCCCCTGAAAGGTGCCAATTGTGGCACCGGGGGGGGGGGGGGGCAGAATCCGATGAGCGGAAGTTCCACTTTAGGGTGGAGCTCCGCTTTAAATTCCAGTTGATATCAGCTAAATACATTACAGATGCATCAAAACAAAAGGTGTGTGTAAAGTCTTACATGTTCATTTTCTCTAGGAAGAAGCCACAGCCTGAGCTGAGACCCCTTTTCACACTGGGGCGGTTAGCGCCTGCAAACCGACCCTAAACAGCGGCTGCTGTTTCTCCAGTGTGAAAGCCCCGAGGGCTTTCACACTGGAGTGGTGCGGTAGCAGGACCGCTCCAAAAGTCCTGCTAGCCGCATCTTTGGAGCGGTGAAGGAGTGGTGTGTTTACCGCTCCTTCGCCGCTCCTTCCCATTGAAAGCAATGGGAAACCGCGGCTATACCGCCGGCAATGCGCCTCTGCAGAGGTGCATTGCCGGTGGTATTAACCCTTTTTGGCCGCTAGCGGGGGTAAAATCGCCCCTCTAGTGGCCGAATACTGCTAAAATACTGAATACTGCTAAAATAGCGGCCCTTTACTGCCACCACAGCTACAGCCCCAGTGTGAAAGGGGCCTTACTCTTAAGCCTCACGTGCGTGTGTACGAGGCTTTCAGGTTTCTCGTCTGGAAATCTGCCCAGAATCTCGACGAGAAAAATAGAGAACCTGCTCTCTATTTTCTCGTCGGGATTCTTATCGGCCTGTTTCCCGACGAGAAACCCGAGCGTGTGTATACTTACCTGCCTCCATAGAAACCCGCGCATGCTCGAAATTACTTTGACGCATGCGCGGTAGCTTCCAAGGCATAGGTAGGTTGGGTGAAGCAAGATGGCGGCGACGGCATCGAATGTGACGAGCGCATGCTCGTCGTAGTCGATGACGTCACCGCGTTCGTGCCATTCAAAAGAAAGCTTGCCAGGAATCTCGTCAGGAAAACCGACTGGCTTTTTCCTGGCGAGAATCCCGGCCGTGTGAACTAGGCTTTACACTTCGAAGGCAGTGGTCTTTTTGCAGAGGTCCAGTATTCCCATAGCTAAGTCAAGGTCATAACTGTACAATCAACAGGAAGGATGAGCTTTGCCAACTGCCACTGGAGAGCTCTAGATCCAACTCAGCAGGGGGTGTGTTGGACTTCTGCAGTGAGATTACTGCTTCCACACTGAGAACAAGGGCCTTTTTTTTTGCAGCATGCTGGCAGGGAAAGAGCTTTTCTACTCAGGCTGTGGCTGCTTTTTAAATAAAATAAGACTTTGAACAGCTTTTGTATTGATGCACATGGAATACATTTAGCTTATGGGCTTTAGATGCCAAAAAACACCCACTTTTAGGTGTTTAGGCTTTTTTTTTTTTTTTAAATGATCTGAATAAAATACAAAAATCTGTGTTACTGGTCATTATTTTGCGCAGACGCGTGTAAATCAAACCTCCCCCATGAATAGATTGTATAATTGAAATATGTGGCATTCCTGAAGCTTTGCGATACTTGTTTTCCTATGTTGTCACCCCGTCACATGGGCTTCAGGTTTAAAGTGCAACTCCAGCCCAAGCTATTTCCAGTAATGACATATTGAAGTGTTAAGATTTCCTCACCATTGCCCTTGACGTGCCTTACTAATGTTTGGTAGTCTTTGGATTTAATTGAAACTCTTGTCTGATTCTTCATGGAAGAGCTGTGTGATTTCCTAACTATGTAAAAGTTTTACTACTTTGATTGAATAAAAGATATTTTAAATCTCATTTGAAGTAAGAATCCTTTATTTCCACCAGCAGAACGACGGGGAGCTTGTACATTATCCACTTCAATACCGGTGGGCACTTACGCACCTTCCTGCCCAGGCCAATTTTCAGCTTTCAGCGCGGGTCGCAATTTGAATGACAATTGCGTGGTCATGCTACACTGTACCCAAACAAAGTTTTTATCAATTTGTTCCCACAAATAGAGCTTTCTTTTGGTGGTATTTGATCACCTCTGCGATTTTTATTTTTTGCGCAACGAATAAAAAAAGACCATAAATTTTGAAGAAAAAAAACGTTTTTATTTGTTTCTGTTAATTTTTTTTGTAAATAAATACATTTTCTTCTTCAATGACGGGCACTGATATGGCTGCAATGACTGGCACTGATAAGGCAGCACTGATGAGGTGGCACTGATGAGGTGGCACTAATAAGCACTGATGATGGGCACTGATAGGCAGCACTGATGGGCACTGATAGGCGGCACTGATGGGCACTGGTATGCGGCACTGATGGACACTCAAAGGCGGCACTGATGGGTACATATGGGTGGCACTGATAGGTGGCACATATGGGCACTGATAGGTGGGCACTGATAAGTGGCACTGAGGTACACTGATGAGTGGCACTGATTACTGGTGGGTGGCATTGCTGGGCATCACTATTTTTTTACTGTAGTATTATGGTGCCAGTCAGTGCCCATTTGTGGGCACTGATTGGCACATATTTTGCACGTTTTGGAATATGTGGCTGGCCATGGGGGATGTACCTGGCCATCCACATGTTGAAGGCTTCACTGGTGGTCCTGGCGGCTTCCCTGGTGGTCCAGTGTGGGCATCCGAGGGGGGGCTGCACTGATGAACAATCAGCGCGAACCCCCCCTGTCAGGAGAGCCGCCGATCGGCTCTCTTCTACTCGCGTCTGTCAGACGCGAGTGAGGAAGAGCCGATCAACGGCTCTTCCTGTTTACATCCCGGTAAAGAGCCTCCGTCTTTACCGGGATCGGTGTAGCGGTGTGTCAGACTGACACACCGCACCACCGATCGCCGCGATGTGCGCCCCCACGGGCGCGCGGCGGCTGTTATCCTGCAGGACGTCAATAGACGCCCAGTCAGGATAACTGAACCACAGCCCGGCCGTCATTCTGCTATAGGCCGGGCGGGAAGTGGTTAAAGTTGTCTGGGTAGAAAATATACTGTTGTTATAGCTTTGAACACTAACAATCGTTAAAGTGGAAAGCCCTGTACACACGGGCGGGAATCTCGTTGGTAAAAGAAACGTTGGTTTTCCCGACGAGATTCCCGGCAAGCTTGCCTTGCTCGCTGAGTGTACACACGGCCATTCAAAAGAACCGTCGTTCTTTTGAATGGCAAGAACGTGGTGACGTCATCGACTACGACGAGCCTGCGCTTGTCACATTCGATGCCGTCGCCGCCATCTTGCTACACCCTGCACTACCCTTGTAAGCTACCGCGCATGCGTCGAAGTCTCATCGAGCATGCGCGGGCTTACCTGGGGACAGGTAAGCATACAAGCCTCGTACACACGCACGATTTTCTCATCGGGAAACAGGCCAACGAGAATCCCGACGAGAAAATAGAGATCAGGTTCTCTATTTCTCTCGTCGAGATTCCCGGCAGTTTTCCCCGACGAGAAATCATACACACGACCGGTTTTCTCGGCAAAAAGCTCTCCCAGCAGTTTTCTTGCCGAGAAAACCGGCGGTGTGTACGAGGCTAAACTCTGGGCAAAAAAACAACAACACATACTGTATATGATGTAGTCTGTCAAGAGCACTTACACAGCAGTCTTTATGATCCCCCCCCCGTAACATAGTTCTATTACCCGGTGACCCTGCCAGGTAAGTCTTTTATTTTTCAACTTCCTTTAACCACTTCCCATCTGCCTAACATAGATATACGTTGGCAGAATGGCACGGGCAGGCAAAGCAACGTGCAGGTACGTTGCTTTGAATCTGCCGCCTAGCGGGCGAGTGCGTGCCCGCCCGCCGCGGGCTCCGTGACTGTGCCCACGGGACCCGCGGACTCGATGTCCACCGGTGTCCCGCAATCGTGTCACGGAGCGGCAGAATGGTGGGATGCCGTTGTAAACAAGGCATCTCCCTGTTCTGCCTAGTGACTGGACACTGATCGTCTGCTCCCTGTCATCGGGAACAGCGATCAGTGTCGTGTCACAGGTAGCCACGCCCCCAAACAGTTAGAATCACTCCCTAGGACACACTTAACCCCTTCAGCGCCCCCTAGTGTTTAACCCCTTCCCTGCCAGTGTCATTTTCACAGTAATCAGTGCATTTTTATAGCACTGATCGCTGTATAAATGACAATGGCCGCAAAATAGCTTCAAAAGTGTCCGATGTGTCCGCCGCAATATCGCAGTCATGATAAAAATCGCAGATCGCCGCCATTGCTAGTAAAAAAAAAAAAAAAAAATATTAATAAAAAAGCCATAAAACTATCCCCTATTTTGTAGACGCTATAACTTTTGCGCAAACCAATCAATAAACGCTTATTGCGATTTTTTTATTTTTTACCAAAAATATGTAGAAAAATACGTATCGGCCTAAACTGAGGAAAAAATATGTTTTTTTTATATATTTATGGGGGATATTTTTTAGAGCAAAAAGTTAAAAAATAGGATTTTTATAACAGCTTACCTGTAAAATCCTTTTCTTAGGAGTACATCACGGGACACAGAGCGACATAGTCATTACTAATGGGTTATATAGATACCGTCAGGTGCTGGCACTGGCAACTTCCAAAACCGGAAGTACCCTCCCCTATATAAGCCCCTCCCATCCGGGAGCACCTCAGTTTTGTAGCAAAGCAATAAGTGTCCCCAAAGAGGGGCGGGAGCTCTGTGTCCCGTGATGTACTCCTAAGAAAAGGATTTTACAGGTAAGCTGTTATAAAAATCCTATTTTCTTTCTCGTACATCACGGGACACAGAGCAACATAGTCATTACTAATGGGATGTCCTAAAGCAATGCCCAATGAGGGGGGGGGATACACCATATATAAGCTGAGCGCTATCAGACATGAGGATCTTTTGCGGCCTGCAACACACTGCGCCCAAAGGCGACATCCTCCTGACTTCTAACGTCCACCTGGTAGAACCTAGTAAACGTGTGAACTGAAGACCACGTTGCGGCCTTACAGATTTGAGCCAGGGAGGCCTGGTGATGCACTGCCCATGAAGTTCCAACTGCTCTCGTGGAGTGCGCTCTAACTTTGAACGGAGGCGGTCTCCTTCTCAAGCCATAAGCTTGCATAATGACCTGTCGAATCCACTTGGCTAAAGTAGATTTTGACGCTGCCTGACCCTTTCTGGGGCCTTCCGGCAGAATAAACAAAGTATCCGTTCTGCGAATCTGAGCAGTGGCTTTTAGATAAGCTTTAACTGCTCTTACTACATCCAAAGAATGCAATAACTTTTCCTCTACCGAAGTAGGTTTGGGGAAAAAAAGAAGGAAGAACCACATCTTGGTTCAAATGAAACCTCGATACCACCTTAGGAAGAAAGGCTGGATGAGGACGTAACACTACTCTGTCCTTATGGATAACCAGATATGGCTCCTTACAGGACATAGCTGCTAATTCCGATACACTTTTAGCCAAACAAATGGCTACTAGAAAAATCAATTTCCTGGTGAGAAGCACCAAGGAAATATGCTGTAATGGTTCAAATGGTTGTTTCTGTAGAACCGACAGAACCAAGTTTAGATCCCATGGACATATGGGAATATTAACCGGAGGCCTAACACGCATCACTCCTTGTATAAAGGCTTTGACTAGTGAATGCGAAGCCAAGGGCCTTTGAAAAAATATTGACAAGGCCGAAATCTGACCCTTGATAGTACTCAAGGCAAGCTTCCTATCTACAGCCCACTGTAGGAAGTCCAAAATCCTACCTATTACGTACTTATGTGGATGCCATTTCTTGGCCTCACACCACGCGATGTACGCCTTCCAAATTCTATAGTAGATCTGTCTGGATACCGGCTTCCTGGCATTGATCATGGTAGATACCACAGCATTAGAGAGCCCTCTCTTTTTTAGAATGTGGGCTTCAATAGCCAGGCCGTCAAACCTAGGGCTGGTAAGGAAGGGTGGTATATCGGTCCTTGCGAAAGCCGGACGACGTGGGAGAGTCCAAGGACTCCCCACTGAAATTTTACAATCTCCGCGTACCACGCTCTTCGGGGCCACGCTGGAGCCACCGGAATCACCGGTTTCTTTTCTACCCTGATTCTGCGGAGTAATCGAGGTAACCATTGTGGCGGTGTGAATGCATATATCAGCTTGAACTGATCCCAAGGGAACACTAGGGCATCCGAGCCGCAAGCTAGGGGATCCCTTGTCCGAGAGACAAACCTGTCCCCCTTTGCGTTGAATCTGGATGCTAGAAGATCTACATCCGATGTTCCCCACCGCTGACATATTGTCCAGAAAACCTCGGGGTGAAGGGACCCTTCCTCTGGGCCTAATTGCTGGCGACTTAGAAAGTCCGCCTTCCAATTCTCCACTCCTGGAATGAATACCGCAGATATGGCTGGGACATATTTTTCTGCCCATTTCAGGATGTAATTTACTTCCCTCTGGGCTGCACGACTCCTGGTGCCCCCCTGATGATTGATATATGCCACTGCTGTGGCATTGTCTGATTGCATTCTGACAGGGGACCCTTGGAGTTTGGATGTCCATGCTACTAGGGCATACCGGGCTGCTCGTATCTCTAAGAGATTGATGGGCAGGGCCTTTTCTGCATCCGACCATCTGCCCTGGAGAGACTATTGCTCCAGTACTGCTCCCCAGCCTATAAGGCTGGCATCTGTAGTGACCACCTTCCAAGAAATCGGACTGAAGGATTTCCTTTTTTCCAGATTCTGGGGAACCAACCACCAACGGAGGCTCTTGCGAACGGAAGGGGACAAGGACATTGTAAGTCTAGGGCCTGAACTTTTTTGTTCCAGGCTGACAGTATGGCCCCTTGCAAATTCCTTGAATGGAATTGACCGTAGGGTACTGCTTCGAATGATGCCACCATTTTTCCCAGCAGCCTCATATACAGGCGTATGGACGGCTGTCTTTTTTGTACCCACTAAGTGGATCAAATCTTTCAAAGACAACACCTTTCCTCGAGGCAAGAATATTTTTCTCTGGCCTGAATCCAACCTTAGCCCCAAGTATTCCAGACTTTTGACTGGTTTTTAGGGCTGACTTGTCTCGGTTGATAATCCAACCGTGAGATTCCAGATACTTGATCGTCTTGTGAACGACCACGTCTAGTTTTTTCACTGAGTGGTCTATCAGCAACAAGTCATCCAGATATGCCATTATCATTACACCTTGTGTTCTTAGATTGGCCAATAAAGGGCCAGAATTTTTGTAAACACTCGTGGTGCTGTGGCCAAACCGAAGGGTAAGGCTCTGAACTGAAAATGGCGCCCTTCTACTGCAAAGCGTAGAAATTTTTGGTGGACTGGAAAGATGGGAATGTGCAAATAAGCATCTTTGATGTCGATCGTGGCTAACCAATCCTCCCCTTGTAGGGCAGTGGCCACCGATCGGATCGACTCCATCGGAAAGTCCTGATATACAGGAATTTGTATAGCCCTTTTAGAATTAATATGGGCCTCCCGTCCACGTTTGCTTCGGGACTGTAAAGAGGTTTGAGTAAAACCCGAACCCTCATTCTTCCAGGGGAACCTCCATAATTACTCCTTGGAGCAATAGTTGTTCTAGTGCCAACAGGAGGGACTCTCTCTTCCGGGGATCCCTTGGCACGTTTGACCTCAAAAATGGGAAGGAGGAGAGTCTTTTAACTCCAAACTGTATCCCAAACCTACTGCGGAGAGCACCTATCTATCTTGATCGTGTCCCGCCAGGTCTCTTGCGAACAACTGGAGTCCTCCCCCCACCCGACTGAGTGGGGGCTTCATGAATTTAACTTTGGGGGAGGTTTTGTACCTCCCCTGACCCAGGGTTTCTCATTACCCTGCTACTGTCCCTGTTTTTTACCCCCGGGACTTGACCGAGGAGGCCGTCGGAACTGTTACACAGCCGATGCCCCAGGGACTGGAGAAGCAGGCCTCTTAAAGAGGGACCTCTAACTCTGCTTTTAACCGGCAAGAGCGTATTTTTACCGCTGGAAATTTTCTGGATATATTTGTCCAGGTTTTCCCTGAATAAGCGTTCACCATGAAATGGGACGCTAACCAGCCATTCTTTACAGGGAGCTTCAGCAGACCAGTTTTTGAGCCATAGGAGCCTACGCATATGTACTATAGACAGCGTAAGGCGGGAGGCCTGATGGACTGAATCCTCTATGGCGTCAACCGCAAAGCCTAAGGCTCTAGGTAGATCAGCTAGGGCAAAGCCTGCTGATCTGTCAAGTCCCTCAAGACCTGTTTCAACTGATCCTTCACTGCTTAGCAGACCCCAATAGCTGCTACTGCTGGTTGTATCACCAAGCAGATTTTCATAAGGACTCCAATCTTTTATCTATTGGGTTCTTGAACATTTGGACATTATCCACTGGACATGTCAGTGATTTATACATACAAGAGATGGCTGCGTCCATTGTAGGGACCTTCCATTTTTTTTTTTTTTTTTTTTTTGATGAACTTATCCTCCATGGGATAGACCACCGGAAATCTCTTGGGGGAATAAATATTTTCTCAGGACGTTCCCAATCCTGGTAAATGAGCCCTTTCAGTAAAGGGTGAAGTGGAAAAGAACAAACAGTCTGGGGGCTTCTAGCGACCCCAACGAGGATACAGTAGTGGTTGATGGTTCCGCAAGGTGCATTTTTAAATGCTGATCGGACCATGTTAGTCAGAGACTGAACCCATAATCTTTCAGCTTGAGATGCTGAGAAAAGGTTCCCCCACTGTTGATTCCTCTATAACAGAATCAACCTTATCCTGATCCCCTTCAGGCAGGTCGATCCCTGTATGGGACTGTTGCTCTGCTAACAGGCATTCTGAAGGAGGAGACGGAGATCGGGCGTGCTTTCCCTGACAGGGAGGCAGCGATAAATGTTGACAATCTCTCTCTAATCCTCCCAGAGCTGAGGAAAAAACCTCCTCTGTTACATACACAGGAGCAGGTGACTGAGGACAGCCACAGTACCAAGTACCCCTGCGGGGTCTCTACGGTCACTTACCTCTGAACTTCAGGGGAGACTGGTGCAGCAGGAGTATGCCCAAGATCCTCCGAGCCCGATGAGACCCCCTTTGCTTCCTGGAAGATTCAGTTCCGGAGCTTCTGGACGGCATATTCCTAAGCCTAAAGCTGAGGTATTCCAGCCGTAATACACCACTTTTACTGAGAATAGTCTAGCACAATTGCTGCTATATCACAGTTGGTGTCTACTAATGTGCCTTTCTAGGGGATGCCTGTATCAACCGCTTGCTGTATGCCTTTAAATGTTGCCAGCTCTGTCTCTGTACTTCATAGCCAGCTCACTACAATATTGTGTTTTTTTTAAACTGCTGGGACGCCCGCACATGCGCAGAAGCGCTGCGGCGCGCACAGAGCGTCATCGCCCAGGCTCCGCCCCCTTTCCCGGCTCACCTCTATATATAGAGGCGCGTGCACGCGCGCGGGCACGTGCGCCTTCGGCGCTAATTTCAAATATGGTAACAAGGGACAGGAGCCAGGGCCCCTCTTTGCCGCAGGCCGGGGGATGGACGAGCACTGCAACATGGCAGAGGAAGCAGTTTCCTATAAGAGAACTCACCATCTGCCTGGACTTTGCTCTGCTGAGAAGAAGCTAGTCCACATGACAAGAAAACATTCCACAGCGGCCTCTAGTGGACAAACACAGGTACCGCAGTCTAATATATTAAATATATATATAAAAAAAAAATTTTTTTTTTTTTCTTGACCACCATTAAAAATTATTACATTTTTTTAGTAGTTACAGGCATGCACAGAATTTTGCGGGAATACCATTAGGTAACAGACAGAAAGACAAATTAGGCTTGGGGGTCCCCCAATAGAACCAAGTTCCTGGGGGCCCCCACTTACCTGTTCCCCGCCGCAGGACTTTGTTTGGTCCACAAAAGCCCAAACTTCACCTATCACGGCAGGCATTGTAATCAAACCTTCAGGGACCGGGTTCCCAAGGATTCCACTCCCCTGGACCTGTATAGCACCCTGCACAGAAAACATCTTGGTCGTGGGTATGACCAGAGCTCTGGATCCCAGGGTCCAGCTCTCCTAAGAGAAGCATTACAGGCAAAACCTTGCTCTTCTCTGCAAGGCCCGGGTACCGACCGTTTAGCTATGAAGCTTTTTTGGTCGGATCCGGAATAGCTTACTGAGGCCCAAAAGAACCTGTACGCAAGCTCAGTGAAAAACACATGTTTCTTCTTGGCCAACACCTTAGACACTGGCAAAAAACTGAGGTGCTCCCGGATGGGAGGGGCTTATATAGGGGAGGGTACTTCCGGTTTTGGAAGTTGCCAGTGCCAGCACCTGACGGTATCTATATAACCCATTAGTAATGACTATGTCGCTCTGTGTCCCGTGATGTACGAGAAAGAAATATAGTTTTTTTTTCAAAATTGTCGCTCTATTTTTGTTTATACTCCACAGGGTGACAATGGCGCTGTTCGAGGGTGGCTACACTGTTCCTCTAGAGATGCAGTGGAGGAGTGAGTGTAGCCACAGTAAGATAAGACGTGTATTATTTGTATTATTGGCCGGGTAACCAGATAAAATAAAGGGAAAAAAGCCTTAAATTGACAACGAATGCAGCCACCGCATCTAATTGGTAAGATGCAATATACAGTATTCAATTTTCGTTACTCTTCAAACTTCCAACATTCAACTACACTACCTCCTGAGAGCAGCAAACTGCCAACATCTCTCCCCTCCCATGTTCTGTCCTCACAACAACTTTGCCCTCCCATGGGCTGTCCTTACCTACAGCGCTCTCCCTCATGTGATGTCCTTACTAACAGCTCTCTCCCTCATGTGATGTCCTTACCAACAGATCTCTCCCTCATGTGATGTCCTTACCTACAGCTCTCTCCCTCATGTGATGTCCTTACCAACAGCTCTCTCTCATGCGATGTCCTTACCAACAGCTCTCTCTATCATGTGATGTCCTTACCAACAGCTCTCTCCCACGTGTGATGTCCTTACCAACAGCTCTCTCCCACGTGTGATGTCCTTACCAACAGCTCTCTCCCACGTGTGATGTCCTTACCAACAGCTCTCTCCTTCCTACATGTTTTACTAACCAACAGCTCTCCTCCTCCCACATACTTTCTTTGTTAACATCTCTCCCCTCCCATGGCCTGTCCTCACAACAACTTTCCCCTCCTACGGGCTGTCCTTACCAACAGCTCTATCCCTACCATGTGCAGCCCTTACCAACGAATTTCCCTTCCTATGTGCCACTTTTGCCAACAGCTCTTTTCCTCCAACACGATGTCTTGGCCAACAGCTCTCCTTCTTGAATGTACTGTGCTTGCCAACAGCTCCCCTTCCTCATACTGTGCTTGCCAACAGCTCTACTTTTTCCATATGCTGTGCTTGTCAATGATTTTCTTTCTTCCATGCACTAGGATTGCCAACAGCTCTCCCCTCCAACGTGCTTTACAGGTCAACAGCTCTCATCCTCCCACATCCTTTCTTTGTTAACAGTTCTCCCCTCCCATGTTCTGTCCTTACAGCAATTTTCCTCCTCTCCCATGGGCTGTCCTTGCAAACAGCTCTTTCTCTCTCTCTCTGCCATGTGCCGTCTTTGCCAACAAATGTCCCCTCCTACATTCTGCCTTTGCCAACAGCTCTTTCCCTCCAACATGATATCCTTGCCAACAGCTCTCCTTGTACTGGGCTTGCCAACAGCACTTCCCCTTCCATGTGCTGTGCTTGCAAACAGCTAATCTTTTTCCACGTACTGTAATGGTCAACAGCTCTCCCTCTTCAACATGCTGTACTTGCCATCATCTATACTCCTTCCATGTGCTGGGCTTGCCAACAGCTTTCCTCTTTCCATGTAATGGGCTTGCCAACAGCTAATTTTTTTCCATGTGCTGTGCTTGCCAACAGCTCTCCGCCTTCCACATGCTGTGCTTGCCATCATCTATACTTCTTACATGTGCTGGGCTTGCCAACACCTTTCCTCCTTCCATGTGCTGGGCTTTCCAACACCTTTCCTCCTTCCATGTGCTGGGCTTTCCAACACCTTTCCTCCTTCCATGTGCTGGGCTTTCCAACACCTTTCTTCCTTCCATGTGCTGGGATTACTGACAGCTTCCCTCCTTCTACATGTTGCATATTGCAACAGCTTGCCCCCTTCGACGTGCTGTGCTTGCCATCAACTCTACTCCTTCCATGTGCTGGGCTTGCCAACAGCTTTCCTCCTTCCATGTGTTGGGCTTGTCAACAGCTTCCCCCCTTCCACATGTTGTACTTTCCAACAGCTTCCACCCTTCCACATGGTGTACTTTCCAACAGCTTCCCCCCTTCCACATGTTGTGCTTTCCAACAGCTTCCCCCCTTCCACATGTACTTTCCAACAGCTTCCCCCCTTCCACATGTACTTTCCAACAGCTTCCCCCCTTCCACATGTTGTACTTTCCAACAGCTTCCCGCCTTCCACATGTTGTGCTTTCCAACAGCTTCCACCCTTCCACATGTACTTGCCAACAGCTTCCATCCTTCCACACGTACTTTCCAACAGCTTCCCCCCTTCCACATGTTGTACTTTCCAACAGCTTCCCCCCTTCCACATGTTGTACTTTCCAACAGCTTCCCCCCTTCCACATGTTGTACTTTCCAACAGCTTCCACCCTTCCACATGTTGTACTTTCCAACAGCTTCCCCCCTTCCACATGTTGTACTTTCCAACAGCTCTCCCCCTTCCACATGTTGTCCTTTCCAACAGCTCTCCCCTTTCCACATGTTGTACTTTCCAACAGCTTCCCCCCTTCCACATGTACTTGCCAACAGCTTCCACCCTTCCACACGTTGTACTTTCCAACAGCTTCCCCCCTTCCACATGTTGTACTTTCCAACAGCTTCTCCCCTTCCACACGTACTTTCCAACAGCTCTCCCCCTTCCACACGTTGTACTTTCCAACAGCTTCCCCTTGTAACGTACCTTGGGTGTGAGCCTGACGTGCGGAGAGGGACCTCCCGTACAACCCCGGCTCGGAGACCACTGGAGTGGGGACAGTGGTGGTAAGAGCACGGTGAGGTAGGGGTGCCTGTCTGATCCTCACTGCTTGGAGAGGTGGAGCCGAGTGGAGACTGGAACGGCTGGTTCCGGAAGCAGCGGATGCAGGTCAGCAGGTGCAGCTTGCAGAGCAGAGGATGCAGGTCAGCAGGTGCCGGTTTGCAGGGCAGGGATGCAGGTCAGCAGGTGCAGGTTTGCAGAGCAGGGATGCAGGTTTGCAGAGCAGGGATGCAGGTCAGCAGGTGCAGGTTTGCAGAGCAGGGATGCAGGTCAGCAGAGCAGGGATGCAGGTCAGCAGGTGCAGGTTTGCAGAGCAGGGATGCAGGTCAGCAGGTGCATGTTTGCATTGCAAAGGATGCAGGTCAGCGTGTGCAGCTTGCATAGCAGAGGATGCAGGTAAGCTGGTGCAGGTTTGCAGAGTCAGACAAGCCGGGTCATACACATCAAGGTAAACATCACAAGTGGCAGGCAGAGAGTAGTCAAAGTCCAGGCCGAATCTTGGCAACAGGCAGACTGGCAGATAACTGAGCAGGGTCAAACGAGCCGAGGTCAGGACTGGAGACAGAAGCGTGGTCAGGAAGCCGGGTCAAACACAGGAACAGGATACAAGCACAGAATCAGGAACTCAGGGAACAGAAGCAGATCAAACCGCAAGGGGCAACATCTCTGGAATGTCTTTTATAGGAAGTACATGGGAGGAGCAAGGGGTTCAGAGTTCAACAGTAATCAGACACCAAGCAGAGTAGTCTAATGGATCAGATAGGTTATCCAGCAGATCAGGCAGGGAACTGTCCAGCATCTCAGATAGCTCCGCTGGAAGAGTCAATGCCAGACACAGAAGAGGTCCCAGGTTCAAGCCCAGCACGTCCCTGACACCCCCCTTCCACATGTTGTACTTTCCAACAGCTCTCCCCCTTCCACATGTTGTACTTTCCAACAGCTTCCCCCCTTCCACATGTTGTACTTTCCAACAGCTCTCCCCCTTCCACATGTTGTACTTTCCAACAGCATCCCCCCTTCCACATGTTGTACTTTCCAACAGCTTCCCCCCTTCCACATGTTGTACTTTCCAACAGCTTCCCCCCTTCCACATGTTGTACTTTCCAACAGCTTCTCCCCTTCCACACGTTGTACTTTCCAACAGCTCTCCCCCTTCCACACGTTGTACTTTCCAACAGCTTCCCCCCTTCCACATGTTGTACTTTACAACAGCTTCCACCCTTCCACATGTTGTACTTTCCAACAGCTTCCCCCCTTCCACATGTTGTACTTTACAACAGCTTCCCCCCTTCCACATGTTGTACTTTCCAACAGCTTCCACCCTTCCACATGTTGAACTTTCCAACAGCTTCCCCCCTTCCACATGCTGTACTTTCCAACAGCTTCCCCCCTTCCACATGTTGTACTTTCCAACAGCTTCCACCCTTCCACATGTTGAACTTTCCAACAGCTTCCCCCCTTCCACATGCTGTACTTTCCAACAGCTTCCCCCCTTCCACATGTTGTACTTTCCAACAGCTTCCACCCTTCCACATGTTGAACTTTCCAACAGCTTCCCCCCTTCCACATGCTGTACTTTCCAACAGCTTCCCCCCTTCCACATGTTGTACTTTCCAACAGCTCTCCCCCTTCCACATGTTGTACTTTCCAAGAGCTTCCCCCCTTCCACATGTTGTACTTTCCAACAGCTTCCCCCCTTCCACATGTTGTACTTTCCAACAGCTTCCTCCTTCCACATGTTGTACTTTCCAACAACTTCCCCCCTTCCACATGTTGTACTTTCCAACAGCTTCCCCCCTTCCACATGTTGTACTTTCCAACAGCTCTCCCCCTTCCACATGTTGTACTTTCCAACAGCTTCCCCCCTTCCACATGTTGTACTTTCCAACAGCTTCTCCCCTTCCACACGTTGTACTTTCCAACAGCTCTCCCCCTTCCACATGTTGTACTTTCCAACAGCTTCCCCCCTTCCACATGTTGTACTTTCCAACAGCCTCCCCCCTTCCACATGTTGTACTTTCCAACAGCTCTCCCCCTTCCACATGTTGTACTTTCCAACAGCTCTCCCCCTTCCACATGTTGTACTTTCCAACAGCTTCCTCCTTCCACATGTTGTACTTTCCAACAGCTCTCCCCCTTCCACATGTTGTACTTTCCAACAGCTTCCCCCTTCCACATGCTGTACTTTCCAACAGCTCTCCCCCTTCCACATGCTGTGCTTGTCATCAGCTCTACTCCTTCCATATGTTCGGCTTGCCAACAGATTTCCTCCTTCAACACACTGTACTTCCCAACAGTGTTGCCAACCTACCAGATTGAAATTTACTGGCACGACACCTGAAATTTACTGGCACAGCCACGTTTTTACTGCCATTTCACCAAAGTTACTGGGTAGATATTAAGGTAAAAAAACATATTTTTGTTATTTTCAATATAATAAGGGCAAATTATTTAGTCACATCACCCCCATCCCCCATCCCCCTCTGCCATCCCCCCCTGCCTTCATCCCCCTCTGCGGTGCCACAATCTCCCCCTGCCTCCAATCACCCCCTGCCTCCATCCCCCTCTGTGGTGCCACCAACAACCCTTGTCTCCATCCCCCACCCTCTGCGGTGCCACCACCCCCCTCTGTGGTGCCACCAACACCCCCTGCCTCAAATCACCCACTGCCACGAACACCCCCTGCCTCCAATCTCCCCCTGCCTCAATTGTCCCCTGCCTCCATCCCCCTCTGTGGTGCCACCAACAACCCCTGTCTCCATCCCCCACCCTCTGCGGTGCCTCCATCCCCCTTTGCGGTGCCACCATCACCCCCTGCCTCCAATCTCCCCTTGCCTCCATTTAACCCCCTGCCTCCATCGTCCCCCTCTGCGGTGCCACCATCACCCCCTGCCTCCATCGGATCCCCCTCTGCCACCATCACCTGATGTCACTGTCGGCTCAGCTGTCTGTCACTCTGTCTGTCCCCGACTCCCCTGTGAACTTTGTATTGCCTGGATGCAGCAGGCTCCTCCATTCCACTGCCGCCGCGTGCTACTCAGCCTCTGAGTCCTGACTCCTGCTCCAGTGCTGTGCTCCTCCGTCCTCCTGGTTAGTTACAGATTTAAAATTCTGGTGGGTGCGCGCCTGGCGGAATGTCCTAATACATCACTCGTCGGCGCCGCGCGGCACAGCCTCTGTGAAATCCGCCCCCCGCTGGCCGAATACAGCATATGCTCGGCTCGGCAAGCTGCGGAACTGCGCATGCGCAGTTCCAAGCCGAACCGATCTTGGCTATTTTTACTGGCACATTCCCACAACTACGGACATTTACGTACAGGGGGGGGAAAGTACCCATTTTTACGGACTGTCCGTTAAAATACGGACGGTTGGCAACAATGCTTCCCAACAGCTCTCCTCCTCCCACATGCTCTACTTGCTAACAGCTCCCCCCAGAAAAAATGTGTATAGTCTTCCACAGGGACTGGTTTTGGCTAAGTAGATTTCTTCTAAGTAGCGCTGGATGTGCTTCTAAGTGCAAGAAATATACATGGCTACTAATATTTGTAATAAATAACACTGTAGAATGTCAATCCAGGCAGTTTCTAATTGCCTTCAGAGATCAGGATGGAAGGGACCAGCAAACGGGAGTCGGGACCACACTTTTTAGGACTGTTTTGCTATGCTGAGCATTAACTATGGTTTAAACTTTAAAGGGACTATTTCTCCCTAAATAAAAAGGCCCCATACAATAGAAGATTGTTATACTCACCTGTTATGCTCAGGGCCGCCATCAGGGGGGTACAGGCATTACACCTGTAAGGAGCTTGGCCGCCCCTCCCCCGTTTTTTTTTTCCGTCTGACCCCCCCCCTTTAGCAACTCGCGCCATGGGGGCGCCCCCTCCCCCCATTTTTTTTTTCTTTTAATTTATTTTTTTTTCTTAAATTTTTTTTTTTTTTTTCCGTCTGACTTTAGCAACTCGAGGCAGGAGAGAGAAGAGAAGACTTGACTTGACTTTGTTTTGATCGTCAGCACCATCCCCCCGCTTATCATCTCGTGGCAGGAGAGAGAAGAGATGACTTTCGTTACCACAACCCCCCCTTATCATCTCGTGGCAGGAGAGAGGAGAGCCTCCCCCGGTTCTCTGCTCCAGGGCGGGCCCTGCCTAAAGCTGTGTAAGGGGCCCCAAAATTTGTGATGGCTTCCCTGGTTACGCTATAGGACATGTAGTGACATAGGGGCCGGTACAATTAATCGTAGCACACAGTGGGGGACAGAAGCTGTTATAGCTGCAAAGGGCGGGGCCAACTCAATATTGAACCCTACGGACTAAGACTGGGATGCCATTAAAGATCATGTGCGTGTAAAGGCAGGCGTCCCAATACTTTTGGTAATATAGTGTACGTATTTTGAATGTGTATTTAGCTGTTTGGCTGGAGGGTTAGCTTTAAAAACAATGATGACAAAAATGACCCCAAAACATTCTAGCTCCTTTTCAAGTTTTTATTCCCCTTGCGACCAGAGAAGTGTGAAAATTGCTGAGTCCTCTTACACTGGAAGGGAACATTGGAATTATTTTTCAGCCTTTGTGTTGATTTTCGATAGAATATATGCTGTGCAGGAAACGAGAGTCGAGAAGTGGACACATTCTAACAGCATTATCACTACGGGAATAAAATTACGGATTAGCTGCCGCAATGTAACGCAAAGAGACAAGGAAGAAAAAAATGGATGTACTTCTGGCGTTCGGCCTCGCGGGACTATAATTTACCTCGAAAAGTGACATTTCTTTCGACTCTGGACGGCGCGGCGCTCTCTAATAATATCTACCCCTGGCACAAGCTCATTTCCTGTAGTCACTTGTAAATAATCTGTTTTGATATAAGCGTTTGGCTGATAAGACTATCGGCTGGATACTTGTGCCTCTGCCTTATGACTTATCTGATCTTCACAAGACGCGGTTTCTGGCAGGGGCCCCCGTCTCACACATTCAAACCACGTACTACTAGCTTGTAAGAGTATCATGAAGTAAACTGGGCCGATTGTGTTACTCAAGCACTACGTCCCAGTCATGTAGAGGAAAGAACACATCATAAAGAAAATCAGGACTTTATGGGGCTCATTGACATTATAGCGTACATTAAAATCCATGAAAAATTACATTGATATGTATTGACATCCGTTTTTTTTTCTAGCAAATTTCTGTGCTTTTTAATACGTGTTGACTACCGCTCATGTGCGTTTTATTTTTTCATGTATTTTTTTGTATTTTATTTCCCGCATTAATTATGAGTGTTTATATGCATTTTGTGTGTGTTTTTGTGCATTGCGGTGCAGAAAAATGCTGAATACTTCCGCACAGCTCTGCATTGCACAAAACACGAGCTCTCAGTGCTATGGAAATCTCAGAATTATGGAAATCTCAGAATTATGGAAATCTCAGTACTATGGAAAGCTCAGTACTATGGAAAGCTCAGTACTATGGGAATCTCAGAATTATGGAAATCTCAGTACTATGGAAAGCTCAGTACTATGGAAAGCTCAGAATTATGGAAAGCTCAGTACTATGGAAAGCTCAGTACTATGGAAATCTCAGTGCTATGGAAATCTCAGTGCTATGGAAATCTCAGTGCTATGGAAATCTCAGAATTATGGAAAGCTCAGTGCTATGGAAATCTCAGAATTATGGAAATCTCAGAATTATGGAAATCTCAGTGCTATGGAAATCTCAGTACTATGGAAATCTCAGAATTATGGAAATCTCAGAATTATGGAAATCTCAGTGCTATGGAAATCTCAGTGCTACGGAAATCTCAGTGCTACGGAAATCTCAGTGCTACGGAAATCTCAGAATTATGGAAAGCTCAGTACTATGGAAAGCTCAGTGCTATGGAAAGCTCAGAATTATGGAAATCTCAGAATTATGGAAATCTCAGTACTATGGAAATCTCAGAATTATGGAAATCTCAGTGCTATTGAAATCTCAGTGCTATGGAAATCTCAGTGCTATGGAAATCTCAGTGCTATAGAAAGCTCAGTGCTATAGAAAGCTCAGTGCTATAGAAAGCTCAGTGCTATGGAAATCTCAGTATAATTAGGCCCCTTTCACACTGGAGAAACAGCAGCCGCTGTTTAGGGTTGGTTTGCAGGCGCTGTTTTTAGCGCAATAGCGCCTGCAAACCGCTCCAGTGTGAAAGGGGCCTAAGACTCTCAGTACTATGGGACTCTCAGTAAAATGATTCCCTCAGTACTGTGGGGATCTCAGCACTACAGAACTCTAAGTACTATGGAGGTGTTGGTAATATGGATATCTCAGTACTATACGGATCTCAGTACTATGGAACTCACAGAACTACGGGGCTCCCAGTTCTATGGGGCTCTCAGTACTATGGGGCTCTGTCAGTACTATGGAGCTCTCAGTACTATGGAGCTCTCAGTACTATGGGGCTCTCAGTACTATGGGGCTCTCAGTACTATGGGGCTCTCAGTACTATGGGGCTCTCAGTACTATGGGGCTCTAAGCACTATGGGGCTCTCAGTACTATGGAGCTCTCCGTACTATGGGGCTCTCAGTACTTTGGAGCTCTCCGTACTATGGGGCTCTCAGTACTAAGGAGCTCTCCGTACTACGGGGCTCTAAGTACTATGAAGCTCTCCGTACTTTTGGGCTCTCAGTACTATGGAGCTCTCAGTACTATGGGGCTCTAAGTACTATGGAGCTCTCAGTACTATGGGGCTCTAAGCACTATGGGGCTCTAAGTACTATGGAGCTCTCAGTACTATGGGGCTCTAAGTACTATGGAGCTATCAGTACTATGGGGCTCTAAGCACTATGGGGCTCTAAGTACTATGGAGCTCTCAGTACTATGGGGCTCTCAGTACTATGGACCTATCAGTACTATGTAGCTCTCAGTACTACGGAGCTCTCAGTACAATGTCAATCTCAGTACTATTGAGCTTGCAGTACTATGGGGCTCTCAGTCATACGTAGCGCTCAGTAGTAGGGAGCTCACACTACAATGGGAATCATAGTACTATGGAGCTCATATTGCTATGGAACTCTCAGTATTATGAAACTCACAGTACTATGGGGCTCTCAGTCATATGTAGCTCTCAATAGTATGGAGCGCACACTACTATGACAATCTCAGTACTATGGGGCTCATGTTGCTATGGCTCTTAGTACTAAGGGGATCTCAGTATTATGGAGTTCACAGCACTATAGGGCTTTCAGCACAATGGAGCTCACAGTACTATGGGACTCTCAGTGCTATGGGCTTCTCGGTACTCTGGAGCTCACAGCAGTATTAAGATCTCAGTACTATGGAGATCATGATACTATGAAACCCACAATACTAAGGGATAACAGCATTATGGAGATCACAGCACTATGGGGATCTCAGTACTATGGGGCTCTCAATATAAAGCAGAGGAAATCAAGCATTTTAAAAACAGTTTTTTAAAATAAATAATTTTTATTCACTTGCAATGTGCCTTTGAGCTCGCTGGAAAATTTGACTGCTCCAGAAAGTACAGACCTCTCCTTACTTGCACATTATTTTCTCTTCTGGGAGTGTCTGTGCTGGCCCAGCTTTTCCTCTCCTCCTTCACATTCCTAAATATGTACTGTAGTTGCAGGAGGTGGAGTGAAAGGGAATACTAGGGTCACTTGAGTGACAGCTCTAAGTCTGCTATGGCTGCTGACATCACATCCAAGATGGCGGCTCCCAGCAGCAGTCTCAGTGCTTTTAGACATCTACACAAGGGAGGCTTTTACAGGTAAACAACATCCATAGAATAAATTCAATGTATGTATAATCCTATTCAAGATTGTTTTTGAAATGAATGGTCTGGTGACAGTGTGATGGAGTTGATAAATTGACTATGTTATGTCTATGTTATCTCTCTCTTCTAACCACTCAAATATTGTTATTTTCTTTTCTTCTTTATTATTTTTATTGTTTTTCTTTCTTGTTACGATATATATATATATATGTGTGTATGTGTGTTTTGGTAATCTTTTAACCAGCCAGCAGTAAGTTTCCTTAAATGACAAACAGATGTTATCCACTCCGTACTCCTTACCCCCTCCTTTCTGCCCCTCCCATCGTTTATCTTAAAGCGGAGGTTCCGCGACCATTCATTTTTTTTTTTGTATTAAATCAGTGGATTTATATATCGCAATTGAGTACTCACTTTTTAGGTGTCTTGCAGCATCACCCGTCCGTTTTCATAGTAAAGATAAACTTTTATTATATTATCTATGCATTTGCCATTTTGCTTGTGGGCATTGTGAAGCCCACAAGCAATTGCTTCCTGGATGCGGTGAATGCTCGGCTCCCGGCATTCACCGCTCTCGGGGATGCGCACTTTCTACGGCGACCTGCGCCGTAAGCATTATGTTTGTCATAGCAACGGGCGGCGTCATCCCCAGTAAACGCCGCGTGAGCTCCCATAGATCACTGCGGCTCACTCTCGGGGATGCGCACTCTCTACGGCGACCTGCGCCGTAAGCATTTTAGTTGTCATAGCAACGGGCGGCGTCATCCCCAGTACACACCACGTGAGCTCCCATAGATCACTGCGGCTCACTCTCGGGGATGCGCACTCTCTACGGCGACCTGCGCCGTAAGCATTTTAGTTGTCATAGCAACGGGCGGCGTCATCCCCAGTACACACCACGTGAGCTCCCATAGATCACTGCGGTGCTGGGGAGACGCCTACTCCCGCGGGAGTCGGATTATTCAATACTAAGGTATTTTGCTATTTTGCTATTTAAAAAAAATAAAAAGGCAGATTTTAGCTTCTACATGTACACTGATGCGGTGGAGACAGTGATGAGTTTTTGTGTGAACCTCCGCTTTAAAATGGCACTGAGCTGTGGAATGTGAAGCCTTGTGGCCAAAAACAGATGTCAACAGGAAAAGGACCATATACAGATGAACCAATCATATACACACATATGTGATGACGTTTGCTTATGTCACTTTGTTTATATAAGGGGCTGTGACCTGAATAAACCCCTGTTGATGAGAAAGAGCTCATACTGACTGGTGTCTCAGTGTGATCCTTTTTGCATGCATGCATTCACATCACTTTGAATTTGGGTCAGAGGCAGAATAGAACATACATCCTGGAATTGGACCAGGGATAAATCTACTACAGCAGGGTATCTTTAAAAAATCTATTGTGCTCAACCAGGTCAAACATGTAAAAAAAGACTACATCCTTCTTTTAACCACTTCAGCCCCGGGCCACTTTGGCTGGTTAAAGACCAGGCCACTTTTTGCGATTCGGCACTGCGTCGCTTTAACTGACAATTGTGCAGTCGTGTGACGTGGCTCCCAAACAAAATTGACGTCCTTTTTTCCCCACAAATAGAGCTTTCTTTTGGTGGTATTTTATTTTTTTGCGCTATAAACAAAAATAAAGCGTCAATTTTGAAAAAAATGCAATATTTTTTACTTTTTGCTATAATAAATATCCCCCAAAAATATATAAAAAAACATTTTTTCCCTCAGTTTAGGCCGATACATATTCTTCTACATATTTCTGGTAAAAAAAATCGCAATAAGCGTTTATTGATTGGTTTGAGCAAAAGTAATAGCTTCTACAAAATAGGGGACTGTTTTATGGCATTTTTATTAATAATTTATTTTTTTACTAGTTATGGCGGCGATCAGCGATTTTTATCGTGACTAATGACATTATGGCGGACACATCGGACACTTGACACCATTTTGGGACCATTGCCATTTTTACAGCGATCAGTGCTATAAAAATGCACTGATTACTGTGAAAATGACACTGGCAGTGAAGGTGTTAACCTGTAGGGGGCGCTGAAGGGGTTAAGTGTGACCTAATGAGTGCTTCTTACTGTGTGGGGATGTGGCTTGGCATGTGACGTCACTGATCGTCGTTCCCTATGACAGGGAACAGACGATCAGTGACACTCTCACTAGGAAGAACGGGGAAAGGTGTGTTTACACTTACCTCCCCCCGTTCTTCAGCTCTGTGACCCGATCGCGGGACACCGGCGGCGATCAGGTCCGCGGGTCCCGCGGGTGCGGTCACGGAGCTCACGACCGCGTTGCGAGCGTGCCGCCGGCGGCACGCACGCGACCCACGGCTGGGCATCTTAAAAGGGACGTACCTGTATGGGCTTATGCCTAGCCGTGCCATTCTGCCGACGTATATCGGCGTTAGACGGTCCTTAAGCGGGTTGCTCCCTCTGATAGTCTCTTCTATTTCCTGTGCTGAGTTCCTGGACTTGCGAAACTGCTGTGCTCAATATAGGAGCCTCCCACCATCCTATCTGGATTTGTGTGGGAACACACAAAGGTGGGTGTAAATACACCTTTGGGGGTGGGAATACACAAATATGGGAGGGAATATCCCTTTGGCGGTGGGAATACACAAGATTGGGCTCAAAATCTCTTTGGGGGTGGGAACACAAGTGTGGATAGGAATACCCCCTTTCTAGGTGGGAACACACAAAAGTGGGCTGGAATACCCCTTTTGTGGGCTAGAACACACAAAGGTGGCCTGGAATACTCCCTTTGGTGGTGGGAACACACAAGGGTGGGATGGAATACCCCCTTTTGGAGCCAGAACACACAAAGGTGTCCTGAAACACCCCTTTGGGGGTGGGAACACACAAGAGTGGGTAAGAATACCCCCTTTGGGGGTGGTATCACACAAGAGTGGGCTTTAATACGCCTTTGCGGGCTGTAATACACAAAGGTGGTCCGGAATACCCCCTTTGGGGTGGGAACACACAAGAGTGGGTTCAAATACCCCCTTTGGTGGTGGGAATGCACAAGAGTGGGCTTGAATACCCCTTTGGGGGCCGCAATACACAAAGGTTTTGAGCCCGATCTTGTGTATTAATACACCTTTGCGGGCTGTAATACACAAAGGTGGTCCGGAATACCCCCTTTGGGGGGGAACACACAAGAGTGGGTTGGAATACCCCCTTTGGTGGTGGGAATACACAAGAGTGGGCTTGAATACCCCTTTGGGGGCCGCAATACACAAAGGTGGTCTGGAATCCCCTCTTTGGAGGTGGGAACACACAACAGTGGGCTGGAATACCCCTTTTGGGGCTAGAACACACAAAGGTGGCCTGGAATACCCCTTTGGGGGTGGGAACACACAAGAGTGGGTAGGAATACCCTCTTTGGGGGCCGAAATACACAAAGGTGATCTCTAATACCTCTTTGAAAGTGGGAGTATGTAGTGTGGGCTGCAATATCTCTTTGGGGGTGGGAACACACAAGATTTGGTGGGAACACACAAGAGAGGGCAGGAATACACCTTTGGGGGGCGGAACACACAAAGGTGGACTGGAATGCCCTTTGGGGTGGGAATGCCCAAGAGTGGGCCGGAATATCCTTTTGGGGTGGAAACACACAAGAGTGTGTAGGAATACTCCATTTGGGGGGAGGGAATACACAAAGGTGGTTTGAAATACCTCTTTGGGGATAGGAATACACAAGCGTGGGCTGGCATATTCCTTTGGGGGTGGGAACACATAAGAGTGGGTGGGAATACCCCTTTGAGGGGTGGGAACACATGATGTTAGACTGGAATACCCCTTTGAGGGTAGGAATACACAAGAGTGAGTGGGAATACTCCTTTGGGGGGTGGGAACACACAAAGCTCCCAGGTGGATAGGAGCAGAGTGTGAAATTCTGGTAAAGAGATCCCACTTCACAAGTACCCAAAACATATAAGAATCCAGGGGCCGACCCAGCACACCATGCTACATCTATGACTAAACTAACACTTGTGGGTGGACAGACACTTTAAATCACTATCCTCCTCTTAGTTTAGGCTAGAGTTATTCACAGATACGATCCATTTGGCAGCATATGTGAGATTTAGGAAGTGGTATGGGATATGAGATTATTGCTGGGGGTGCGACAAAAGTCTATTGATCCTTTTTTTTTCCCCCACAAGGATAGAAAAATAACCGTCATATATTATTATTCTTGAGCCGCGGGCTTGCCGATCAGCCGTAAATAAGCGAATACGGATCCCATCTGCAGTCATCGGGATTATTACCTCCTGCTAAAGATTGCTTTAGGCCGCGGCAATTCATAATGCACGCCTGACTAGCTAGCATTGTTGATGTCATTGAGTAAATACCCTCCTCGCTGTATAATGGAACTGATAGAGAGCCACGGATGCTTTGTCAAAACGTGCGCCACTTAGGATGTGCTCAAATTGGCTGCCGCCCGCCCCGCTGCCAACACTTCGACGTAATGTTGCTGGCGGCGGATGGATGAGACGATACGACCAGTGTCATATTTCACTCATGCAAATGAAGTCTTCTAAAATGTTTGATTAAATTGGAATTCTCGCTCTCCCTCTCTCCAGCGCTGAGAGAATGAACTTGCTTTTTTCTGAAAGTTAATTAAAACCAGGCAGGAGAAATTTCAAGGCCTGAGCAAAATTGAGGGTTTGTTGAAAGAAAAAAAAAATGGGGGAAATGTAACCAATTTGTATGTGTAGCACGACCCCCTTGGTGACTGCTTGGATTTACCTGCTCATCTGCATAGCCATGACCTTGTGGACATTCCAACCCACCTGACACTCTGGGTTCAGACATCTTTGCACCACCTTATAGTAATACCGTATATACTCGAGTATAAGCCAACCCGAAAATAAGCGGAGGCACCTAATTTTATCACAAAAAACTGGGAAAACTTATTGACTCGAGTACAGTGGGGCAAAAAAGTATTTAGTCATCCACCAATTGTGCAAGTTCTCCCACTTAAAAAGATGAGAGAGGCCTGTAATTGTCATCATAGGTAAACCTCAACTATGAGAGACAAAATGTGGAAACAAATCCAGACAATCACATTGTCTGATTTGGAAAGATTTTTTTTTGCAAATTATGGTGGAAAATAAGTATTTGGTCTCCTACAAACAAGCAAGATTTCTGGCTCTCACAGACCTGTATCTTCTTCTTTAAGAGGCTCCTCTGTCCTCCTCTCATTACCTGTATTAATGGCACCTGTTTGAACTTGTTATCAGTATAAAAGACACCTGTCCACAACCTCAAACAGTCACACTCCAAACTCCACTATAATGAAGATCAAAGAGCTGTCAAAGGACACCAGAAACAAAATTGTAGACCTGCACCAGGCTGGGAAGACTGAATCTGCAATAGGCAAGCAGCTTGGAGTGAAGAAATCAACGGTGGGAGCAATAATTAGAAAATGGAAGACATACAAGACCACTGATAATCTCCCTTGATCTGGAGCTCCACGCAAGATTTCACCCCGTGCTGTCAAAATGATCACAAGAACGGTGAGCAAAAATCCCAGAACCACACGGGGGGACCTAGTGAATGACCTGCAGAGAGCTGGGACCAACATAACAAAGGCTACCAACAGTAACACACTACGCCGCCAGGGACTCAGATCCTGCAGTGCCAGACGTGTCCCCCTGCTTAAGCCAGTACATGTCCGGGCCCGTCTGAGGTTTGCTAGAGAGCATTTGTGTCATGAAGATCCTGCCAGTAACAGGTGCCTCAGACTATCCAGCTCCCGATCGCGGGTGCAACCGCGCATGCTCGGGCACGCATGCCCATGCACGCGCGCGCGCACCTCTGTTGGTGCTGGGCGGCCTATTTAAACCTGCCTGTCTCTCACAGTCTCTGCTGTCTGCTCTACAGCGTTGTGTATCTGAAACCCGATCCGTGACTTGTACCTGTGAAAGACCCGGCTTGCCTGTGACCACTCCAACCTTCTGCCTGCACCTGACCTTGGCCTGTTGTGACGATTCCTTTGCCTGTCCCCCCTGTACCTTGCTGCTAGCCTGGTAACCGATCTGGCCTGTCTGATTATTCCTGTGGTTCCTAGTTCCAGTCCAGTCTGAACCATTCCAGTCTGCTGAAGCTTCCTGTGGCTCCTAGTTCCAGTCCAGTCTGCTGAACTATTCCAGTCTGCTGAAGCTTTCTGTGGTTCCTAGTTCCAGTCCAGTCTGCTGAACCATTCCAGTCTGCTGAAGCTTCCTGTTGTTCCTGGTTCCTGTCCAGTCAGCTGAGCTTCCTGTTGTTTCTGGTTCCGGTCCAGTCTCCTAGTTGCTCCAGCTCCGGGCTCCTAGTTCCTGCAGACACCCTGGGCATTGGACTACCATCACCTCTGTTGATCCTGCCAGGCACTCATAGCACTCCTTACTTCCGTGCCTCCTGTTACTTTACCAGGGGCCGCAAGTGGGAGCCGTAAGGGAGGCCCTCCTCTGCAATATTGGGCTCATAACCATCAGGTACGTGACAGTAGCAGACAGCCATGTCTGAGCCTGAGCAGGGAACCTTTCCTATGGAGGAACTGTGCCGACACCTGGCAGAATTGGCTGAAGCAGTCAATAATCTTCAGGAAGGCTATACCCGGCTGGAAGAACGGGTGCAGGTCCTCTCTAACCCCACTGGAACCCAAGGGGGGCCCCATGCCTCTACCTCTACAGCCGGGGCAGGATCAACACCAACGGTTGTTATGCTTCCTCCAGAACCCAGGGTCCCTACACCTGAAAGATTCTCTGGGGATCGAAGCAGATTCAGGGCCTTCCGTAACTCTTGTGAACTATTCTTTGCCCTTCAGCCACGCACCTTCTCCTTAGAAGTCACCAAGGTGGGCTTCGTTGTTTCCTTGCTTACTGGAGATCCCCAGAGCTGGGCCCACCGTCTCCTTGAACAGAAAGATGCAGTACTGACCAACCTCACCACCTTCTTTGATGCCATGGCCCAGCTATATGAAGACCCCCAGCTTTCAGCAACTGCAGAAACTGTATTGCGTACCCTTCAGCAGGGTCACAGAGCGGCAGATTTTAGCTGATTTTAGGCGGTGGAGCGCAGATACTAACTGGAACGATGCCGTTCTCCGCCATCAGTTCCGCATAGGACTCTCCGATCCTTTGAAGGATGAACTGGCTAGAGTTGGTATTCCACAGACTCTGAACCTATTTATCGATTTAACTATACAAATCGATCGGCGCCTAAGGGAGCGAAGGGCTGAGAGGGCCACGGGTTTCTCACGCCCGACCTGGATGCTTCCAAATGCTCCAAGCCATCTACACCCAGCACCAGCTGCACCCTCTGTCCTCACACCCGATGCACCCGAGCCCATGCAACTTGGAGTTCTTCGCCCTTCACTTATCCAGGAGGAGCGTCAACGTCGCCGGATGAGCAATCTGTGCCTATACAGCGGGGTACCCGGACACTACGTCAGAAATTGCCCGCTGAAGCTCCGTAAGTGTTTTTCCGTGTCTCCTGACCATACCAACTCTCTAGCCAAGACCACATCTCATCTTGCTCTCTCTGTTTCACTACAGCTCCCAGGAAAGACTTTGCAAATACCCGCCATTATTGATTCCGGAGCTTGCAGCTGTTTTATGGATTCCTCCTTTGCCACTGAACACCAGATTCCTCTTCTTGCCAAAGCTCACGGACTGTCCATTCACCTGGCTGATGGGTCTGCTATTAAATCTGGACCTGTGGTCCAAGAGACTGCCCCTATACCCGTTACCATCTCTGGTACCCACCAAGAATTTCTACGGATGGACATTATCTCCTCCCCCTTGTTTCCTGTAATCCTCGGTATGCCTTGGTTACAAGCCCACAATCCTGCCATCAATTGGGCCACAGGGGTAGTTACCTTCTCCTCACCTTACTGCCAGCAGTTCTGTGGCTCACCTGATTTCCATGGGCCTTCCACCCTATTGTTCCTGGATACCGAAGACGGAATACGTCAATCCGTTCCAGAGACTTACCATGACTTTCTTGACGTATTTAGTAAACAAGGAGCAGAGACCTTACCACCCCATCGAGCCTATGATTGTCCCATTGACCTGCTTCCCGGAGCTGAAATTCCGTTTGGCAGAGTTTTCCCTCTGACAGAGGTAGAACAGGGGGCATTGAAGGAGTACATAGATGAGAACTTAAAGAAGGGGTTCATCCGCCCATCTACATCCCCAGCAGGCGCGGGCATCTTTTTTGTAGAAAAGAAGGACCATACCCTTCGACCCTGTGTGGACTACCGCAAATTAAACAAAATTACAGTAAAAAAACGGTATCTTCTTCCCTTGGTACCAGAGATATTCCAGAGGCTGGGGGCCGCTATCATCTTCACCAAAGGATGGGGATGAGTGGAAGACTGCCTTCCGTACCCGATTTGGGCACTTTGAGTACTTGGTAATGCCCTTCGGGCTATGTAATGCCCCTGCCACGTTTCAGTACTTTATTAACGATGTGCTTCGGGACTAGTGATGAGCCGAACACCCCCGGGTTCGGTTCGCACCAGAACCCGCGAACGGACCGAAAGTTCGCACGAACATTAGAACCCTATTAAATACAATGGATGCGAACGTTCGGATTCTAAAGTGCTAATTATAACGACTATTATCCATGTTATTGTCTGAAACAGAGTTTGGGAACCCGGGTTCTGCACCAGGGGACATGTATCAATGCAAAAAAAAGTTTTAAAAACGGACGTTTTCCGGGAGCATTCATTTTAATGATGCATAAAGTGAAAAAAAAAAGTCAAATATTCCTTTAAATATTGTACCTGGGGGGTGTCTAAAGTATGCCTGTGAAGTGCCACGTGTTTCCCGTGTTTAGAACTGTCCCTGCACAAAATAACATTTCTAAAGGAAAAAAAGCCATTTAAAACTGCTTGCAGCTTTAATGCAATGTCTGGTCCCGGTAATATGGATGAAAATCTTTAGGAAAAATGGCATAGCTACCCCATCAACCCCCCCCCCCCACCCCAGCCCATTACCAGCCCCTTTGGGTCTTGTATGGATATTAAGGGGAACCCCGCACACAAAATAAAAAAGGACCTATATACTCTGAACAGCCGTATACAGGCGGTGCATACAAGACAGGGACTGTAGGTTTGTTCTTATGTAGAATCTGTTTGTAATTTTGAACAGCTGCATTGTTTAAGTGTAGCTCCATGCCAAATTCCTTTTTTTTAGCTTTTTGTAAAACATAGGGAATGGTTATCACCCCTGTCACATTTTTTTTGCTGTCTGTGCCCCTGTTCAGAACATTTCACCTCACTTTGCGTCCCAATGACAACTGTTTTTGAAATGTGGTGTTTTTATTGAAACAAGGATTGGTGATAAAGCATCAGTACAGAGGAGACACCTTTCTCCCATATTAATTCTTACAGGAGAGAATTTTCCTTCCAAGGGGTAGATTTCCTCTCACTTCCTGTTGTCTTCTTCCGTTTGCAAGTAGTAGTAGTTTGTAAGTTGGATGTTTGAAAGTAGGGACCTGCCGTATATACTCTGCAGAAATTGGCCCCTTAGGTGTTGGTGTTGGCACAACACTGAAAGCACTCACAGTTATTCTTGGTGGGTGCTGGAACGCCCTGCTGTCAACTATTATATCAGGAATTGTAATAACATATAATTGTTGATCAGTGGTAGTAAAAATTGGGCCTTTGATGGTGGTGCTGATGCCACAACACTGTAAGGCCTGACAGTTACTCTTGGTGGGCGCAGCAATGGGCCCTGCTGTGAATTATTAGATCAATAATTATAATTGCATGCCCCTGTTGAACAGGGGCTGAAAAATTGGGCCTTTGATGGTGGTGCTGGTGCCACAACACTGTAAGGCCTGACAGTTACTCTTGGTGGGCGCAGCAATGGGTCCTGCTGTGAATTATTCGATCAATAATTATAATTGCATGCCCCTGTTGAACAGGGGCTGAAAAATTGGGCCTTTGATGGTGGTGCTGGTGCCACAACACTGTAAGGCCTGACAGTTACTCTTGGTGGGCGCAGCAATGGGCCCTGCTGTGAATTATTAGATCAATAATTATAATTGCATGCCCCTGTTGAACAGGGGCTGAAAAATTGGGCCTTTGATGGTGGTGCTGGTGCCACAACACTGTAAGGCCTGACAGTTACTCTTGGTGGGCGCAGCAATGGGTCCTGCTGTGAATTATTCGATCAATAATTATAATTGCATGCCCCTGTTGAACAGGGGCTGAAAAATTGGGCCTTTGATGGTGGTGCTGGTGCCACAACACTGTAAGGCCTGACAGTTACTCTTGGTGGGCGCAGCAATGGGCCCTGCTGTGAATTATTAGATCAATAATTATAATTGCATGCCCCTGTTGAACAGGGGCTGAAAAATTGGGCCTTTGATGGTGGTGCTGGTGCCACAACACTGTAAGGCCTGACAGTTACTCTTGGTGGGCGCAGCAATGGGTCCTGCTGTGAATTATTCGATCAATAATTATAATTGCATGCCCCTGTTGAACAGGGGCTGAAAAATTGGGCCTTTGGTGGTGGTGGTGGTGGTGATGGTGGTGCTGGTGCCACAACACTGTAAGGCCTGACAGTTACTCTTGGTGGGCGCAGCAATGGGCCCTGCTGTGAATTATTAGATCAATAATTATAATTGCATGCCCCTGTTGAACAGGGGCTGAAAAATTGGGCCTTAGCCACTGGTGGCGTCACCCATAAACCAAAATGATCTTCCAAGCTATCATCATTAATCGTATCATTGAGGAGGAGGAGGAGGATAGCCAGTCAACATAACAGCACAGGCACTCAGCATCAGCATCAGTCTTGAAGGGATGTGACATTTTAAAATCAATTAGTCTGTTATATCAGCATCTGGTGTGTGGTAGCTGGTGGTGATGCAAGACTGGTTCATCTTGATGAAAGTCAGTCGATCAACCGAGTCGGTGGACAGGCGCACCCTGTGATCCGTGACAAATCCTCCAGCAGCACTGAATGTGCGTTCTGAAAGAACGCTGGATGCAGGACAGGCCAGTAGCTCAATTGCATACTGTGCAAGCTCTGGCCAGTGATCCATCCTCAAGACCCAGTAAGCCAGAGGATTTTCGGTGGGGAAGGTGTCCAAGTCTGACCTTGCCCCTAGGTATTCCTGGACCATGTATATCAGACGCTGGCGATGGTTGCTGGAACCGATCATACTTTGGGGCTGCGGACTAAAGAATTGTCTGAACGCATCGGTCAGACGGCCACCTTCCCCACCGCTCCTTCTTTGACTGCCCGAAGCCTCAGCAACTCATTGTCCAGGACCAGGAGTTTGTAACCTCCCAGTCTCTGGGAACGCGTTGCACAGACCTTTCTGCAAGGCCTCCCAGAGTTGTCTCATCCTCTGCTCCCTCTGCGACGGTACGATAAGGTCCGCAACCTTACCCTTGTACCGTGGATCAAGGAGAGTGGCCAGCCAGTAATGGTCCCTCTCCTTGATCCAAAGAATACGTGGATCCTTCCGCAGACTTTGCAGGATCAGGGAGGCCATGCAGCGTAGGTTAGCTGAGGCATTCAGTCCGGAGTCCTCTGGGTCACTAAGGACGACATGATCCGCAGCCACCTCCTCCCAGCCACGTACAAGTCCACTGGTTTCTTGGGACTGTAAATCATCCCTAAAAGACTGCTGCTGATGATGCTGAGTGCCAGCCTCCACCTCCATGCTGACACAATCCTCCTCCTCCTCCTCCTCTTCCTGTGCGATGGGTGGGACAGAAGGAACACTGTCTGGGTAAAGGGGGCCTTGAGAGGCAAGGAAGTCCTCCTCTTCCTGCCTCTGTTCTGCCTCAAGTGCCCTGTCCATTATTCCACGCAGCGTGTGCTCCAACAGGTGGACAAGAGGTACAGTGTCACTGATGCATGCACTGTCACTGCTCACCATCCTCGTGGCCTCCTCAAATGGTGCCAGGACAGTGCATGCATCCCTGATCATGCCCCACTGGGGTGGTGAAAAAAACCCGAGCTCCCCTGACCCTGTCCTGGTGCCGTAGTCGCACAGGTACTCATTGATGGCCCTCTGCTGCGTGTGCAGCCGCTGCAGCATGGCCAACGTTGAGTTCCACCTGGTGGGCATGTCACATATAAGGCGGTTCTTGGGCAGGTTCAACTCCTTTTGCAGCTCAGCCAGGCGAGCACTGGCATTATAAGATCTGCGGAAATGCACACAGACTTTCCTGGCCTGCCTCAGGACATCCTGTAAGCCCGGGTACCTGCCCAAGAACCGCTGCACCACCAGGTTAAGGACGTGAGCCATACAGGGCACATGGGTCAGTTGTCCCTGTCGGAGGGCGGAGAGGAGGTTGGTGCCATTGTCGCAAACCACCATTCCTGGCTTAAGCTGGCGTGGCGTCAACCACCTCTCGGCCTGCCCCTGCAGAGCAGACAGGACCTCTGCCCCAGTGTGGCTCCTGTCCCCCAAACACACCAGCGCAAGCACGGCATGGCATCTTTTTGCCTGCGTACTTGCGTAGCCCCTTGAACGCCTACGGAGCACCGCTGGTTCCGAGGACAAACCACAGGAAGAGGCCATGGAGGAAGAAGAAGAGGAGGGGGTGGAGGAGAGAGGTGTGTCACAACCAGTAGTAGCATTTTGGAGGCGTGGCGGTGGAACAACCTCCAACACTACTGCACCTTGTCCTGCATCCTTCCCAGCTGCCAAAAGAGTGACCCAATGGGCCGTGAAAGAAAGGTAACGTCCCTGTCCATGCCTGCTGGACCATGAATCAGCGGTAATATGCACCTTACCGCTGACCGCCCTGTCCAGCGGGGCCAAGACATTGCCTTCCACATGCCTGTAGAGAGCCGGAATCGCCTTCCGTGCGAAAAAGTGGCGTTTGGGAACCTGCCACTGAGGAACCGCACATTGCACAAACTCACGGAAGGGGGCCGAGTCTACCAACTGAAAAGGCAGCAGTTGAAGCGCTAGCAATTTAGCCAAGCTAGCATTCAACCGCTGGGCATGTGGATGGCTGGGAGTGAACTTCTTTCGACGGTCCAGCAGCTGGGGCAGGGAAATTTGCCTACTAGAATCGGACGTTGGTGTACTGCTAGCAGAGTGCCCGCAAGTACTTGCCTGTGACACACCTAATTCTACACCTTCATTCCTCTCAGAGCAGGTTTCAGAGAGGAGTGAAGGTATAGTGGGGTTGGAGATCCCAGCTGATGCGGTGCAAGAAGAGGTCAGCTTTGTTCTTTGGTGTGGGTCTTTAAGGTAGGCTTGCCAACGAGCTGCATGGCAGGTCAACATATGTCTGATCAAGCATGTGGTGCCCAAGCGGCTGATGTTTTGGCCACGCGATATACGCTTGAGACATATGTTGCAAACAGCAGCTGTGCGATCTGATGCACTCGCCTCAAAAAAGGCCCACACCAAAGAACTTTTTGAATGACGGGCAGAGGCAGCGCCCTGCACAGGCGGAGCTCTGCGGTGTGATTCCGTTGGTGTGCTGCCCATACGCTGGCCACTCAAGGGCATCCTGCCTCGTTGGAGATGTGCCTCCTCCTCATCCTCCTCCTCTCTCCTATTAGGCACCCACGTGGAGTCAGTGACCTCATCATCCCCTCCCTCCTCATCACTGGAGCCAATCTGGCAGTATGCTGCAGCTGCTGGAGCATGACTGCCAGATTGGTGTCCTTCTTGAGCATCCCCTCTCTCTGCTCTCACGCTGCTGCCTTCCTGTAGCTGGGTATCATCATCAGATCCTTCGAAACGCTGGGCATCCTCCTGGAGCATGTACCCAACACTGTGCTCAAACAGTTCGTGGGACTCCTCAGGAGGAGGACATGGTGGGTCTAGGGAAGGATTGACTAATGAAGATAATGATACCAGAGAAGAGGACGCATTGGCAGCTGCTTTGCCAGTACCCTGAGCCTGGGTGAGAGAGGATGAGGAGGATGAGGTGGGCTTGGTCATCCACTCTACCAAGTCTTCGGCATGATGTGGCTCAACATGTCCAGCTGCCGAAAAGAAGGACAAGCGTGTCCCATGGCCATGTGCTGATGACAATGCACCGCGTCCACGACCAGCACTGTTGCCCCCAGACACAGAGCCTGCTTGCCCTCTTTTTTTGCCTCCTGACTGTCTGCCTCTCCTTGTTTGCCTTCCAGACATTTTAATGGATGGCCTGCAGGGAGATGGGAAAAAGAGCAATAAGGGCTACATTCAGGTGTATACTGTGCAGGAGGCTTAGCAACAATGACACTGACACTGTCCCCTGCCTATCCTTCTCTGTCCCTAAACACAAGGATTGAAAATATGGTTCAGCAAAATTGGTTTAGAACAGAATAGCACACTGACACTTTCCCTCACTGTCCTACTCTGTCCCTCCCTACAAACAAGATTTAGCACAGAATAGCACACTGATAATTTCCACGAGTGTCCTTCTCTGTCCCTAAACTCAAGGATTTGAAATATGGAACAGCAAAATTGGTTTAGAACAGAATAGCACACTGTCAGTTTCACTCACTGTACCTCTCTGTCCCTAAACTCAAGGATTGAAAATATGGTTCAGCAAAATTGGTTTAGAACAGAATAGCACACTGACACTTTCCCTCACTGTCCTACTCTGTCCCTCCCTACAAACAAGATTTAGCACAGGATAGCACACTGATAATTGCCACGAGTGTCCTTCTCTGTCCCTAAACTCAAGGATTGAAAATATGGAACAGCAAAATTGGTTTAGAACAGAATAGCACACTGACACTTTCCCTCACTGTCCTACTCTGTCCCTCCCTACAAACAAGATTTAGCACAGAATAGCACACTGATAATTTCCACGAGTGTCCTTCTCTGTCCCTAAACTCAAGGATTTGAAATATGGAACAGCAAAATTGGTTTAGAACAGAATAGCACACTGTCAGTTTCACTCACTGTACCTCTCTGTCCCTAAACTCAAGGATTGAAAATATGGTTCAGCAAAATTGGTTTAGAACAGAATAGCACACTGACACTTTCCCTCACTGTCCTACTCAGTCCCTCCCTACAAACAAGATTTAGCACAGAATAGGACACTGATAATTGCCACGGGTGTCCTTCTCTGTCCCTAAACTCAAGGATTGAAAATATGGAACAGCAAAATTGGTTTAGAACAGAATAGAACACTGACACTTTCCCTCACTGTCCTACTCTGTCCCTCCCTACAAACAAGATTTAGCACAGAATAGCACACTGATAATTTCCACGAGTGTCCTTCTCTGTCCCTAAACTCAAGGATTTGAAATATGGAACAGCAAAATTGGTTTAGAACAGAATAGCACACTGACACTTTCCCTCACTGTCCTACTCTGTCCCTCCCTACAAACAAGATTTAGCACAGAATAGCACACTGATAATTTCCACGAGTGTCCTTCTCTGTCCCTAAACTCAAGGATTTGAAATATGGAACAGCAAAATTGGTTTAGAACAGAATAGCACACTGACACTTTCCCTCACTGTCCTACTCTTTCCCTCCCTACAAACAAGATTTAGCACAGAATAGCACACTGATAATTTCCACGAGTGTCCTTCTCTGTCCCTAAACTCAAGGATTTGAAATATGGAACAGCAAAATTGGTTTAGAACAGAATAGCACACTGTCAGTTTCACTCACTGTACCTCTCTGTCCCTAAACTCAAGGATTGAAAATATGGTTCAGCAAAATTGGTTTAGAACAGAATAGCACACTGACACTTTCCCTCACTGTCCTACTCTGTCCCTCCCTACAAACAAGATTTAGCACAGAATAGCACACTGATAATTGCCACGAGTGTCCTTCTCTGTCCCTAAACTCAAGGATTGAAAATATGGAACAGCAAAATTGGTTTAGAACAGAATAGCACACTGACACTTTCCCTCACTGTCCTACTCTGTCCCTCCCTACAAGATTTAGCACAGAATAGCACACTGATAATTTCCACGAGTGTCCTTCTCTGTCCCTAAACTCAAGGATTTGAAATATGGAACAGCAAAATTGGTTTAGAACAGAATAGCACACTGTCAGTTTCACTCACTGTACCTCTCTGTCCCTAAACTCAAGGATTGAAAATACGGTTCAGCAAAATTGGTTTAGAACAGAATAGCACACTGACACTTTCCCTCACTGTCCTACTCTGTCCCTCCCTATAAACAAGATTTAGCACAGAATAGCACACTGATAATTGCCACGAGTGTCCTTCTCTGTCCCTAAACTCAAGGATTGAAAATATGGAACAGCAAAATTGGTTTAGAACAGAATAGCACACTGACACTTTCCCTCACTGTCCTACTCTGTCCTTCCCTACAAACAAGATTTAGCACAGAATAGCACACTGATAATTTCCACGAGTGTCCTTCTCTGTCCCTAAACTCAAGGATTGAAAATATGGAACAGCAAAATTGGTTTAGAACAGAATAGAACACTGACACTTTCCCTCACTGTCCTACTCTGTCCCTCCCTACAAACAAGATTTAGCACAGAATAGCACACTGATAATTTCCACGAGTGTCCTTCTCTGTCCCTAAACTCAAGGATTTGAAATATGGAACAGCAAAATTGGTTTAGAACAGAATAGCACACTGACACTTTCCCTCACTGTCCTACTCTGTCCCTCCCTACAAACAAGATTTAGCACAGAATAGCACACTGATAATTTCCACGAGTGTCCTTCTCTGTCCCTAAACTCAAGGATTTGAAATATGGAACAGCAAAATTGGTTTAGAACAGAATAGCACACTGACACTTTCCCTCACTGTCCTACTCTGTCCCTCCCTACAAACAAGATTTAGCACAGAATAGCACACTGATAATTTCCACGAGTGTCCTTCTCTGTCCCTAAACTCAAGGATTTGAAATATGGAACAGCAAAATTGGTTTAGAACAGAATAGCACACTGTCAGTTTCACTCACTGTACCTCTCTGTCCCTAAACTCAAGGATTGAAAATATGGTTCAGCAAAATTGGTTTAGAACAGAATAGCACACTGACACTTTCCCTCACTGTCCTACTCTGTCCCTCCCTACAAACAAGATTTAGCACAGAATAGCACACTGATAATTGCCACGAGTGTCCTTCTCTGTCCCTAAACTCAAGGATTGAAAATATGGAACAGCAAAATTGGTTTAGAACAGAATAGCACACTGACACTTTCCCTCACTGTCCTACTCTGTCCCTCCCTACAAGATTTAGCACAGAATAGCACACTGATAATTTCCACGAGTGTCCTTCTCTGTCCCTAAACTCAAGGATTTGAAATATGGAACAGCAAAATTGGTTTAGAACAGAATAGCACACTGTCAGTTTCACTCACTGTACCTCTCTGTCCCTAAACTCAAGGATTGAAAATATGGTTCAGCAAAATTGGTTTAGAACAGAATAGCACACTGACACTTTCCCTCACTGTCCTACTCTGTCCCTCCCTATAAACAAGATTTAGCACAGAATAGCACACTGATAATTGCCACGAGTGTCCTTCTCTGTCCCTAAACTCAAGGATTGAAAATATGGAACAGCAAAATTGGTTTAGAACAGAATAGCACACTGACACTTTCCCTCACTGTCCTACTCTGTCCTTCCCTACAAACAAGATTTAGCACAGAATAGCACACTGATAATTTCCACGAGTGTCCTTCTCTGTCCCTAAACTCAAGGATTTGAAATATGGAACAGCAAAATTGGTTTAGAACAGAATAGCACACTGTCAGTTTCACTCACTGTACCTCTCTGTCCCTAAACTCAAGGATTGAAAATATGGTTCAGCAAAATTGGTTTAGAACAGAATAGCACACTGACACTTTCCCTCACTGTCCTACTCTGTCCCTCCCTACAAACAAGATTTAGCACAGAATAGCACACTGATAATTGCCACGAGTGTCCTTCTCTGTCCCTAAACTCAAGGATTGAAAATATGGAACAGCAAAATTGGTTTAGAACAGAATAGCACACTGACACTTTCCCTCACTGTCCTACTCTGTCCCTCCCTACAAGATTTAGCACAGAATAGCACACTGATAATTTCCACGAGTGTCCTTCTCTGTCCCTAAACTCAAGGATTTGAAATATGGAACAGCAAAATTGGTTTAGAACAGAATAGCACACTGTCAGTTTCACTCACTGTACCTCTCTGTCCCTAAACTCAAGGATTGAAAATATGGTTCAGCAAAATTGGTTTAGAACAGAATAGCACACTGACACTTTCCCTCACTGTCCTACTCTGTCCCTCCCTATAAACAAGATTTAGCACAGAATAGCACACTGATAATTGCCACGAGTGTCCTTCTCTGTCCCTAAACTCAAGGATTGAAAATATGGAACAGCAAAATTGGTTTAGAACAGAATAGCACACTGACACTTTCCCTCACTGTCCTACTCTGTCCTTCCCTACAAACAAGATTTAGCACAGAATAGCACACTGATAATTTCCACGAGTGTCCTTCTCTGTCCCTAAACTCAAGGATTGAAAATATGGAACAGCAAAATTGGTTTAGAACAGAATAGAACACTGACACTTTCCCTCACTGTCCTACTCTGTCCCTCCCTACAAACAAGATTTAGCACAGAATAGCACACTGATAATTTCCACGAGTGTCCTTCTCTGTCCCTAAACTCAAGGATTTGAAATATGGAACAGCAAAATTGGTTTAGAACAGAATAGCACACTGACACTTTCCCTCACTGTCCTACTCTGTCCCTCCCTACAAACAAGATTTAGCACAGAATAGCACACTGATAATTTCCACGAGTGTCCTTCTCTGTCCCTAAACTCAAGGATTTGAAATATGGAACAGCAAAATTGGTTTAGAACAGAATAGCACACTGACACTTTCCCTCACTGTCCTACTCTGTCCCTCCCTACAAACAAGATTTAGCACAGAATAGCACACTGATAATTTCCACGAGTGTCCTTCTCTGTCCCTAAACTCAAGGATTTGAAATATGGAACAGCAAAATTGGTTTAGAACAGAATAGCACACTGTCAGTTTCACTCACTGTACCTCTCTGTCCCTAAACTCAAGGATTGAAAATATGGTTCAGCAAAATTGGTTTAGAACAGAATAGCACACTGACACTTTCCCTCACTGTCCTACTCTGTCCCTCCCTACAAACAAGATTTAGCACAGAATAGCACACTGATAATTGCCACGAGTGTCCTTCTCTGTCCCTAAACTCAAGGATTGAAAATATGGAACAGCAAAATTGGTTTAGAACAGAATAGCACACTGACACTTTCCCTCACTGTCCTACTCTGTCCCTCCCTACAAGATTTAGCACAGAATAGCACACTGATAATTTCCACGAGTGTCCTTCTCTGTCCCTAAACTCAAGGATTTGAAATATGGAACAGCTAAATTGGTTTAGAACAGAATAGCACACTGTCAGTTTCACTCACTGTACCTCTCTGTCCCTAAACTCAAGGATTGAAAATATGGTTCAGCAAAATTGGTTTAGAACAGAATAGCACACTGACACTTTCCCTCACTGTCCTACTCTGTCCCTCCCTATAAACAAGATTTAGCACAGAATAGCACACTGATAATTGCCACGAGTGTCCTTCTCTGTCCCTAAACTCAAGGATTGAAAATATGGAACAGCAAAATTGGTTTAGAACAGAATAGCACACTGACACTTTCCCTCACTGTCCTACTCTGTCCTTCCCTACAAACAAGATTTAGCACAGAATAGCACACTGATAATTTCCACGAGTGTCCTTCTCTGTCCCTAAACTCAAGGATTTGAAATATGGAACAGCAAAATTGGTTTAGAACAGAATAGCACACTGTCAGTTTCACTCACTGTACCTCTCTGTCCCTAAACTCAAGGATTGAAAATATGGTTCAGCAAAATTGGTTTAGAACAGAATAGCACACTGACACTTTCCCTCACTGTCCTACTCAGTCCCTCCCTACAAACAAGATTTAGCACAGAATAGGACACTGATAATTGCCACGGGTGTCCTTCTCTGTCCCTAAACTCAAGGATTGAAAATATGGAACAGCAAAATTGGTTTAGAACAGAATAGAACACTGACACTTTCCCTCACTGTCCTACTCTGTCCCTCCCTACAAACAAGATTTAGCACAGAATAGCACACTGATAATTTCCACGAGTGTCCTTCTCTGTCCCTAAACTCAAGGATTTGAAATATGGAACAGCAAAATTGGTTTAGAACAGAATAGCACACTGACACTTTCCCTCACTGTCCTACTCTGTCCCTCCCTACAAACAAGATTTAGCACAGAATAGCACACTGATAATTTCCACGAGTGTCCTTCTCTGTCCCTAAACTCAAGGATTTGAAATATGGAACAGCAAAATTGGTTTAGAACAGAATAGCACACTGACACTTTCCCTCACTGTCCTACTCTGTCCCTCCCTACAAACAAGATTTAGCACAGAATAGCACACTGATAATTTCCACGAGTGTCCTTCTCTGTCCCTAAACTCAAGGATTTGAAATATGGAACAGCAAAATTGGTTTAGAACAGAATAGCACACTGTCAGTTTCACTCACTGTACCTCTCTGTCCCTAAACTCAAGGATTGAAAATATGGTTCAGCAAAATTGGTTTAGAACAGAATAGCACACTGACACTTTCCCTCACTGTCCTACTCTGTCCCTCCCTACAAACAAGATTTAGCACAGAATAGCACACTGATAATTGCCACGAGTGTCCTTCTCTGTCCCTAAACTCAAGGATTGAAAATATGGAACAGCAAAATTGGTTTAGAACAGAATAGCACACTGACACTTTCCCTCACTGTCCTACTCTGTCCCTCCCTACAAGATTTAGCACAGAATAGCACACTGATAATTTCCACGAGTGTCCTTCTCTGTCCCTAAACTCAAGGATTTGAAATATGGAACAGCAAAATTGGTTTAGAACAGAATAGCACACTGTCAGTTTCACTCACTGTACCTCTCTGTCCCTAAACTCAAGGATTGAAAATATGGTTCAGCAAAATTGGTTTAGAACAGAATAGCACACTGACACTTTCCCTCACTGTCCTACTCTGTCCCTCCCTATAAACAAGATTTAGCACAGAATAGCACACTGATAATTGCCACGAGTGTCCTTCTCTGTCCCTAAACTCAAGGATTGAAAATATGGAACAGCAAAATTGGTTTAGAACAGAATAGCACACTGACACTTTCCCTCACTGTCCTACTCTGTCCTTCCCTACAAACAAGATTTAGCACAGAATAGCACACTGATAATTTCCACGAGTGTCCTTCTCTGTCCCTAAACTCAAGGATTTGAAATATGGAACAGCAAAATTGGTTTAGAACAGAATAGCACACTGTCAGTTTCACTCACTGTACCTCTCTGTCCCTAAACTCAAGGATTGAAAATATGGTTCAGCAAAATTGGTTTAGAACAGAATAGCACACTGACACTTTCCCTCACTGTCCTACTCTGTCCCTCCCTACAAACAAGATTTAGCACAGAATAGCACACTGATAATTTCCACGAGTGTCCTTCTCTGTCCCTAAACTCAAGGATTGAAAATATGGAACAGCAAAATTGGTTTAGAACAGAATAGCACACTGACACTTTCCCTCACTGTCCTACTCTGTCCCTCCCTACAAACAAGATTTAGCACAGAATAGCACACTGATAATTTCCACGAGTGTCCTTCTCTGTCCCTAAACTCAAGGATTGAAAATATGGTTCAGCAAAATTGGTTTAGAACAGAATAGCACACTGACACTTTCCCTCACTGTCCTACTCTGTCCCTCCCTACAAACAAGATTTAGCACAGAATAGCACACTGATAATTGCCACGAGTGTCCTTCTCTGTCCCTAAACTCAAGGATTGAAAATATGGAACAGCAAAATTGGTTTAGAACAGAATAGCACACTGACACTTTCCCTCACTGTACCTCTCTGTCCCTAAACTCAAGGATTGAAAATACGGTTCAGCAAGATTGGTTTAGAACAGAATAGCACCCTGACACTTTCCCTCACTGTACCTCTCTGTCCCTACAAACAAGGATTAGCACAGAATAGCACACTGACACTTTCCCTCACTGTACCTCTCTGTCCCTACAAACAAGGTTTAGCACAGAATAACACACTGTCACTGACACTCTTCCTACCTATCCTTATTTGTCCCTAAACACAAGGAATCCAGGATTAGTAAAGAAAAAAAAATGACACTGTCCCTGCCTATGCTTCTCTTTCCCTGCTCCGGAACACACTACACAAGGCCACCGCGCTGGCGGCCTTTTATAGTGTGGGGCGTGTACTAAACCCCCTCAGCAATAATTGGCCACAGGCATCCTGCCTGTGGCCAATCATTGCTCTCCTCACTGCCGGCGCTGTGATTGGCCAAGCATGCGGGGTCACAGTGCATGCTTGGCCAATCACAGCGCCTGGATGACACTGCGATGGCGTAGTGCATTGTGGGCCGTTCGCGTCACTCAAATTTGGCGCGAACGGCCCAAATCGTTCGATCTTCGTCGAACGACCGAACAGCCGATGTTCGAGTTGAACGTATGTTCGACTCGAACACGAAGCTCATCCCTATTCGGGACTTTTTAGACCTGTTCGTCATTGTCTACCTAGACGATATTCTAATTTTCTCTCCTTCCCTTGAGTCTCACCGCAGGCACGTCAGAAGTGTGTTGGCCCGACTCCGTCAGCATGGCCTGTATGCGAAGGCGGAAAAGTGTGAATTTCAGCAGGAAAGCATATCTTATTTGGGGTTAATTATCTCCAGCAAAGGCATCAAGATGGACCCTCAGAAGATTGCTGCCATCCTGGACTGGCCGGTTCCGGCAGACAAAAAGGGAATCCAACGTTTCGTTGGATTCGCCAACTTTTATCGCAAATTTATTAGGGGATTTTCGGCCATTATTGCACCAATCACCCAGCTAACCAAACAAGGGACCCGCTTCCATTGGTCCCCTGAGGCCCAAAAGGCCTTTGAGGTCCTTAAGGGTCTCTTTACCTCTGCTTCCATTTTGAAACATCCAGACTCCTCCTTGCCATTTGTACTTGAGGTGGATGCCTCCGAAATTGCGGTAGGAGCAATACTTTCCCAGAGACAAGGGAACAGGGCCTTGCTTCACCCAGTAGCCTTCTTCTCCCGCAAATTGACAGCAGCAGAGAAGAACTACGATGTAGGAGATCGGGAGTTGCTGGCGATGAAGTCTGTACTGGAAGAATGGCGTTATCTGCTAGAAGGAGCTGCCCATCCAATCCTGATATTTACCGACCACAAGAACCTGGAATATCTGAAAGCTGCAAAGAGATTAAAACCACGACAGGCCAGGTGGGCACTCTTTTTCTCCAGATTCTCCTTTCACGTCACATATCGCCCTGGTTCCAAAAACGTTAAACCCGATGCCCTGTCTCGAATGTTCCACAAACCCAAGGAAGTCTCTCCTCCAGATACTATCCTGGCTCCTGGAAATTTTCTCTTACTTCAAGAAGACCTGCTTTCCCGAATCAAACAAGCTTCCACAGGGCAGACACCTCTTTCCGAACCAGAATTGCAGGCTAGAGATGGACTGCTTTGGTACCAGGACAAGATCTACATACCCGAAGTCCTACAAATATCCGTACTGGAACTTTGTCACGACCATGCACTAGCCGGGCATTTCAGTATAACCAAGACCACCGATCTAGTACAGCGCACCTTCTGGTGGCCTCGATTACGCGAAGATTGCAAAAGATTTGTGGACTCTTGCACAACTTGCACCCGAAACAAGGGCTATAGAACCAAGGCCTGGGGGCTACTAAAACCCTTACCTGTCCCAGACAGACCCTGGAGGATGTTGTCCATCGACTTCATTGTTGAACTCCCCCCGGCAGAAGATCATACCACTATCTTCGTGGTAGTTGATCGTCTGTCGAAGATGGCACATTTTGTTCCGATGAAAGGTACTCCCTCTGCCCCTGAAACAGCACAGGTTTTCATCAAAGAAATCATCAGACTCCACGGGGTTCCGGCCAACATTGTCTCCGATCGGGGGGTACAGTTTACCTCCCGGTTCTGGAAGTCCCTTTGCAAGGCCCTGGATATAGAATTATCATTTTCCTCTGCTTATCATCCCCAGACCAATGGGCAAACCGAGAGGACTAACCAGACCCTCGAGCAGTACCTGCGCTGTTTCTCCTCTTTTGCTCAGAATGACTGGATCTCCCTACTCCCATTGGCCGAATTCGCCTACAATAACTCCATTCACTCCACCACCAAGCAGACTCCTTTCTTCGCCAACTATGGCTTTCATCCTGCATTTTTGCCCAATTCCCTTCCCGAATGTACGGTACCAGCAGTCCAGGAAAAAATTAACTTTTTCTCTTCCAACAACCAACTTTTACAGGAAACCATGACCAGGACTCAGGAGCACAATAAGATAACCTACGACAGGAAAAGACTGGGTGAATTAGTGCTGGTACCTGGCGACTTGGTATGGTTATCCACTATGAATTTGAGGATGGCATGTCCTTCAAAGAAGCTGGGCCCCAAGTTCTTAGGGCCATTTCCTGTTAAAAGGAAGATCAACGAAGTGGCTTATGAACTGGAACTTCCTAATACTCTAAAGATCCATCCGGTTTTCCATGTTTCCCTGTTGAAGCCTTCTATTCCCAATCCATTTCCAGGTCGAAGTTCGGTTCTCCCTGATCCTGTCATTGTAGACGGAGAGGAGGAATTTGAAGTGGAGGCTATTCTGGATTTCAGAAGAAGAAATAACCAGAACCAATTCCTGATTAAATGGAAGGGGTATGGTCCCGAGGAAAATTCTTGGGAGCCCGAGGGAAACATCCATGCTAGGAGTCTGGTTCAGTCCTTCAGAAGGTCTCATCCTGAGAAATTTGCCCGGATGGGCATCCGGAGGCTGCCCCTTGGGAGGGGGCAATGTCATGAAGATCCTGCCAGTAACAGGCGCCTCAGACTATCCAGCTCCCGATCGCGGGTGCAACCGCGCATGCTCGGGCGCGCGCGCCCATGCACGCGCGCGCGCACCTCTGTTGGTGCTGGGCGGCCCATTTAAACCTGCCTGTCTCTCACAGTCTCTGCTGTCTGCTCTACAGCGTTGTGTATCTGAAACCCGATCCGTGACTTGTACCTGTGATAGACCCGGCTTGCCTGTGACCACTCCAACCTTCTGCCTGCACCTGACCTTGGCCTGTTGTGACGATTCCTTTGCCTGTCCCCCCTGTACCTTGCTGCCAGCCTGGTAACCGATCCGGCCTGTCTGATTATTCCTGTGGTTCCTAGTTCCAGTCCAGTCTGAACCATTCCAGTCTGCTGAAGCTTCCTGTGGCTCCTAGTTCCAGTCCAGTCTGCTGAACCATTCCAGTCTGCTGAAGCTTCCTGTGGCTCCTAGTTCCAGTCCAGTCTGCTGAACCATTCCAGTCTGCTGAAGCTTCCTGTGGTTCATAGTTCCAGTCCAGTCTGCTGAACCATTCCAGTCTGCTGAAGCTTCCTGTTGTTCCTGGTTCCTGTCCAGTCAGCTGAGCTTCCTGTTGTTCCTGGTTCCGGTCCAGTCTCCTAGTTGCTCCAGCTCCGGTCTCCTAGTTCCTGCAGACACCCTGGGCGTTGGACTACCATCACCTCTGTTGATCCTGCCAGGCACTCATACCACTCCTTACATCCGTGCCTCCTGTTACTTTACCAGGGGCCGCAAGTGGGAGCCGTAAGGGAGGCCCTCCTCTGCAATATCGGGCTCATAACCATCAGGTACATGACAATTTGGATGATCCAGAAGAGGATTGGGAAAATGTCATATGGTAAGATGAAACCAAAGTAGAACTGTTTGGTAGAAACACAACTCGTCATGTTTGGAGGAGAGAGAAGGCTGAGTTGCAACCAAAGAACACCATACCTACTGTGAAGCATGGGGATGGCAACATCATGCTTTGGGGCTGTTTCTCTGCAAAGGGAACAGGACGACTGATCCGTGTACATGAAAGAATGAATGGGGCCATGTATCGTGAGATTTTGAGTGCAAACCTCTTCCCATCAGCAAGGGCATTGAAGATGAAACATGGCTGGGTCTTTCAGCATGACAATGATCCCAAACACACCGCCCGGGCAACGAAGGAGTGGCTTTGTAAGAAGCATTTCAAGGTCCTGGAGTGGCCTAGCCAGTCTCCAGTAGGGATGAGCTTCGTGTTCGAGTCGAACATACGTTCGACTCGAACATCGGCTGTTCGATCGTTCGATGAAGATCGAACGATTTGGGCCGTTCGCGCCAAATTCGAGTGACGCGAACGGCCCACAATGCACTACGCCATCGCAGTGTCATCCAGGCGCTGTGATTGGCCAAGCATGCACTGTGACCCCGCATGCTTGGCCAATCACAGCGCCGGCAGCGAGGAGAGCAATGATTGGCCACAGGCAGGATGCCTGTGGCCAATTATTGCTGATGGGGTTTAGTACACGCCCCACACTATAAAAGGCCGCCAGCGCGGCGGCCTTGTGTAGTGTGTTCCGGAGCAGGGAAAGAGAAGCATAGGCAGGGACAGTGTCATTTTTTTTCCTTTACTAATCCTGGATTCCTTGTGTTTAGGGACAAATAAGGATAGGTAGGGAGAGTGTCAGTGACAGTGTGCTATTCTGTGCTAATCCTTGTTTGTAGGGACAGAGAGGTACAGTGAGGGAAACTGACAGTGTGCTATTCTGTTCTAAAACTATTTTGCTGAACCATATTTTCAATCCTTGAGTTGAGGGACAGAGAGCTACAGTGAGGGAAAGTGTCAGTGTGCTATTGTGTTCTAAAACTATTTTGCTGAACCATATTTTCAATCCTTGAGTTGAGGGACAGAGAGCTACAGTGAGGGAAAGTGTCAGTGTGCTATTGTGTTCTAAAACTATTTTGCTGAACCATATTTTCAATCCTTGAGTTGAGGGACAGAGAGGTACAGTGAGTGAAACTGACAGTGTGCTATTCTGTTCTAAATCAATTTTGCTGTTCCATATTTTCAATCCTTGAGTAGAGGGACAGAGAGGTACAGTGAGTGAAACTGACAGTGTGCTATTCTGTTCTAAAACTATTTTGCTGTTCCATATTTTCAATCCTTGAGTTGAGGGACAGAGAGCTAAGTGAGGGAAAGTGTCAGTGTGCTATTGTGTTCTAAAACTATTTTGCTGAACCATATTTTCAATCCTTGAGTTGAGGGACAGAGAGGTACAGTGAGGGAAAGTGTCAGTGTGCTATTCTGTTCTAAATCAATTTTGCTGTTCCATATTTTCAATCCTTGAGTTGAGGGACAGAGAGGTACAGTGAGGGAAAGTGTCAGTGTGCTATTCTGTTCTAAAACTATTTTGCTGTTCCATATTTTCAATCCTTGAGTTGAGGGACAGAGAGCTAAGTGAGGGAAAGTGTCAGTGTGCTATTGTGTTCTAAAACTATTTTGCTGAACCATATTTTCAATCCTTGAGTTGAGGAACAGAGAGGTACAGTGAGTGAAACTGACAGTGTGCTATTCTGTTCTAAATCAATTTTGCTGTTCCATATTTTCAATCCTTGAGTTGAGGGACAGAGAGGTACAGTGAGTGAAACTGACAGTGTGCTATTCTGTTCTAAAACTATTTTGCTGTTCCATATTTTCAATCCTTGAGTTGAGGGACAGAGAGCTACAGTGAGGGAAAGTGTCAGTGTGCTATTGTGTTCTAAAACTATTTTGCTGAACCATATTTTCAATCCTTGAGTTGAGGGACAGAGAGCTACAGTGAGGGAAAGTGTCAGTGTGCTATTGTGTTCTAAAACTATTTTGCTGAACCATATTTTCAATCCTTGAGTTGAGGGACAGAGAGCTACAGTGAGTGAAACTGACAGTGTGCTATTCTGTTCTAAATCAATTTTGCTGTTCCATATTTTCAATCCTTGAGTTGAGGGACAGAGAGGTACAGTGAGGGAAACTGACAGTGTGCTATTCTGTTCTAAAACTATTTTGCTGAACCATATTTTCAATCCTTGAGTTGAGGGACAGAGAGCTACAGTGAGGGAAAGTGTCAGTGTGCTATTGTGTTCTAAAACTATTTTGCTGAACCATATTTTCAATCCTTGAGTTGAGGGACAGAGAGGCACAGTGAGTGAAACTGACAGTGTGCTATTCTGTTCTAAATCAATTTTGCTGTTCCATATTTTCAATCCTTGAGTTGAGGGACAGAGAGGTACAGTGAGGGAAACTGACAGTGTGCTATTCTGTTCTAAAACTATTTTGCTGTTCCATATTTTCAATCCCTGAGTTGAGGGACAGAGAAGGACACTCGTAGAAATTATCAGTGTGCTATTCTGTGCTAAATCTTGTTTGTAGGGAGGGACAGAGTAGGACAGTGAGGGAAAGTGTCAGTGTGCTATTCTGTTCTAAAACTTTTTTGCTGAACCATATTTTCAATCCTTGTGTTTAGGGACAGAGAAGGATAGGCAGGGGACAGTGTCAGTGTCATTGTTGCTAAGCCTCCTGCACAATATACACCTGAAGGTAGCCCTTATTGCTGTTTTTCCCATCTCCCTGCAGGCCATCCATTAAAATGTCTGGAAGGCAACCAAGGAGAGGCAGACAGTCAGGAGGCAAAAAAAGAGGGCAAGCAGGCTCTGTGTCTGGGGGCAACAGTGCTGGTCGTGTACGCGGTGCATTGTCATCAGCACATGGCCATGGGACACGCTTGTCCTTGTTTTCGGCAGCTGGACATGTTGAGCCACATCATGCCGAAGACTTGGTAGAGTGGATGACCAAGCCCACCTCATCCTCCTCATCCTCTCTCACCCAGGCTCAGGGTACTGGCAAAGCAGCTGCCAAAGCGTCCTCTTCTCTGGTATCATTATCTTCATTAGTCAATCCTTCCCTAGACCCACCATGCCCTCCTCCTGAGGAGTCCCCCGAACTGTTTGAGCACAGTGTTGGGTACATGCTCCAGGAGGATGCCCAGCGTTTGGAAGGATCTGATGATGATACCCAGCTAGAGGAAGGCAGCAGCGTGAGAGCAGAGAGAGCGGATGCTCAAGAAGGACACCAATCTGGCAGTCATGTTCCAGCAGCTGCAGCATACTGCCAGATTGGCTCCAGTGATGAGGAGGGAGGGGATGATGAGGTCACTGACTCCACGTGGGTGCCTAATAGGAGAGAGGAGGAGGAGGAGGATGAGGAGGAGGCACATCTCCAACGAGGCAGGATGCCCTTGAGTGGCCAGCGTATGGGCAGCACACCGACGGAATCACACCGCAGAGCTCCGCCTGTGCAGGGCGCTGCCTCTGCCCGTCATTCAAAAAGTTCTTTGGTGTGGGCCTTTTTTGAGGCGAGTGCATCAGATTGCACAGCTGCTGTTTGCAACATATGTCTCAAGCGTATATCGCGTGGCCAAAACATCAGCCGCTTGGGCACCACATGCTTGATCAGACATATGTTGACCTGCCATGCAGCTCGTTGGCAAGCCTACCTTAAAGACCCACACCAAAGAACAAAGCTGACCTCTTCTTGCACCGCATCAGCTGGGATCTCCAACCCCACTATACCTTCACTCCTCTCTGAAACCTGCTCTGAGAGGAATGAAGGTGTAGAATTAGGTGTGTCACAGGCAAGTACTTGCGGGCACTCTGCTAGCAGTACACCAACGTCCGATTCTAGCAGGCAAATTTCCCTGCCCCAGCTGCTGGACCGTCGAAAGAAGTTCACTCCCAGCCATCCACATGCCCAGCGGTTGAATGCTAGCTTGGCTAAATTGCTAGCGCTTCAACTGCTGCCTTTTCAGTTGGTAGACTCGGCCCCCTTCCGTGAGTTTTTGCAATGTGCGGTTCCTCAGTGGCAGGTTCCCAAACACCACTTTTTCGCACGGAAGGCGATTCCGGCTCTCTACAGGCATGTGGAAGGCAATGTCTTAGCCTCGCTGGACAGGGCGGTCAGCGGTAAGGTGCATATTACCGCTGATTCATGGTCCAGCAGGCATGGACAGGGACGTTACCTTTCTTTCACGGCCCATTGGGTCACTCTTTTGGCAGCTGGGAAGGATGCAGGACAAGGTGCAGTAGTGTTGGAGGTTGTTCCACCCCCACGCCTCCAAAATGCTACTACTGGTTGTGACACACCTCTCTCCTCCACCCCCTCCTCTTCTTCTTCCTCCATGGCCTCTTCCTGTGGTTTGTCCTCGGAACCAGCGGTGCTCCGTAGGCGTTCAAGGGGCTACGCAAGTACGCAGGCAAAAAGATGCCATGCCGTGCTTGCGCTGGTGTGTTTGGGGGACAGGAGCCACACTGGGGCAGAGGTCCTGTCTGCTCTGCAGGGGCAGGCCGAGAGGTGGTTGACGCCACGCCAGCTTAAGCCAGGAATGGTGGTTTGCGACAATGGCACCAACCTCCTCTCCGCCCTCCGACAGGGACAACTGACCCATGTGCCCTGTATGGCTCACGTCCTTAACCTGGTGGTGCAGCGGTTCTTGGGCAGGTACCCGGGCTTACAGGATGTCCTGAGGCAGGCCAGAAAAGTCTGTGTGCATTTCCGCAGATCTTATAATGCCAGTGCTCGCCTGGCTGAGCTTCAAAAGGAGTTGAACCTGCCCAAGAACCGCCTTATATGTGACATGCCCACCAGGTGGAACTCAACGTTGGCCATGCTGCAGCGGCTGCACACGCAGCAGAGGGCCATCAATGAGTACCTGTGCGACTACGGCACCAGGACAGGGTCAGGGGAGCTCGGGTTTTTTTCACCACGCCAGTGGGGCATGATCAGGGATGCATGCACTGTCCTGGCACCATTTGAGGAGGCCACGAGGATGGTGAGCAGTGACAGTGCATGCATCAGTGACACTGTACCTCTTGTCCACCTGTTGGAGCACACGCTGCGTGGAATAATGGACAGGGCACTTGAGGCAGAACAGAGGCAGGAAGAGGAGGACTTCCTTGCCTCTCAAGGCCCCCTTTACCCAGACAGTGTTCCTTCTGTCCCACCCATCGCACAGGAAGAGGAGGAGGAGGAGGAGGAGGAGGAGGATTGTGTCAGCATGGAGGTGGAGGCTGGCACTCAGCATCATCAGCAGCAGTCTTTTAGGGATGATTTACAGTCCCAAGAAACCAGTGGACTTGTACGTGGCTGGGAGGAGGTGGCTGCGGATCATATCGTCCTTAGTGACCCAGAGGACTCCGGACTGAATGCCTCAGCTAACCTACGCTGCATGGCCTCCCTGATCCTGCAAAGTCTGCGGAAGGATCCTCGTATTCTTCGGATCAAGGAGAGGGACCATTACTGGCTGGCCACTCTCCTTGATCCACGGTACAAGGGTAAGGTTGCGGACCTTATCGTACCGTCGCAGAGGGAGCAGAGGATGAGACAACTCCGGGAGGCCTTGCAGAAAGGTCTGTGCAACGCGTTCCCAGAGACTGGGAGGTTACAAACTCCTGGTCCTGGACAACGAGTTGCTGAGGCTTCGGGCAGTCAAAGAAGGAGCGGTGGGGAAGGTGGCCGTCTGACCGATGCGTTCAGACAATTCTTTAGTCCGCAGCCCCGAAGTATGATCGGTTCCAGCAACCATCGCCAGCGTCTGATATACATGGTGCAGGAATACCTAGGGGCAAGGTCAGACTTGGACACCTTCCCCACCGAAAATCCTCTGGCTTACTGGGTCTTGAGGATGGATCACTGGCCAGAGCTTGCACAGTATGCAATTGAGCTACTGGCCTGTCCTGCATCCAGCGTTCTTTCAGAACGCACATTCAGTGCTGCTGGAGGATTTGTCACGGATCACAGGGTGCGCCTGTCCACCGACTCGGTTGATCGACTGACTTTCATCAAGATGAACCAGTCTTGGATCACCACCAGCTACCACACACCAGATGCTGATATAACAGACTAATTGATTTTAAAATGTCACATCCCTTCAAGACTGATGCTGATGCTGAGTGCCTGTGCTGTTATGTTGACTGGCTATCCTCCTCCTCCTCCTCAATGATACGATTAACGATGATAGCTTGGAAGATCATTTTGGTTTATGGGTGACGCCACCAGTGGCTAAGGCCCAATTTTTCAGCCCCTGTTTAACAGGGGCGTGTAATTAAAATTTTTGATGCAATACTTTGCAACAGGCCTCATTGCTGTGCTCCAAGTACAGTATCTGTGAGGGGTTGCAGTGTTGTGCCACCAGTGCCTAAGGCCCAATTTTTCAGCCCCTGTTCAACAGGGGCATGCAATTATAATTATTGATCTAATAATTCACAGCAGGGCCCATTGCTGCGCCCACCAAGAGTAACTGTCAGGCCTTACAGTGTTGTGGCACCAGCAACACCATCACCACCACCACCACCACCAAAGGCCCAATTTTTCAGCCCCTGTTCAACAGGGGCATGCAATTATAATTATTGATCTAATAATTCACAGCAGGGCCCATTGCTGCGCCCACCAAGAGTAACTGTCAGGCCTTACAGTGTTGTGGCACCAGCACCACCATCACCACCACCACCACCACCAAAGGCCCAATTTTTCAGCCCCTGTTCAACAGGGGGATGCAATTATAATTATTGATCTAATAATTCACAGCAGGGCCCATTGCTGCGCCCACCAAGAGTAACTGTCAGGCCTTACAGTGTTGTGGCACCAGCACCACCATCAAAGGCCCAATTTTTACTACCACTGATCAACAATTATATGTTATTACAATTCCTGATATTATACTTGACAGCAGGGCGTTCCAGCACCCACCAAGAATAACTGTGAGTGCTTTCAGTGTTGTGCCAACACCAACACCTAAGGGGCCAATTTCTGCAGAGTATATACGGAAGGTCCCTACTTTCAAACATCCAACTTACAAACTACTACTACTTGCAAACGGAAGAAGACAACAGGAAGTGAGAGGAAATCTACCCCTTGGAAGGAAAATTCTCTCCTGTAAGAATTAATATGGGAGAAAGGTGTCTCCTCTGTACTGATGCTTTATCACCAATCCTTGTTTCAATACAAACACCACATTTCAAAAACAGTTGTCATTGGGACGCAAAGTGAGGTGAAATGTTCTGAACAGGGGCACAGACAGCAAAAAAAATGTGACAGGGGTGATAACCGTTCCCTATGTTTTCCAAAAAGCTAAAAAAAAGGAATTTGGCATGGAGCTACACTTAAACAATGCAGCTGTTCAAAATTACAAACAGATTCTACATAAGAACAAACCTACAGTCCCTGTCTTGTATGCACCGCCTGTATACGGCTGTTCAGAGTATATAGGGGCTTTTTTATTTTGTGTGCAGGGTTCCCCTTAATATCCATACAAGACCCAAAGGGGCTGGTAATGGGCTGGGGTAGGGGGGGGGTTGATGGGGTAGCTATGCCATTTTTCCTAAAGATTTTCATCCATATTACCGGGACCAGACATTGCATTAAAGCCGCAAGCAGTTTTAAATGGCTTTTTTTCCTTTAGAAATGTTATTTTGTGCAGGGACAGTTCTAAACACGGGAAACACGTGGCACTTCACAGGCATACTTTAGACACCCCCCAGGTACAATATTTAAAGGAATATTTGACTTTTTTTTTTCACTTTATGCATCATTAAAATGACTGCTCCTGGAAAACGTCCGTTTTTAAAACTTCTTTTTGCATTGATACATGTCCCCTGGTGCAGAACCCGGGTTCCCAAACTCTGTTTTGGACAATAACATGGATAATAGTCGTTATAATTAGCACTTTAGAATCCGAACGTTCGCATCCATTGTATTTAATAGGGTTCTAATGTTCGCGCAAACTTTCGGTCCGTTCGCGGGTTCTGGTGCGAACCGAACCCGGGGGTGTTCGGCTCATCACTAGTCTCCAGATCTCAACCCCATAGAAAACCTTTGGAGGGAGTTGAAAGTCTGTGTTGCCCAGCGACAGCCCCAAAACATCACTGCTCTAGAGGAGATCTGCATGGAGGAATGAATGGGCCAACATACCAGCAACAGTGTGTGACAACCTTGTGAAGACTTACAGAAAACGTTTGACCTCTGTCATTGCCAACAAAGGATATATAACAAAGTATTGAGATGAACTTTTGATATTCACCAAATGCTTATATTCCACCATCATTTGCAAAAAACATTATTTCCAAATCAGACAATGTGATTGTCTGGATTTGTTTCCACATTTTGTCTCTCATAGTTGAGGTTTACCTATGATGACAATTACAGGCCTCTCTCATCTTTTTAAGTGGGAGAAATTGTACAATTGGTGGGGGACTAAATACTTTTTTGCCCCACTGTATAAGCCTAGGGTGTCCATCTGCATGCCTCACTGTGCCTTACTTTGCCTCACTGTGTCCATGTGCATGCCTCACTGTGCCCATGCCTCACTGTGCCCATGCCTCACTGTTCCCATGCCTCACTGTGCCATGACTAGACTGACGTTTAACATGGGAGTCTATGGAAAGGGTGCATGGGTTTGGTCGGCCGTAGGTCCCCCAGATAAAAAAACTTTGCACACTTGTAGAGGAGAAACATATGTGATAAGTTTGGGGTCCAGGGGACCTACGGCCGGCCTGTACCGGGTCCCCAAAGTCCGGGAGTTTAGGCGCAAAAAGGTAACTCGAGTATAAGCCGAGGGGGGCATTTTCAGCACAAAAAAAATGTGCTGAAAAACTTGGCTTATACTCGAGTATATACGGTAAGTTAAACCGCTCAGTGTGTTTATATTCTATTAACGTTTACTGGAACGATTAAAAAGGATATTGTTACACAGGAGGCAAAGATCTACTGAGCTTTGGGTAACAGCCCTAACTCAGCAGACAAATTCCTCTACAATAACACAAGTCAAGATAATTTGTAGATAACAGTATAGTATATAGACATATGTACAGTAGAATATTACTTGAACCTGAAAGGATAAGCATAGGTTAAGTATTAATGCTGGCAGAATTCTAAAGGGGGAACCCAGGCTGTCCTATTAATCTTTAATCCTAATGAGAGATAAGGTTTAATAGAAATGGTATGAGGGCCCTTTAAGCAGTAATGACAGCAATGTCCCCGTTGCAGGCCTGATGGTCTTCAATGGCAGTCGGAGCTCATTAACTATATCCAATAAGGTGCAGTAACAAGCAATGGGATTTCTTGAAATGGAAGAAGCTAATGATGTCTATGTACAGTGTTCAAAGATAGGTGCAGTAAAGTATTCCCGAGGTAAAGCTGTCTGTACACAGTGTCCCAGTGAAGTAATAAGGAAAGGTTTGCAAGGGTGGGCAATTGCCCTCTCACCAACGACCAGGCCGATTTAATGCCTTCTGGACAGCAGCTCCCGGAGCGACACTCGTGCAGCGGATCCGCTGTGATGATCACCCGATGCGAATCTCTAAGCACTGGTTGTCGGGTGACTGAGGTGGTGTCTGACGGACAGCAAGCAGTGCTAGGCCCTTCTCATCTGGGTTGGAATGTTGTACACCGCGTAGTAGGCCGCGACTTCTCTCTCTCCATGCACAGAGAGGTCCGTCACGCATCAGGCCCAGGAGGAAGAGAGCGTGGGGACGGTCTCTGGCTTCTTTTATATCTCCTCCCAGCAATCTCCCTGATAGTAGCAAAGATCCCTGGGATATGTAGTCCAGGTGCATAGTTATGCGGGGCAATTGCCATTCTGAAGAACTACTAACCCCACAATCCCTTTAGTTTGCCTCACAAATATGATGTCAGTTAGTAACGCTGGACTCTAGAGGGACATGCAATATATAAAAATAAAGAAACTGTTGGTAATAAAGAAAATCCGGCCACACTTAAATTACCACCACTGCGCCTTATGCCGCGTACACACGACCATTTTTCTCGCCGGGAAAAATTACATTTTTTCTCTTTGACGAGAAAAACGCCCGTGTGTGGGGCTTTTGGTCATTTTTCCCCGACGAGAAAAACGGCATTAATCACGACGAGAAAAATTAGAACATGCTCTAATTTTTCTCGTCGTGATTCACGGCATTTTTTTCCGCGGCAGTGTTTCCCAAAGGGGAGCCTACACACGGTCGTTTTTCTCGACCAAGAGAAAAAATGACGGGAAAAACAGCCGTGTGTAGGGAAACAAGCCGTTCCTCGTTTTTCCCGTCTATTTTCTCGACTGTGTTTTCACCGTCGAGAAAATCGATCGTGTGTACGCGGCATAAGAAACTCACATGAAGAAGCTGCCACTTGAAAAGATATGAAATGTCTACAGTATTTTAACCCTTATCAAAACAAATAAAAAGTAAGAAAAAATAGTGGTGCTAAGCGCTTAAATACACTACAGTAAAATATTAATAAAACATATGCGTGTAACAAATCGTGAAAAATAGCGTTGTATCACCCAGTGAAAAGTGAAAAAAAAGAGGCTAATAATTCAACTAAAACAATCCATAAATTATACCAGTGAATGACTCCACTGAATGACTCTTATTTCATCCACCATACCAACGTGCAAGTGACTCCACTCCCTTCAGAAAACGCACTCACCAGCTTCCAATGCCTACCACTCTCGTGTTAGGCTAAGACGCTTTTAAATCACACAGAATGGGTTAAACGACTGTCCAGTATCCAACCGTGCATGTAAGGGATCTCTCCACTTACTGTAGTGTATTTAACCACTTCTCCACCAAGGACGTCATATGACGTCCTTGACTTTGTGGGGGGGATATCTGAATGATGGGTGCAGCTAGAGGCATCATTCAGATATGATTCTGTCATGCCGGCGATTCTGCGCACCATAAGAACGATCATAGCGGCAGTTCCACCGCTTGATTGTTCTTATAGGCGGCGGGAAGGGACATCCCCCCCTCCCGCCGCCATCCGGTGCTTCTCTGGGCTCTCCCGTGCCATCGGGGGCCCGGAGAACGAATCGGCCGGCGTAGCATGAGGATCATAGAGATTTCCGGTGACCAGATGGTCACCAGTCATCTCTATGACCGTCGGAGTCCCGGGCGCGACGTTGTGACGTCACGCCCGGTACCCAGAAGTAAACCAAAGCCACAATTGCGGCTGTCAGCATGAGATCGGTGAACTTTTTTCCCGATCTCGTGCTTTCAAGCCTTGGAGGAAAGATGTGGGGTCTTATTGACCCTGCATCTCTCCATAAAGAGGACCTGTCACAATGATTCCTATTTACAAGGGATGTTTACATTCCTTGTAATAGGAATAAAAGTGATCAAAAAAAAAAAGTAAAAAAAAAGTGTCAAAATAAAAAAAATCAGTAAAATAAAAATAAAAAATGAAAAAAAAAAAAAAAAAGTAAAACGCCCCTGTCCCTGGTAGCTTGCGCTCAGAAGCGAACACGCATGTAAGTCCCGTCCACATATGTAAACACCGTTCAAACCCCACATGGGAGGTATCGCCGCGTGCGGTAGAGTGCGAGCAACAATTCTAGCACTAGACCTCCTCTGTAACTCGAAAATAGTAACCTGTAAAAAAAAATTAAACGTCGCCTATGGAGATTTTTAAGTACCGAAGTTTGGCGCCATTCCATGAGTGTGCGCAATTTTAAAGCGCGACATGTTAGGTATCTATTTAGTCGGCATAACATCATCTTTCACATTATACAAAAAAATTGGGTTAACTTTACTGTTTTGTTATTTTTTAATTTGTGAAACCGTTTTTTTCCCCAAAAAAAGGCGTTTGAAAAATTATTGCGCAAATACCGTGCAAGATAAAAAGTTGCAATGACCGCCGTTTTATTCCCTAGGGTGTCTGCTAAAAAATATATATATATATATATATATATAATGTTTGGGGGTTCTGATTAATTTTCTAGCAAAAAAATGATGATTTTTACATGAAGGAGAGAAGTGTCAGAATAGGCCCGGTGGAGAAGTGGTTAAGCACTTAGCGCCACTATTTTTTCTAACTTTTCATTTGTTTTGTAAAGGGTTAAAATACTGTACACAATATATAAAAATGACCGATCACTGTGCTTTGCAAATTGTAGTCCACATTGCTACATATGTCAAGTAGGGTGACCACATGTCCCGGATTTCCCGGGACAGTCCCGCATTTTGCAGGTCTGTCCCGGGCACCTTCATTCCAGGACAATACAGTGTCCCGGAATGAAACTGACACAGCCACCCCCCGGGCCAATCTGATGCCCCCAAAAATGGCCGCCACATCACCGCTTTACTCACTGACAGTACTTGTCCTGGCCGGTAATGCCTGGAGGAGCACAATCCCTGGCCCCTGCTTGTGATTGGAGAAATCATAAATCCCGCCTCTTGTGTCCAATCACTGTGCTGTGATTCGTTACAGCACAAGCTGATTTTTGGGAAGGGAAGGTGTCCCTGAATGGTAGTTTGGAAATGTGGTCACCCTAATGTCAAGCCAAAAACGTTGTTTTACGGTTTTGGATGAAGTGGGAAAGGATTAGAACTTCTGTCATGTATATATGTAAAGTGACTAAAGCACTGGTGTAAATACTTAAATAACCACAAATAAATAGATGATAAACAAATGATAAAAGCTGCAACCAAAAAAATGTGCTCTGACACTGTGATAAAGTGAATAAATTGTGTGAAGTTGCGCTAAAATCAACCTACTATTTATAAAAATAGATCATAAAAATGCGAACAGTGAAAATAAAATAATGTGATAAAATCCAATAATAACAAACAAATTCAATATTCAAGACGTGTGAACAGTTTAAATTCAGGAAAAATAGAGGAAACGTCCATAAGGTGTGGGTGGGCTTTCCTGATTAATATGCAGACTCTGCAAATGATTCCCTGCTGTTAGTATGCCAACCTAATTCACAGACATGCAGCTGCAGGTGAAGGTTTCAGGTGTTTTTCACTTGGATTCCTATTTCAGTAATGCTCCGTGCAGCGTAACTCTCAAAAGGAACCAGAAACAATAAACCATAGCGCAATATGCTGTTATATTGTGAATTGGGATAAGTGCCAAAATAACTCACATTTGATCAGTAGGACAAGCGCTTATTACGATCAGATACACTCTAGAGCTCTCTCAGTCTCCTGGGTTCGTCACTAGGCTCCTCACCTACGCGTTACGTCACTTGTCACGTGACTTTATCCTGTCATGTGTGTACTACTGTCCACACTCCCCCTTGTTGCCTTATGGGACATGTATAAACTGCATTGAAGAGCGGTAAAATATTGTAAATATGAAAATATTTCAAATAGCTTGCTGTAAATGTATTTAATTTAGCTAACTGAATATATTTAATTTAGCTAACCGAATATATTTCAATTAGCTTGCTTTATCTGTGAGATATTAAATCTTAAATATAGGTTTTATTCAGCAACACCCTCAATTCCTGTCCTGCTGACAACAGTTTCTTTTTTTCTTCCATAAAGTTTTATTGAGCAAATTCACAGGAATCACAGTACAAGGTTTGAAACAGAACAAGTGCATTCAAAGAGAACCAGTTTTTGGTACAACTTAAACAAACATTACAGGCAGGTGTGAGATTGTCTCCAGCTTTTGTATAAGTGAGAGTGAAGGTGCGGATGGGCCGGAGCCTTTATTAGTTTGATTCGCATTCCGACCGCCTGCTAACTTTGCTACATTACTTGTTGTTTCCAACACCAAAGAGATGGTGTCTAAGAGATGGTGATAGGGGGATAGGATGAGGGGGACAATATCTACTCATGTTGAGGGGGTATGGGACTGGAGGGGGGGTAGGGGAAGGGGGAGAGGGATCAGAGCACAACGGGCAGCAGCGAAAGGGGGGGGCGGGGGTGGGGTGGGGTTGAGGATGAGGGTGAGGATGAGGGGAGTGACCACTCGCTTGAACCTCCGTAGGAGAGAGGGGGATATAGAGCCCCTCAGAGATCAGACTCTAGTCAGAGGGAGCATGCTGTTTGTATTCAGCTGTTGTTTTGAAGTGTGACCAGCAGGACCAGGTACTCGAGAAATTCTCCAGTCTCTCTTGAGAGATGTGGATCAGCTCTTCCATGTCGCAGATTCTAGAGATGGTCGCAAACCATTCTTTAAGTGACGGTATATGGCAGGAGCGCCAGTGTTTGGGAATGCACAACCTGGTAGCATTCACCATGTGCATGGCTAGGGATTTAAAATAATCTTTTCTCGAGAGAGAAGTGTGATGCAGGAGGAATTGTGCTGGTGTGAAATCCAAGGTGTAAGTGGTGATTGATGCGATGCATCTGTGTACTTCCCTCCAAAAGGGTTGGATGTGTGAGCATTCCCACCAAATATGTACCATGGTTCCCACCTCTGTATTGCATCTCCAGCATATATTGGAGGTTGAAGGGGCAAACTTATGAAGGAGAGATGGGGTCCTATACCATCTAGTGAGCACTTTTTACCCATTCTCCTGGATGGCGACGTTCAACGACCCCCTGTGTGCGTATTCATGAATTCTCGTCCATTCAACTGGTGTCAGGGGGGTAGGTAGATCTCTGTTCCACGAGGCCTGCGATGGCGAAAGGGTGGAATCAGTAGGTTCTATGAGTAAAGCGTAGAGCAGGGAAATAAGGTGTCATTGGGGGTTCTACGATAGCAGAGGGTTTCGAAAGGGGTAAGTGGTCTTGTCCAGCTGCCCTGAGCTGCATGTGTGGATAGAAAGTTACATATTTGTCTGTACGTCCAGAAGGGGAAGGTAGAGGTGTTGGAAATGAGCCTGAGGTCCTCTATCGAAGCGAGCTTACCGTCAGTGTACAGTTGGGAAGCAAGGATGTCCTGAAACGGCCATTCTTGTTTGAGGAAGGTAGGTGACTTGCCTGGGATAAAGTCGGGATTTCCTCTCAGCGTAGTCAGCGGGCCCGGGGTGGGTGAGAGGGAACCTCTGGTAGGGGACCACCTAAGAAGCATTAAGGAAGTGTGGATGAAAGGATGTGAGGTCAGGGGCTGTGGCCATTGTTTCGGGGATAGCCATGGGAGAAGACGTAGCGGAATGGGTGAGAAAAAGTCTTCGATAGCGATCCAGACCTTTTCAAGGGGGTGAATGGACCAGTCCGCGATTCTCGTAAGGTGACAAGCCACGTAGTATTTATACAGGTCTGGGAGAGCAATACCCCCTTTAGGCTTGGGCAAGGTGAGTCTGGTGTATTTGATTCTAGGAGGGGAACCTTTCCATAGAAATGTCGAGCAGGCCTTCCGATAAGAGGAAAAGAATCCTGCGGATATATGCATCGGGATGGTTTGGATCAAGTACAATATACGTGGTAGGACAATCATTTTGATCAGCGCCGCTCGGCCAAACCACGAGACATTCAGTGAAGACCACTCCAAGAAGTGGTCTTGGGCTTTTTTCAGGGCAGGGTGGAAGTTAAGAGCATATAGATCTTTGAGGCAGGGTGGGATCCGAATCCCAAGATAGGAAATAGCAGTCTTTTCCCAGTGAAATGGGAAAGATTCCTGACAATGGATGACTTCCTGTGGTGGGAGGCTGATATTCAGGGCGTGGGACTTTGTGTAGTTAATTTTAAGGTTTGAAATTGTACCAAAGGCTTCCAGGTCATGTAAGAGAGATGCAAGGGAGGTTCGCGGGGATGTGAGGGAGAGCAGGATATCGTCCGCGAAGGCGGCCACTTTAAAGTCTTTGCCTTTGACCATCAAACCCCTAATATCCGGGTTTTCTCTAAGTTTGTTTAAGAGGGGTTCTAAAGAGAGAATGTAGATCAGGGGGGAGAGGGGGCAACCCTGGCGTGTGCCGTTGTTGATGGAGAAGGCGCTTGACAGGTGGCCGTTAACTCTCACTGCCGCCGTGGGGTTCGAGTATAATGCCATTATGGAGGTGAGCATGCGGTCCTCCAAACCCACCCCTTTTAGGACCTCTCGCATGTAGTCCCAGGCCACTCTGTCAAACGCCTTCTCCGCATCAAGGGAAAGCAAAAAGCCTGGTGTTTTAGTTGAAGTAAGCCAGTGATGTAGGTTAAGGGTTTGTATGGTCTTGTCCCGTGCTTCCCTGCCTGGGACAAAACCCACTTGATCATTGGAGATAAGACCGGGGATTAGAGGTATTAACCTGTTGGCAAGGATTTTGGCATACATTTTTATATCGACATTAAGGAGTGAGATCGGCCTATAATTCCTCCACCTGGAGGGGATCCTTCCCTTCCTTAGGGATTACAGTGATGTGTGCCTCTAATAGTCTGTTAGGTCGGTCTTGTGGGTTGGCCAGGGCATTAAACATCTGTAGAAGGTTGGGGGCAAGGATATCTGCAAAAGACTTATAATACTGGAGGGTGTACCCGTCTGGGCCCGGGCTTTTGCCCAGCTTCATTTGTTTCAGGGCTATCTCCAGCTCTCCTGTCGAGAATTGTCCCTCTAAGGCAGTGGTTCTCAACTCCAGTCCTCAGGGCCCACCAACAGGCCAGGTTTGCAAGATAACTGCAATGCATCACAGGTGATATAATTTGCTGCTCAGGGATTGCAGTATTCTAGTCTGCATCTCACCAAATTAATAATTAAAATCTGGCCTGTTAGTGGGTCCTGAGGACAGGAGTTGAGAACCACTGCTCTAAGGATTGTGCTTGTTGGGGGGAGAGGGGTTTGGGGCCATGCTGAGCGAGAAAGTCCGCGATGAGCGTTTGACGTGTCTCCCCCGATGCTCGGGGTGGCTGGGTAGGGCGAAGGTTGTAGAGCTTTCGGTAGAAAGACTCGAATTCTTTCGCGATGTCCTCACTCTTGGCCAGGAGGGTGCCCTGGGGGTCGCGTAAGGTATGCATGGTGGACGAGAGTTTGGCCTTCTGGACTGACCGCGCTAAAAGGCGCCCACTCTTATTTGCATGTTCATAAAAGACTCTCTGGCCAAGAATGTAGCGTCTTCTCGCGCGTTTACCCAATTCGTCTGCAAGAAGTGTGCGGAACTGAGTTAGTTCCTGAAGGGTGTTCTGGGCTTGTGTTTGTTTGTGGGACAGCTCTAGTGCTCTAATCCTTTTGATAAGAGTATTCACCTTCTCCTGATAAGCTTTTTTGGCCTTTTTTGAATTCAGGGTAAGCAGTTCTCCCCGTACCACGCATTTGTGGGCTTCCCATATGGATATTAGAGAAATGTCAGGATTAGCATTCTCCTGAAAATAAAGCTTGATGCATGAGCGGATCCGTTCCAATGAGGTTGGGTCTGTCAGGCAGGAAGGGTTGAACCGCCATACTTTAGTCTTGGGTAGTGATGAGCCGAACACCCCCGGGTTCGGTTCGCACCAGAACCCGCGAACGGACCGAAAGTTCGAACGAACATTAGAACCCTATTAAATACAATGGATGCGAACGTTCGAATTCTAAAGTGCTAATTATAAAAACTATTATGCATGTTATTGTCCTAAAAAGGGTTTGGGAACCCGGGTTCTGCACCAGGGGACATGTATCAATGCAAAAATAAGTTTTAAAAACGGTCGTTTTCCGGGAGCAGTCATTTTAATGATGCATAAAGTGAAAAAAAAAAAGTCAAATATTCCTTTAAATATCGTACCTGGGGGGTGTCTAAAGTATGCCTGTGAAGTGCCACGTGTTTCCCGTGTTTAGAACTGTCCCTGCACAAAATGACACTTCTAAAGGAAAAAAAAGCCATTTAAAACTGCTTGCGGCTTTAATGTAATGTCTGGTCCCGGTAATATGGATGAAAATCTTTAAGAAAAATGGCATAGCTACCCCATGACCCCCCCCCTACCCCAGCCCATTACCAGCCCCTTTGGGTCTTGTATGGATATTAAGGGGAACCCCGCACATAAAATAAAAAAGGCCCTATATACTCTGAACAGCCGTATACAGGCGGTGCATACAAGACAGGGACTGTAGGTTTGTTCTTATGTAGAATCTGTTTGTAATTTTGAACAGGTACATTGTTGAAGTGTAGCTCCAGACCAAAAATCTATTTTTAAACTTTTTGGAAAACATAGGTAAGGGTTATCACCCCTGTAACATTTGTTTTGCTGTCTGTGCCCCTGTTCAGAACATTTCACCTCACTTTCCGTCCTAATGACAACTGTTTTTGAAATGTGGTGTTTTTCTTGAAACAAGGATTGCTGATAAAGCATCAGTACAGAGGAGACACCTTTCTCCCATATTTATTCTTACAGGAGAGAATTTTCCTTCCTAGTGGTAGATTTCCTCTCACTTCCTGTTGTCTTCTTGCGTTTGCAAGTAGGAGTCGTTTGTAAGTTGGATGTTTGAAAGTAGGGACCTGCCGTATATACTCTGCAGAAATAGGCCCCTTAGTTGTTGGTGTTGGCACAACACTGTAAGCACTCACAGTTACTCTTGGTTGGTGCTGGAACGCCCTGCTGTCAACTATTATATCAGGAATTTTAATTACATATAATTGTTGAACAGTGGTAGTAAAAATTGGGCCTTTGATGGTGGTGCTGGTGCCACAACACTGTAAGCCCTGACAGTTACTCTTGGTGGGTGCAGCAATGGGCCCTGCTGTGAATTATTAGATCAAGAATTGTAATTACATGCCCCTGTTGAACAGGGGCTGAAAAATTGGGCCTTAGGCACTGGTGGCACAACACTGCAACCCTTCACAGATACTGTACTTGGAGCACAGCAATGAGCCCTGTTGCAAAGTATTGCTTCAAAAATTGTAATGACACGCCCCTGTTAAACAGGGGCTGAAAAATTGGGCCTTAGGCACTGGTGGCACAACACTGCAACTCCTCACAGATACTGTACTTGGAGCACAGCAATGAGCCCTGTTGCAAAGTATTGCTTCAAAAATTGTAATTACACGCCCCTGTTAAACAGGGGCTGAAAAATTGGGCGTTAGGCACTGGTGGCGGCACCCATAAACAAAAATGATCTTCCAAGCTATCATCATCAATCGTATCATTGAGGACTCGGAGGAGGAGGATAGCCAGTCAACATAACAGCACAGGCACTCAGCATCAGCATCAGTCTTGAAGGGATGTGACATTTTAAAATCAATTAGTCTGTTATATCAGCATCAGGTGTGTGGTAGCTGGTGGTGATCCAAGACTGGTTCATCTTGATGAAAGTCAGTCGATCAACCGAGTCGGTGGACAGGCGCACCCTGTGATCCGTGACAAATCCTCCAGCAGCACTGAATGTGCGTTCCGAAAGAACGCTGGATGCAGGACAGGCCAGTAGCTCAATTGCATACTGTGCAAGCTCTGGCCAGTGATCCATCCTCAAGACCCAGTAAGCCAGAGGATTTTCGGTGGGGAAGGTGTCCAAGTCTGACCTTGCCCCTAGATATTCCTGCACCATGTTTATCAGACGCTGGCGATGGTTGCTGGAACCGATCATACTTTGGGGCTGCGGACTAAAGAATTGTCTGAACGCATCGGTCAGACGGCCACCTTCCCCACCGCTCCTTCTTTGACTGGCCGAAGCCTCAGCAACTCGTTGTCCAGGACCAGGAGTTTGCAACCTCCCAGTCTCTGGGAACGCGTTGCACAGACCTTTCTGCAAGGCCTCCCGGAGTTGTCTCATCCTCTGCTCCCTCTGCGACGGTAACATAAGGTCCGCAACCTTACCCTTGTACCGTGGATCAAGGAGAGTGGCCAGCCAGTAATGGTCCCTCTCCTTGATCCGAAGAATACGAGGATCCTTCCGCAGACTTTGCAGGATCAGGGAGGCCATGCAGCGTAGGTTTGCTGAGGCATTCGCTCCGGAGTCCTCTGGGTCACTAAGGACGACATGATCCGCAGCCACCTCCTCCCAGCCACGTACAAGTCCACTGGTTTCTTGGGACTGTAAATCATCCCTAAAAGACTGCTGCTGATGATGCTGAGTGCCAGCCTCCACCTCCATGCTGACACAATCCTCCTCCTCCTCCTCCTCCTCCTCCTCCTCCTCTTCCTGTGCGATGGGTGGGACAGAAGGAACACTGTCTGGGTAAAGGGGGCCTTGAGAGGCAAGGAAGTCCTCCTCTTCCTGCCTCTGTTCTGCCTCAAGTGCCCTGTCCATTATTCCACGCAGCGTGTGCTCCAACAGGTGGACAAGAGGTACAGTGTCACTGATGCATGCACTGTCACTGCTCACCATCCTCGTGGCCTCCTCAAATGGTGCCAGGACAGTGCATGCATCCCTGATCATGCCCCACTGGCGTGGAGAAAAAAAACCAAGCTCCCCTGACCCTGTCCTGGTGCCGTAGTCGCACAGGTACTCATTGATGGCCCTCTGCTGCGTGTGCAGCCGCTGCAGCATGGCCAACGTTGAGTTCCACCTGGTGGGCATGTCACATATAAGGCGGTTCTTGGGCAGGTTCAACTCCTTTTGCAGCTCAGCCAGGCGAGCACTGGCATTATAAGATCTGCGGAAATGCACACAGACTTTCCTGGCCTGCCTCAGGACATCCTGTAAGCCCGGGTACCTGCCCAAGAAGCGCTGCACCACCAGGTTAAGGACGTGAGCCACACAGGGCACATGGGTCAGTTGTCCCTGTCGGAGGGCGGAGAGGAGGTTGGTGCCATTGTCGCAAACCACCATTCCTGGCTTAAGCTGGCGTGGCGTCAACCACCTCTCGGCCTGGCCCTGCAGAGCAGACAGGACCTCTGCCCCAGTGTGGCTTCTGTCCCCCAAACACACCAGCGCAAGCACGGCATGGCATCTTTTTGCCTGCGTACTTGCGTAGCCCCGTGAACGGCTACGGAGCACCGCTGGTTCATAGGACAAACCACAGGAAGAGGCCATGGAGGAAGAAGAAGAGGAGGGGGTGGAGGAGAGAGGTGTGTCACAACCAGTAGTAGCATTTTGGAGGCGTGGCGGTGGGACAACCTCCAACACTACTGCACCTTGTCCTGAATCCTTCCCAGCTGCCAAAAGAGTGACCCAATGGGCCGTGAAAGAAAGGTAACGTCCCTGTCCATGCCTGCTGGACCATGAGTCAGCGGTAATATGCACCTTACCGCTGACCGCCCTGTCCAGCGAGGCCAAGACATTGCCTTCCACATGCCGGTAGAGAGCCGGAATAGCCTTCCGTGAGAAAAAGTGGCGTTTGGGAACCTGCCACTGAGGAACCGCACATTGCACAAACTCACGGAAGGGGGCCGAGTCTACCAACTGAAAAGGCAGCAGTTGAAGCGCTAGCAATTTAGCCAAGCTAGCATTCAACCGCTGGGCATGTGGATGGCTGGGAGTGAACTTCTTTCGACGGTCCAGCAGCTGGGGCAGGGAAATTTGCCTGCTAGAATCGGACGTCGGTGTACTGCTAGCAGAGTGGGCGCAAGTACTTGGCTGTGACACACCTAATTCTACACCTTCATTCCTCTCAGTGCATGTTTCAGAGAGGACTGAAGTTATAGTGGGGTTGGAGATCCCAGCTGATGCGGTGCAAGGAGAGGTCCGCTTTGTTCTTTGGTGTGGGTCTTTGAGGTAGGCTTGCCAACGAGCTGCATGGCAGGTCAACATATGTCTGGTCAGGCATGTGGTACCCAAGCGGCTGATGTTTTGGCCACGCGATATACGCTTGAGACATATGTTGCAAACAGCAGCTGTGCGATCTGATGCACTAGCCTCAAAAAAGGCCCACACCAAAGAACTTTTTGAATGACGGGCAGAGGCAGCGCCCTGCACAGGCGGAGCTCTGCGGTGTGATTCCGTCGGTGTACTGCCCTTACGCTGGCCACCAAAGGGCATCCTGCCTCGTTGGAGATGTGCCTCCTCCTCATCCTCCTCCTCCTCCTCTCTCCTATTAGGCACCCACGTGGAGTCATTGACCTCATCATCCCCTCCCTCCTCATCACTGGAGCCAATCTGGCAGTATGCTGCAGCTGCTGGAACATGACTGCCAGATTGGTGTCCTTCTTGAGCATCCCCTCTGTCTGCTCTCACGCTACTGCCTTCCTCTAGCTGGGTTTCATCATCAGACCCTTCGAAACGCTGGGCATCCTCCTGGAGCATGTACCCAACACTGTGCTGAAACAGTTCGGGGGACTCCTCAGGAGGAGGACATGGTGGGTCTAGGGAAGGAGTGACTGATGATTTGTCTGACATTGATACCAGGGAAGACGACGCTTTGGCAGCTGCTTTTCCAGTACCCTGAGCCTGGGTGAGAGAGGATGAGGAGGAGGAGGAGGGCTTGGTCATCCACTCTACCAAGTCTTCGGCATGATGTGGCTCAACATGTCCAGCTGCCGAAAAGAAGGACAAGCGTGTCCCATGGCCATGTGCTGATGACAATGCACCGCGTCCACGACCAGCACTGTTGCCCCCAGACACAGAGCCTGCTTGCCCTCTTTTATTGCCTCCTGACTGTCTGCCTCTCCTTGTTTGCCTTCCAGACATTCTAATAGATGGCCTGCAGGGAGATGGGAAAAAAGCAATAAGGGCTACCTTGAGGTGTCCTTCTCTGTCCCTTGAAACAAGGACTTTCACAGTGAAAGAAACTGACACTGTCCCTACCTAGAGTTTTCTGTCCCTAGAATAAATGTTTTTTTTAATCACAATATAGCACAAGGAAAATTAACTCACTGTCCTTACAGGTCCCTGGAAACAAGGACTTGCAGAGTGAAAGAAACTGACACTGTCCCTACCTAGAGTTTTCTGTCCCTAGAATAAATGTTTTTTTTAATCACAATATAGCACAAGGAAAATTAACTCACTGTCCTTACAGGTCCCTGGAAACAAGGACTTGCAGAGTGAAAGAAACTGACACTGTCCCTACCTAGAGTTTTCTGTCCCTAGAATAAATGTTTTTTTTAAGCACAATATAGCACAAGGACAATTAACTCACTGTCCTTACAGGTCCCTGGAAACAAGGACTTGCAGAGTGAAAGAAAAAAAACACTCTCCCTACCTACAGTTTTCTGTCCCTAGAAAAAATGTTTTTTTTAATCACAATATAGCACAAGGAAAATTAACTCACTGTCCTTACAGGTCCCTGGAAACAAGGACTTGCAGAGTGAAAGAAACTGACACTGTCCCTACCTAGAGTTTTCTGTCCCTAGAATAAATGTTTTTTTTAATCACAATATAGCACAAGGACAATTAACTCACTGTCCTTACAGGTCCCTGGAAACAAGGACTTGCAGAGTGAAAGAAACTGACACTGTCCCTACCTAGAGTTTTCTGTCCCTAGAATAAATGTTTTTTTTAAGCACAATATAGCAAAAGGACAATTAACTCACTGTCCTTACAGGTCCCTGGAAACAAGGACTTGCAGAGTGAAAGAAAAAAAACACTCTCCCTACCTACAGTTTTCTGTCCCTAGAAAAAATGTTTTTTTTAATCACAATATAGCACAAGGAAAATTAACTCACTGTCCTTACAGGTCCCTGGAAACAAGGACTTGCAGAGTGAAAGAAACTGACACTGTCCCTACCTAGAGTTTTCTGTCCCTAGAATAAATGTTTTTTTTAATCACAATATAGCACAAGGACAATTAACTCACTGTCCTTACAGGTCCCTGGAAACAAGGACTTGCAGAGTGAAAGAAACTGACACTGTCCCTACCTAGAGTTTTCTGTCCCTAGAATAAATGTTTTTTTTAAGCACAATATAGCACAAGGACAATTAACTCACTGTCCTTACAGGTCCCTGGAAACAAGGACTTGCAGAGTGAAAGAAAAAAAACACTCTCCCTACCTACAGTTTTCTGTCCCTAGAAAAAATGTTTTTTTTAAGCACAATATAGCACAAGTAAAATTAACTCACTGTCCTTACAGGTCCCTGGAAACAAGGACTTGCAGAGTGAAAGAAAAAAAACACTCTCCCTACCTACAGTTTTCTGTCCCTAGAAAAAATGTTTTTTTTAATCACAATATAGCACAAGGAAAATTAACTCACTGTCCTTACAGGTCCCTGGAAACAAGGACTTGCAGAGTGAAAGAAACTGACACTGTCCCTACCTAGAGTTTTCTGTCCCTAGAATAAATGTTTTTTTTAAGCACAATATAGCACAAGGACAATTAACTCACTGTCCTTACAGGTCCCTGGAAACAAGGACTTGCAGAGTGAAAGAAAAAAAACACTCTCCCTACCTACAGTTTTCTGTCCCTAGAAAAAATGTTTTTTTTAATCACAATATAGCACAAGGAAAATTAACTCACTGTCCTTACAGGTCCCTGGAAACAAGGACTTGCAGAGTGAAAGAAACTGACACTGTCCCTACCTAGAGTTTTCTGTCCCTAGAATAAATGTTTTTTTTAATCACAATATAGCACAAGGACAATTAACTCACTGTCCTTACAGGTCCCTGGAAACAAGGACTTGCAGAGTGAAAGAAACTGACACTGTCCCTACCTAGAGTTTTCTGTCCCTAGAATAAATGTTTTTTTTAAGCACAATATAGCACAAGGACAATTAACTCACTGTCCTTACAGGTCCCTGGAAACAAGGACTTGCAGAGTGAAAGAAAAAAAACACTCTCCCTACCTACAGTTTTCTGTCCCTAGAAAAAATGTTTTTTTTAATCACAATATAGCACAAGGAAAATTAACTCACTGTCCTTACAGGTCCCTGGAAACAAGGACTTGCAGAGTGAAAGAAACTGACACTGTCCCTACCTAGAGTTTTCTGTCCCTAGAATAAATGTTTTTTTTAATCACAATATAGCACAAGGACAATTAACTCACTGTCCTTACAGGTCCCTGGAAACAAGGACTTGCAGAGTGAAAGAAACTGACACTGTCCCTACCTAGAGTTTTCTGTCCCTAGAATAAATGTTTTTTTTAAGCACAATATAGCACAAGGACAATTAACTCACTGTCCTTACAGGTCCCTGGAAACAAGGACTTGCAGAGTGAAAGAAACTGACACTGTCCCTACCTAGAGTTTTCTGTCCCTAGAATAAATGTTTTTTTTAAGCACACTATAGCAGAAGCACAAAACACACTGACACTCTCCCTACCTATCCTTCTCTTTCCCTAAACTAAAGGAATCCAGGTTAAGCAAGAAAGAAATAACAGTCACTGTCCCTGCCTATGCTACTCTATCCCTGCTCCGGAACACACTACACTAGGCCGCCGTGCTGGCGGCCTTTTATAGTGTGGGGCGTGTACTAAACACCCTCAGCAATAATTGGCCACAGGCATCCTGCCTGTGGCCAATCATTGCTCTCCTCGCTGCCGGCGCTGTGATTGGCCAAGCATGCGGGGTCACAGTGCATGCTTGGCCAATCACAGCGCCTGGATGACACTGCGATGGCGTAGTGCATTGTGGGCCGTTCGCGTCACTCGAATTTGGCGCGAACGGCCCAAATCGTTCGATCTTCGTCGAACGATCGAACAGCCAATGTTCGAGTCGAACGTATGTTCGACTCGAACACGAAGCTCATCCCTAGTCTTGGGGTATGTTTCCGGGAACGATAGTGTAACTGTGATGGGGTGGTGATCTGATAAGAACATCGGTTCAATGGAGGCGTGTTGGAGGGCGGGGAGGTCGGTCTGGGATAGAAAAAATAAATCGATTCTGGAGTATTTCTGGTGAGGGGCCGAAAAGTAGGTGTAGTCTTTGGTTGAAGGATAGAGGGTGCGCCATGTGTCATGAAGGGTCAAGGTTTGTAATTGGGCTTTAATTTGGCGTAATGCCTTATAAGGCAGAGATGTCGAGGCCGTGGAGGTGTCTAGGAGGGGGTTTAAGGGCACATTAATGTCGCCTCCCAGGAGGACCAGGCCGCTCTAGAATGAGGACAGAAGGGCACATGTCTTGCGGAAGAAGGAGACCTGATGTTCATTAGGGCAATAGATGTTAGCCAGTGTGATAGGTTTAGTTGCGTATGTTCCCTTAATAAAAATGAATCTGCCTTCAGGATCCGCTAGGGAGTCAGTCAAGAGGAAGTTGGCGTGTTTTGAAATAAGGATCGAGACTCCCTTGGATTTGGCGACCGGGTTAGTGGCGTGTAGGGCGGAGCGATATATGTGATTAGTCAGTTTGGGGATAGCATCAGATCGGAAATGCGTCTCCTGCAGGAAGATAAAGTGAGCCTTATGTTTGGTGAGCGAAACCTGCTGACAACAGTTTCACCAGACAGGAAGGGCTCTTTCACACGGACGGTCCGTTCAGGTCCGCCTGTCAGTTTTTTAGGCGGACCTGAACGGATGCTCCATGTACCCCTATGGAGCCACGGATGTCAGCGGTGACATGTCTGCTGACATCCGACCCGCTCCGATCCGCCAAAGTGTGACGGAGGATAACCCTACTTTTCCATCCATCTGTGGATCGGATGACAACGGACTCTACGGTCCGTCGTCATCCGATCCCCCATAGGGGAGAGCAGCGCTCTGACAGGGCGGTCCCTGCACAGTGTGCGGGGACCGCCCAGTTATACCCCCCGAAAAAACGTTTTGCCTGGACATACACTGTAAGGTGGTAAATAATCAGTGGCTTTTAATGACTTCTGGGGTTTACCCAATACTAATCATATTCTTGTGTTCTTGTGCCAAAAAACAGCCCTTCATTAGCCTAATTATTTTCTACAAATTAAAAAAAATAAAAAAAACAGACAGCAAAAGAAAACATCAAATAGAAATTTTAAAGCAACAGTGCCTAAAATTGAGCAAATACACAAAAAGGACAAAAACGGTAAAAAAAAATAAAAAAAAATACAAAGACAATAAAGACTATTCATCAAAATTACCGCTCAAAATTCTCATTTTTCAACTAGATTTGTTTTTTTGGAATCTTGGGTGAAAACTGAAAACATGATACCCCCCCAAAAGTCTCTGATTCTGTGGAACTGTCCCAGAGTTCTAATAAAATCCTGGCAGCTGTGCCCCACTGCTGGTCTGGGTACCAAGTTCTTCTATGCCTCCCTCCCGCACACAGGAAATATTATATAAGACATAGGGGCTGTGGGGTGTACAGACTTTATACTGGGGGCTGGATGGGGGCAATTTCCCCCTAGAGGCTGGTCACCCAGAGTTGTAACAGCCCAACTTCACAACAAGATAGATAAGTGGCAATGCTGCTGATTGACTGCGTCCCCCAGAGGGCACAGGAGGTTTCCCATGACTTTTTTCTCTGCGGCTCACTTCGCTAGATCATGTTTTATGCTGGAGCCACCAAGAAGTTAGTGATGAGAAACTTCCTGTTCTGGGCACTGAGATATGTGCAGCGGGTTCCAGTAGGTCAGCAGCATTGTCACCAATTGATGGGTCACCTTCTGAAAGTGCCCCCTCTCCCTCTCCAGAGCATCACTGCCCCCCTGCTCCACTTAGCAACAACGCCTCCTCTCCCATACCAGTTCCCCCTCATCCTGCCAAGAGAATCAGCCCCCCCCCCAGAGAGCACCAATACCCCCCCTCTGAGCAACAATGTCCCCCTTCTCCAACTGAGCATAAGTGCCCGCTCTCCATCCCCATAGCATCACAACCCCTTCTCCTCCACTTAGCACCAATACCCCCCCCTCTGAGCAACAATGTCCCCCTTCAACTGAGCATAAGTGCCCGCTCTCCATCCCCATAGCATCACAACCCCTTCTCCTCCCTCCGGGGCCGCCATCAGGGGGGTACAGGCAGTATACCTGTAAGGGGCCCGGAGGCCCCCGAGGGGCCCGGATGGCAACCCCCCTTTTTTTTGTAAGGGGCCCAGAGGTCCCCAGGGCACAAGATGGCAACCCCCCCTTTAAAAAAAAAAAATTATAATTTTTTTTTTTTTTTCTCTCTTTTTTTTTTGTAAGGGGCCCATAGGTCCCCAGGGTCCCGGATGGCAACCCCCCATTTTTTTTGTAAGGGGCCCAGAGGTCCCAGGGGCCTGGTGGTCCCCAGGGCCCCGGATGGCAACCCCCCCTTTTTTTTTCTTATAATTTTTTTTATTTATTCTTTATTTATTTTTTAATTTTTTTTTCTCTCTTTCTTTTTTTGTAAGGGGCCCAGAGGTCCCCAGAGGCCCGGAGGTCCCCAGGGCCCTGGATGGCAACCCCCCCTTTTTTTTATAATTTTTATTTATTTATTTATTTTTTATTATTTTTTTTGTAAGGGGCCCAGAGGTCACCAGGGCCCCGGATGGCAACCCCTCCTTTTTTTTTGTTCTTTTTTTTTTAATACATTTTTTGCTCGTCAGCACCCAAAGCCCCCCCCGACCTCAACAATTCGCGGCGACAGCACACCACCCACCCCCCCCCGGTTCTCCTCTGCTCCAGGGGGCCCATGCCTGAAGCTGTGTAAGGGGCCCCAAAATTTCTGATAGTGGCCCTGCCTCCCTCCTCCACTTAGTACCAATGCCCTCTCTCCCTCCACAGAGTACAAGTTCTACCTCTTTCTTCCCAGAGAACTAGGTCCCCCAACAGAACCCTAATGCCCCCCCCCTCTGAGCAACAATGCCCCTCTTCTCCAGCTGAGCACCAATGCCCCTTCTCCCTCCACATAGTACCAGTTCCCCCTCTCCCTCCCCAGAGAACCATGTCCCCCCCTAAAGAACACTAACGTTCAACCTACAACGGTCCTCTTCTCCAACTGAGCACTAGTGACCCCTCTTCCCCACCACTGGGGCATTTGTTTTCCCTTTGACCAAGGATACCAAGAATTCTTCCTCTCACCAACCACTCCCTTTGGAAAAAAAATTCTCCCAGTAACCACCAACGTCATTTTGTTCCTTCCATTGCTCACTGACGCTGGCATGTTTTTGCTCCCACTGACAATTTATAGCAGGTATTTTTATCCTCCCCCGGGCCAACAACACTGGGGATTTTTGTCCTCTCCTTGACCACTGACCATCAATGTAGGGCATTTTCCTTCCCCCGACCACCAACCGGACATTTTTTTCTCCAGTTGGCCTTAAATGCTGGCCATTATTTCCTCCTGCTGGTCAACAATAGAAGGGGCAATATTACACATACTGCTGACCACTGCTTTATGTTGTACATAACAAAGTGCTGACTACTGTACATACGCTTGACCAAAGTGTTTTTTTTCGGTGCCTCAACAGCTGATAAGTAGTTTCTGACTATTTTAATGAAGTTCTTTAACTACCTCCCTTGTTCTGGGCCGACATCATATGACAGTTTCACCGCGCTTGCGTGCACGCGGGGACACTTGCATGGTGACAGCGGGCGCGCTGTATCCCTGGGACAAAGTGCAACCCTGATCTCGGTAAAGAGCCGATAACATGGCTCTTTACCTATGTGATCAGCTGTGTCCAATCACAGCTGATCACATGTAAACAAGGAAATGCCGTTTATCGGCTCTCCTTGCCTCACACTGGCAGGGTGTGAGGAGAGGAGAGCTGATCAGCGGCATTTCCTCGCAGGGAAGACCTGTACAGGTAATCAGGGCACTGATGATCAGTGCAGCCCTAATAGTGCCCAGCAGTGATGCAAGGCTATGCCAAGCAGTGATGCCAATCTGTGCCCAGCAGTGATGCCAGTTTGTGCCCATCAGTGATGCCAATCTGTGCCCGTCAGTGATGCAAGTCAGTGCTGCCTTTCAGTGCCCATCAGTGCTGCCTACCCATGCCACCTACCATTGCCCATCATTGCCGCCTATCAGTGCTCAGCAGTGCTGCATATTAGTGTCGCCTATCAATTCTACATATTAGTGACTCCTCATCAGTGGCCTTCAGTGCCGTCTCATCAGTGCCGCCCATCAGTGCTGCCTACCCATGCCACCTACCATTGCCCAGCAGTGCCGCCTATCAGTGCTCATCAGTGCTGCATATCAGTGCCGCCTATCAGTGCTGCATATTAGTGCCTCCTCATCAGTGGCCTTCAATGCCATCTCATCAGTGCCGCCCATCAGTAACCATCTGTGCCACCTACCATTGCCCATCAGTGCCGCCTATCAGTGCTCCACATTAGTGCCTAGCAGTGCCTCCTCATCAGTGTCTATCAGTGCAGCCTCATTAGCGCACATCAGTGAAGGAGAAAAATTACTTATTTACAACATTTTCGGACAGAGCTTTTTATTTATTTATTTTTTCAAAAAATGAAAAACCCAATAGTGAATAAATACCACCAAAAGAAAGCTCTATGTGTGTGAAAAAATGATAAAACATTTAATTTGGATACAGTGCTGCATGACCGTGCAATTGTCATTCAAAGTGTGAGAGCGCTAAAAGCTAAAAAATTGGCCTGGGCAAGAAGGGGGTAATTTTACTAAAGATCTGGAGCAACTGCACTTGCAAGTCTATTTGCCTTTAGTAAATCAACCTCAAAGTGTCTGCATTCAGATCCGCGCACCCGCTCCTGTCGGCACATCAGATTTTGACATGCAGGTGTGTTTGTGTAGCCGCTGTGTCTGCGTTCACCTCTATAGGCCGCCCGCCCGCAGCCAGGGGGGGGGGATGCAGGCGCGATAATCAAGGGAGTCTGTAGGCAGGATGGGTGTCAGCTCCTGTCTGAACGAAGCGTTACAGGTTTACTTTTTTTGTTGTAACCCTTTTTTTATTTTATTTTTTCATTTTTTATTCATTCATATAGCGATCTCAGCCATCTGTCAATTGTTCACCTTTGCTCCGAATCTCTGCGTTAAATGTTTATAAAAGCAGAGGCAGAGCGGCAAAACAAAAAAAAAAATCAATCCTTCGGCAATCTTTTTTAATAGGTCTCACGGAGTTTGGCGCGCGGCGTGAAAACGATCGCAGGCTTGGTTGGAGATTTTACAGCAGAGCAAAACCCCTATTACCAGCAAGGTTGGATCCCTTTACAACAGAGAAATAAATTGATTCTCTGTCTGGATGAAGCTGGAAGTCTTTGAAGATGGCGGATCTGGAACACGCCGTTGCTCCCGGTACCCCGAGCTGGATTGTGCACCCCCCCCCCCCTTCTCTCTCTCTCCCGGCAGGGAATAAGAGGCTCTGTGGTCTGTTAGTAATATCAGGAATTAGCAGCGAGTAGAAGAAGCACCTTGGGTTTGGAGGAGCCGGGTGGAGAGGTTGCATTCCCAGGACTCGGCGTTTAGGTTATGAGATTATATTTCCCTGAGTGTTGCGGCTCGGTGTATAAATCATTTTCTCTATCGCTTTTCGCTCTCACAAGGGGTTATGCTAAATATTGCCATGAAATTGCTGCTGAGGGGACCGTCCTGCCAACGCGCCTAGAATCCCGATTGCATTGTTATTCTGCAACGCCGGGTCCTTAAAGCTGAACTCCGGGCGGATAGAAAAATCACACAAATTAATTGCGTTATTATGTCTCCATTAAAGTGTATGGAAGCCCTGAGAATAAAACTTCTCCATCGGCTCCCTTCTGGCTGCTTAACCTCTTCAGCTCCGGAAGGTTTACCCCCCTTCATGACAAGGCCATTTTTTGCGATACGGCACTTTTTTGAGGTTCCATCTTGAGACATATATATATATATATATATATATATATATATATATATATATATATATATGTAGCGATACCTTCAACTAAGGCCGCAAATTTAGTTTGGGCCCTGAAAACAGCTCCGCCAACCCCCAGCAATGTACTCGACCCCCTACTGGCACAGTTATGCCGCGTACACACGACCGCTTTTCTCGACGAGAAAAACGGCATTTTTTTTTCGCCGAGAAAAACGATCGTCTGTGGGCTTTATGTCGTTTTTCTCGTCTAGAAAAACGGCATAAAAAACGACGAGAAAATTTAGAACATGTTCTAAATTTTCTCATCGTTTTGTCCAGTATTTTTTTCCGCGGCAGTTTTCCCATAGGGAGACACTGCCGCGGAGCCCACAGACGGTCGTTTTTCTTGTCAAGAGAAAAAACGACGGGAAAACGACCGTGTGTAGGGAACCAAGCGGTTCCCTCGTTTTTCCTGTCATTATTCACGGCGGTTTTTTAACCGCCGTGAATAATGATCGTGTGTACGCGGCATCAGTATTGGCAGCAATATGTATTTTTTTATACTGTATGAGTAAACCCAGACACCAAGACAATAATGAAAAGGGTATCAAATTTACTTTAAGCTTTTGGTAAGAAAAGTTAACAGTGGTAAGTGGTAACGGTTCACAGATAATAAATTGTAGAGCCCTGCAGCAATAACACACTATGCATTTAAAATGAACACCGACCGTTAACTAGGCGTCCTGTGACGCAGTAACCAAATGAACTAACTAGCTGGCCAGGCCTGGCTCAGATATCTAATGCCCCATACACACGATCATTTTTAATGTCATTTATAAAACTGACGTTTTTCTTGTCATTTTTTTTCTTGTTTCCTCTCAAGCCTGTCTTGCGTACACACCATCATTTTAAAAAATATTCAAGCAAAGCGCAGTGACGTACACCACGTACGATGGCACTATAAAGGGGAAGTTCCGTTCGAATGGCGCCACACTTCATGTTAGTAAAGTTTGTTGAGAGACGATTCGCTCTTTTCAGTCTAGTGCTTTTCAGTCCGTTACAGCGTGAGGAATGTGCTATCTCCATTACGAACGCTAGTTTTACCAGAACGAGCGCTCCCGTCTCATACTTGATTCTGAGCATGCGCATTTTTTTTCACGTCGTTAAAGCATACACATCGTTTTTCACGTCGTTAAAAAAAACGACATGAAAAACGACGTGAAAAAAGAGAGCATGTTCGAAATTTTTAATGCCCGTTTTTCACGTCGTTAAAAATGCTCTGGAGCATACACACGATCATTTTTAATGGCCATTTTTTTTAATGGCATTTTTAACGGCATGAAAAATGATCGTGTGTATGGGGCATTAGACTCAGTCTATAGGAGATGATAGTTTCTTCACCGGCAATTCTTTAAAGGTGGTGCACATTAACAGAATACCATTTGTAATCCAATGGGAAAGTTGTGATGAACTAAACACGTTACTTCATGAACTCTAAGTTCCGCTCTGATATGGATCTTCAGTGAGAGTATCAGAAGCAAACTTGTGGGCCACGACAGTCTATAGGCACATCAGTAACAAACAGTATATGGTCTGAGCATACGCTCGCTCACCCTTCCAGGCGCGATCCCAGTCCGGGAACTTCCACCGACTGTGTCCTCACACACAGTGTACTCCAGCGATCGGGTCCCTGATCCAACCAAGGCTGTAGATAAGCGAAGTCAGATGCCACCCAGGCTCGCAGTGGGGTGGAAGGCTCTTTGGTGCTGCGCAAGGCCTCAGGCTTCAGGCCCTGCACTCCGGCACATCCGCACAGGAGGATCAGTCTCTGAAGTCTCGTGTCCCAAAGAGCCCGAGCCCAGCCTCGCCTCCTCCTTTTATAACCCCTCCCATGAGTCTCTGGGGTGGAAACATGCCGAAAAGGATTCTGGGCAACGTAGTCTCTCTCCTCTGCTTTCACTTCCAGTAAAGTCTTTTCTCTACTTCCTCCCGACTCACCTCTCACCCAGAAAGTCCTGTCTCTCTCTCTCTTAAAGGGGAATACCCCGCTACACACTATATATATATATATATATATATATATATAGCAATACATGAACTGAGAAAAATTTTGTGTATATTGCGCTGACATATATCTAGTAGCAGCCAGCACAACACTAAAGCCACGTACACACGATAGGTTTAACCGATGAAAACAGTCCGATGGACTTTTTTCATCGGACAAACCGATCGTGTATGGGCCCTATCGGTCTTTAGAACATGTTTTAAATGTATCCGATGGTTAAAAAACCGATAGCAAATTACTATCGTCTGTGGGGAACTCCATCGGATAAAAAACCCACGCATGCTCAGAATCAAGTCGACGCATGCTCAGAAGCATTGAACTTCATTTTTCGCGGCTCATCGGAGTGTTTTACGTCAAGGCGTTTGGAGCGGTCGGTTTTTTGACTGATGGCGTGTGGGCAAGACTGATGGAAGTCAGCTTCATCGGTTTTTCCGATGGAAAAATCCATCGGTTAAAAAACCATAGGAAATCCGATCGTGTGTACAGGGCTTAAAGCCTCGTACACACGGTCGGACTTCCATCAGACTTTTCCGTGGATTTTTGTCCGAATGTAGTTGGCCGGGCACACCCATAGCATACGGTGTGTATGCTATGGGTGTGCCCGGCCAACTACATTCGGACAAAAATCCACGGAAAAGTCTGATGGAAGTCCGACCGTGTGGTGTACAGGACTTTTCTGCAAACTTTCCCAAAACTTTTTCCCAACATCACGTGGTTTTTCTGCTCTTTTCTGCTCTTTACCGCCACCCTTTGGTCAACTTCTGCTATTGTTGGTTGATTTTAACATTATTTGTTTTGTCCATCGGACAAAAGTCAGATGGTTTTCTGTACACACGGTCGGACTTTGCTCCATAGGACTTTTGTTGGCAAAAAGTTTGTCCGTTTGCAGACCGAACATTTGTCCGATGAAAACCAAAAAAGTTTGTCCGATGGAGCGTACACGCGGTCGGATTTTTTGTTAAACTTGCTCAAAATGAAGTTTGTTGGCAAAAAGTCCGACCGTGTGTACGAGGCTTTAGACAAGTGTAAATCAAGGAATAAGTAAAAAGTGAAATTACAGTGGGTATGGAAAGTATTCAGACCCCCTTCAATTTGTCACTCTTTGTTATATTGCAGCCATTTGCTAAAATAATTCAAGTTCATTTGTTTTCCTCATTAATGTACACACAGCACCCCCATAATGTACACACAGCACCCCATAATGTACACACAGCACCCCATAATGTACACACAGCACCCCATATTGACAGAAATACACAGAATTGTTGACATTTTTGCAGATTTATTAAAAAAGAAAAAGTGAAATATCACATGCTCCTAAGTATTCAGACCCTTTGCTCAGTATTTAGTATTTGCACCCTTTTGATGAGTCTTTTTGGGAAAGATACAACAAGTTCCTCACACCTGGATTTGGGGATCCTCGGCCATTCCTCCTTGCAGATCCTCTCCAGTTCTGTCCGGTTGGATGGTAAACGGCCATTTTTAGGTCTCTCCAGAGATGCTCAATTGGGTTGAAGTCAGGGCTCTGGCTGGGCCATTCAAGAACAGTCACGGAGTTGTTGTGAAGCCGCTCCTTCGTTATTTTAGCTGTGTGCTTAGGGTCATTGTCTTGTTGGGAGGTAAACGTTCGGCCCAGTCTGAGGTCCTGAGCACTCTGGAGAAGGTTTTCCTCCAGGATATCCCTGTACTTGGCCGCATTCATCTTTCCCTCGATTGCAACCAGTCGTCCTGTCCCTGCAGCTGAAAAACACCCCCACAGCATGATGCTGCCACCACCATGCTTCACTGTTGGGACTGTATTGGACAGGTGATGAGCAGTGCCTGGTTTTCTCCACACATACCGCTTAGAATTAAGGCCAAAAAGTTCTATCTTGGTCTCATCAGACTAGAGAATCTTATTTCTCACCATCTTGGAGTCCTTCAGGTGTTTTTTTAGCAAACTCCATGCGGCTTTCATGTGTCTTGCACTGAGGAGAGGCTTCCGTCGGGCCATTCTGCCATAAAGCCCTGACTGGTGGAGGGCTGCAGTGATGGTTGACTTTCTACAACTTTCTCCCATCTCCCGACTGCATCTCTGTAGCTCAGCCACAGTGATCTTTGGGTTCTTCTTTACCTCTCTCACCAAGGCTCTTCTCCCCCGATAGCTCAGTTTGGCCGGACGGCCAGCTCTAGGAAGGGTTCTGGTCGTCCCAAACGTCTTCCATTTAAGGATTATGGAGGCCACTGTGCTCTTAGGAACCTTAAGTGCAGCAGAAATTTTTTGTAACCTTGGCCAGATCTGTGCCTTGCCACAATTCTGTCTCTGAGCTCTTCAGGCAGTTCCTTTGACCTCATGATTCTCATTTGCTCTGACATGCACTGTGAGCTGTAAGGTCTTCTATAGACAGGTGTGTGGCTTTCCTAATCAAGTCCAATCAGTATAATCAAACACAGCTGGACTCAAATGAAGGCGTAGAACCATCTCAAGGATGATCAGAAGAAATGGAAAGCACCTGAGTTATATATATATGAGTGTCACAGCAAAGGGTCTGAATACTTAGGACCATGTGATATTTCAGTTTCTCTTTTTTAATAAATCTGCGAAAATGTCAACAATTCTGTGTTTTTCTGTCACTATGGGGTGCTGTGTGTACATTATGGGGTGCTGTGTGTACATTATGGGGTGCTGTGTGTACATTAATGAGGAACAAAAATGAACTTAAATGATTTAAGCAAATGGCTGCAATATAACAAAGAGTGAAAAATGTAAGGGGGTCTGAATACTTTCCGTACCCACTGTGTGTGCAGCGCTCAAAGCATGGAAATACATATGTATACAGACTATTGTACACTGTGCAATGACCACAAAAACTAATAATGAAAATTAAATGAGAAATTCACACCCAAACTAAAGTCCATGTGAAATCATACAAAAGTTGATTTAAAACATAAACATAGCAGTCTTTAACCGCTTCCATACCGGGGCATTTTCACCCCCATCCTGTCCAGACCAATTTTTAGTTTTCAGCCCTGTCGCACTTTGAATGAAAATTGCGCGGTCGTGTGACGTGGCTCCCAAACAAAATTGACGTCCTTTTTTTCCCACAAATAGAGCTTTCTTTTGGTGGTATTTGATCACCTCTGCGTTTTTTTTTTTTTGCGCTATAAAAAAAAAAACAGCGACAATTTTGAAAACAAATTCAATATTTTTTTACTTTTTGCTATAATAAATATCCCCCAAAAATATATAAAAAAATATATATTTTTTTTTCCCTCAGTTTAGGCCGATACTTATTCTTCTACATATTTTTAGTAAAAAAAAAAAAAAATCGCAATAAGCGTTCATTGATTGGTTTCCGCAAAAGTTATAGCGTCTAAAAAATAGGGGATAGTTTTATGGCATTTTTATTAATATTTTCTTTTTTTACTAGTAATGGCGGCGATCAGCGATTTTTATCGTGACTGCGACATTATGGCCGGACACATCAGACACTTTTGACACCATTTTGGGACCATTGTCATTTTTACAGCGATCAGAGCTATAAAAATGCACTGATTACTGTAAAAATGACACTAGCAGTGAATGGGTTAACCTGTAGCGGGCGCTGAAGGGGTTAAGTGTGACCTAGGGAGTGATTCTAACAGTTAGGGGGCGTGGCTTGCCGTGATACGTCACTGATCGCTGTTCCCGATGAGAGGGGACAGACGATCAGTGACAGTGTCACGGGAAGGACTGAGAGATGTTGTGTTTACATTGACATCTCCCCGTTCTTCAGCTCCGTGACACGATCGCGGGACACCGGCGGGCATCGAGTCCGCGGGTTCCACAACCACATGGGGGCAAATTAAAGGGGACGTATATATACGCCCATTTGCCTGTCCGTGCCATTCTGTTGACGTATATCTTTGTGCGGCGGTCGGGAAGCGGTTAAAACACAGCAGTCTTTAAATAAACTGTGAAAACAAACTTAAAGTGGGATTCCACGTGACATCAATGTTGAGGTGAGAACACAGACAATAGAACCACCACCGGTTAGTGAGGAGGCTTACCGGAGAGAGAGAGGACTCAAATGGGCATATGCTCAGTGAGTCAACAAGGCTTTTGGTGCGACCACCAAAATAAGGGACCTCCACGTCTGGGTTCCAGATCAAGTTGTAAGGCAATCCAATTGTTCAAGAAATGTCACCAAGAATCGGTCTTCAGAAGCAGCCGACTTGTCAGATCAGATCCTCTCAAGTGTTTAAAATAGCATGACCAAAAAAGAAAATACACCCCATAGTGTGAATCCGTATAAACGTAAAATTTATTAAAAGAAAATTGGAAACACTCACATTTAGAAAGTGGATCAAATGTTTAAAATTGAAGTTTGTGGGTAATGCAATGAAATCAGCGCGGCTCATACCGACGCGTTTCGTCTAAAGAGACATCACCTGGGGGTCAAATAAATATGTGAAAAATGTGGCGTGCATTTGTATGGTGCCCTCTCGGAGTCAATACTTTGTAGAACCACCTTTCACGACAATTACAGCTGCAAGTCTTTTTGGGGATGTCTCTACCAGCTTTGCACATCTAGAGAGGGCCATTTTTGCCCATTCTTCTTTGTAAAATATCTCAAGCTCTGTCAGATTGGATGGGAACAGCAATTTTTAAGTCTTGCCACAGATTCTCAATGGGATTTAGGTCTGGACTGTGTCTGGGCCATTCTAAGTAACACATGAATATGCTTTGATCTAAACCCTTCCATTGTAGCTCTGGCTGTATGTTTCGGGTCGTTGTCCTGCTGGAAGGTGAACCTCCGCCCCGGTCTCAAGTCTTTTGCAGACTCTAACAGGTTTTCTTCTAAGATTGCCCTGTATTTGGCTCCATCCATCTTCCCATCAACTCTGACCAGCTTCCCTGTCCCTGCTGAAGAAAAGCATCCCCACCACATGATGCTGCCACCACCATGTTTCACGGTTGGGATAGTGTGTTCAGGTTGATGTGTAGTGTTAGTTTTCCCCCACACATAGCGTTTTGTTCTCAGGCCAAAAAGTTCAATTTTAGTTTCATCTGACCAGAGCACCTTCATCCACATGTTTGCTGTGTCCCCCACATGTTTGCTGTGTCCCCCACATGTTTGCTGTGTCCCCCACATGGCTTCTCACAAACTGCAAACAGGACTTCTTATGACTTTCTTTCACCAATGTCTTTCTTCTTGTCACTCTTCCATAAAGGGCAGATTTGTGGAGAAGCACGACTAATAGTTGTCCTGTGGACAGATTCTCCCCCCTGAGCTGTGGATCTCTGCAGCTCCTCCAGAGTTACCATGGACCTCTTGGCTGCTTCTCTGATGAATGCTCTCCTTGCCCGGCCCGGTCAGTTTAGGTGGACGGCCGTGTCTTGGTAGGTTTGCAGTTGTGCCATACTCTCTCCATTTTCCGATGATGGATTGAACAGAGCTCCGTGAGATGTTCAAAGCTTGGGAGATTTTTTATAACCTAACCCGGCTTTATACTTCTCCACAACTTTATCCCTGACCTGTCTGGTGTGTTCCTTGGCCTTCATGATGCTGTTTGTTCACTAAGGTTCTTTAACAAACCTCTGAGGGCTTCTCAGAACAGCTGTATTTATACTGAGATTAAATAACACACAGGTGGACTCTATTTACTAATTAGGTGACTTCTGAAGGCAATTGGTTCCACTAGATATTAGTTAGGGGTATCAGAGTAAAGGGGGCTGAATACAAATGCCCCCCCCACACTTTTCACATATTTATTTGTAAAAAAAATTGAAAAATATTTATCATTTTCTTTCCACTTCACAATTATGTGCCACTTTGTGTTGGTCTATCACATAAAATCCCAATAAAATACATTTAGGTTTTTGGTTGTAACATGACAAAATGTGGGAAAATATCAAGGGGTGTGAATACTTTTTCAAGGCACTGTAGGGATGATATAAGAAGAAACATGCCTCACTATGTAAATGGAGGAACACAACATATCTTCGTATGTCTGTTTGTTATTTATACATCAATCATAGACACTGTAGTCAGATATCTCCATATATCTATATATTCACCTTGCATTATTACGTTATTACATATCAAGCCGGGAACATACACAGGAAAAAAAACATTGGTTTTCCTGACGAGATTCCCGGCAAGCTTTTCTTGCTCGCCGAGTGTACACACAGCACATTCCAAAGAACCGCCGTTCTTTTGAATGGCAGGAACGCAGTGACGTCATCGACTACGACGAACATGCGCTCGTCACATTCGATGCCGTCACCGCCATCTTGCTTCACCCTACACTACCCTTGTAAGCCACCGTGCATGCGCCAAAGTCTCATCGAGCATGCGCGGGTTTACCATGCACAGGTAAGCGTACACACTCACGGTTATCTCGGCAGGAAACACTCTGCCGAGAATCCAGACGAGAAAAATAGAGAGCAGGTTCTCTATTTTTCTCGTCGAGATTCCCGGCAGTTTTCCCGACGAGAAACCATACACACCAACGGTTTTCTCTGCAAAAAGCTCTCCCAGCAGTTCTCTTGCCGAAAAAACCGGCCGTGTGTACGAGGCTTCAGTGATTGTTGAAGGTGACAATTTTCATACATCCTGTGACCACTTATGGCCATCTTTTCTGTTTGTTTATATTCTTTTTTTAGGTTCTTGTTCACATTTGCCTATGTGGGTGTCGAGCCTCGTACACACGATCGTTTTTCATGCCGTTAAAAATTCCATTTTTAAAAATGCGCATTAAAACCGATCGTGTGTAGGCTCCAGAGCATTTTTAACGGCGTGAAAAACGGGCATTAAAAATTTCGAACATGCTCTATTTTTTCACGTCATTTTTCATGTCGTTTTTTTTTAACGACGTGAAAAACGATGGTGTGTATGCTTTAACGACGTGACAAAAAACGCGCATGCTCAGAATCAAGTATGAGACGGGAGCGCTCGTTCTGGTAAAACTAGCGTTCGTAATAGAGATAGCACATTTGTCACGCTGTAACGGACTGAAAAGCACGAGGCTGAAAAGCGCGAATCGTCGCTCAACTAACTTTACTAACACGAAGGGTGGCGCCATCCGAACGGAACTTCCCCTTTATAGTGCCGTCGTACGTGTTGTACGTCACCGCGCTTTGCTCAAGCGTTTTTTTTAATGATCGTGTGTACGCAAGACAGGCTTGAGAGGAAACTTGAAAAAAAAAACGACGAGAAAAACGTCGGTTTAAAAAATGGCATGAAAAACGATCGTGTGTACGCCGCATAAGACTGCTCTGATCTGTTCGGTTCCCCCAGTGCCAGCCCACGGGAGACTCCTTTTGTACATGTGCTTATACAAGGTGAATATATAGATGTATGGATATTCTAGTTCTGGATGTGGCAATGGAGTAGGGTGACCACATGTCCCGGATTGCCCGGGACAGTCCCGCATTTTGCAGGTCTGTCCCGGGCACCTTCATTCCAGGACAATACAGTGTCCCGGAATGAAACTGACACAGCCAACCCGCCGGGGCCAATCTGATGCCCCCAAAAAAGGCCGCCACATCACCGCTTTACTCGCTGACAGTACTTGTCCTGGCCGGAAATGCCTGGAGGAGCACAATCCCCACCCCCTGCTTGTGATTGGAGAAATCATAAATCCCGCCTCTTGTGTCCAATCACTGTGCTGTGATTCGTTACAGAACAAGCTGATTTTTGGGAAGGGGGGGAGGGTGTCCCTGAATGGTAGTTTGGAAATGTGGTCACCCTACAATGGAGTGATGTTAGTATTTGATTATAAAATATTAGCTGGAGTTTGGCTTCAGTTTGTTAGTGTATCTAAATCTGCTAGTACATCTAACATTTCACTCCCCCCCCAGACTGACAATGCCACTGTCTGCTGCGTTTCCTGTGCTCCTTCATCCAGAGCAAGATGCTCTAATACAGATGTGTTAAGCCCTGTACACACGATCGGATAACCTATGGATTTTCGTCCGATGGATTTGTCCATCGGAAATCCGATGAAACTGTTTTTCATCCGTCTTGCCCACACACCATCAGTCAAAAAACCGACGACCGTTCCAAACGCTGTGACGTAAAACACTCAGATGAGCCGAGAAAAATGAAGTTTAATGCTTCTGAGCATGCGTCAACTTGATTCTGAGCATGCGCGGGTTTTTTTTCCGATGGACTTGCCCATAGACGATCGGAATTTGCTATCGGTGTTTGATCCATCGGAAAAATGTAAAACATGTTCTATTTTTTAAAACCAATGGAAAAAAGACCGATGGGGCCCACACACGATTGGTTTGTCCGATGAAAAAAATCCATCGGACGGTTTTCATCGGTAAAGCCGATCGTGTGTACAGGGCTTTACTGGCCAGATCACCAGGTGAAAACAGAGGGAAAAAGCCAAAGAGAAGAAAAAACTTAAGCAGTGATCACATGCAATATATAAAACATTTTTTGGCTTTAAGGATTCCAGGTTGTAGAATGACCCAATCAGGATTCTAGATGCGCTCGCAGGTTGTCGCCCTCAGCAGCAATTTCATAGCAATAAGTCGCAGATCCCTCGTGAGAGCGGAAAATTGATGGAAAAATTATACACCGAGCTGTAACTATTATGGGATGAAATATCATCCCATAATATAAGAGCGGAGTCCGGGCCAAAAACTGAACATTTCGTTATAAACGTCTCCCCCAGCAAATTAAAAGCACCCCCTTCATATCACTTCCTTCCTATAACAGATCTTCTAATCTATGCCCTCCTTGTTTTCTTAAAGTGAACCTGTCATCAAACGTATTTTTTTTATATTAACCAGTTAAGGACCAGCCCTTTTTCTGACATTTGTTGTTTAAAAGTTAAAATTTGTATTTTTTGCTAGAAAATTAAATAAAAAAAAAAAAAAAAAAAAATATATATATATATATATATATATATATATATAGAAATATACATACACACAGTCAGGTCCATAAATATTGGGACATCGACACAATTCTAATCTTTTTGGCTCTGTACACCACCACAATGGATTTGAAATGAAACGAACAAGATGTGCTTTAACTGCAGACTTTCAGCTTTAATTTGAGGGTATTTACCGTATATACTCGAGTATAAGCCGAGTTTTTCAGCACATTTTTTTGTGCTGAAAATGTCCCCCTCGGCTTATACTCGAGTCACCCTTTTGCGCCTGATCTCCCGGACTTTGGGGACCCAAGACCGGCCGGCCGTAGGTCCCCTGGACCCCAAACTTTGCAGACATGTAGCCCCACTCTTCCCCTACAAGTGCGCAAAGTGTGTTGTCCGGGGGACCTACGACCGGGGAGCACCGATTCTTCAAAGCCGGGCACCCCTTCTATAGACTCCCATGTTAAACGGTAATTTCTCCGGTGACTTTGGGGACCCGGTACCGACCGGTCGTAGGTCCCCTGGACCCAAAACCTGGCACACATGTAGCCACTCCTCTACAAGTGTGTAAAGTTTTTTGTCTGGGGTACCTACATCCAGGGAGCATTGATTTTTCAAAGCCGGGCACCCCTTCCATAGACTCCTATGTTAAATGTCAGTCTAGTCATGGGCACAGTGAGGCATGGGCACAGTGAGGCATGGACACAGTGAGGCATGGACACAGTGAGGCATGGGCACAGTGAGGCATGGACACAGTGAGGCATGGACACAGTGAGGCATAGTGAGGCATGCAGATGGACACCCTAGGCTTATACTCGAGTCAATACGTTTTCCCATTTTTTTTTGTGGTAAAATTAGGTGCCTCGGCTTATATTCAGGTCGGCTTATACTTGAGTATATACGGTACATCCAAATCAGGTGCACGGTGTAGGAATTACAACAGATTGTATATGTGCCTCCCACTTTTTAAGGGACCAAAAGTAATGGGACAATTGGCTGCTCAGCTGTTCCATGGCCAGGTGTGTGTTATTCCCTCATTATCCCATTTACAAGGAGCAGATAAAAGGTCCAGAGTTCATTTCAAGTGTGCTATTTGCATTTGTAATCTGTTGCTGTCAACTCTCAATATGAGATCCAAAGAGCTGTCACTATCAGTGAAGCAAGCCATCATTAGGCTGAAAAAACAAAACAAACCCATCAGAGAGATAGCAAAAACATTAGGTGTGGCCAAATCAACTGTTTGGAACATCCTTAAAAAGAAAGAACGCACCGGTGAGCGTATATATATTTTAGCAGAGACCCTAGAGAATAAAATGGTGCTTGTTGTAATATTTTATGTCACACTGTATTTGCGCAGCGGTGTTTCAAAAGCAATTTTTTGTGAAAAAAAAATACACTTTCAGGAATTAAGAAAAACATAACAGTAAAGTTATCCCGATTTTCTTGTATAATGTAAAAGATAATTTTACGCCGAATAAATATATACCTAAGTTGTAGAAAAGGAGAGCTGTGGGACTTTGAGTGAGGCAACCGCCATGTCAGATATAAACAGAAACATAAAATTTACAGTACAAGATTTATTGTTACATTGTAGAAAAATATTGTATCAAATAAATAGGTAGTCACATGACTTACACTAAATATGCTGCTACATAGCATGCAATACAAATGGGAATTCAACATAATAACTGTACATAGTAAGATAGATGGGTTAAAAAACATTGTAGGGACAGGTAACTTAGGGCATCTAGTGGCACTCAACGCGTTTCCTGGCATTACAGCCATTCATCAGGGAGTGTTGTAACATAATATACTGGAAAGGAAAGGGACAAGGATTCATTTGTATTGCATGCTATATAGCAGCATATTTAGTGTAAGTCATGTGACTACCAATTTAATTATATACCTAACATGACTGGGAAGCATGGGGGGGAAAGTCACTCCGGGAGAGATGGCAGCAACGAGGAGGGGAACGAGGACGGCTGCAATGGCTTCGATCTCAGGTAAGTAATTCATAATGAGCTAGTATGCATACTAGCTCATTATGCCTTTGTCTTTTTTTTTTTAAACATCCCCTGTAATAGAAATAAGCATGACAGGTCCTCTTTATTGCAAGATCTGGGGTCAAAAAGTCCTAGGATCTCACATTTACACGTAAAAGTAAAAAAAAATAAAAAAAAAATTACTGGCAAAAAAAAAAATGGCCCTTTAAGGGCGTTAGGCGGAAGTGACATCAGATGTCGCTTCAGTCCTCCAAGGGCATAGAGTCGAGTGCCCTCACTCGACTTCCTGCTCATGGCTCCATGGGATCGGATAGTTTCCGCAGCTACAAGCGGTTTCGGTAAGCATGGGGGGGATGACTGGGAAGTGGCGGGAGAGGGCACTTTTATATATACAGTGGGCAAAAAATAGAAAGCAGGAAAGTTTTTTATTTTTTTCTATTGCACAATATTTCTTTAGCAATAAAGGTTTGTTACTTTCCTCCTCACAACCTTCTTAAAGCGTAGGAGCTACATCATCCCGGCCAGGCCAATCAAAATAGCCGAAGATCCCGCACTCAGAAGACGCCAATGAGAAGATGTCCATTGTTGTAGAGTTTGGTTCCACTTTATTAACATGGAATGCGTCAGTGTAACACTTCTAGGAATGTATTACCTCTCACAGAGATCACAGTACTCCCCCTGACAAGGCTTTAATCCAGGGCCGGTGCCCCCCCCAATCGAATAGTGCCCGGGATGAACTGCGCATGCGCCGTACATCATAGCACAACAGCTAATTTGCCGTTTAGCTGGGCTGACGTAAACCAAGGCGCATGCGCACATCATAGGAGTCATCTCTCGATGGGAGATTACCATTTCAAATGCATAATTTAAACCTATACAAACAGCGGGGGGGGGGGCATAGTTCTCAGATTGTGCATCGCTGCTGCTGGAGGGTGGCTAGTGGCGAGGCAGAATGTAAGAACTACGGTCTCCCCCCCCCCCCCCGCTGTTTGTTTCTAACGGCGTTAGTGGCAGCTACCGGACGCATGCGCAGGAGTGACATCATCGCAGCTCTGGCCAGTCACAGCGCCGGAGCCGCGATACCCGGAAGTCACTCCGGGAGAGATGGCAGCGACGAGGAGGGGAACGAGGACCGCTGTGGGGGCTTCGATCTCAGGTAAGTGATTCATAATGAGCTAGTATGCTATGCATACTAGCTCATTATGCCTTTGTCTTTTTTTTTTTTCCAGAGGGTTTACTTCGTCTTTAAGGAGATGCTGATTTCATTTTCCAGCAGGACTTGTCACCTGCCCACACTGCCAAAAGTACCAATACCTGGATTAATGATCATGGTATCACTGTGCTTGATTGGCCAAAAAACTTGTCTGACCTGAACCCCATAGAGAATCTGTGGAAGATGAGAGACACCAGACCCAACAATGTAGACGAGATGAAGCTATCAAAGCAACCCGGGCTTCCATAACACCTCAGCAGTGCCACAGGCTGATCCCCTCCATGCCACGCCGCATTGATGCCGTAATTCATGCAAGAGGAGCCCTGACCAGATATTGAGTGCATACTATACTGTACATGGACAGACTTTTCACTAAGCCAACATTTCTGTATTAAAAATCTTTTTTTTTATTGGTCTTATGTAATATTCAAATTTTTTAAGAATATTAATTTTAGGTTTTCACAAGCTGTAAGTCCTAATCATCAAAATTAAAAGAAAATAATGCTTGAAATACATCACTCTGCGTGTAACGCATCTACTGTATATACTGGAGTATAAGCCGAGTTTTTCAGCACATTTATTTGTGCTGAAAATGCCCCCCTCGGCTTATACTCAAGTCACCTTTTTGCGCCTGATCTCCCGGATTTTGGGGACCCGGTACTGACAGGCTGTAGGTCCCATGAACGCCAATATTGGCACGCATGTAGCGTCACTCCTCCTCTATAAGTGTGCAAAGTTTGTTGCCCCGGGGACCTACGGCCGGGGAGCACAGATTTTGCAAACCCGGGAATCTCTTCCATAGACTCCCATGTGAAACGGTCATTTCTACTGTGCAGAAAGTGGATACTTCGATGAATTACATCAGAATGAAGAAAAAACAGAAAAAAGGAGGGAAATATGTACCGGTCAGGCAAAAAAAGAAGAGGAAGAAGGCTGCGTCAGCAATGGGAGAGACCACACCAAGGACGGCCAGTGCACATGGCGCCCAGGATAGGGTGACCAGACGTCCCCGTTTTCTGGGGACAATCCCCGTTTTCCGACTACAGTCCCCGGATCCCGCTTGTCCCCGCTTTTGTCCCCGGTTTTCCGGTCGGGAGCCAGGCTGCGTCAGTTTCCCGATGGACGGGGGCGTTCCCCGAGACATAGCACATGCAGAGCTGTTTAGACGTGTAGGAGGAGCTGGAGGGCTCCAGCCTGCCTATGCTGTGCCAGTGTAGTTACTAGTGCCATGGCCGCCACTCCTCCTCAGCTGAAAATCCATCAAATTACAAGACTCTTCCAGCATCCCGCCCCTCTTCTCCTACCTCTGCTCCCTCCTCCAATCGCGCTCCTGGCAGCATAGGGAGAGGATAGAGTACAGCGTTCCTCCCCTTCCCTCCGGTCCTGCAAGGCACTATGGGAATTGTAGTCAAGAAGTAGTACAGAGGGAATGTCCACAAGCAGGTGAGTTTTTATGCTAGCTAGCTAGCAGCTAACATAATAAAATGTTTCTCCTTCACTGGTGGGTAGGGATGAGCTTCGTGTTCGAGTCGAACATACGTTCGACTCGAACATCAGCTGTTCGATCGTTCGACGAAGATCGAACGATTTGGGCCGTTCGCGCCAAATTCGAGTGACGCGAACGGCCCACAATGCACTACGCCATCGCAGTGTCATCCAGGCGCTGTGATTGGCCAAGCATGCACTGTGACCCCGCATGCTTGGCCAATCACAGCGCCGGCAGCGAGGAGAGCAATGATTGGCCACAGGCAGGATGCCTGTGGCCAATTATTGCTGAGGGTGTTTAGTACACGCCCCACACTATAAAAGGCCGCCAGCACGGCGGCCTAGTGTAGTGTGTTCCGGAGCAGGGATAGAGCAGCATAGGCAGGGACAGTGACTGTTATTTCTTTCTTGCTTAACCTGGATTCCTTTAGTTTAGGGAAAGAGAAGGATAGGTAGGGAGAGTGTCAGTGTGTTTTGTGCTTGTGCTATAGTGTGCTTAAAAAAAACATTTATTCTAGGGACAGAAAACTGTAGGTAGGGACAGTGTCAGTTTCTTTCACTCTGCAAGTCCTTGTTTCCAGGGACCTGGAAGGACAGTGAGTGAATTGTCCTTGTGCTATATTGTGCTTAAAAAAACATTTATTCTAGGGACAGAAAACTGTAGGTAGGGAGAGTGTCAGTTTCTTTCACTCTGCAAGTCCTTGTTTCCAGGGACCTGTAAGGACAGTGAGTGAATTGTCCTTGTGCTATATTGTGCTTAAAAAAAACATTTATTCTAGGGACAGAAAACTGTAGGTAGGGAGAGTGTCAGTTTATTTCACTCTGCAAGTCCTTGTTTCCAGGGACCTGGAAGGACAGTGAGTGAATTCTCCTTGTGCTATATTGTGCTTAAAAAAAAACATTTATTCTAGGGACAGAAAACTGTAGGTAGGGACAGTGTCAGTTTCTTTCACTCTGCAAGTCCTTGTTTCCAGGGACCTGTAAGGACAGTGAGTGAATTGTCCTTGTGCTATATTGTGATTAAAAAAAACATTTTTTCTAGGGACAGAAAACTGTAGGTAGGGAGAGTGTTTTTTTTCTTTCACTCTGCAAGTCCTTGTTTCCAGGGACCTGTAAGGACAGTGAGTGAATTGTCCTTGTGCTATATTGTGCTTAAAAAAAACATTTTTTCTAGGGACAGAAAACTGTAGGTAGGGAGAGTGTTTTTTTTCTTTCACTCTGCAAGTCCTTGTTTCCAGGGACCTGTAAGGACAGTGAGTGAATTGTCCTTGTGCTATATTGTGCTTAAAAAAAACATTTATTCTAGGGACAGAAAACTGTAGGTAGGGAGAGTGTCAGTTTATTTCACTCTGCAAGTCCTTGTTTCCAGGGACCTGGAAGGACAGTGAGTGAATTGTCCTTGTGCTATATTGTGATTAAAAAAAACATTTATTCTAGGGACAGAAAACTGTAGGTAGGGAGAGTGTCAGTTTATTTCACTCTGCAAGTCCTTGTTTCCAGGGACCTGTAAGGACAGTGAGTGAATTGTCCTTGTGCTATATTGTGATTAAAAAAAACATTTTTTCTAGGGACAGAAAACTGTAGGTAGGGAGAGTGTTTTTTTTCTTTCACTCTGCAAGTCCTTGTTTCCAGGGACCTGTAAGGACAGTGAGTGAATTGTCCTTGTGCAATATTGTGCTTAAAAAAAAACATTTATTCTAGGGACAGAAAACTGTAGGTAGGGAGAGTGTCAGTTTATTTCACTCTGCAAGTCCTTGTTTCCAGGGACCTGGAAGGACAGTGAGTGAATTGTCCTTGTGCTATATTGTGATTAAAAAAAACATTTTTTCTAGGGACAGAAAACTGTAGGTAGGGAGAGTGTTTTTTTTCTTTCACTCTGCAAGTCCTTGTTTCCAGGGACCTGTAAGGACAGTGAGTGAATTGTCCTTGTGCTATATTGTGCTTAAAAAAAACATTTATTCTAGGGACAGAAAACTGTAGGTAGGGAGAGTGTCAGTTTATTTCACTCTGCAAGTCCTTGTTTCCAGGGACCTGGAAGGACAGTGAGTGAATTGTCCTTGTGTTATATTGTGATTAAAAAAAACATTTTTTCTAGGGACAGAAAACTGTAGGTAGGGAGAGTGTTTTTTTTCTTTCACTCTGCAAGTCCTTGTTTCCAGGGACCTGTAAGGACAGTGAGTGAATTGTCCTTGTGCTATATTGTGATTAAAAAAAACATTTTTTCTAGGGACAGAAAACTGTAGGTAGGGAGAGTGTTTTTTTTCTTTCACTCTGCAAGTCCTTGTTTCCAGGGACCTGTAAGGACAGTGAGTGAATTGTCCTTGTGCTATATTGTGCTTAAAAAAAACATTTTTTCTAGGGACAGAAAACTGTAGGTAGGGAGAGTGTTTTTTTTCTTTCACTCTGCAAGTCCTTGTTTCCAGGGACCTGTAAGGACAGTGAGTGAATTGTCCTTGTGCTATATTGTGCTTAAAAAAAACATTTATTCTAGGGACAGAAAACTGTAGGTAGGGAGAGTGTCAGTTTATTTCACTCTGCAAGTCCTTGTTTCCAGGGACCTGGAAGGACAGTGAGTGAATTGTCCTTGTGCTATATTGTGATTAAAAAAAACATTTATTCTAGGGACAGAAAACTGTAGGTAGGGAGAGTGTCAGTTTATTTCACTCTGCAAGTCCTTGTTTCCAGGGACCTGTAAGGACAGTGAGTGAATTGTCCTTGTGCTATATTGTGATTAAAAAAAACATTTTTTCTAGGGACAGAAAACTGTAGGTAGGGAGAGTGTTTTTTTTCTTTCACTCTGCAAGTCCTTGTTTCCAGGGACCTGTAAGGACAGTGAGTGAATTGTCCTTGTGCTATATTGTGCTTAAAAAAACATTTATTCTAGGGACAGAAAACTGTAGGTAGGGAGAGTGTCAGTTTATTTCACTCTGCAAGTCCTTGTTTCCAGGGACCTGGAAGGACAGTGAGTGAATTGTCCTTGTGTTATATTGTGATTAAAAAAAACATTTTTTCTAGGGACAGAAAACTGTAGGTAGGGAGAGTGTTTTTTTTCTTTCACTCTGCAAGTCCTTGTTTCCAGGGACCTGTAAGGACAGTGAGTGAATTGTCCTTGTGCTATATTGTGATTAAAAAAAACATTTATTCTAGGGACAGAAAACTGTAGGTAGGGAGAGTGTCAGTTTATTTCACTCTGCAAGTCCTTGTTTCCAGGGACCTGTAAGGACAGTGAGTGAATTGTCCTTGTGCTATATTGTGATTAAAAAAAACATTTTTTCTAGGGACAGAAAACTGTAGGTAGGGAGAGTGTCAGTTTCTTTCACTGTGAAAGTCCTTGTTTCAAGGGACAGAGAAGGACACCTGAAGGTAGCCCTTATTGCTTTTTTCCCATCTCCCTGCAGGCCATCTATTAGAATGTCTGGAAGGCAAACAAGGAGAGGCAGACAGTCAGGAGGCAATAAAAGAGGGCAAGCAGGCTCTGTGTCTGGGGGCAACAGTGCTGGTCGTGGACGCGGTGCATTGTCATCAGCACATGGCCATGGGACACGCTTGTCCTTCTTTTCGGCAGCTGGACATGTTGAGCCACATCATGCCGAAGACTTGGTAGAGTGGATGACCAAGCCCTCCTCCTCCTCCTCATCCTCTCTCACCCAGGCTCAGGGTACTGGAAAAGCAGCTGCCAAAGCGTCGTCTTCCCTGGTATCAATGTCAGACAAATCATCAGTCACTCCTTCCCTAGACCCACCATGTCCTCCTCCTGAGGAGTCCCCCGAACTGTTTCAGCACAGTGTTGGGTACATGCTCCAGGAGGATGCCCAGCGTTTCGAAGGGTCTGATGATGAAACCCAGCTAGAGGAAGGCAGTAGCGTGAGAGCAGACAGAGGGGATGCTCAAGAAGGACACCAATCTGGCAGTCATGTTCCAGCAGCTGCAGCATACTGCCAGATTGGCTCCAGTGATGAGGAGGGAGGGGATGATGAGGTCACTGACTCCACGTGGGTGCCTAATAGGAGAGAGGAGGAGGAGGAGGATGAGGAGGAGGCACATCTCCAACGAGGCAGGATGCCCTTTGGTGGCCAGCGTAAGGGCAGTACACCGACGGAATCACACCGCAGAGCTCCGCCTGTGCAGGGCGCTGCCTCTGCCCGTCATTCAAAAAGTTCTTTGGTGTGGGCCTTTTTTGAGGCTAGTGCATCAGATCGCACAGCTGCTGTTTGCAACATATGTCTCAAGCGTATATCGCGTGGCCAAAACATCAGCCGCTTGGGTACCACATGCCTGACCAGACATATGTTGACCTGCCATGCAGCTCGTTGGCAAGCCTACCTCAAAGACCCACACCAAAGAACAAAGCGGACCTCTCCTTGCACCGCATCAGCTGGGATCTCCAACCCCACTATAACTTCAGTCCTCTCTGAAACATGCACTGAGAGGAATGAAGGTGTAGAATTAGGTGTGTCACAGCCAAGTACTTGCGCCCACTCTGCTAGCAGTACACCGACGTCCGATTCTAGCAGGCAAATTTCCCTGCCCCAGCTGCTGGACCGTCGAAAGAAGTTCACTCCCAGCCATCCACATGCCCAGCGGTTGAATGCTAGCTTGGCTAAATTGCTAGCGCTTCAACTGCTGCCTTTTCAGTTGGTAGACTCGGCCCCCTTCCGTGAGTTTGTGCAATGTGCAGTTCCTCAGTGGCAGGTTCCCAAACGCCACTTTTTCTCACGGAAGGCTATTCCGGCTCTCTACCGGCATGTGGAAGGCAATGTCTTGGCCTCGCTGGACAGGGCGGTCAGCGGTAAGGTGCATATTACCGCTGACTCATGGTCCAGCAGGCATGGACAGGGACGTTACCTTTCTTTCACGGCCCATTGGGTCACTCTTTTGGCAGCTGGGAAGGATTCAGGACAAGGTGCAGTAGTGTTGGAGGTTGTCCCACCGCCACGCCTCCAAAATGCTACTACTGGTTGTGACACACCTCTCTCCTCCACCCCCTCCTCTTCTTCTTCCTCCATGGCCTCTTCCTGTGGTTTGTCCTATGAACCAGCGGTGCTCCGTAGCCGTTCACGGGGCTACGCAAGTACGCAGGCAAAAAGATGCCATGCCGTGCTTGCGCTGGTGTGTTTGGGGGACAGAAGCCACACTGGGGCAGAGGTCCTGTCTGCTCTGCAGGGCCAGGCCGAGAGGTGGTTGACGCCACGCCAGCTTAAGCCAGGAATGGTGGTTTGCGACAATGGCACCAACCTCCTCTCCGCCCTCCGACAGGGACAACTGACCCATGTGCCCTGTGTGGCTCACGTCCTTAACCTGGTGGTGCAGCGCTTCTTGGGCAGGTACCCGGGCTTACAGGATGTCCTGAGGCAGGCCAGGAAAGTCTGTGTGCATTTCCGCAGATCTTATAATGCCAGTGCTCGCCTGGCTGAGCTGCAAAAGGAGTTGAACCTGCCCAAGAACCGCCTTATATGTGACATGCCCACCAGGTGGAACTCAACGTTGGCCATGCTGCAGCGGCTGCACACGCAGCAGAGGGCCATCAATGAGTACCTGTGTGACTACGGCACCAGGACAGGGTCAGGGGAGCTTGTTTTTTTTTCTCCACGCCAGTGGGGCATGATCAGGGATGCATGCACTGTCCTGGCACCATTTGAGGAGGCCACGAGGATGGTGAGCAGTGACAGTGCATGCATCAGTGACACTGTACCTCTTGTCCACCTGTTGGAGCACACGCTGCGTGGAATAATGGACAGGGCACTTGAGGCAGAACAGAGGCAGGAAGAGGAGGACTTCCTTGCCTCTCAAGGCCCCCTTTACCCAGACAGTGTTCCTTCTGTCCCACCCATCGCACAGGAAGAGGAGGAGGAGGAGGAGGAGGAGGAGGAGGATTGTGTCAGCATGGAGGTGGAGGCTGGCACTCAGCATCATCAGCAGCAGTCTTTTAGGGATGATTTACAGTCCCAAGAAACCAGTGGACTTGTACGTGGCTGGGAGGAGGTGGCTGCGGATCATGTCGTCCTTAGTGACCCAGAGGACTCCGGAGCGAATGCCTCAGCAAACCTACGCTGCATGGCCTCCCTGATCCTGCAAAGTCTGCGGAAGGATCCTCGTATTCTTCGGATCAAGGAGAGGGACCATTACTGGCTGGCCACTCTCCTTGATCCACGGTACAAGGGTAAGGTTGCGGACCTTATGTTACCGTCGCAGAGGGAGCAGAGGATGAGACAACTCCGGGAGGCCTTGCAGAAAGGTCTGTGCAACGCGTTCCCAGAGACTGGGAGGTTGCAAACTCCTGGTCCTGGACAACGAGTTGCTGAGGCTTCGGCCAGTCAAAGAAGGAGCGGTGGGGAAGGTGGCCGTCTGACCGATGCGTTCAGACAATTCTTTAGTCCGCAGCCCCAAAGTATGATCGGTTCCAGCAACCATCGCCAGCGTCTGATAAACATGGTGCAGGAATATCTAGGGGCAAGGTCAGACTTGGACACCTTCCCCACCGAAAATCCTCTGGCTTACTGGGTCTTGAGGATGGATCACTGGCCAGAGCTTGCACAGTATGCAATTGAGCTACTGGCCTGTCCTGCATCCAGCGTTCTTTCGGAACGCACATTCAGTGCTGCTGGAGGATTTGTCACGGATCACAGGGTGCGCCTGTCCACCGACTCGGTTGATCGACTGACTTTCATCAAGATGAACCAGTCTTGGATCACCACCAGCTACCACACACCTGATGCTGATATAACAGACTAATTGATTTTAACATGTCACATCCCTTCAAGACTGATGCTGATGCTGAGTGCCTGTGCTGTTATGTTGACTGGCTATCCTCCTCCTCCGAGTCCTCAATGATACGATTGATGATGATAGCTTGTAAGATCATTTTTGTTTATGGGTGCCGCCACCAGTGCCTAACGCCCAATTTTTCAGCCCCTGTTTAACAGGGGCGTGTAATTACAATTTTTGAAGCAATACTTTGCAACAGGGCTCATTGCTGTGCTCCAAGTACAGTATCTGTGAGGAGTTGCAGTGTTGTGCCACCAGTGCCTAAGGCCCAATTTTTCAGCCCCTGTTTAACAGGGGCGTGTCATTACAATTTTTGAAGCAATACTTTGCAACAGGGCTCATTGGTGTGCTCCAAGTACAGTATCTGTGAGGAGTTGCAGTGTTGTGCCACCAGTGCCTAAGGCCCAATTTTTCAGCCCCTGTTTAACAGGGGCGTGTCATTACAATTTTTGAAGCAATACTTTGCAACAGGGCTCATTGCTGTGCTCCAAGTACAGTATCTGTGAGGAGTTGCAGTGTTGTGCCACCAGTGCCTAAGGCCCAATTTTTCAGCCCCTGTTTAACAGGGGCGTGTCATTACAATTTTTGAAGCAATACTTTGCAACAGGGCTCATTGGTGTGCTCCAAGTACAGTATCTGTGAGGAGTTGCAGTGTTGTGCCACCAGTGCCTAAGGCCCAATTTTTCAGCCCCTGTTTAACAGGGGCGTGTCATTACAATTTTTGAAGCAATACTTTGCAACAGGGCTCATTGCTGTGCTCCAAGTATAGTATCTGTGAGGGGTTGCAGTGTTGTGGCACCAGTGCCTAAGGCCCAATTTTTCTGCCCCTGTTCAACAGGGGCATGTAATTACAATTCTTGATCTAATAATTCACAGCAGGGCCCATTGCTGCACCCACCAAGAGTAACTGTCAGGGCTTACAGTGTTGTGGCACCAGCACCACCATCAAAGGCCCAATTTTTACTACCACTGTTCAACAATTATATGTAATTAAAATTCCTGATATAATAGTTGACAGCAGGGCGTTCCAGCACCAACCAAGAGTAACTGTGAGTGCTTACAGTGTTGTGCCAACACCAACAACTAAGGGGCCTATTTCTGCAGAGTATATACGGCAGGTCCCTACTTTCAAACATCCAACTTACAAACGACTCCTACTTGCAAACGCAAGAAGACAACAGGAAGTGAGAGGAAATCTACCACTAGGAAGGAAAATTCTCTCCTGTAAGAATAAATATGGGAGAAAGGTGTCTCCTCTGTACTGATGCTTTATCAGCAATCCTTGTTTCAAGAAAAACACCACATTTCAAAAACAGTTGTCATTGGGACGGAAAGTGAGGTGAAATGTTCTGAACAGGGGCACAGACAGCAAAACAAATGTTACAGGGGTGATAACCCTTACCTATGTTTTCCAAAAAGTTTAAAAATAGATTTTTGGTCTGGAGCTACACTTCAACAATGTACCTGTTCAAAATTACAAACAGACTCTACATAAGAACAAACCTACAGTCCCTGTCTTGTATGCACCGCCTGTATAGGGCTGTTCAGAGTATATAGGGCCTTTTTTATTTTATGTGCGGGGTTCCCCTTAATATCCATACAAGACCCAAAGGGGCTGGTAATGGGCTGGGGTAGGGGGGGGGTCATGGGGTAGCTATGCCATTTTTCTTAAAGAATTTCATCCATATTACCGGGACCAGACATTACATTAAAGCCGCAAGCAGTTTTAAATGGCTTTTTTTTCCTTTAGAAGTGTCATTTTGTGCAGGGACAGTTCTAAACACGGGAAACACGTGGCACTTCACAGGCATACTTTAGACACCCCCCAGGTACGATATTTAAAGGAATATTTGACTTTTTTTTTTTCACTTTATGCATCATTAAAATGACTGCTCCCGAAAAACGACCGTTTTTAAAACTTCTTTTTGCATTGATACATGTCCCCTGGTGCACAACCCGGGTTCCCAAACCCTTTTTAGGACAATAACATGCATAATAGTTGTTATAATTAGCACTTTAGAATTCGAACGTTCGCATCCATTGTATTTAATAGGGTTCTAATGTTCGTTCGAACTTTCGGTCCGTTCGCGGGTTCTGGTGCGAACCGAACCCGGGGGTGTTCGGCTCATCACTACTGGTGGGCACTGACAGGCAGCACTCATGAGCACTCATGTGGCACTCATATACAGGGCCGCTGTTAGAAATCATGGGGCCCCGTACAGCCTATCGCCCTTGACACCGCCTCAAAAAAGTCATATTTCAAGTGATATTTATCTCTGTCCAAGCTAATCCCATGCCTGCTAATGAATGAGAGAGTGCTGCAGCTGACTTTAAGGATTCAAATTTCCTTAAGCCAGCACATCTATTATGCCTTTAAATCAGCTGGAGGCATGCACTTCAATAATTATTTAAAATCTGTATGAGCCAATTCACACTAGCATTGCTCTCTGAAGAGTGATCTGCATACGGATTGCTCTTCTGACAGAATTTGGCTGGTGGTGAACAGGCATTTTATCACCTCCTCACCACCTGTTTTAACCACTTAAAGGGGAGTTCCAGCCTTTTTTATGTTTATTAAAAGTCAGCAGCTACAAAAAGTGTAGCTGCTGGCTTTTAATAAACATACACTTACCTGTTCCACTGTCCAGCGACGTGGCCACACGGAGCTTCACTCCTCTCCCCCTCCTCTCCGCTGGCGCCTGCATTCTAACTGTGGGCACCCGGCCGTGACAGCTTTCGGCTTCATGGCGGGGCACTCACTGCACATGCGCGAACGGCGCTGCGTCTCCTGAGTGGACAGGCGATCGCCTGGGACCTGTCACGTGTCCCAGGTGATTGCCTACAGAGAGGGGCCGCATTAGGCGATATGACGAGTCGCCTAAGCGGTCCCTGGGCGGATAGAGGAAGTGGGACAGGAAGTCCCACTCCTACTAAAGCCCCCACTCCCCCCCTCCAAATGTGGCATGTAAGGGGGAGAGGAGCGGTTTAAGCGGAAGTTCCACTTTTGGGTGGAACTCCGCTTTAAAAACCCCAACAGTCGTTTAAAAGTATAATGCTGAGCAGGAAACATGGTGGGTGGTTACAGTGGTTGCAGCATATGTACTTTCCCCACCACTACCTTTCCAGCATGAGGGCTCTTTCAAACAGGGCTGCTCCACTCAGCAAGGGATCAGTGAGTGGATTCTCTGCAGAATTGGAGATAAATGGGAGAGACGTCAGTGTTCTGATTTCCAGGTCTGTTTAGTTTGCATCTGCAACACACAGCAGACAGAAGAGGACTTGTGATGTCTCTATAGGTGGCCACATGGAAATTTGGACTTGTGTCCACTCACAATAGGCAATGTGGAAAGAAGGTTGACCGCACTCCCAGCATCAGAAAAAAATAGCTTTAAATGTATAAAATCCACAAAGAAAAGCATCACAAACCCACAATACAGAGAGATAGCAGCATTTTTATTTTTGACCTGAATGGACCCAGGAGATAGGCCAGGTGTAAACAGATTCAAATCTATGTACATCTGGATTCCATTCTACATAGAGCTTTCATACAGATCCACATGAAAAAATGTCAGGCAAACCTAATTGTAAGGTTTGGTGAAAGCTTCTTTAAGGAGGAGTGGTTGGTGGGTGGTTAAAAAATGCAGCTCAGCTGCATCTTTTTACTGCCCCCATTCCATCCAAACAAGTAGCAAGTGTAAAGTAGCATCTCATGCTTATGATTATCGTCATTATGATGATCACAGCACTTTAGATCCTCTATTGCTCTTCCACAGTGTCACATGGCTATTGGATGCTGACTTTGTTATGGTTCTACTGTGTGACAGTCTGTACACACTCAGACCCAATAGCCATGTGACACTGTGGAAGAGCAATAGAGGATCTAAAGTGCTGTGATCATCATAATGACAATAATCACAAACACAGTGGGGAGTCAGGGGGCTGTACCTTCTTTTCATGGTAGTTGGTGTTACTGTGTGCCGTCTAGGGTGACCACATTTCCAAACTACCATTCAGGGACACCCTCCCTTCCCAAAAATCAGCTTGTGCTGTAACAGAAAAGTAACGAATCACAGCACAGTGATTGGGCACAAGAGGCGGGATTTATGATTTCTCCAATCACAAGCAGGGGGCGGGGATTGTGCTCCTCCAGGCATTCCCGGCCAGGACAAGTACTGTCAGTGAGTAAAGCGGTGATGTGGCGGCCTTTTTTGGGGGCATCAGATTGGCCCGGAGGCGTGGCTGTGTCAGTTTCATTCCGGGACACTGTATTGTCCTGGAATAAGGGTGCCCGGGACAGACCTGCAAAATGCGGGACTGTCCCGGACAATCCGGGACATGTGGTCACCCTAGTGCCGTCCCTTGCCTGTAGCTGTGCACTGCTGCTGGATTCGGTTTCCTGTATCCTCTCAGCCACATGCCTCTCTCACTCCCACAGACAGACAGACAGACAGACAGCACTTACTGAGGGAGTGTTGTACACATGAATCACTCCGCCAGGGATGGTACAAGCAGAGAGAAGCCACAGCCGGAACTAGAACATGTGCAGCGCATTATGCGGCAAGGCTTAATCTACCTGCGCCCCCCGAAAATGGAAATAAAGTCCCTTCAGTGATTTCACTTCCTGGGCCCCTTTGTTGCCTTAATGGGGTACAGTAATATGTAAGTACACCCTGAAAAGCAAGTAGGAGCAGGGGTGGTTTAGAAAAACATTTTAATTTATTCTGTCAGAAATTAACTTTATAGCTTCCCGGGCCCCCTTGCTGAGCTGATGGGGCCGGCCAGGTACAATAGGGCTGGTTGTACTGCCCTATCAGCGGCCCTGACTATAAATATATATATGCAATTGATTATATATAACAAAAAAAATCAAATATATGTGATAGTCAATTGTGCAAAAAACATACAATTATTGTCCAATTAGAACTATGTATATCAAAACTGTCCAAAAAAACTGTGTTTGTGAATCCAATGAAACATACAAGGAGTTCTGTCCACAAATGACATCTGCTGTTAGGCTGCTTTCACACTGGGGCAGCGTCGGCGGTAAAGCGCCGATATTTTTAGCGGCGCTTTACCGTCGTTTTTGCGCAGGTATTCAGCCGCTAGCGGGGCGCTTTTAACGCCCGCTAGCAGCCGGAAAAGGGTTAAAAACCACCCGCAAAACGCTGCTGCAGCGGCGGTTCAATGGGCAGGAGCGTTGGAGGAGCAGTGTCCTTTACCGCTCCAAAGATGCTGCTTGCAGGAGTTTTTTTAACATCCTGCCAGCGCATTGCCTCAGTGTGCAGGGGAGCTGTTTTTCCAGCACTTTACAGGCGCTATTTGTAGCCCAAAAGCGCCTGAAAAAACGCCCCAGTGTCTTACTGAACAATGTGTCAAAAGGAAAACCTTAACATATTGGGGGTTATTTACGAAAGGCAAAACCACTTTGCACTACAAGTGCAAACTACAAGTGCAAAGTGCAGTTGAAATTGCACTGAAAGTGCACTTGGAAGTTCAGTCGCTGTAAATCTGAGGGGAAGCTCTGAAATGAGGGGAAGCTCTGCTGATTTTATTATCCAATCATGTGCAAGCTAAAATGCTGTTTTTTATTTTCCTTGCATGTCCCCCTCTAGTCTACAGCGACTGCACCTCCATGTGCACTTTGCACTTGTAGTTTGCACTTGTAGTGCAAAGTGCATTTGCTTTTAGTAAATAACCCCCATTGTGTCAGTGAACTGGAACTGCCACCTATAGGTGAAATAGCCGGAGCCTGTGATGTCATTTCTGGTGACTCCGATGTACGGAAGTGCGGTGAGGAGGTGATCTTAATCCTGAATTTTTTTAAATGCGGTTTACTGGTTTTATTGTGAGCAGATATTTTGCTATCTTTAATAAAATTGTTTTACATTGGCAATATTGCGCTATAAATATCTGTTTTATTCTGAGTGGTTTATGAATCAAGAGGCGAGGATTCAGAGAGTCAAAGACCCCCAGAGAGCGATGACCCTTGTGATGAAAGGGATTAGGACCTAAAAATCTCTGCTATAAAAAGCGTAATTTAACCGATCGTCATTCCCTGAGGTGAGCGGCTATTTCACCTATAGGGGGCGGTTCCAGTTAACTGACACAATGGGGGTTATTTACGAAGGGCAAATCCACTTTGCACTATAAGTGCACTGCAAGTGCACTTGCAGTGCACTTGGAAGTGCAGTCACTGTTGATCTGAGGGGGACATGCAAGGAAAATAAAAAACAGCATTTTTGCTTGCACATGATTGGATGATAAAATCAGCAGAGCTTCCCCTCATTTCAGAGCTTACCCTCAGATCTACAGCGATCTACAGCGACTGCATTAACAAGTGCACTCGGCTCATTCATTGGTTGATTGAAAGCAGCGCAGCCATTGGCTTGCGCTGCTGTCAATCACATCCAATGACGGGGGGCAGGGGCGAGTGATACAGTGATCGACTATAGCTGCCGGCTGTATCACAGGAGCTCGCATATAGGTGGTGAGTTATTGCGGGGAGAAGCCAAGACAGCCGCAGAGGGACCCCAGAAGACGTGGATCGGGGCCACTCTGTGCAAAACGAGCTGCACAGTGAAGGTAAGTATACCATGTTTGTTATTTTTTTTTTTATTTAAAATTATGTTTACAACCCCTTTAAGGATTTCCTTTTGACACATTTCTCAGCAACAGCAGATGTCACTCTGTGGACTGAGCTCCTTGTATGTTTCATTGGATTCACTAACACAGGTTTTTTGGACTGTTTTGATATACATAGCTCTAATTGAACAATAATTGTATGTGTTTTGCACAATTGACTATCACTGATGGGTACTGAGATGAGGCGGCACTGATGAGGCGGCACTGATGAAGCTGCACTGATAGGCACTGATGGACACTGATGAGGTGGCACTGATGGACACTGATGAGGTGGCACTGATGGACACTGATAGGCTGCAATGATAGGCAGCAATGATGGACACTGATAGGTGGCACAAATGGGCAATGATAGGCAACACTGATGGGCAGCCCTGGTAGGTGGCACTGATAAATGGCACTTATGAGAAGGCATTGATGAGCAGCTCTGATGGGCTGCACTAATGGGCACTGATAGGTGGCACTCATGGGCAGCACTTATGAGAAGGCATTGATGGGCAGCACTGATTGGCACTGATAGGCTATACTAATGGGCACTGATAGGTGGCATTGATGGGCCTGTATTGATCACAGGCTGTGACAGAATGTGAGCAAAGTACTGCTGATAACCAGCAAGTCTGTTTACATTTGATCAGCTGTGATTGGACACAGCTAATCACATGGTAAAGGGCCACTGTGATTGGCCCTTGACCCCGATCTGTGGGCACAGCGGTCACTCAGCACACCAGATGTACACCCCAGCAGGTGCTCGGGGGCGTGATAAGGACATGATGACAGACTGTCATAGACAGTGATGGGGATAATAATGGATGGTGAAGACAGAGATGACAGGGATCTTGTACAGTAATGGGGGAAGTGAGAAAAGTGATGTTGAGAATGATGAGGACAGTAAAGAAGACGATATAGACCCATAATAACAAATGCAGTTCTAGGCAAACATTCACACGACACAGTCACAAACATATACATGCAGACATACTGAAATGCACAGTCACATACTGACACAAACAACAAAACAGTAGTGTGACTTTTGGATACTGGACTTTTTTTCCCTTTTACAGTATAGTTGTTAGCAAGTAAACATGTTTTTGATGAAATCCCTATGTATGTATTATATGTTCCTTGGTGCTGGCTGAAACGCTGAGTGGAGTGTACTTCTGGGAGGGGGATTTGGTTGACTGAGTCCATTATAATGTTATAACCTGCTTAGGGCTTTTATGGAGCTAAATTTTCTTGATTAGGGGGGGTGGGGGGTTTTGGGAATTGCAATAAATGTATGAGTTCATATGGTTGAAGGAGGCGTTATGAAAACTAACTTTAAATTGTCCTGTTTAGAATTTGTGGAGAAAATCTCCAAAAACAAAAATATTCTCAGGCAGATTCATTCCTCTGAGAAATATGCAAGTTAAAGGGTTACTCCGCAAAATGTTGTAAAACTCCTCCAGTATTCTATGTTGCTTTTGTTCCTTTAACATTTGTAGTCTTATAACAGTTAGATATTAATATTTGATTATTTATGTTCAAAGGTATCCTACGTGTTGTTACAATGCAATCTTTTACTGTTCTGAATTGTTAATTTATTGTTCATTGTTATTATTGAACCAAAATTCTTTGGTAAGAATAAAATACAAAATATGCATTGAAAAGTTTTATCTCCATCTTATCTTCCAAAAAATTCTAAGAATTATCTTTTTTTTATCTCATGGACAAAATGTGAGAAATAACGTATATATCATATAATCCTTCCATAAACATTTACCACATACACTGCATATATAATTTGAGGAATATGTGCTTATAAAATCGTTTACCATTTGCCCAAAAAAAAAAATGTCCCCTGATTTCATTTTGAAAATCTGGTCACCTTAGCCCAGGATGCAAAAAGAAACCAAAAGAGGGAGCTGTAGATCCCACTGAATCCCAGAGTCCAACGTCCAGCCCCGTGAAACTACCGTATATACTCGAGTATAAGCCGAGTTTTTCAGCAAATTTTTTTTGCGCCTGATCCCCCGAATTTGGGGACCCAGTACCGGCCGGCCGTAGGTTCCCTGGACCCCAAACTTGGCACACATGTAGCCCCACTCTTCCTCTATAAGTGTGCAAAGTATGTTGTCTGGGGGACCTACGGCCGGGTAGCACCGATTTTGCAAACCCGGGCACCCCTTCCATAGACTCCCATGTTAAACGGTAATTTCTACTGTGATTTTGGGGACCCAGTACCGACCGGTCGTAGGTCCCCTGGACCTGAACCTTGGTACACACGTAGCCCCATTTCTCCTCTATAAGTGTACAAAGTTTGTTGTCTGGAGGACCTACGGCCGGGGTGCACCGATTTTTCAAATCCGGGAACCCCTTCCATAGACTCCCATGTTAAACGGTCATTTCTACTGTGATTTTGGGGACCCAGTACCGACCGGTCGTAGGTCCCCTGGACCCGAACCTTGGTACACACGTAGCCCCATTTCTCCTCCATAAGTGTACAAAGTTTGTTGTCTGAGGGACCTACGGCCGGGGTGCACCGATTTTTCAAATCCGGGAACCCCTTCCATAGACTCCCATGTTAAACTTCAGTCTAGTGACAGACACAGTGAGGCATGGACACAGTGAAGCATGGGCACAGTGAGAAATGGGCACAGTGAGGCATGGGCACAGTGAGGCATGGGCACAGTGAGGCATGGACACAGTGAGGCAAAGTGAGGCACAGTGAGGCATGCAGGACACCCTAGGCTTATACTCGAGTCAATACGTTTTCCCAGTTTTTTGTGGTAAAATTAGGTGCCTCGGCTTATATTTGGGTCGGCGTATATAAAATATATGAGTTGCACTTTTTGAAATTAATTACTGAAATAAATTAACTTTTTGATGGTATTCTAATTTTATGAGATGCGCCTGTATGTATGGCTGTTCTAAATTGTGGCATGTCTGGAATTTAGTCATGAAGACTTTTATCGGTATTGAATGGTCCAATTTTATTGTACTTAATTCCATCAGTGAGGTGTGCAAAACAAATTAAGGATGGGATGGGGTTGAAATTACTGAAAACATTTCTAGCTTAGTTATGAAGTAAAAAAAAAAATAAAAAAAAAAGGACGGTGCAGAGGTGATCCTAGGGTCAGTATATGTCAGCTTATCAAAATTTTATTACATTAGCTGTGTATGAAGGAACAGATATTTAATCATCAGCTTAGGAAGGGATCAGTTACAGGAAGAGCTGTGAGGCTGAGGAATAACTTTTCATAAAATAGCAAAATGAGAAAGAAATCAATAAAAAAATCAAAGGATTGTTTTTCTTAACCACTTAAGCCCCGGACCATTTGGCTGGCCAAAGACCAGAGCACTTTTTGCGATTCGGCACTGCGTCGCTTTAACTGACAATTGCGCGGTCATGCGACGTGGCACCCAAACAAAATTGGCGTTCTTTTTTTTCCACACAAATAGAGCTTTCTTTTGGTGGTTATAAAATATGTAGCCGCGCTAATCTCATACATGAAGTACACCACATTAGTGATATATCATAATGCAAATAGTGTGAACAACAAGAGAAAGATAAGGATCTTCTTTGCAAATATATGTGTAGCGGGGTGTTCCCCTTTAATGCAGAGAGACAAGAAGTTCCAGGGGAGAGGTGAGTCGGGAGGAAGTAAAGAGACATTATGGAAGTGAAAGCAGAGGAGAGAGAGACTACATCTCCCAGTACATCTTGCATCACCCAGGGTGCATTGCTCCAGAACAGAGACTGCTGGGGCAGACTTTATAAAGGGGAGGCGGAGTTTTGGTCGCTCTCTTTGGACCCCCCCTCTCCTAGCAAGAGGATGTCTGTGCTGAACTGCTGTGTGCACAAGGCCTGAAGCCCGGGCCGTGTGCTCCTTTCCAAAGAGCCCTCTGCCAGCCTAGCAGAGCCTTAGAGACATCTAATCCTCCTTGCTGCAGTACACCAGAAGGATTGAAGACTTGGATGTCGGTGGATTCCTGTTCCTAGACGAATCGATGGAGGAAACGGACTTGGACTTGTCCAGGTGGTGAGAGCTGTTTAAAGACAGATACTTTATCTTTACTATTCGTTGGGATTACAAAGTTGTTCTTCAAGTGCACCACCGAGAGATTGCTAGCGAATATTGTTTCACTGAACTTCCATTTAGATCAGTCAGGCCTGACTGCATTGGTAGACATTGCTGGGTGTTAGTCTACCCATGAGGGGAAGTAGCTGTAAAAGGGCAGCGCTAGAGTTGCATAGCAATACTTTATTATTCTGATTACTCTGTTTATCTTTATTACTGTTTATTGCAGGGATCTGCAACTTGTTATACTGTTGTTTATTACTTGCCCATTAGCCTCAGTAAAATATCTGGGTAAAGTACATTTGGTGTCAGTTCCACTTACTTTAATAGGAGTTTTAAAGTATATTCTGTGTATGTTTGTTATAGGACTGCTTCACCAACAGTTGCGATCACGCGGTCCTATCTCTCTATCACCAGCTGTGCCACGGGAGGTTAGAGCCGATTGCCGGGGGTTGACAGCGGTGCACTGCAGGGCCCAAATCTTAACTGGGGGTAGCGCTACACGTGGGGGCTCGAGTCCGGGATCCTTGTACGTTGCACGCTGCAATCAAGCCGGTCAGAAGTACCAGCATGGACCCGCTGCCAATGTCACAGTGGTGCGCAGCGATTGGCGCCGATCCAACCGCGGCGGTAGTCATTGTACTCCCGGGGGAAAGATGGAAGGAAGAGGAGATAAAACAGCTCGTATTGTTACTGTCTCCGAGCCACAAAGCATGGGTGATGGATTTTAGGCCAGATCCAGTGATCTCGTTTACATACGCACTGGTAGAATGGAAAAACGAAATCCCAGAGCATTTTAAAAGTCAGAGTATACAAGCCATAGATAATCAGATCTATCACTTGATACATACGCTGCCAGTGAAGGAAGAATGGTTTCAGACACCAAAGCCATCACTCCCACAATTATCTCCACCACTATCCCCTAAAGCAGAAATGCTTAAGGAACTATTAAGCCCGGGATCACCGCTGGCCGCTATAGGGCCTGAATTGTTGCATGCTCTAGGAGACCTTGTAATTAAGTGCCAGAAAAGCAGTACGGTGCATGTGGAGGCCGGTTACCGGAAGCTTAGCACCTTCTCAGGGAAGCTCACCGTCCCTGCGGGGGAGGAAGATTTTGACACTTGGGTGGAACAGGCATTGCAGGCAGTAGAAGCATGGGAGGTGCCTGAGGCACAGAAGAGACAGCGAGTCTTAGAAAGTCTGAAAGGTGCCGCGGCAGAAGCGGTGAAGAGCTTCCGGTTTGGAAATGAAAACTGTACAGCTCAAGATTGCCTGGCCATGCTGCAGGAAGAGTTTGGTCAGCTGGAGAAGGTGTCAGAGATGATTTATCAAATTGAACACACTCTCCAGCAGCCGAATGAGAAACTGTCAGAATATGTTAGAAGGCTGAACAGGCAGTTATGCAAGATTGTACTGAAGAAGGGATTGCTGCCCAAAGATGCAGATGAAGCACGCATGAAGCAGATCATGAGGGGAGCGCGGCGCTCAGACCCGGTCTGGCTGCACCTGAAAACCTCAGGAGGAGGAATGTCACTAACCTACTCTGATCTAATAAAAATTATTAGGGACGAAGAGGCGCTGCAGGAAGATCAGCAGGTGGCCAAGGCGAATGTCACACCTGTACCAGTGTTGGTCCATTCGGTCAAGAGCCCAGAAAGAGATGCGGAGGTTGACACTCTGAAATCGCAAATGGCCCAAGTGTTGGAGATGCTGACCTCTTTGATGGAGAAAGATCAGAGAAGACGAGAGAAACCAAGCCCAAGAAAGGAGTTGTTCCCGAACACCTCAGCACCGGCCTCCCTACAGGACCGAGAAGAGGTGATTTGCTATAACTGCGGAGGGAGTGGCCACTTTGCTAACGTATGCTCCAGCCCAAAGAAGAAGAGAACAGATAATTGCAAGCCGGTGGGAAACTCCAAAGGGCCCCGGTGAAGGAGTCAACCGGGTGCCCATCATCTTCAGTGCGCTCCAAACTAAAAAAAAAGGCCAAGAATGGAGGAGACAAAACTCCTAGGAGGAGGTATAGTACACCCCCACCAAGATGTACCCCAGAGGGAGGGGGCAAGACCCCTCAGTGGAAGTACAGCACCCCAAAGAAGGAACATCCACCTAAAAGGAACAATAACATCCCTCAGCGGGTTTGTGCCCCCATTGAGAGGGAGAAAGTCAATGCATGCCAGGCTCAGGAAAAATTAAAGTCCAAAAGGAGCAGGGCAAGGGTCGAAAGCCAAAAAAAAGAGGTGACCCCAGTCCGGCCATACCCAAAGGAACTGGTGGGCCCGTCTCCTACTGTGCCCATTCAAGTGGAAGGAGTCTATACTAAAGCTCTTTTGGACACCGGAGCACAGGTGACTTTACTATACCGGGACTTCTATGATAGGCACTTGAGTCATCTGCCTATCCAGAAGATAGAAGAGCTGGAGATATGGGGACTTGGAACCCAGAGTTTCCCTTATGATGGGTACCTGCCCATAAAGATGACTTTCGACCCATCCGTGGCTGGGAAGGCTGAAGTGTTTGACACCCTGGCAGTTGTGTGTCCCCGGCCGCCTGGAGCCAGCAAGATTTCCCTGATCATTGGGACAAACACGGATCTAGTCAGGAGACTCCTGACCCCTCTAGTGAAAGAGAGAAACCATTCAGCCACCAAAATCCATCCCATGCTAAAGACGGCCTACCAACGACTGGTCTTAGAGCAGAAGACCCCGGGAGAGGGGATAGGGAAGGTGTGGAGACTTGGCAGAGAAGGAGTAGTGCTACAGCCCGGAGAAGTAACCTGTCTTAGGGCCACTGTGAAGCTTTCGTGGGAACAACCTGGCCCCTTTGTCATGCTAGAATCAGACCCAAGGGAAGAGTCCTCAGGCCTGGAAGTGATACCAGAAGTGATTCCGTTCAAGGCCCTGAAGAAGGCCCATGGCAGAGTTCCGGTGAGTGTTAGGAACACTACGGGAGGACCCATGGAGATCCCTGCCAGAGTGTTGCTTGGTCAGGTGAGCCCTGCTGCCCCGGTCACTTGGTCCGAAGTCAAGGGGACGGGTGATGGAGGAGATGTTTGGGAGAAACTGTCCGTGGAAAACCTGAACCTACCCAGGGCTTGGAAAGAAAGAGCCAAGGCCCAGCTGACCAGGTGGGAGAAGATCTTTTCCGAAGATGAATTCGATGTGGGGTGTGCAAGAAGTGCCACCCATCGGATCCGCCTCCAAAAAGATAAGCCCTTCCGAGAGAGGGTCAGGCGGGTCCCCCTGGCAGATCTGGAGGATCTGAGGGAACAACTTGTAGAACTAAAGAAGACTGGTGTGATCCGGGAGTCTAGAAGTCCCTATGCCTCCCCAATCGTGGTGGTCAGAAAGAAGAATGGGTCGTTGAGGCTTTGTATCGATTACAGGACTCTCAACAGGAGAACCATCCCTGACCAATACACCACGCCAAGGATAGAAGATGCCCTACAAAGTTTGTCTGGAGCCAAATGGTTCAGTGTGATGGACCTCAAGAGTGGGTACTATCAAATCCCTATGCACCCAGAAGACAGGGAGAAGACAGCCTTCATAACCCCGGTGGGATTCTTCAAATTCAATAGGATGCCTCAGGGTCTGTCTGGAGCTCCTGCTACCTTTCAACGCCTTATGGAGAAGACTGTTGGAGACATGAATCTTATAGAAGTCCTTGTGTACTTGGACGATGTCATTGTCTTTGGAAGAACCTTGGAAGAACATGAAGCCAGGTTGGAGAAAGTATTGAGAAGACTCAGCGAAGAGGGACTTAAGCTTTCCCCCGAGAAGTGTCGGTTCTACCAGTCTTCTGTGAACTATCTGGGGCACATAGTGTCTGAAGAAGGGGTGGCCACAGATCCTGAGAAGTTGGAAGCAGTCACTTCCTGGCCACGACCCACCACAGTAACAGAGCTCAGATCCTTCCTGGGGTTCTGCTCCTATTATAGGAGGTATGTGGAGGGGTTTGCTCGGATTGCCCGCCCGTTGAATGAATTGCTAAAGGCAGAAGGGGAAGAGGATGACTCAGGGCCCAGGAGGCCTGGTGAGTCAGTTCAAGATCAGTGGAACCCAAGGTGTGAAGAGGCCTTTCATGCTCTGAAGAGGAGCTTAACCACTGCCCCAGTCCTGGCCTACGCCGACCCTACCAGACCTTATGAATTACATGTGGATGCCAGCCATGAGGGTCTAGGTGGTGTACTCTACCAAGAACATGAAGGACAACTGCGACCAGTGGCCTATGTGAGCAGGAGCCTGACCCCCTCAGAAAAGAATTACCCCACTCATAAGCTGGAATTCCTGGCCCTCAAATGGGCGGTAGTAGACAAGCTAAAAGACTACTTGTATGGGGCAGAGTTTACTGTGAAGACAGACAACAACCCCCTGACCTACCTCTTCACCACCGCGAAACTAGATGCCACCGGACACAGGTGGTTGGCCGCATTGTCTGGATTCAACTTCAGTCTGAAGTACAGACCAGGAGCCGGAAATAGGGATGCAGATGCCCTGTCCCGGAGGTCTCATGCCACAACAAATGACTGGGAAGATTGGACCCAAGTGGCACCGGACGGGGTGCGGGCCCTTTGTCAAGGGGCTGAATTCCAAGCCAGAGGAGGCTCCAGAGCAGAAGAAATAGGGGTTACCATGGTAGGAGTCCCCAAACACTATTGTGGGGTAACTCAACTGGAGGAAGACAACCTACCGAGACTGTCCAAGAAGGAGTTGAGGTGTGACCAATTGGAAGACCCCATGGGGAGATTGGTCCTCGAAGCCCTGGAGAATCAGGATCCCAACAAATTCCTACATCACCCCTCAAAGGAGGCTCGCCTGTTGAGGAAGGAATTGGACAGGCTACAGGTACATCAGGGAGTGGTCTACCGAAGGGGCCCCTCTGATGACTCAGAAGATAAGTGGCAGTTATTTCTTCCAGAGAAGCACCGAGAGACTGTACTAATTGCCCTGCATGACCATCATGGTCACCTAGGGGCAGAAAGGACCTTCCAGCTTGTCAGAAATCGGTTCTATTGGCCCTGCATGAGGGCAGAAGTAGAGGAGTATTGCCATTCCTGTGCACGATGCATTCAGAGAAAGACCCTACCCCATCAAGCTGCCCCAATGGGCCACTTACAGAGTCAAGGCCCAATGGATCTGGTATGCATTGACTTTCTCTGCCTCGAACCCGACCTGAGTGGATTGGGGAATGTTCTGGTAATAACCGACCATTTCACCCGCTATGCTCAAGCTTTCCCAACCAAAGACCAGAAGGCATCCACCGTGGCCAAGATACTTATGGAGAAGTATTTTGTCCATTACGGACTACCACAGAGACTCCACTCAGATCAAGGAAGGGACTTTGAGAGTCGGTTGATCCGAAGACTTTTGGATTCATTAGGAATAAAGAAGACCAGAACCACGCCTTACCACCCACAAGGAGATGCTCAGCCGGAGAGATTTAACCGGACCCTGCTCAACATGTTGGGAACCTTAGAAACAGAGAAGAAGCAACACTGGAGTCAGCACATATCAGCCCTAGTACATGCCTATAACTGAACCACAAGTGACGTCACTGGCTACTCCCCTTATCGACTTATGTTTGGGAGAGAAGCAAGGCTACCTGTGGACCTGGCCTTTGGCACTTCTATAGACAATACCTCAGCTACATCCCACAAGGGATACGTGGACAGACTTAGACGTAGCTTGCAGGTGGCCTATGAACAAGCCCAGGCGGCTTCGGATCAAAGGGGGGCCCGCAACAAGAGAAATTTTGATCTGAAGGTTCGAGTGCAAGATCTGCAGCCCGGGGACCGAGTACTGCTACGCAATCTGGGGGTCCCTGGAAAACACAAGCTTGCCGACAGGTGGAGATCTGAGCCCTATGTTGTCTGTAGGAAGTTGCCCGGTTTGCCTGTCTACAAACTAAAGCCAGAAGGAAAGGTGGGTCCACTGAAGACGTGGCATCGGAACCACCTGCTCCCACTTGCTGAGGCAGTCAGAATACCTCCCATGAGAGACTCCCCTGAACCGGCCTCTATCCTGGATATTCCTAGGCCGAACACTCGGTCCCAGACCTCTCGAGCCAAAGATGGGGAGGCCTCCCAATTGAGTACAGAAGAAGGTGGAGAACTGGACTGGCTGTGGCCTCCCTCGACTCTGGGAACGTCCGCCATAGATCTCCCAAATGGAGGGGATACCCCAGATGCAACGCTGAATCCGGAGGCTACTGAATTCATACCCTTCAGTCCCTCAGCTGATTACTGGGAAGATGTTCCTGACACTTGCGCAGAGGAGGACTCTAGAGATTCCATACGTCAGTCGACTTCTGAATCAGAGGTTCCAGAACCAGCAATGTTACCTGAACTTACTCCTGAAGAAGAGCCTGTGGTGCCAGAGTCAGAAGCACCAAGAGAGCAGAGGGCTCGCAGAGTTATCAGGCCTCCCAAGAAACTAACTTACCCTCAAATGGGGACGAGCTCAGAGGACTCTGTTGTAACGGCTAGGAGAAGTGTTGAACAACCTGATCCTTCCACCGTCCATTTGGTGGAGGGCAACCCCAGCTCACTCTCTGGCACAGTTAGGCAGGCCACTCATGATAGTGTGACCTGTGGGCAAGAGAGTTCCATCCCAGAGTTTTGGTGGGAATTCCCTATGCCAACATCATGCTCGACATTGTCCAAAATGGTAAACAGTATTTGTTGAAGTTTATCTTTGGGGACCAAAGAGTTCAAGTGAGGGGAGTGTGTAGCGGGGTGTTCCCCTTTAATGCAGAGAGACAAGAAGTTCCAGGGGAGAGGTGAGTCGGGAGGAAGTAAAGAGACATTATGGAAGTGAAAGCAGAGGAGAGAGAGACTACATCTCCCAGTACATCTTGCAGCACCCAGGGTGCATTGCTCCAGAACAGAGACTGCTGGGGCAGACTTTATAAAGGGGAGGCAGAGTTTTGGTCGGCCTCTTTGGACCCCCCTCTCCTAGCAAGAGGATGTCTGTGCTGAACTGCTGTGTGCACAAGGCCTGAAGCCCGGGCCGTGTGCTCCTTTCCAAAGAGCCCTCTGCCAGCCTAGCAGAGCCTTAGAGACATCTAATCCTCCTTGCTGCAGTACACCAGAAGGATTGAAGACTTGGATGTCGGTGTATTCCTGTTCCTAGACGAATCGATGGAGGAAAGAGACTTGGACTTGTCCAGGTGGTGAGAGCTGTTTAAAGACAGATACTTTATCTTTACTATTCGTTGGGATTACAAAGTTGTTCTTCAAGTGCACCACCGAGAGATTGCTAGCGAATATTGTTTCACTGAACTTCCATTTAGATCAGTCAGGCCTGACTGCATAGGTAGACATTGCTGGGTGTTAGTCTACCCATGAGGGGAAGTAGCTGTAAAAGGGCAGCGCTAGAGTTGCATAGCAATACTTTATTATTCTGATTACTCAGTTTATCTTTATTACTGTTTATTGCAGGGATCTGCAACTTGTTATACTGTTGTTTATTACTTGCCCATTAGCCTCAGTAAAATATCTGGGTAAAGTACATTTGGTGTCAGTTCCGCTTACTTTAATAGGAGTTTTAAAGTATATTCTGTGTATGTTTGTTATAGGACTGCGTCACCAACAGTTGCGATCACGCGGTCCTATCCCTCTATCACCAGCTGTGCCACGGGAGGTTAGAGCCGATTGCCGGGGGTTGACAGCGGTGCACTGCAGGGCCCAAATCAATATCAGCGGCTCTCTTAACTGGGGGTAGCGCTACATATGTGAAAGTCCAAAAATTAATTGAACACAAATAACTGAATAAATGTTCAAAATACACATGGATTGGTGAAATTCTTGAGAGGAAGATGAGTATGTAGTCTTAATTAGGTCTCCACCACCAACATAAGAAAATCACCCAATATATGATTGCGCTTACCAGAAGGCAAGCAAGGATAAGATTGCGGCTGTAAACCCCAGCCAGGGCCTTTACCAGGAAACCTCTGATTTGCAGGCTCTACGATACTGGAAGGACCGGGGAACTGAGGGCAGGAATCACATACTCTACAAACTGTTCAGTCTGGGATGACCAGAGATGACCCAGGGGTTGACAACTTGGTAGCGTATTAGCAGGATGGTACCAAAAATGAAAAAGGCTCACCATAGCATAATACCGTAAAACAAGGAAGAATTTAATATAAAAGATGCACTTACATCAGAGAAGATAAAAAACAGCATTTCACATGTCATACCCCAGACGACGCCAATTGTGTGACGAAACGTACGTCGGGTGGAACGAACGTGCTGACGTCTTCGCATCTGATCCTAGGCGAACGGGCGTTCGCCATTGCCGGCCGGCTTTACATGTGAAATGCTCTTATGCTGGCGCACTTCCAGCTAAGCCTTCGATACTTCAAGGACTTTTGGCCAATGACCGTTTATTGTGCAGTTTGCATGCTTCCTCAGGGCATTTTGGCCAACAATACATTCCCTTGCAGCTTGCATGAGTTTCAACGAACCCTTTTATCCTCTAATGCCGCGTACACACGCTCGGAATTTCCGACAACAAATGTTTGATGGGAGCTTGTTTTCGGAAATTCCGACCGTGTGTAGGCTCCATCAGACATTTGCTGTCGAAGTTTCCGACAACAAAAATTTAAGAGCTGGTTCTCAATTTTTCCGATAACAAAATCCGTTCTCGTAAATTCTGAGCGTGTGTAGACAATTCCAACGCACAAAATTCCACGCATGCTCTGAATCAAGTACGAGACGGAAGCGCTCGGTCTGGTAAAACTAGCGTTCGTAATGGAGATAGCACATTCGTCATGCTGCAAAGAGCAGTAACGGACTGAAAAGCGCGAGGCTGAAAAGCACAAATCGTCTCTCACTAAACTTCTACTAACACGAGATTAGCAGAAGGAGCCCAAAGGGTGGGGCACTTGGTATTGAAATTCCCTTTTATAGGGCCGTCGTACGTGTTGTACGTCTCCGTGTTCATGGCGATCGGCATTTCCGACAACATTTGTGCGACCGTGTGTATGCAAGACAAGTTTGAGCCAACATCTGTCGGAAAAAAATCCACGGTTTTGTTGTCGGAATGTCCGATCGTGTGTACGCGGCATAAGACCTTCAGACCAATGGCCTTTTCTTGTGCACCGTGCTTGCTTTCTCAAGGCCTTCCAGCCAATTACCAATTCTCATGCAGCTTGCACACCTCCAAATAAGACTTCTGTGCTTTAAGGCCTTTCAGCCAACAACCATTTGTTATGCAGCTTACAAGCTTTTTCAAAGCCTTCTTGCCAATGACTGATTCTCATTCGGCTTGCAAGCTTTCAACTAGGCCTTCTATGCTTCAAGGCCTTTAGGCCAACCCTAATTCTTTGCAGCTTGCACACTTTTTTAAGGCCTTCTGGCCAATGGCCAATTCTCAATCAGTTTTCACACTTGCAGGCTTTCAAATAAGCCTTCTATGCTTTAAGCCAGGGGTCTCAAACTGGTGGCCCTCCAGCTGTTGCGAAACTACAAGTCCCATCATGCCTCTGCCTGAGGGAGTCATGCTTGTAACTGTCAGCCTTGAAATGCCTCATGGGACTTGTAGTTTTGCAACAGCTGGAGGGCCACCAGTTTGAGACCCCTGCAAGCCCTTCAGGCCAATGACAATTTCTTGTGCAGCTTACACACTATCTCAAGACCTTCCTGCCAATGACTGATTCTCAATCAATTTGCACGCATTTAACTTGGCCTTCTGTGCTTCAAGGCCTTCGGGCCAATGACGTTTCTTTGCAGCTTCCACGCTTTTTCAAGGCCTTCCCCAATGACCAATCCTTAATAAGCTTGTATGTGTAGCACTACCCCCTTAGGAGCTGCTGGTTTAATTTTGGGCCTGTACTCTGCCTATCAACCCCTATAATTTGGCTCAGTTCCCCTTTGGCACAACTGGACAACAATGTGATTGTGGGCCCCTAAAAGGCTCTGGAGGGCCACAATGATACCACACAACAATGAATGTAGTTAAGTATTGTTACCTTAGTGTGGTTTACCTGCCACACAGCTGCAAAAGACAGAGTCCCACACAAGATGCAGTTTAAACAAACGGTAATACGTTTACTTGGTAGAGAGAAATAGAATAGAGATTACATGAGAAACATTTGACTCAAACAGATCCCCGTGATATACACATGCATAACAAATTTAAGGGTGTCCCTATAATGAGAAACCCGAATAACCCAACCTAAAGATAGACCTGGGTAAGTGCGCAGTGGAGGAATCTCCCAATGCAATAACGCCAGCAATGGGATACCTCTCCACCAAGTCCCACCCAGCTCACTGAAACAGCAAAGCAGTAATCAAAGTAACACAAACAGTTGTATCACATATTTGAGTTTGCAAGCTATTTGGCTCCCTCTAGTGGACAGCTCAACTGGTGCGTGTCCAACTGTATCAATTTAAGGAAGGAACGGAACTGGTGATTGTTCCTTCCAGCTTCCAGGAATCTTCTGCTAGCTCTGTTGGTGCACTTAGTTATTTGTAATCCAACAATAGGGTGAAGAAAATCAATCACTTGGTGTATAAAGTGGAGCGGTAACAGAAACGTCAGTTCTCCCACACCGCTATAACACTCTCGGGCATAAAGTGTCTCCACGTGCAGCAGTGCAGTGGCCCACGAGTATAAGTGAAACTGTGGAAGTCACTTTCCTGCAACCCAGTTAGTTATGTTGGTGGGCAGGTGCCCTCTCACCAAATGAGGCCTCGCCTCTCCGATATGCTCCGTCTGGACCCTTCACGATTCACAGCCTCCCTGCAAGTCGTGGTCCCTGGTCCTCTGCACAGTCGCTCACGAGGTGCTGATGGATCAGTGACTCTAGACGCTGTGGAGTGTAGAGTGGACCCTCTTCCTGGTTTATTCAGCAGTAGTGATGAGCTGAACACCCCCGGGTTCGGTTCGCACCAGAACCCGCGAACGGACCGAAAGTTCGCACGAACTTTAGAACCCTATTAAATACAATGGATGCAAAATCTAAAGTGCTAATTATAATGACTATTATGCATGTTATTGTCCTAAATAGGGTTTGGGAACCCGGGTTCTGCACCAGGGGACATGTATCAATGCAAAAAGAAGTTTTAAAAACGGCCGTTTTTCTGGAGCAGTCATTTTAATGATGCATAAAGTGAAAAAAAAAAAGTCAAATATTCCTTTAAATATCGTACCTGGGGGGTGTCTAAAGTATGCCTGTGAAGTGCCACGTGTTTCCCGTGTTTAGAACTGTCCCTGCACAAAATTACATTTCTAAAGGAAAAAAAGCCATTTAAAACTGCTTGCGGCTTTAATGTAATGTCTGGTACCGGTAATATGGATGAAAATCTTTAAGAAAAATGGCATAGCTTCCCCATCACCCCCCCCCCCCTCCTCCTACCCCAGCCCATTACCAGCCCCTTTGGGTCTTGTATGGATATTAAGGGGAACCCCGCACACAAAATAAAAAAGGCCCTATATACTCTGAACAGCCGTATACAGGCGGTGCATACAAGACAGGGACTGTAGGTTTGTTCTTATGTAGAATCTGTTTGTAATTTTGAACAGGTACATTGTTTAAGTGTAGCTCCAGCCAAAAAATATATTTTTAAGCTTTTTGGAAAACATAGGGAAGGGTTATCACCCCTGTAACATTTGTTTTGCTGTCTGTGCAGTGTGCACCTGTTCAGAACAGTTCACCTCACTTTCCGTCCCAATGACAAATGTTTTTTGAAAATTTGGGGTTTTTATTGAAACAAGAATTGGTGATAAAGAATCAGTGGAGAGGAGACACTTTTTTTTCCCATATTAACTCTTACAGGAGAGAATTCGCCTTCCTAGGGGTAGATTTCCTCTCACTTCCTGTTGTATCCTTCCGTTTGCAAGGAGGAGTCGTTTGTAAGTTGGATGTTTGAAAGTAGGGGCCTGCCATATATACTCAGCTGAAATTTGCCCCTTACATGTTGGTGTTGCCACAACACTGTGAGCCCTCACAGTTACTCTTGGTGGGCGCATGAATGGGCCCTGCTGTGAATTATTAGATCAAGAATTGTAATTGCATGCCCCTGTTGAACAGGGGCTGAAAAATTGGGCCTTTAGTGGTGGTGGTGGTGGTGGTGTTGACACAAAACTGTAAGGCCTCACAGTTAGTCTTGGTGGGCGCAGGAATGGGCCCTGCTGTGAATTATTAGATCAAGAATTGTAATTACATGCCCCTGTTAAACAGGGGCAGAAAAATTGAGCCTTAGGCACTGGTGCCACAACACTGCAACCCCTCACAGATACTGTACTTGGAGCACAGCAATGAGCCCTGTTGCAAAGTATTGCATCAAAAATTGTAATTACACGCCCCTGTTAAACAGGGGCTGAAAAATTGGGCCTTAGCCACTGGTGCTGGTGCCACGACACTGCAACCACTCCCAGATACTCTAGTTGGAGTGCAGGAATGAGCCCTGCTGCAAAGCATTGCATAAAAAATTGTAATAACACACCCCTGTTAAACAGGGGCTGAAAAATTGGGCCTTAGCCACTGGTGGCGGCACCCAGAAACAAAAATGTTCTTCCAAGCTATCATCGTCAATCGGATCATTGAGGAGGAGGAGGATAGTCAGTCAACATAACAGGACAAACTCTCAGCATCAGCATCAGTCTTGAAGGGATGTGACATTTGAAAATAAATTAGTCTGTTATATCAGCTTCAGGTGTTTGGTAGCTGGTGGTGATCCAAGACTGGTTCATCTTTATGATGGTCAGTCGATCAACAGAGTCGGTGGACAGGCGCACCCTGTGATCCGTGACAAATCCTCCAGCAGCACTGAATGTGCGTTCTGAAAGAACGCTGGATGCAGGACAGGCCAGTAGCTCAATTGCATACTGTGCAAGCTCTGGCCAGTGATCCATCCTCAAGACCCAGTAAGCTCCAAGCCGACCTCGATGCCCTGTCTAATTGGGCGACTATGTGGCAGATGAGGTTTAATGTTGATAAATGTAAAGTTATGCACTTGGGGGCTAAGAATATGAATGCATCATACATACTAGGGGGAATACAACTGGGGGGATCCGTAGTGGAGAAGGATCTGGGGGTTTTGGTAGATCATAAGCTCAATAATGGCATGCAATGCCAAGCTGTGGTTTCCAAAGCGAGCAAAGTCCTTTCTTGTATTAAGAGAGGTATGGACTCCAGAGAGAGAGACATCATTTTGCCCCTGTACAAATCATTAGTAAGGCCTCATCTGGAATACGCAGTTCAGTTTTGGGCACCAGTTCTCAAAAAGCATATCGGGGAACTGGAGAAAGTGCAGAGAAGGGCAACCAAACTGATAAGAGGCATGGAGGAGCTCAGCTATGAAGAAAGATTAGAGGAACTGAATTTATTCACTCTTGAGAAGAGGAGAATAAGGGGGGATATGATTAACACGTACAAATATATAAGGGGTCCATATAGTGAACTTGGTGATGAGTTATTCACTTTACGGTCAACACAGAGAACAAGGGGGCACTCTTTACGTCTAGAAGAAAAAAGATTTCATCTCCAAATGCGGAAAGGTTTCTTCACAGTAAGAGCTGTGAAAATGTGGAACAGACTCCCTGCAGAGGTGGTTCTGGCCAGCTCAGTAGATTGCTTTAAGAAAGGCCTGGATACTTTCCTAAATGTACATAATATAACTGAGTACTAACAGTTCTAGGTAAAGTTGATCCAGGGTAAATCCGATTGCCTCTCGGGGGATCAGCAAGGAATTTTTTCCCCTGCTGTAGCAAATTGGATCATGCTCTGCTGGGGTTTTTTGCCTTCCTCTGGATCATCTGTGGGTATAGAATTGGGTATATGGGATTGCACGATATTTTTTAATTTTATTTTAGTTATTTTTTTATGGTTGAACTGGATGGACTTTGTCTTTTTTCAACCTGGCTAACTATGTAACTATGTAACTATGTAAGCCAGAGGATTTTCGGTGGGGAAGGTGTCCAAGTCTGACCTTGCCCCTAGGTATTCCTGCACCATGTATATCAGACGCTGGCGATGGTTGCTGGAACCGATCATACCTTGGGGCTGCGGACTAAAGAATTGTCTGAACGCTTCGGTCAGACGGCCACCTTCCCCACCGCTCCTTCTTTGACTGACCGAAGCCTCAGCAACTCGTTGTCCAAGACCAGGAGTTTGTAACCTCCCAGTCTCTGGGAACGCGTTGCACAGACCTTTCTGCAAGGCCTCCCGGAGTTGTCTCATCCTCTGCTCCCTCTGCGACGGTAAGATAAGGTCCGCAACCTTACCCTTGTACCGTGGATCAAGGAGAGTGGCCAGCCAGTAATGGTCCCTCTCCTTGATCCGAAGAATACGAGGATCCTTCCGCAGACTTTGCAGGATCAGGGAGGCCATGCAGCGTAGGTTAGCTGAGGCATTCAGTCCGGAGTCCTATGGGTCACTAAGGACGACATGATCCGCAGCCACCTCCTCCCAGCCACGTACAAGTCCACTGGTTTCTTGGGACTGTAAATCATCCCTAAAAGACTGCTGCTGATGATGCTGAGTGCCAGGCTCCACCTCCATGCTGACACAATCCTCCTCCTCCTCTTCTTCCTGTGCGATGGGTGGGGCAGAAGGAACACTGTCTGGGTAAAGGGGGCCTTGAGAGGCAAGGAAGTCCTCCTCTTCCTGCCTCTGTTCTGCCTCAAGTGCCCTGTCCATTATTCCACGCAGCGTATGTTCCAACAGGTGGACAAGAGGTACAGTGTCACTGATGCATGCACTGTCACTGCTCACCATCCTCGTGGCCTCCTCAAATGGTGCCAGGACAGTGCATGCATCCCTGATCATGCCCCACTGGCGTGGTGAAAAAAACCTGAGCTTCCTGACCCTCTCCTGGTGCCGTAGTCGCACAGGTACTCATTGATGGCCCTCTGCTGCGTGTGCAGCCGCTGCAGCATGGCCAACGTTGAGTTCCACCTGGTGGGCATGTCACATATAAGGCGGTTCTTGGGCAGGTTCAACTCCTTTTGCAGCTCAGCCAGGCGAGCACTGTCATTATAAGATCTGCGGAAATGCACACAGACTTTCCTGGCCTGCCTCAGGACATCCTGTAAGCCCGGGTACCTGCCCAAGAATCGCTGCACCACCAGGTTAAGGACGTGAGCCACACAGGGCACATGGGGTCAGTTGTCCCTGTCGGAGGGCGGAGAGGAGGTTGGTGCCATTGTCGCAAACTACCATTCCTGGCTTAAGCTGGCGTGGCGTCAACCACCTCTCGGCCTGCCCCTGCAGAGCAGACAGAACCTCTGCCCCAGTGTGGCTCCTGTCCCCAAACACAACAGCGCAAGCACGGCATGGCATCTTTTTGCCTGCGTACTTGCGTAGCCCCTTGAACGCCTACGGAGCACCGCTGGTTCCGAGGACAAAGCACAGGAAGAGGCCACAGAGGAAGAAGAAGAGGGGGTGGAGGACAGAGGTGTGTCACAACCAGTAGTAGCATTTTGGAGGCGTGGCGGTGGAACAACCTCCAACACTACTGCACCTTGTCCTGCATCCTTCCCAGCTGCCAAAAGAGTGACCCAATGGGCCGTGAAAGAAAGGTAACGTCCCTGTCCATGCCTGCTGGACCATGAGTCAGCGGTAATATGCACCTTACCGCTGACCGCCCTGTCCAGCGAGGCCAAGACATTGCCTTCCACATGCCGGTAGAGAGCCGGAATCGCCTTCCGTGAGAAAAGTGGCGTTTGGGAACCTGCCACTGAGGAACCGCACATTGCACAAACTCACGGAAGGGGGCCGAGTCTACCAACTGAAAAGGCAGCAGTTGAAGCGCTAGCAATTTAGACAAGCTAGCATTCAACCGCTGGGCATGTGGATGGCTGGGAGTGAACTTCTTTCGACGGTCCAGCAGCTTGGGCAGGGAAATTTGCCTGCTAGAATCGGACATTGGTGTACTGCTAGCAGAGTGCCCACAAGTACTTGGCTGTGACACACCTAATTCTACACCTTCATTTCTCTCAGAGCAGGTTTCAGAGAGGACTGAAGGTATAGTGGGGTTGGAGATCCCAGCTGATGCGGTGCAAGAAGAGGTCAGCTTTGTTCTTTGGTGTGGGTCTTTAAGGTAGGCTTGCCAACGAGCTGCATGGCAGGTCAACATATGTCTGGTCAAGCATGTGGTGCCCAAGCGGGTGATGTTTTGGCCACGCGATATACGCTTGAGACATATGTTGCAAACAGCAGCTGTGTGATCTGATGCACTCGACTCAAAAAAGGCCCACACCAAAGAACTTTTTGAATAACGGGCAGAGGCAGCGCCTTGCACAGGCGGAGCTCTGCGGTGTGATTCCGTCGGTGTGCTGCCCTTACGCTGGCCCCCCGAGGGCATCCTGCCTCGTTGGAGATGTGCCTCCTCCTCATCCTCCTCCTCCTCCTCCCCTCTCCTATTAGGCACCCACGTGGAGTCAGTGACCTCATCATCCCCTCCCTCCTCATCACTGGAGCCAATCTGGCAGTATGCTGCAGCTGCTGGAACATGACTGCCAGATTGGTGTCCTTCTTGAGCATCCCCTCTCTCTGCTCTCACGCTACTGCCTTCCTCTAGCTGGGTATCATCATCAGACCCTTCGAAACGCTGGGCATCCTCCTGGAGCATGTACCCAACACTGTGCTCAAACAGTTCGGGGACTCCTCAGGAGGACATGGTTGGTCTAGGGAAGGAGTGACTGATGATGACATTGATACCAGGGAAGAGGACGCTTTGGCAGCTGCTTTGCCAGTACCCTGAGCCTAGGTGAGAGAGGATGAGGAGGATGAGGAGGGCTTGGTCATCCACTCTACCAAGTCTTCGGCATGATGCGGCTCAACATGTCCAGCTGCCGAAAAGAAGGACAAGCCTGTCCCATGGCCATGTGCTGATGGCGATGCACCGCGTCCATGACCAGCACTGTTGTCTCTAGACACAGAGCCTGCTTGCCCTCTTTTTTTGGCTCCTGACTGTCTGCCTCTCCTTGTTTGCCTTCCAGACATTCTAATGGCCTGCAGGGAAATCGGAAAAGCAGCAATACAGGCTAAGTTAAGGTGTAATATGGTCAGGAGGCACACTCCGCCCGCTGTAAGTGCCGCAAAATCCTGTTTGTGTAACACACCAGGAAAAAGCAGCAATACAGGCTAAGTTCAGGTGTAATATGGTCAGGAGGCACACTCCGCCCGCTGTAAGTGCCGCAAAATCCTGTTTGTGTAACACACCAGGAAAAAGCAGCAATACAGGCTAAGTTAAGGTGTAATATGGTCAGGAGGCACACTCCGCCCGCTGCAAGTGCCGCAAAATCCTGTTTGTGTAACACACCAGGAAAAAGCAGCAATACAGGCTAAGTTAAGGTGTAATATGGTCAGGAGGCACACTCCGCCCGCTGCAAGTGCCGCAAAATCCTGTCTGTGTAACACACCAGGAAAAAGCAGCAATACAGGCTAAGTTAAGGTGTAATATGGTCAGGAGGCACACTCCGCCCGCTGTAAGTGCCGCAAAATCCTGTTTGTGTAACACACCAGGAAAAAGCAGCAATACAGGCTAAGTTAAGGTGTAATATGGTCAGGAGGCACACTCCGCCCGCTGTAAGTGCCGCAAAATCCTCTTTGTGTAACACACCAGGAAAAAGCAGCAATACAGGCTAAGTTAAGGTGTAATATGGTCAGGAGGCACACTCCGCCCGCTGTAAGTGCCGCAAAATCCTGTTTGTGTAACACACCAGGAAAAAGCAGCAATACAGGCTAAGTTAAGGTGTAATATGGTCAGGAGGCACACTCCGCCCGCTGTAAGTGCTGCAAAATCCTGTTGGTGTAACACACCAGGAAAAAGCAGCAATACGGGCTAACTTCAGGTGTATAATGTGCAGGAGGCTTAGCAACAATGACACTGACACTGTCCCCTGCCTATCCTTCTCTCTCTCTGCACGCAAGGTTTATCAAAGTATATGACACTGACACTCTCCCTGCCTATCCTTCTCTGTCCCTACACACAAGGTTTAGCAAAGAATATGACACTGACACTCTCCCTGCCTATCCTTCTCTCTCCCTACACACAAGGTTTAGCAAAGAATAGATTTGACAAGATTTGACACTGTCCCTGCCTATCCTTCACTTTCCCTGCTCCGGAACACACTACACAAGGCCGCCGCGCTGGCGGCCTTTTATAGTGTGGGGCGTGTACTAAACCCCCTCAGCTATAATTGGCCACAGGCATCCTGCCTGTGGCCAATCATTGCTCTCCTCGCTGCCGGCGCTGTGATTGGCCAAGCATGCAGGGTCACAGTGCATGCTTGGCCAATCACAGCGCCGGGATTACACTGCGATGGCGCAGTGTATTGTGGGCCATTCGCGTCACTCGAATTTGGCGCGAACGGCCCAAATCGTTCGTTGTTCGCCGAACACGCAAACAGCCGATGTTCGAGTCGAACCTATGTTCGACTCGAACACTGAGCTCATCCCTATTCAGCAGTGCGGTGACAGGAATCCCTCCGTTAGGCGATCCGGTCTCCGTACTTTAGGCCCAGGCTTCTCAGGTCTAAGCACGCTCACTCCAGGCCTCAACACAGGCCTAGTCACAGCTTGAAGATGGCGTCCCGAGAGACATAACAGAAGCCCCGCCTTGCTTTAAATAGGTCCTCCCAGCAGGCCTTGCTTGGCGCCATACACTTTTGGTAGAACAGTGGTCTTTTGGGTAATATAGTCTCAGTTCTATCCACGCCAATAGAGTCTTTGTCTTTGACGCCACAATACCCACAAGGCTTTATCTAATAACTGAACCAAACAACGTTAGTAGTCTAACATAAGACGTACACGGGAGGGAGCTAGATTCCTGATAGGCACAAACTGTAGCCCATAAGCTACGTGCAAAAGTGACACCTTGCTACACATGCTTTAAACTAGGCCTTCTATTCTACGAGGCCTTCAGCACAGTGACCATTTCTTGAGAAGCTTGAACCCTTTTACAAGGGCTTCTGGCCAACAACCAATTCTCGTTCATCTTGCATGCTTTTAATTAGGCCTTCTATGTATCAAGTCCTTTGGGCCGATGGCAAGTTCTTGTGTGGATTGCACACTTTCTGAAGGTTTTGCACCCTATTGACTAAGCGTTCTATGGTTTCAAAGCCTTCTTGCCAATGACTGTTTCTGGGGCAGCTTGAATGCGTTTCCAAGGCCTTCCAACCAACGACCGATTCTCATTCAGCTTGCATGCTTTAAACTAGGCCTTCTATATTTCAAGGCTTTCTTATCAATGACCATTTCTTGTGCAGCCTGAATATTTCTCAAGACCTTCAAGGCCTTGAGAAAGCGTGCAAGCTGCAGAAAAAAACTTTCATTTTATAACTTTTAATTGCTTTTAGCCTTTGTAAGAACTGCAAATAAAGAATGAATATGCTGTGAGTGCTCCTGGATTCTACCTGCTTTGCATAATGTCAGTATAAGAATTTACACCTGCATCATAAGTGATTACGTGAAATTCTATGTTTCCGTGCTTAAAATACTGTACCTGCTAAGGCACATAAGTAATTCAACATATGGAAAAATAATATGTACAATAAAGAAATGACATGTGTCAAATCATATACTTCATTTACGTTTTTGTCTTTCATATTTCAAGGAGTAAAATTGGACGTATGCTGCACATCAATGTGACTTTGTAATACTGAACAATCCCTAGAGGAGGAATATTCTGCTGCACATCATACTTCCTGTACCACTTCTTGCTAGACTCTCATTTTGAAGTAACTTGCAGCGTAGACTTCCCATTCAATAATTAATACATTGTTAAACCCTCTTGCTGGATGTGTAAGAGATTGCCATCTGCAAGCGGATAAGTGATGGATTTAGTGTGCATATTTTAGTATGGTATTTTTCATCCAGGCACAGTCCTGGGTCCTTGGATTATTGGATTCCTTTATTAAATGTTTTTTTGATGCATCCCCCTATTGAATATGGGTTGTTTGTATTCAAGATATGCGGAGAGCAAAACGCACGCCGTTTCCAAGCACTTTGCTAAAAGGGCAGAGATGACGTGCAATGCACACAGTCCAATGGCAAGTATTCTGATTCTCTTTTTGAAGGGAATCTGCAGACTTCTCAGATATTATGACCACAATTTTATGTATTTTTTGTTTAGCTTTGTTTAGCTTATGAACATACACTATATTGTCAAAAGTATTGGGACACCTGTCTTTACACGCACATGTACTTTAATGGCATCCCAGTCTTAGTCAACGCTGTATCCTGGCCTAGGCCAACAAGGCCCAGGCCTAGGGCAGCACGCAAAGGGTCCCCGCCGGCTTGTGCTACACTGTTAGTGTAGCGCAAGCTGCTTCTAATTTTGACTGTCCTATCAGTCTGGACCCCAAATCTTCCTCACTGTGTTTTATGTTTTATGCTGCACCATTGGCATGGTTATATCTTCTTAGTCCTCTCCATAAAATTATAAGAAATTTGTGCTTAAAGTAGAACTATAGGCAACACTTTTTTTTTTCATTTTGGATAGAGTAAGGGAGGGTTATAGCCCCTGTCCGCTTATTTTTTACCATCCGTGTCCCATTGCAGAGATTTCCCTTCACTAACTGCCCCATAGTCAAACAGGAGGTGAGAGGAAATCTATGGCAATTAAGGGAATCCATTGCCCCCCCCCCCAGGCCCTAAGAACTAGTGTCCCCACCTGATAATTTCAGGGTGGGTCTTAAACAGAAAGGGGTGTGGTCTTGACAGGAAGGGGTGGGTCATATTTAAATTAGGGGGTGCACGAGTTTAGTCAGGCCTAGGGCAGCACAAAACCTAAATACACTACTGGTCTTAGTCCGTAGGGTTCAATATTGAGTTGGCCCACCCTTTGCAGCTATAACAGCTTCAACTCTTCTGGGAAGGTGGTCCACAAGGTTTAGGAGTGTGTCTATGGGAATGTTTGACCATTCTTCCAGAAGAGCATTTGTGAGGTCAGGCACTGATGTTGGATGAGAAGGCCTGGCTCGCAGCTTCCACTCTAATTCAGCCCAAAGGTGTTCTATCGGGTTGAGCTAGAGACTCTGTGCAGGTCAGTCAAGTTCCTGTACTCCAAACTCACTCAGTGGTGTAGCACAGTGGTGTATTATTATTATTAAATAAAATGCTTGTAAACGCAGTCTTACCCATCGGCCTCGATGCATATGACTATAATGAGCAGGGAGATTCTGATCTTCCTAATCTAGCTCCCTTACTGGCCAGGATGCTGTGAGCTATAAGCCCCCATAACACTTCTGGAAGAGCAAGGTCTTCAAGCTCTTCCTGAAGCTTAACAAGTTTGTAGTGTTTTTTAGGACCAACGGAAAATCATTCCAAACCTTACCCCCTTGCACCGAGAAAGCACGTCCTCCTCGTCTCTGTTTCCTCACTCTAGGAACAACGACATTTGTTTGTCCCGCTAAACGTAATGCTCTACTAGGAGCATATCCTGTGAATTTTTTCCGGAGGTACTCTGGTCCACCTTGTTGTGGAAAATATTATGAAGATGTATTTAATATGTATTGTCATAGTGTCACCCAGGGTTAGTACTTCCGCAACAGGCTCTAAAGAGCTGACTGGGGCAGTCTGAGGCTGGTTGAATCCCGTCTGGTAGTGGAAAACGTCTTGAGGTTGGAGTGTGATGTTTGCAGCGTGCGGATATGCTCCCCGACGAGGGCCCTCTGTGCATTAGCACGGACGATCGTTGAGGAGGGGATATGCTCGCTCTGCAACGACATCATTGGTTATAGGCAGATGCGCGCTCTTGTTTTGGCGGTGTGTTGATCAGCATTGGTCCGGGTTTGTAGCGCGCGTCTGCAGATAGCCTCCCACAAGCAATAATAGTATAATCTGAATATGCGTTATTCTATGGAATAGCGTAGAATAAGGATTCCTATCAGCGGTAATATGAGAGCTTGCGAGCGTTTTCAGAGTCAGGGAAAGCGTCCATGTTTTAAAGCAATACGGCTTTGTTTGCTGGGAGCATAGAAGCTTTCCCTGCCCGGACACGCCCTTAAGACTTTAGCCATCATGTTGTTGAATATGTTGTTGTATTATTGTGTTATTTTGTATTGGTATTATATTGTATGTATTTAAATAACCCTGTTGGAAGGGATATCTTTATATGGACATTTGCTGTGTAAAGAGGAGATCATGTGATGACCACTCCCATGGAGGTCAGATGCTGTGTCCTCACTTCCTATGGAGGAGGTCACATGTTGTGACATCACTTCCTATGGAGGAGGTCACATCCTGCAGCGAATCATCTCCTGTGGGTGAGTTATTTTGCATACCTCCCAACAGGCACGGATTCTGCGGGTTTTTCCCGCATAGCCCCCTCCTTCCCGCATTCCCGTGAGAGTTGAATTATCCCCGCACAGCAGGAAGTGGAGGAATTATGAGCCAGAGGAAGCAGGTAAGCAACCCCCCCCCCACGATCTACGCATAATTTCCCACGCAACCCCCCCCGCGATCGGCTGTAGCGCCGTAAAATGCGTCAAACCCCCCCCGCCTGTGATCGGTGGCAGCGCCGAAAAATGCATCAACACCCCCCCCGCTCAACAACTTTCATTTGCAGGGGAGAGGGGAGATCATCATTGGACTGAATGTCCCGCGGTGGGACTGTTAAAAGTTGGGAGGTATGCTTTTGTGATAATAAAAGGAGCCGTGAGGCTCGAGCCGACCAGTCATGCTGGGATGCTGAGATGAGAACATAGCGGTCTGGTGAAGCTTCCTTCTTTGAATGAATAGCAAAGCGAATGAATAGTGAGTGAATTTTAGCCTAAGATGCGTTATATCATTGAGACGGAATGTGTGTTACTATTAGAGACACGATATCTGGCTGTGTGCTCTGCGTACAGCCTAATTTTGCTGACAAAGGGTTGCTGGTTCAAATCCTGACCACGACACCATCTGCCTGGAGTTTGCATGTTCTCCCTGTGCCTGCGTGGGTTTCCTCCCACACTCCAAAGACATGCTGGTAGGTTAATTGGATCTTGTCCAAATTGGCCCAGTATATATGTATATATGTGTGTACGACTGTGTGTTCCAAGCGTGTTGAGATCCTACGGGGTAAAATGACCGCACCAGCCAGCAAGACACTGGCTGCAAAAAGCGCCTAGAGGCGATTCAGTTTGTATTTGTAGCGCTATACAAGTCATTCATTCATCCATGTCTTTACGGATCTTGCTTTGTGCACTGGTGCGCAGTCATGTTGGAACAGGAAGGGGCCGTCCCCAAACTGTTCCCACAAAGTTGGGAGCATGAAATTGTCTTAAATGTCTTGGAATGCTGACGTCTTAAAAGTTCCCTTCACTGGAACTAAGGGGCCAAGCCCAACCCCTGAAAAACAACCCCACACCTAGAGTGGAGACTGTGAGCCAGGCCTTCTTGTTTACATCAGTGCCTGACCTCACAAATGCGCTTCTGGAAGAATGGTAAAACATTCCCATAGACACCCTCCTAAACCTTGTGGACAGCCTTCCCAGAAGAGTTGAAGCTGTTACAGCTGCAAACGTTGGGCCAACTCAATATTGAACCCTACGGACTAAGACTGGAATGCCATTAAAGTTCACGTGTGTGTAAAGGCAGTAGACATGGGAGCGGTCAAAAAATTAGTTTTGCTCCGTTCCGTATTAAAAAAAAATCGTAATTCTCAATTCGTGTACGGAATTTAATTCGGATTCGTACGAAATACGAATTTCGTACGAATCGTTAATATTGAACTCTACGGACTCATGCCGCGTACAGACGATTGGAAATTCCGACAACAAAACCGTGTATTTTTTTTCCGAAGGATGTTGGCTCAAACTTGTCTTGCATACACACGGTCGCACAAATGTTGTCGGAAATTCCGAACGCCAAGAACACGGAGACGTATAAGACGTACAACGGCACTATTAAAGGGAAGCTCAATACCATAATTCGTACTTTCGGACGGGGTAGAGAACATTGTTTTTGTTGATTCTGTACAGAATTCGTATTCATAAAAATTCGTAATTCGGATTCGTACAAATTTCGAAAAATTCGTATGAATTTTCGATTCGTACGAAACTAAATCGCACATGTCTAAAAGGCAGGTGTCCCAATACTTTTGACAATATAGTGTATAAGGTTCTACTTTCTATTTAGTAGGGCTTAATAGTGACTGAGATTCGTTGTGCTTCTTTAAAATAAAGTGTATCTAAACCCAAGAACAAAAGTGTAATATATTGCAGGATGCCAGTCCTTAGATGTGACAGCAGGGAACATTTTCATCTCTTTCTATTTGTCCTTCTATGGTGATCGTGGCAGAAAAACACTTCTTGTCCTAAGGTGACATTTTCTCACTGTACTAAATCTATTAGTTAGACCCGGTTCACATAGGGGCGACTCCTCAGGCGACTCGGTTGCCTGACGAGTCGCGTCCCGCTCTGTTGAATGGAACCGTTCTAATAGGAGCGACTCAGGTCGCTCCAACTTAGAAAAAGGTTCTTGTACTACTTTTGGGGGCGACTCATGACGACTTGCATTGACTTCTATACAGAAGTCATTATGCAAATCGCCTGAACCGGGCGTCTCAAGTCGTCTTGAGATCGCGTCGCGGCAGTCGCCCCCAAAGTCGTGCCGCCCCTGTGAGAACCGGACTTAAGGCTTTTATATTTTAACAAAACATTGGGTATGGTGTATTTTTTCCCCAAAAATTGCTGCACAAATACCATATGACATAAAAAAATTGCAACGATCACCATTCTATCTTCTAGGGCATGGATATGCAATTAGCGGACCTCCAGCTGTTGCAAAACTACAAGTCCCATCACGCCTCTGCCTCTGGGTGTCATGCTTGCTGCTGTCAGAGTCTCAATATGCCTCATGGGACTTGTAGTTTGGCAACAGCTGGAGGTCCGCTAATTGCATATCCCTGTTCTAGGGCCTCTGCTTAACCACTTCCTGCCAAAGGCCTACATATGACGTCCTGGACTTTGAGTGGAGATATCTGAATGATAATTGCAGCTGCAGGCATCATTTAGTTATCTTTTTTTTCTGCCGGCGATTTCCTGGAAAGTTAAAAAAATGATATTGGCTGTTCAGCTCCCTCCCACCACCCTCCGGTGCTTCTACTGGCGTTCCCATGTGATCGGCAAGCCGGAGAATAAATCACCCAGCGGCGGCCATTTACTATAGAGCTGACCGAGGACCAGATGGTCCCCGGCCATCTCTTTGACCTTCAAAGGCCAGGCGTGACTGTAAACACTGCCGTGTTTTTAGCTGGAAAGGCTGAGATCTTTTTTTTTTTACCTCAGGCTTTTCAGCCTAGAGGAGAGATGCAGGGTTTTATAGACCCCAGATCTCTGTGTAAAGAGGACCTGTCATTAGGCTTGTGCAATTCGTTTCGTAACAAATCGAAATTCGTCCGGATTTAGCAACTTTCGGACATTCGGAAGCATTCGAATTTCCGAACAAAGCAATTACGGATAAAACCGAATCCGAAATAAATAATATCGCAAATAGCGAATGCCCGAATGTCTTCGGCATAATTCGTTATGAAAAAAGTTATCGAATGTACGAATCCATACGAAGCACAATAACACTTTGCTCTGTTCTCTGCTTCTCCCTCACCGTGCTGAACTCCCTCTCCAAATGGTGTACAGGGGGCGGAGTCTATAGCCGCATGTAAAAAACGAAAGTAAAATACGAGATTTCGAATCGTTACAAATAACCGCTATGTATTTCGAAAAGTACAAATCCATTCGAAGCACATTAGGCATAATGGGCAGCATCGTTGTGAGAGAGACACGGAAAATTCCGAATCAACGAACCCAAAAAAAGTTACGAAAGTAGGAGTTGTGTCCAGAATCACCGAAAAACAATGTACCCTACCGAAAGTACGAATTATAAATCAACTAAAAATAAGGCTTACATTAATACGAATCATTCCGATTCAACGAAAAATGTCGCTTGCGAAAATACGAATTAGTCCGAACACGAAAAATCCCGTCTAGCAAAATTACGAACGATTACGAATCAACAGGACCGAAAAGAAACGAACCGAAACTAAACAAATTTTTCCGTTGTGCACAAGTCTACCTGTCATGCACTATTCCCATTACAAGGGATGTTTGCATTCCTTGTAATAGGGATAAAAGTGATAAAAAAATAAATAAATAAAGGGAAAGTGTAAAAAAAATAAAAGAAAAAAAGAAACAATAAATTATTTTTTTTAACCGCTTAAGGACAGCCGCACGAACTTATACGTCGACAGAATGGCACGACTGGGCAAATGGGCATATATATATATATATATATACGCCTCCTTTAATTTGCCGCCGTGTGGTCGCGCGCACGCCGCTGGCGGCACGCTCACGACCCTGTTGCGAGCTCCGTGACCGTGCCCACGGGCCCCGCGGACTCGATGCCCGCCGGTGTCCCGCGATTCGGGTCACAGAGCTGAAGAACGGGGAGATGTCAGTGTAAACACAACATCTCCCCGTTCTTCCTAGTGACATGTCACTGATCGTCTGTTCCCTCTCATCGGGAGCAGCGATCAGTGACGTGTCACTCGTAGCCACGCCCCCGAACAGTTAGAATCACTCCCTAGGACACACGTAACCCCTTCAGCGGCCCCTACAGGTTAACCCCTTCACTGCCAGTGTAATTTTTACAGTAATCCGTGCATTTGCTGTAAAAAATGACAATGGTCCCAAAAAGGTGTCAAAAGTGTCCGATGTGTCCGCCATAATGTCGCAGTCACGATAAAAATCGCTGATCGCCGCCAATACTAGTAAAAAAAAATTTTTTTTTATAAAAATGCCATAAAACTACCCCCTATTTTGTAGACGCTATAACTTTTGCGCAAACCAATCAATAAACGCTTATTGCGATTTTTTTTTTACCAAAAATATGTAGAAGAATACGTATCGGCCTAAACTGAGGAAAAACATTGTTTTTTTTATATTTTTTGGAGATATTTATTATAGCAAAAAGTAAAAAATATTGATTTTTTTTCAAAATTGTCGCTCTATTTTTGTTTATAGCGCAAAAAATAAAAACCGCAGAGGTGATCAAATACCACCAAAAGAAAGCTCTATTTGTGGGAAAAAAAGGACGTCAATTTTGTTTGGGAGCCACGTCGCACGATTACGCAATTGTCAGTTAAAGCGACGCAAGTGCCGAATCGCAAAAAGTGGCCTGGTCTTTGGCCAGCCAAATGGTCCGGGGCTGAAGTGGGTAAAGCATGACATGTGAGGTATCTATTTACTCAATGTAACATCATCTTTTATGCTATACACAAAAATTGGGGCAACTTAATTTTTTTAATTCATGAAACCAAAAGAAACGCAAAAAAAAAATGCATTTGAAAAATTGCTGCACAAATACCGCGTGACATTAAAAGTTTCAACGACTACCATTTTATTTCCTAGTGTCTCTGCTAAAAAAAAACATATATAATGTTTGTGGGTTTTGAGTAATTTTCTAGCAAAAAAAAAAAAAAGATGAATTTTACTTGTAGGAGATGAGTGCCAGAATTGGCATGGGCTGGGAGCAGTTAAAAAAATCTATGTAATGTTTGGGGGTTCTGAGTAATTTTCTAGTGATTTTTACGCGTAGGAGAGAAATGTCAGAATTGGTCCAGTAGGGAAGTGGTTAATGAAGGTTCTTGTGCCTGGAGTTCAGCTTTAAACTTGAAGTGCCTATGCTGCTGTATAATATACAGGGCCGCCATCAGGGGGTACAGGCAGTACACCTGTAAGGGGCCTGGAGGTCCCTAGGGGCCCGAATGGCAACCCCCCTTTTTTTTATATATATATATATATTTTTTTTTGTAAGGGGCCCGGATGGCAACCCCCCTTCCCTGTTTTTTGTTTATTAAAAAAAAAAAATTTTTTTTAATTTTTTCTGTAAGGGGCCCAGACGTCCCCAGGGGGCTTCTCAATACGTGGCACCCCCCCGCTTCTCAATTCGTGGCGCCCCCCCCCCGCTTCTCAATTCGTGGCACCCCTCCGCCTCTCAATTCGCGGTAGCCCCCCCGCTTCGCAATTTGCGGCGGCAGCATCCCCCCCGGTGCTCAATGGCACTGACTCCTTTACCTTTCCGGACCCCTGTGGCTCAGTAAGAAGAGTTATCTGCAGAGAGATCGGCACACCTAGGAGAATATGAATTCTGAGCTTTATGATGGCGATGCCAGCGAAGGGCTATAATAGTGTTCCGGAGATTCATGATCACTGCAGTAACGCATTAAATGCTCTTCACTGAGGAAAAGATTAAAGGGAGGTGTCGAGGTTGGCAGCCCTCCCTGGACCACGTACAAGGCCGAGTTTCCGGGAATCCACATGTTCTGTCCAGCAACTCTCCCGAAGGATTCAACACAGCAACCGAGTAATGAGTTATGTGGCTTGGAGTCTCAGCCACAGCGTGCTCAACACTTCTGAAGTCTAAATTAAAGGAAGGCCATTACCCAGATACAGAACAGACATGGACCTTTCAGCAGATCTAAACTCATAATGTAGGCCACCTTTAATCAGGCAGGCAATAGGAAGGGTGGGGAAGAAGCAGCATCAACCTTACTGTCCACTATAACAAGCTGCTCTTCAGGTCTGGGTCATATGACCGTCCTAAAGCCCAAAAGCTGGACATCAAAGTAGTTAAAAATCTGCATCAATAAATTCCTGACATGGTCACAACTAGTGATGAGCCGAACACCCCCGGGTTCGGTTCGCACCAGAACCCGCGAACGGACCGGAAGTTCGAACGAACATTAGAACCCTATTAAATACAATGGATGCGAACGTTCGAATTCTAAAGTGCTAATTATAACAACTATTATGCATGTTATTGTCCTAAAAAGGGTTTGGGAACCCGGGTTCTGCACCAGGGGACATGTATCAATGCAAAAAGAAGTTTTAAAAACGGTCGTTTTTCGGGAGCAGTCATTTTAATGATGCATAAAGTGAAAAAAAAAAAGTCAAATATTCCTTTAAATATCGTACCTGGGGGGTGTCTAAAGTATGCCTGTGAAGTGCCACGTGTTTCCCGTGTTTAGAACTGTCCCTGCACAAAATGACACTTCTAAAGGAAAAAAAAGCCATTTAAAACTGCTTGCGGCTTTAATGTAATGTCTGGTCCCGGTAATATGGATGAAATTCTTTAAGAAAAATGGCATAGCTACCCCATGACCCCCCCCCCCTACCCCAGCCCATTACCAGCCCCTTTGGGTCTTGTATGGATATTAAGGGGAACCCCGCACATAAAATAAAAAAGGCCCTATATACTCTGAACAGCCGTATACAGGCGGTGCATACAAGACAGGGACTGTAGGTTTGTTCTTATGTAGAATCTGTTTGTAATTTTGAACAGGTACATTGTTGAAGTGTAGCTCCAGCCCAAAAATCTATTTTTAAACTTTTTGGAAAACATAGGTAAGGGTTATCACCCCTGTAACATTTGTTTTGCTGTCTGTGCCCCTGTTCAGAACATTTCACCTCACTTTCCGTCCCAATGACAACTGTTTTTGAAATGTGGTGTTTTTCTTGAAACAAGGATTGCTGATAAAGCATCAGTACAGAGGAGACACCTTTCTCCCATATTTATTCTTACAGGAGAGAATTTTCCTTCCTAGTGGTAGATTTCCTCTCACTTCCTGTTGTCTTCTTGCGTTTGCAAGTAGGAGTCGTTTGTAAGTTGGATGTTTGAAAGTAGGGACCTGCCGTATATACTCTGCAGAAATAGGCCCCTTAGTTGTTGGTGTTGGCACAACACTGTAAGCACTCACAGTTACTCTTGGTTGGTGCTGGAACGCCCTGCTGTCAACTATTATATCAGGAATTTTAATTACATATAATTGTTGAACAGTGGTAGTAAAAATTGGGCCTTTGATGGTGGTGCTGGTGCCACAACACTGTAAGCCCTGACAGTTACTCTTGGTGGGTGCAGCAATGGGCCCTGCTGTGAATTATTAGATCAAGAATTGTAATTACATGCCCCTGTTGAACAGGGGCTGAAAAATTGGGCCTTAGGCACTGGTGGCACAACACTGCAACCCCTCACAGATACTGTACTTGGAGCACAGCAATGAGCCCTGTTGCAAAGTATTGCTTCAAAAATTGTAATGACACGCCCCTGTTAAACAGGGGCTGAAAAATTGGGCCTTAGGCACTGGTGGCACAACACTGCAACTCCTCACAGATACTGTACTTGGAGCACAGCAATGAGCCCTGTTGCAAAGTATTGCTTCAAAAATTGTAATTACACGCCCCTGTTAAACAGGGGCTGAAAAATTGGGCGTTAGGCACTGGTGGCGGCACCCATAAACAAAAATGATCTTCCAAGCTATCATCATCAATCGTATCATTGAGGACTCGGAGGAGGAGGATAGCCAGTCAACATAACAGCACAGGCACTCAGCATCAGCATCAGTCTTGAAGGGATGTGACATTTTAAAATCAATTAGTCTGTTATATCAGCATCAGGTGTGTGGTAGCTGGTGGTGATCCAAGACTGGTTCATCTTGATGAAAGTCAGTCGATCAACCGAGTCGGTGGACAGGCGCACCCTGTGATCCGTGACAAATCCTCCAGCAGCACTGAATGTGCGTTCCGAAAGAACGCTGGATGCAGGACAGGCCAGTAGCTCAATTGCATACTGTGCAAGCTCTGGCCAGTGATCCATCCTCAAGACCCAGTAAGCCAGAGGATTTTCGGTGGGGAAGGTGTCCAAGTCTGACCTTGCCCCTAGATATTCCTGCACCATGTTTATCAGACGCTGGCGATGGTTGCTGGAACCAATCATACTTTGGGGCTGCGGACTAAAGAATTGTCTGAACGCATCGGTCAGACGGCCACCTTCCCCACCGCTCCTTCTTTGACTGGCCGAAGCCTCAGCAACTCGTTGTCCAGGACCAGGAGTTTGCAACCTCCCAGTCTCTGGGAACGCGTTGCACAGACCTTTCTGCAAGGCCTCCCGGAGTTGTCTCATCCTCTGCTCCCTCTGCGACGGTAACATAAGGTCCGCAACCTTACCCTTGTACCGTGGATCAAGGAGAGTGGCCAGCCAGTAATGGTCCCTCTCCTTGATCCGAAGAATACGAGGATCCTTCCGCAGACTTTGCAGGATCAGGGAGGCCATGCAGCGTAGGTTTGCTGAGGCATTCGCTCCGGAGTCCTCTGGGTCACTAAGGACGACATGATCCGCAGCCACCTCCTCCCAGCCACGTACAAGTCCACTGGTTTCTTGGGACTGTAAATCATCCCTAAAAGACTGCTGCTGATGATGCTGAGTGCCAGCCTCCACCTCCATGCTGACACAATCCTCCTCCTCCTCCTCCTCCTCCTCCTCCTCTTCCTGTGCGATGGGTGGGACAGAAGGAACACTGTCTGGGTAAAGGGGGCCTTGAGAGGCAAGGAAGTCCTCCTCTTCCTGCCTCTGTTCTGCCTCAAGTGCCCTGTCCATTATTCCACGCAGCGTGTGCTCCAACAGGTGGACAAGAGGTACAGTGTCACTGATGCATGCACTGTCACTGCTCACCATCCTCGTGGCCTCCTCAAATGGTGCCAGGACAGTGCATGCATCCCTGATCATGCCCCACTGGCGTGGAGAAAAAAAACCAAGCTCCCCTGACCCTGTCCTGGTGCCGTAGTCGCACAGGTACTCATTGATGGCCCTCTGCTGCGTGTGCAGCCGCTGCAGCATGGCCAACGTTGAGTTCCACCTGGTGGGCATGTCACATATAAGGCGGTTCTTGGGCAGGTTCAACTCCTTTTGCAGCTCAGCCAGGCGAGCACTGGCATTATAAGATCTGCGGAAATGCACACAGACTTTCCTGGCCTGCCTCAGGACATCCTGTAAGCCCGGGTACCTGCCCAAGAACCGCTGCACCACCAGGTTAAGGACGTGAGCCACACAGGGCACATGGGTCAGTTGTCCCTGTCGGAGGGCGGAGAGGAGGTTGGTGCCATTGTCGCAAACCACCATTCCTGGCTTAAGCTGGCGTGGCGTCAACCACCTCTCGGCCTGGCCCTGCAGAGCAGACAGGACCTCTGCCCCAGTGTGGCTTCTGTCCCCCAAACACACCAGCGCAAGCACGGCATGGCATCTTTTTGCCTGCGTACTTGCGTAGCCCCGTGAACGGCTACGGAGCACCGCTGGTTCATAGGACAAACCACAGGAAGAGGCCATGGAGGAAGAAGAAGAGGAGGGGGTGGAGGAGAGAGGTGTGTCACAACCAGTAGTAGCATTTTGGAGGCGTGGCGGTGGGACAACCTCCAACACTACTGCACCTTGTCCTGAATCCTTCCCAGCTGCCAAAAGAGTGACCCAATGGGCCGTGAAAGAAAGGTAACGTCCCTGTCCATGCCTGCTGGACCATGAGTCAGCGGTAATATGCACCTTACCGCTGACCGCCCTGTCCAGCGAGGCCAAGACATTGCCTTCCACATGCCGGTAGAGAGCCGGAATAGCCTTCCGTGAGAAAAAGTGGCGTTTGGGAACCTGCCACTGAGGAACCGCACATTGCACAAACTCACGGAAGGGGGCCGAGTCTACCAACTGAAAAGGCAGCAGTTGAAGCGCTAGCAATTTAGCCAAGCTAGCATTCAACCGCTGGGCATGTGGATGGCTGGGAGTGAACTTCTTTCGACGGTCCAGCAGCTGGGGCAGGGAAATTTGCCTGCTAGAATCGGACGTCGGTGTACTGCTAGCAGAGTGGGCGCAAGTACTTGGCTGTGACACACCTAATTCTACACCTTCATTCCTCTCAGTGCATGTTTCAGAGAGGACTGAAGTTATAGTGGGGTTGGAGATCCCAGCTGATGCGGTGCAAGGAGAGGTCCGCTTTGTTCTTTGGTGTGGGTCTTTGAGGTAGGCTTGCCAACGAGCTGCATGGCAGGTCAACATATGTCTGGTCAGGCATGTGGTACCCAAGCGGCTGATGTTTTGGCCACGCGATATACGCTTGAGACATATGTTGCAAACAGCAGCTGTGCGATCTGATGCACTAGCCTCAAAAAAGGCCCACACCAAAGAACTTTTTGAATGACGGGCAGAGGCAGCGCCCTGCACAGGCGGAGCTCTGCGGTGTGATTCCGTCGGTGTACTGCCCTTACGCTGGCCACCAAAGGGCATCCTGCCTCGTTGGAGATGTGCCTCCTCCTCATCCTCCTCCTCCTCCTCTCTCCTATTAGGCACCCACGTGGAGTCATTGACCTCATCATCCCCTCCCTCCTCATCACTGGAGCCAATCTGGCAGTATGCTGCAGCTGCTGGAACATGACTGCCAGATTGGTGTCCTTCTTGAGCATCCCCTCTGTCTGCTCTCACGCTACTGCCTTCCTCTAGCTGGGTTTCATCATCAGACCCTTCGAAACGCTGGGCATCCTCCTGGAGCATGTACCCAACACTGTGCTGAAACAGTTCGGGGGACTCCTCAGGAGGAGGACATGGTGGGTCTAGGGAAGGAGTGACTGATGATTTGTCTGACATTGATACCAGGGAAGACGACGCTTTGGCAGCTGCTTTTCCAGTACCCTGAGCCTGGGTGAGAGAGGATGAGGAGGAGGAGGAGGGCTTGGTCATCCACTCTACCAAGTCTTCGGCATGATGTGGCTCAACATGTCCAGCTGCCGAAAAGAAGGACAAGCGTGTCCCATGGCCATGTGCTGATGACAATGCACCGCGTCCACGACCAGCACTGTTGCCCCCAGACACAGAGCCTGCTTGCCCTCTTTTATTGCCTCCTGACTGTCTGCCTCTCCTTGTTTGCCTTCCAGACATTCTAATAGATGGCCTGCAGGGAGATGGGAAAAAAGCAATAAGGGCTACCTTCAGGTGTCCTTCTCTGTCCCTGGAAACAAGGACTTGCAGAGTGAAAGAAAAAAAACACTCTCCCTACCTACAGTTTTCTGTCCCTAGAAAAAATGTTTTTTTTAATCACAATATAGCACAAGGAAAATTAACTCACTGTCCTTACAGGTCCCTGGAAACAAGGACTTGCAGAGTGAAAGAAAAAAAACACTCTCCCTACCTACAGTTTTCTGTCCCTAGAAAAAAATGTTTTTTTTAATCACAATATAGCAAAAGGACAATTCACTCACTGTCCTTCCAGGTCCCTGGAAACAAGGACTTGCAGAGTGAAAGAAACTGACACTGTCCCTACCTAGAGTTTTCTGTCCCTGGAATAAATGTTTTTTTCAGCACAATATAGCACAAGGACAATTAACTCACTGTCCTTACAGGTCCCTGGAAACAAGGACTTGCAGAGTGAAAGAAAAAAAATACTCTCCCTACCTACAGTTTTCTGTCCCTAGAAAAAAATGTTTTTTTTAATCACAATATAGCAAAAGGACAATTCACTCACTGTCCTTCCAGGTCCCTGGAAACAAGGACTTGCAGAGTGAAAGAAACTGACACTGTCCCTACCTAGAGTTTTCTGTCCCTGGAATAAATGTTTTTTTCAGCACAATATAGCACAAGGACAATTAACTCACTGTCCTTACAGGTCCCTGGAAACAAGGACTTGCAGAGTGAAAGAAAAAAAATACTCTCCCTACCTACAGTTTTCTGTCCCTAGAAAAAAATGTTTTTTTTAATCACAATATAGCAAAAGGACAATTCACTCACTGTCCTTCCAGGTCCCTGGAAACAAGGACTTGCAGAGTGAAAGAAACTGACACTGTCCCTACCTAGAGTTTTCTGTCCCTAGAATAAATGTTTTTTTTAATCACAATATAGCAAAAGGACAATTCACTCACTGTCCTTCCAGGTCCCTGGAAACAAGGACTTGCAGAGTGAAAGAAACTGACACTGTCCCTACCTAGAGTTTTCTGTCCCTAGAATAAATGTTTTTTTTAATCACAATATAGCAAAAGGACAATTCACTCACTGTCCTTCCAGGTCCCTGGAAACAAGGACTTGCAGAGTGAAAGAAACTGACACTGTCCCTACCTAGAGTTTTCTGTCCCTAGAATAAATGTTTTTTTTAATCACAATATAGCAAAAGGACAATTCACTCACTGTCCTTCCAGGTCCCTGGAAACAAGGACTTGCAGAGTGAAAGAAACTGACACTGTCCCTACCTAGAGTTTTCTGTCCCTAGAATAAATGTTTTTTTTAATCACAATATAGCAAAAGGACAATTCACTCACTGTCCTTCCAGGTCCCTGGAAACAAGGACTTGCAGAGTGAAAGAAACTGACACTGTCCCTACCTAGAGTTTTCTGTCCCTAGAATAAATGTTTTTTTTAATCACAATATAGCAAAAGGACAATTCACTCACTGTCCTTCCAGGTCCCTGGAAACAAGGACTTGCAGAGTGAAAGAAACTGACACTGTCCCTACCTAGAGTTTTCTGTCCCTAGAATAAATGTTTTTTTTAATCACAATATAGCAAAAGGACAATTCACTCACTGTCCTTCCAGGTCCCTGGAAACAAGGACTTGCAGAGTGAAAGAAACTGACACTGTCCCTACCTAGAGTTTTCTGTCCCTAGAATAAATGTTTTTTTTAATCACAATATAGCAAAAGGACAATTCACTCACTGTCCTTCCAGGTCCCTGGAAACAAGGACTTGCAGAGTGAAAGAAACTGACACTGTCCCTACCTAGAGTTTTCTGTCCCTAGAATAAATGTTTTTTTTAATCACAATATAGCAAAAGGACAATTCACTCACTGTCCTTCCAGGTCCCTGGAAACAAGGACTTGCAGAGTGAAAGAAACTGACACTGTCCCTACCTAGAGTTTTCTGTCCCTAGAATAAATGTTTTTTTTAATCACAATATAGCACAAGGAAAATTAACTCACTGTCCTTACAGGTCCCTGGAAACAAGGACTTGCAGAGTGAAAGAAAAAAAACACTCTCCCTACCTACAGTTTTCTGTCCCTAGAAAAAAATGTTTTTTTTAATCACAATATAGCAAAAGGACAATTCACTCACTGTCCTTCCAGGTCCCTGGAAACAAGGACTTGCAGAGTGAAAGAAACTGACACTGTCCCTACCTAGAGTTTTCTGTCCCTGGAATAAATGTTTTTTTCAGCACAATATAGCACAAGGACAATTAACTCACTGTCCTTACAGGTCCCTGGAAACAAGGACTTGCAGAGTGAAAGAAAAAAAATACTCTCCCTACCTACAGTTTTCTGTCCCTAGAAAAAAATGTTTTTTTTAATCACAATATAGCAAAAGGACAATTCACTCACTGTCCTTCCAGGTCCCTGGAAACAAGGACTTGCAGAGTGAAAGAAACTGACACTGTCCCTACCTAGAGTTTTCTGTCCCTAGAATAAATGTTTTTTTTAATCACAATATAGCAAAAGGACAATTCACTCACTGTCCTTCCAGGTCCCTGGAAACAAGGACTTGCAGAGTGAAAGAAACTGACACTGTCCCTACCTAGAGTTTTCTGTCCCTAGAATAAATGTTTTTTTTAATCACAATATAGCAAAAGGACAATTCACTCACTGTCCTTCCAGGTCCCTGGAAACAAGGACTTGCAGAGTGAAAGAAACTGACACTGTCCCTACCTAGAGTTTTCTGTCCCTAGAATAAATGTTTTTTTTAATCACAATATAGCAAAAGGACAATTCACTCACTGTCCTTCCAGGTCCCTGGAAACAAGGACTTGCAGAGTGAAAGAAACTGACACTGTCCCTACCTAGAGTTTTCTGTCCCTAGAATAAATGTTTTTTTTAATCACAATATAGCAAAAGGACAATTCACTCACTGTCCTTCCAGGTCCCTGGAAACAAGGACTTGCAGAGTGAAAGAAACTGACACTGTCCCTACCTAGAGTTTTCTGTCCCTAGAATAAATGTTTTTTTTAATCACAATATAGCAAAAGGACAATTCACTCACTGTCCTTCCAGGTCCCTGGAAACAAGGACTTGCAGAGTGAAAGAAACTGACACTGTCCCTACCTAGAGTTTTCTGTCCCTAGAATAAATGTTTTTTTTAATCACAATATAGCAAAAGGACAATTCACTCACTGTCCTTCCAGGTCCCTGGAAACAAGGACTTGCAGAGTGAAAGAAACTGACACTGTCCCTACCTAGAGTTTTCTGTCCCTAGAATAAATGTTTTTTTTAATCACAATATAGCAAAAGGACAATTCACTCACTGTCCTTCCAGGTCCCTGGAAACAAGGACTTGCAGAGTGAAAGAAACTGACACTGTCCCTACCTAGAGTTTTCTGTCCCTAGAATAAATGTTTTTTTTAATCACAATATAGCACAAGGAAAATTAACTCACTGTCCTTACAGGTCCCTGGAAACAAGGACTTGCAGAGTGAAAGAAAAAAAACACTCTCCCTACCTACAGTTTTCTGTCCCTAGAAAAAAATGTTTTTTTTAATCACAATATAGCAAAAGGACAATTCACTCACTGTCCTTCCAGGTCCCTGGAAACAAGGACTTGCAGAGTGAAAGAAACTGACACTGTCCCTACCTAGAGTTTTCTGTCCCTGGAATAAATGTTTTTTTCAGCACAATATAGCACAAGGACAATTAACTCACTGTCCTTACAGGTCCCTGGAAACAAGGACTTGCAGAGTGAAAGAAAAAAAATACTCTCCCTACCTACAGTTTTCTGTCCCTAGAAAAAAATGTTTTTTTTAATCACAATATAGCAAAAGGACAATTCACTCACTGTCCTTCCAGGTCCCTGGAAACAAGGACTTGCAGAGTGAAAGAAACTGACACTGTCCCTACCTAGAGTTTTCTGTCCCTAGAATAAATGTTTTTTTTAATCACAATATAGCAAAAGGACAATTCACTCACTGTCCTTCCAGGTCCCTGGAAACAAGGACTTGCAGAGTGAAAGAAACTGACACTGTCCCTACCTAGAGTTTTCTGTCCCTAGAATAAATGTTTTTTTTAATCACAATATAGCAAAAGGACAATTCACTCACTGTCCTTCCAGGTCCCTGGAAACAAGGACTTGCAGAGTGAAAGAAAAAAAATACTCTCCCTACCTACAGTTTTCTGTCCCTAGAAAAAAATGTTTTTTTTAATCACAATATAGCAAAAGGACAATTCACTCACTGTCCTTCCAGGTCCCTGGAAACAAGGACTTGCAGAGTGAAAGAAACTGACACTGTCCCTACCTAGAGTTTTCTGTCCCTAGAATAAATGTTTTTTTTAATCACAATATAGCAAAAGGACAATTCACTCACTGTCCTTCCAGGTCCCTGGAAACAAGGACTTGCAGAGTGAAAGAAACTGACACTGTCCCTACCTAGAGTTTTCTGTCCCTAGAATAAATGTTTTTTTTAATCACAATATAGCAAAAGGACAATTCACTCACTGTCCTTCCAGGTCCCTGGAAACAAGGACTTGCAGAGTGAAAGAAACTGACACTGTCCCTACCTAGAGTTTTCTGTCCCTAGAATAAATGTTTTTTTTAATCACAATATAGCAAAAGGACAATTCACTCACTGTCCTTCCAGGTCCCTGGAAACAAGGACTTGCAGAGTGAAAGAAACTGACACTGTCCCTACCTAGAGTTTTCTGTCCCTAGAATAAATGTTTTTTTTAATCACAATATAGCACAAGGAAAATTAACTCACTGTCCTTACAGGTCCCTGGAAACAAGGACTTGCAGAGTGAAAGAAAAAAAACACTCTCCCTACCTACAGTTTTCTGTCCCTAGAAAAAAATGTTTTTTTTAATCACAATATAGCAAAAGGACAATTCACTCACTGTCCTTCCAGGTCCCTGGAAACAAGGACTTGCAGAGTGAAAGAAACTGACACTGTCCCTACCTAGAGTTTTCTGTCCCTGGAATAAATGTTTTTTTCAGCACAATATAGCACAAGGACAATTAACTCACTGTCCTTACAGGTCCCTGGAAACAAGGACTTGCAGAGTGAAAGAAAAAAAATACTCTCCCTACCTACAGTTTTCTGTCCCTAGAAAAAAATGTTTTTTTTAATCACAATATAGCAAAAGGACAATTCACTCACTGTCCTTCCAGGTCCCTGGAAACAAGGACTTGCAGAGTGAAAGAAACTGACACTGTCCCTACCTAGAGTTTTCTGTCCCTAGAATAAATGTTTTTTTTAATCACAATATAGCAAAAGGACAATTCACTCACTGTCCTTCCAGGTCCCTGGAAACAAGGACTTGCAGAGTGAAAGAAACTGACACTGTCCCTACCTAGAGTTTTCTGTCCCTAGAATAAATGTTTTTTTTAATCACAATATAGCAAAAGGACAATTCACTCACTGTCCTTCCAGGTCCCTGGAAACAAGGACTTGCAGAGTGAAAGAAACTGACACTGTCCCTACCTAGAGTTTTCTGTCCCTAGAATAAATGTTTTTTTTAATCACAATATAGCAAAAGGACAATTCACTCACTGTCCTTCCAGGTCCCTGGAAACAAGGACTTGCAGAGTGAAAGAAACTGACACTGTCCCTACCTAGAGTTTTCTGTCCCTAGAATAAATGTTTTTTTTAATCACAATATAGCAAAAGGACAATTCACTCACTGTCCTTCCAGGTCCCTGGAAACAAGGACTTGCAGAGTGAAAGAAACTGACACTGTCCCTACCTAGAGTTTTCTGTCCCTAGAATAAATGTTTTTTTTAATCACAATATAGCAAAAGGACAATTCACTCACTGTCCTTCCAGGTCCCTGGAAACAAGGACTTGCAGAGTGAAAGAAACTGACACTGTCCCTACCTAGAGTTTTCTGTCCCTAGAATAAATGTTTTTTTTAATCACAATATAGCACAAGGAAAATTAACTCACTGTCCTTACAGGTCCCTGGAAACAAGGACTTGCAGAGTGAAAGAAAAAAAACACTCTCCCTACCTAGAGTTTTCTGTCCCTAGAATAAATGTTTTTTTTAATCACAATATAGCAAAAGGACAATTCACTCACTGTCCTTCCAGGTCCCTGGAAACAAGGACTTGCAGAGTGAAAGAAACTGACACTGTCCCTACCTAGAGTTTTCTGTCCCTAGAATAAATGTTTTTTTTTAAGCACACTATAGCAGAAGCACAAAACACACTGACACTCTCCCTACCTATCCTTCTCTTTCCCTAAACTAAAGGAATCCAGGTTAAGCAAGAAAGAAATAACAGTCACTGTCCCTGCCTATGCTACTCTATCCCTGCTCCGGAACACACTACACTAGGCCGCCGTGCTGGCGGCCTTTTATAGTGTGGGGCGTGTACTAAACACCCTCAGCAATAATTGGCCACAGGCATCCTGCCTGTGGCCAATCATTGCTCTCCTCACTGCCGGCGCTGTGATTGGCCAAGCATGCGGGGTCACAGTGCATGCTTGGCCAATCACAGCGCCTGGATGACACTGCGATGGCGTAGTGCATTGTGGGCCGTTCGCGTCACTCGAATTTGGCGCGAACGGCCCAAATCGTTCGATCTTCGTCGAACGATCGAACAGCCAATGTTCGAGTCGAACGTATGTTCGACTCGAACACGAAGCTCATCCCTAGTCACAACCTACAGCAACAGGATTATGTGGTGTCCTGAACAGGAGCAGGAGAGGACAGCGGGGAATACTGCCGGGCAAGTCTCCAGGAGGGATCCACCAGGTGTCAGTGAGTGACAGGCATAGTCAGGAGAGCTGGGAGAGGCATACCGGAGCGGACTGGGAGGCAGTCTGGGATGGTTGTAGAGCCAGCGGGAGAGACTGTGATGTTACTGGCAGTGAAGTCGGACTGCTGCAGCAAGGAGGGATCAGTAGTCCACCAAAGAGGGCAGCTAGCACTAGAACTTTCTTTTGCTGCACCATAGGGGCCCTCGGTCTCTGTCTGTAATAAGGCATCCTGGTAAGGCCTGGCTAAACCAGAATAAAGCCTCATACACACGGCCGGTTTTCTCTGCAAGAAAACTGCTGGGAGAGCTTTTTTCTGAGACAACCGGTCGTGTGTATGTTTTCTCGTTGGGAAAACTGCCGGGAATCTCGACGAGAAAAATAGAGAACCTGCTCCCTATTTTCTCGTCGGGATTCTCGTCCGCCTGTTTCCCGACGAGAAAACTGTGTATGTGTGTATGCGGCTACAAGCTTACCTGTCCTCCGGTAAGCCCGCGCATGCTCGATGAGACTTTGACGCATGCGCGGTAGCTTACAAGGGTAGTGTAGGGTGAAGCAAGATGGCGGCAATGGCATTGAATGTGACGAGGGCATGCTCGTCGTAGTTGATAATGTCTCCGGGTTCTTGCCATTCAAATGAACGGCGGTTCTTTTGAATGGCCGTCTGTATGCACGGCTTGGCAAGAAAAGCTCGCCAGGAATCTCGTCAGGAAAACAACGTTTTTTTTCTGACGGGATTCTCGGCCGTGTGTACAGGGCTTTAGGCCTAACCATGTGCTAGCTGTACCTGAAGAACTGTGCTGGAGGGAGAAGGAGATAAGTCTTCAGCAGGGTTGTGCAGGAGGAGAATATCTGAATTGCCCCAAGCCATGCAAGAATCTTTTCTGGGTGACCCATAAATTCTTCAACCCCATCCAAGTTCTAATCCCTCAATAAAATACAAAAATAAAGCTGATGGACTTGTTCATTGTCTTGGAGTGACTGGAAGTGAATGCTGGGCAGGGTGACGGGTGGGCCACATTACTCAGCACTGTCCCTACGGGGGTATCGCTGCATATGAATGAATAAAAAAATTCAAAATCTGTAGGGATCACTGACTCTTTTCATTAGGACAAGGAAGGGTCACATTGACACATTTACCTCCTTCCCCGCTCTCCATCCTGATAGATCCCCCGCAGAAGCTGGCGGGAGGTAAGAGGAGGAAACCTTGCCAGGGGGGTTCAGGGAAGCACACAGGGGCCCGGGACAGCAATAGGGAGGCGGAAGGAGCGGCACATGGAGAAACTGATGCCCTCCATTTCCTTCCTGCAACGACTGAATGTCGGCAGAAGAGAGAGGAGCAGAATTCAGCAGCTGCATAGAGGTTCCTCCACATGCCCTTGTCCTCCTATTCAGGCGTACAGGGGAGCTGCATGGTCCCCCTGGAGCAGGGGACTCTGTCACAATGGTGACCCCTGTGACTTCTGTACATACCTTTGTAACCATAGGCGTGCGCACAGGGTGTGCCAGGTGTGCCCAGGCACACCCTAATCACTCTGTGCAGAACAGATTCCCCCTACTGACCTGGCTCCCCCTCCTTCCCCTCACAGCGCTGCCGGCTTCCCCCCTCTCCTACCGGTTGTTGCTGTGGATGTTTTAGGATGATTGTGGGAAGGGGCCAGTAAATATGCCATTTACTGTCCCCTTCCCTTTCTGAATGAACATTGTGAGTGATTGGTAGAGTGTGTTTGAACTTTGGGGAGCGCACCCTAATGCCAAAGGCTGCACACACCTATGTTTGTAACATATCACAAAGCGGAAGGTGGCAGCGAGGACTGATTTGTGTCAGACAAGCTTCACAGGCACCAAGATTTCATGATTTGTGTATGCTTAACATAAAAAAAAATCTAATAATGGGCCAACAGTAATAACATTGCAATCAGGTTATGTTTTTGACTTAACAGCTGGACATGTTACATTATGGAACCATAAAAACCTAAAATGCATTCTACTCCTAAATCTTCCAGCTGCTACAGGATGCTTCCCTGCTCTGCAAGCAAGTGAGAAAAGGAATGAACAGCCAGCACACCAATAACACCATAAATGCTAAAAACAGTTTCATCTGGTAATACAACTTCAAAGGATAACTTTCCACCTGTCATCCATGTCAACCTTTGACTATCTGTTGTATTATGTCCACAGTCTCTGACCATCTGTTGTATTATGTCCACAGTCTCTGACCATCTCTTTTAACTTATCTGCAGTCTCAGATCATCTCTTGTATCATGTCTGCAGTCTCTGTCCATCTCTTGTATCTTGTGCACAGTCTCTGACCACCTCTTGTTTAATGCCTGCTTCTCTGACCATCTCTTGTATCATGTCCGCAGCCTCTGACCATCTCTTGTACCATGTCCGTAGTCTCTGACCATCTCTTGTATCATGTCCACAGTCTCTGACCATCTCTCATATCATGTCCACATTCTCTGACCACCTCTTGTTTAATGTCTGCAATCTCTGACCACCTCTTGTATCATGTCCGTAGTCTCTGACCATCTATTGTATCATGTCCGCAGTGTCTGACCATCTCTTGTATCATGTCTGCAGCCTCTGAGCATCTCTTGTACCATGTCCGTAGTCTCTGACCATCTCTTATATCATGTCCACAGTCTCTGACCATCTCTCATATCATGTCCGCAGTCTCTGACCATCTCTCATATCATGTCCACATTCTCTGACCATCTCTCATATCATGTCCACATTCTCTGACCATCTCTCATATCATGTCCACATTCTCTGACCATCTCTCATATCATGTCCGCATTCTCTGACCACCTCTTGTTTAATGTCTGCAATCTCTGACCACCTCATGTATCATGTCTGCAGTAGTGATGAGCCGAACACCCCCGGGTTCGGTTCGCACCAGAACCCGCGAACGGACCGAAAGTTCGTACGAACATTAGAACCCTATTAAATACAATGGATGCGACCGTTCGGATTCTAAAGTGCTAATTATAACAACTATTATGCATGTTATTGTCCTAAAAAGGGTTTGGGAACCCGGGTTGTGCACCAGGGGACATGTATCAATGCAAAAAGAAGTTTTAAAAACGGTTGTTTTTCGGGAGCAGTCATTTTAACCACTTAACGACCGCCCACCGCCGATTTACGTCGGCAGAATGGCACGGACAGGCAGAATCACGTAGATCTACGTGATCGCCTTTGTGCAGTTGGGGGGTCCATCCGGACCCCCCTTCACTGGAGTGAGCGGCCGTTAAGTGTTCGGGAGAGATCAGGCATGAGGGGGGGGGGGCGCTCGATTCCGCCCCCCCCCCCTCGCGATCGCTCCCGGCCAATGAAAATGCTTCCTCCGCCATGTGATGTAAACAAGGCTGGAGGAAGTGATGTCATCTCCCTCGCCGCGGTCTTTCCGTTCCCGGCGCCGAGCAGAGAGGAAGCAGGTTAGTGCACTAACAGTCCACTGACACGTAGGTACACATAGGCACACAAATCACCCCCCAGTCACCCCCAGATCACCCCCCAGGTCACCCCAAAGCCCCCAATCACAGTGTCACTGATTGCAGTGATCATTTATTTTACTGATCACTGCATTTAGTGTCATCTGTGATTGTAAAAAGTTGCAGGGCAGTTAGGATTAGGCCCCTTTAGGTCCAGGGTAGCCCCCTAACCCCCCCTAATAAAGGTTTAACCCCTTGATCACCCCCCAGGTAACCCTTTCACCCCCTAACTTCAGCGTCACTAAGCGATTGTTTTTCCGATCGCTGTATTCGTGCCGCAGGTGTTTTAGATAGGCAGTTATTTTTTTTTAGGTTCGCCGCAGGTTTTTATTAGTGTCAGGTACCCCCATATATTATTTTAACCCCCTGATTGCCCCTAGAGTTAACCCTTTCACCAGTGATCGCCGTATAAGCGTCACTGGTGTCACTGGTTAGCCAGTAAGTTATTTAGTTATTTAGGTTACCCGTCAGGTTTTTATATAGTGTCAGGTACCCCCATATTTAACCTAATAAAGATTTTAACCCCCTGATTGCCCCTAGTTAACCCTTTCACCAGTGATCACCATATAAAGGTTACGGGTGACGCTGGTTGATTAGTTTGCTTTTTATAGCATCAGGGCACCCGCCGTATATAACCCAATAAAGGTTTAACCCCCCTGATCGCCCGGCGGGTGAGATCAATTAGGTTTTAGCGCCAGAGAGGGTCTGCGTCGCCCCAGGCAGTGTTAGGTTAGTGACAGTAACGCTAACACCCACGCGCAAAGCATACACCCCCCTTAGTGGTATAGTATCTGATCAGATCTGATCAGATCTATACTAGCATCCCCAGCGGTTTAGGGTTCCCAAAAACGCAGTGTTAGCGGGATCAGCCCAGATACCTGCTAGCGCCTGCGTTTAGCCCCTCCGCCCAGCCCAGCCCAGCCCAGCCCACCCAAGTGCAGTATCGATCGATCACTGTCACTTACCAAACACAACACACATAACTGCAGCGTTCGCAGTGCTTGGTTTTTGGGGCCCTGTACGCGGCTAGGCTCCCAAAAAGTCCCACACATGTGGTATTCCCGTACTCAGGAAAAGCAGCAGAATGTATTTTGGGGTGCAATTCCACATATAACCATGGCATGTGTGAGCAATATATCATTTAGTGACAACTTTTTGTACATTTTTTTTTTTTCTTTTTGTCATTATTCAATCATTTGGGACAAAAAAAAAAATATTCAATGGGGTCAACATGCCTCTCAGCAAATAGCTTGGGGTGTCTACTTTCCAAAATGGGGTCATTTGGGGGGGTTTTGTGCCATCTTGGCATTTTATGGCCTTCAAAACTGTGATAGGTAGTGAGGAGTGAAATCAAAAATGTATGCCCTTAGAAACCTTGAAGGCGGTGCTTGGTTTTTGGGGTCCCGTACGCGGCTAGGCTCCCAATAAGTCCCACACATGTGGTATCCCCGTACTCAGGAGAGGCAGCAGAATGTATTTTGGGGTGTAATTTCACATATGCCCATGGCATGTGTGAGCAATATATCATTTAGTGACAACTTTGTGCAAAAAAAAAAAAGTTTGTCATATTCCCGCAACTTGTGGCAAAATATAAAATATTCCATGGACTGAACATGCCTCTCAGTAAATAGCTTGGGGTGTCTACTTTCCAAAATGGGGTCATTTGGGGGGGTTTTGTGCTATTTTGGCATTTTATGGCCTTCGAAACTGTGATAGGTAGTGAGGAGTGAAATCAAAAATTTGCGCCCTTAGAAATCCTGAAGGCGGTGCTTGGTTTCCGGGGTCCCGTACGTGGCTAGGCTCCTAAAAAGTCCCACACATGTGGTATCCCCGTACTCAGGAGAAGCAGCAGAATGTATTTTGGGGTGCAATTCCACATATAACCATGGCATGTGTGAGCAATATATCATTTAGTGACAACTTTTTGTAATTTTTCTTTTTTTTTTTTTTTTGTCATTATTCAATCACTTGGGACAAAAAAAAAAAATATTCAATGGGCTCAACATGCCTCTCAGCAATTTCCCTGGGGTGTCTACTTTCCAAAATGGGGTCATTTGGGGGGGTTTTGTACTGCCCTGCCATTTTAGCACCTCAAGAAATGAGATAGGCAGTCATAAATTTAAAGCTGTGTAAATTTCAGAAAATGTACCCTAGTTTGTAAACGCTATAACTTTTGCGCAAACCAATAAATATACGCTTATTGTCATTTTTTTTACTAAAGACATGTGGCTGAATACATTTTGGCCTAAATGTATGACTAAAATTGAGTTTATTCGATTTTTCTTATAACAAAAAGTAGAAAATATCTTTTTTTTTCAAAATTTTCGTTCTTTTTCCATTTATATCGCAAAAAATAAAAATCGCAGAGGCAATCAAATACCATTAAAAGAAAGCTCTATTTGTGGGAAGAAAAGGACGCAAATTTCATTTGGGTACAACATTGCATGTCCGCACAATTTACAGTTAAAGCAGCGCAGTGCCGAATCCCAAAAACAGGCTTGGTCCTAATGGCCCGAAATGGTCCGGGGCTTAAGTGGTTAATGATGCATAAAGTGAAAAAAAAAAAGTAAAATATTCCTTTAAATATCGTACCTGGGGGGTGTCTAAAGTATGCCTGTGAAGTGCCACGTGTTTCCCGTGTTTAGAACTGTCCCTGCACAAAATGACACTTCTAAAGGAAAAAAAAGCCATTTAAAACTGCTTGCGGCTTTAATGTAATGTCTGGTCCCGGTAATATGGATGAAAATCTTTAAGAAAAATGGCATAGCTACCCCATGACCCCCCCCCCCTACCCCAGCCCATTACCAGCCCCTTTGGGTCTTGTATGGATATTAAGGGGAACCCCGCACATAAAATAAAAAAGGCCCTATATACTCTGAACAGCCGTATACAGGCGGTGCATACAAGTCAGGGACTGTAGGTTTGTTCTTATGTAGAATCTGTTTGTAATTTTGAACAGGTACATTGTTTAAGTGTAGCTCCAGCCCAAAAATCTATTTTTAAACTTTTTGGAAAACATAGGTAAGGGTTATCACCCCTGTAACATTTGTTTTGCTGTCTGTGCCCCTGTTCAGAACATTTCACCTCACTTTCCGTCCCAATGACAACTGTTTTTGAAATGTGGTGTTTTTCTTGAAACAAGGATTGCTGATAAAGCATCAGTACAGAGGAGACACCTTTCTCCCATATTAATTCTTACAGGAGAGAATTTTCCTTCCAAGGGGTAGATTTCCTCTCACTTCCTGTTGTCTTTTTGCGTTTGCAAGTAGGAGTCGTTTGTAAGTTGGATGTTTGAAAGTAGGGACCTGCCGTATATACTCTGCAGAAATAGGCCCCTTAGTTGTTGGTGTTGGCACAACACTGTAAGCACTCAGTTACTCTTGGTTGGTGCTGGAACGCCCTGCTGTCAACTATTATATCAGGAATTTTAATTACATATAATTGTTGAACAGTGGTAGTAAAAATTGGGGCTTTGATGGTGGTGCTGGTGCCACAACACTGTAAGCCCTGACAGTTACTCTTGGTGGGTGCAGCAATGGGCCCTGCTGTGAATTATTAGATCAAGAATTGTAATTGCATGCCCCTGTTGAACAGGGGCTGAAAAATTGGGCCTTTCGTGGTGGTGGTGGTGGTGGCGTTGCCACAACACTGTAAGCCCTCAGAGTTACTCTTGGTGGGTGCAGCAATGGGCCCTGCTGTGAATTATTAGATCAAGAATTGTAATTACATGCCCCTGTTGAACAGGGGCTGAAAAATTGGGCCTTAGGCACTGGTGGCACAACACTACAACCCCTCACAGATACTGTACTTGGAGCACAGCAATGAGCCCTGTTGCAAAGTATTGCTTCAAAAATTGTAATGACACGCCCCTGTTAAACAGGGGCTGAAAAATTGGGCCTTAGGCACTGGTGCCACAACACTCCAACCCCTCACAGATACTGTACTTGGAGCACAGCAATGAGCCCTATGGCAAATTATTGCTAAAAAAATTGTAATTACACGCCCCTGTAAAACAGGGGCTGAAAAATTGGGCCTTAGCCACTGGTGGCGGCACCCATAAACAAAAATGATCTTCCAAGCTATCATCATCAATCGTATCATTGAGGACTCGGAGGAGGAGGATAGCCAGTCAACATAACAGCACAGGCACTCAGCATCAGCATCAGTCTTGAAGGGATGTGACATGTTAAAATCAATTAGTCTGTTATATCAGCATCAGGTGTGTGGTAGCTGGTGGTGATCCAAGACTGGTTCATCTTGATGAAAGTCAGTCGATCAACCGAGTCGGTGGACAGGCGCACCCTGTGATCCGTGACAAATCCTCCAGCAGCACTGAATGTGCGTTCCGAAAGAACGCTGGATGCAGGACAGGCCAGTAGCTCAATTGCATACTGTGCAAGCTCTGCCCAGTGATCCATCCTCAAGACCCAGTAAGCCAGAGGATTTTCGGTGGGGAAGGTGTCCAAGTCTGACCTTGCCCCTAGATATTCCTGCACCATGTTTATCAGACGCTGGCGATGGTTGCTGGAACCGATCATACTTTGGGGCTGCGGACTAAAGAATTGTCTGAACGCATCGGTCAGACGGCCACCTTCCCCACCGCTCCTTCTTTGACTGGCCGAAGCCTCAGCAACTCGTTGTCCAGGACCAGGAGTTTGTAACCTCCCAGTCTCTGGGAACGCGTTGCACAGACCTTTCTGCAAGGCCTCCCGGAGTTGTCTCATCCTCTGCTCCCTCTGCGATGGTAACATAAGGTCCGCAACCTTACCCTTGTACCGTGGATCAAGGAGAGTGGCCAGCCAGTAATGGTCCCTCTCCTTGATCCGAAGAATACGAGGATCCTTCCGCAGACTTTGCAGGATCAGGGAGGCCATGCAGCGTAGGTTTGCTGAGGCATTCGCTCCGGAGTCCTCTGGGTCACTAAGGACGACATGATCCGCAGCCACCTCCTCCCAGCCACGTACAAGTCCACTGGTTTCTTGGGACTGTAAATCATCCCTAAAAGACTGCTGCTGATGATGCTGAGTGCCAGCCTCCACCTCCATGCTGACACAATCCTCCTCCTCCTCCTCCTCCTCCTCTTCCTGTGCGATGGGTGGGACAGAAGGAACACTGTCTGGGTAAAGGGGGCCTTGAGAGGCAAGGAAGTCCTCCTCTTCCTGCCTCTGTTCTGCCTCAAGTGCCCTGTCCATTATTCCACGCAGCGTGTGCTCCAACAGGTGGACAAGAGGTACAGTGTCACTGATGCATGCACTGTCACTGCTCACCATCCTCGTGGCCTCCTCAAATGGTGCCAGGACAGTGCATGCATCCCTGATCATGCCCCACTGGCGTGGAGAAAAAAAACCAAGCTCCCCTGACCCTGTCCTGGTGCCGTAGTCGCACAGGTACTCATTGATGGCCCTCTGCTGCGTGTGCAGCCGCTGCAGCATGGCCAACGTTGAGTTCCACCTGGTGGGCATGTCACATATAAGGCGGTTCTTGGGCAGGTTCAACTCCTTTTGCAGCTCAGCCAGGCGAGCACTGGCATTATAAGATCTGCGGAAATGCACACAGACTTTCCTGGCCTGCCTCAGGACATCCTGTAAGCCCGGGTACCTGCCCAAGAACCGCTGCACCACCAGGTTAAGGACGTGAGCCACACAGGGCACATGGGTCAGTTGTCCCTGTCGGAGGGCGGAGAGGAGGTTGGTGCCATTGTCGCAAACCACCATTCCTGGCTTAAGCTGGCGTGGCGTCAACCACCTCTCGGCCTGGCCCTGCAGAGCAGACAGGACCTCTGCCCCAGTGTGGCTTCTGTCCCCCAAACACACCAGCGCAAGCACGGCATGGCATCTTTTTGCCTGCGTACTTGCGTAGCCCCTTGAACGGCTACGGAGCACCGCTGGTTCAGAGGACAAACCACAGGAAGAGGCCATGGAGGAAGAAGAAGAGGAGGGGGTGGAGGAGAGAGGTGTGTCACAACCAGTAGTAGCATTTTGGAGGCGTGGCGGTGGAACAACCTCCAACACTACTGCACCTTGTCCTGCATCCTTCCCAGCTGCCAAAAGAGTGACCCAATGGGCCGTGAAAGAAAGGTAACGTCCCTGTCCATGCCTGCTGGACCATGAGTCAGCGGTAATATGCACCTTACCGCTGACCGCCCTGTCCAGCGAGGCCAAGACATTGCCTTCCACATGCCGGTAGAGAGCCGGAATAGCCTTCCGTGAGAAAAAGTGGCGTTTGGGAACCTGCCACTGAGGAACCGCACATTGCACAAACTCACGGAAGGGGGCCGAGTCTACCAACTGAAAAGGCAGCAGTTGAAGCGCTAGCAATTTAGCCAAGCTAGCATTCAACCGCTGGGCATGTGGATGGCTGGGAGTGAACTTCTTTTGACGGTCCAGCAGCTAGGGCAGGGAAATTTGCCTGCTAGAATCGGACGTCGGTGTACTGCTAGCAGAGTGGCCGCAAGTACTTGGCTGTGACACACCTAATTCTACACCTTCATTCCTCTCAGTGCATGTTTCAGAGAGGACTGAAGTTATAGTGGGGTTGGAGATCCCAGCTGATGCGGTGCAAGGAGAGGTCCGCTTTGTTCTTTGGTGTGGGTCTTTGAGGTAGGCTTGCCAACGAGCTGCATGGCAGGTCAACATATGTCTGGTCAGGCATGTGGTACCCAAGCGGCTGATGTTTTGGCCACGCGATATACGCTTGAGACATATGTTGCAAACAGCAGCTGTGCGATCTGATGCACTAGCCTCAAAAAAGGCCCACACCAAAGAACTTTTTGAATGACGGGCAGAGGCAGCGCCCTGCACAGGCGGAGCTCTGCGGTGTGATTCCGTCGGTGTACTGCCCTTACGCTGGCCACCAAAGGGCATCCTGCCTCGTTGGAGATGTGCCTCCTCCTCATCCTCCTCCTCCTCCTCTCTCCTATTAGGCACCCACGTGGAGTCAGTGACCTCATCATCCCCTCCCTCCTCATCACTGGAGCCAATCTGGCAGTATGCTGCAGCTGCTGGAACATGACTGCCAGATTGGTGTCCTTCTTGAGCATCCCCTCTGTCTGCTCTCACGCTACTGCCTTCCTGTAGCTGGGTTTCATCATCAGACCCTTCAAAAACGCTGGGCATCCTCCTGGAGCATGTACCCAACACTGTGCTCAAACAGTTCGGGGGACTCCTCAGGAGGAGGACATGGTGGGTCTAGGGAAGGAGTGACTGATGATGAGTCTGACATTGATACCAGGGAAGAGGACACTTTGGCAGCTGCTTTGCCAGTACCCTGAGCCTGGGTGAGAGAGGATGAGGAGGAGGAGGAGGGCTTGGTCATCCACTCTACCAAGTCTTCGGCATGATGTGGCTCAACATGTCCAGCTGCCGAAAAGAAGGACAAGCGTGTCCCATGGCCATGTGCTGATGACAATGCACCGCGTCCACGACCAGCACTGTTGTCCCCAGACACAGAGCCTGCTTGCCCTCTTTTATTGCCTCCTGACTGTCTGCCTCTCCTTGTTTGCCTTCCAGACATTCTAATAGATGGCCTGCAGGGAGATGGTAAAAAAGCAATAAGGGCTACCTTCAGGTGTCCTTCTCTGTCCCTTTACTTAAGGATTTCTAAATATGGTTGAGGATGATTGCTTTTGCACAGAATAGCACAACGACAATTTCCCTGACTGTCCAAAAAACAAGGATTTCAAAGATGGTTGATGAGGAATGCTTTAGCACACTATAGCACAAGGAGAATTTCCCTCACTGTCCTTCCCTGTCCCTAGAAACAAGGATTCGTACAGTAAAACACACTGACACTCTCCCTACCTATAGTTTTCTGTCCCTAGAAAAATTTTTTTTTTTAAAGCACACTATAGCACAAGGAGAATTTCCCTCACTGTCCTTCCCTGTCCCTAGAAACAAGGATTTGTACAGTAAAACACACTGACACTCTCCCTACCTATAGTTTTCTGTCCCTAGAAAAAAGGTTTCTTTAACCACTTAACGACCGCCCACCGCCGATTTACGTCGGCAGAATGGCACGGACAGGCAGAATCACGTAGATCTACGTGATCGCCTTTGTGCAGTTGGGGGGTCCATCCGGACCCCCCTTCACTGCAGTGAGCGGCCGTTAAGTGTTCGGAAGCGATCAGGCATGAGGGGGGGGCGCTCGATTCCGCCCCCCCCCCCTCGCGATCGCTCCCGGCCAATGAAAATGCTTCCTCCGCCATGTGATGTAAACAAGGCTGGAGGAAGTGATGTCATCTCCCTCGCCGCGGTCTTTCCGTTCCCGGCGCCGAGCAGAGAGGAAGCAGGTTAGTGCACTAACAGTCCACTGACACGTAGGTACACATAGGCACACAAATCACCCCCCAGTCACCCCCAGATCACCCCCCAGGTCACCCCAAAGCCCCCAATCACAGTGTCACTGATTGCAGTGATCATTTATTTTACTGATCACTGCATTTAGTGTCATCTGTGATTGTAAAAAGTTGCAGGGCAGTTAGGATTAGGCCCCTTTAGGTCCAGGGTAGCCCCCTAACCCCCCCTAATAAAGGTTTAACCCCTTGATCACCCCCCAGGTAACCCTTTCACCCCCTAACTTCAGCGTCACTAAGCGATTGTTTTTCCGATCGCTGTATTCGTGTCGCTGGTGTTTTAGATAGGCAGTTATTTTTTTTTAGGTTCGCCGCAGGTTTTTATTAGTGTCAGGTACCCCCATATATTATTTTAACCCCCTGATTGCCCCTAGAGTTAACCCTTTCACCAGTGATCGCCGTATAAGCGTCACTGGTGTCACTGGTTAGCCAGTAAGTTATTTAGTTATTTAGGTTACCCGTCAGGTTTTTATATAGTGTCAGGTACCCCCATATTTAACCTAATAAAGATTTTAACCCCCTGATTGCCCCTAGTTAACCCTTTCACCAGTGATCACCATATAAAGGTTACGGGTGACGCTGGTTGATTAGTTTGCTTTTTATAGCATCAGGGCACCCGCCGTATATAACCCAATAAAGGTTTAACCCCCCTGATCGCCCGGCGGGTGAGATCAATTAGGTTTTAGCGCCAGAGAGGGTCTGCGTCGCCCCAGGCAGTGTTAGGTTAGTGACAGTAACGCTAACACCCACGCGCAAAGCATACACCCCCCTTAGTGGTATAGTATCTGATCAGATCTGATCAGATCTATACTAGCATCCCCAGCGGTTTAGGGTTCCCAAAAACGCAGTGTTAGCGGGATCAGCCCAGATACCTGCTAGCGCCTGCGTTTAGCCCCTCCGCCCAGCCCAGCCCAGCCCAGCCTACCCAAGTGCAGTATCGATCGATCACTGTCACTTACCAAACACAACACACATAACTGCAGCGTTCGCAGTGCTTGGTTTTTGGGGCCCTGTACGCGGCTAGGCTCCCAAAAAGTCCCACACATGTGGTATCCCCGTACTCAGGAAAAGCAGCAGAATGTATTTTGGGGTGCAATTCCACATATAACCATGGCATGTGTGAGCAATATATCATTTAGTGACAACTTTTTGTACATTTTTTTTTTCTTTTTGTCATTATTCAATCATTTGGGACAAAAAAAAAAAATATTCAATGGGGTCAACATGCCTCTCAGCAAATAGCTTGGGGTGTCTACTTTCCAAAATGGGGTCATTTGGGGGGGTTTTGTGCCATCTTGGCATTTTATGGCCTTCAAAACTGTGATAGGTAGTGAGGAGTGAAATCAAAAATTTATGCCCTTAGAAACCTTGAAGGCGGTGCTTGGTTTTTGGGGTCCCGTACGCGGCTAGGCTCCCAATAAGTCCCACACATGTGGTATCCCCGTACTCAGGAGAGGCAGCAGAATGTATTTTGGGGTGTAATTTCACATATGCCCATGGCATGTGTGAGCAATATATCATTTAGTGACAACTTTGTGCAACAAAAAAAAAAGTTTGTCATATTCCCGCAACTTGTGGCAAAATATAAAATATTCCATGGACTGAACATGCCTCTCAGTAAATAGCTTGGGGTGTCTACTTTCCAAAATGGGGTCATTTGGGGGGGTTTTGTGCTATTTTGGCATTTTATGGCCTTCGAAACTGATAGGTAGTGAGGAGTGAAATCAAAAATTTGCGCCCTTAGAAATCCTGAAGGCGGTGCTTGGTTTCCGGGGTCCCGTACGTGGCTAGGCTCCTAAAAAGTCCCACACATGTGGTATCCCCGTACTCAGAAGAAGCAGCAGAATGTATTTTGGGGTGCAATTCCACATATAACCATGGCATGTGTGAGCAATATATCATTTAGTGACAACTTTTTGTAATTTTTTTTTTTTTTGTCATTATTCAATCACTTGGGACAAAAAAAAAAAATATTCAATGGGCTCAACATGCCTCTCAGCAATTTCCCTGGGGTGTCTACTTTCCAAAATGGGGTCATTTGGGGGGGTTTTGTACTGCCCTGCCATTTTAGCACCTCAAGAAATGAGATAGGCAGTCATAAATTTAAAGCTGTGTAAATTTCAGAAAATGTACCCTAGTTTGTAAACGCTATAACTTTTGCGCAAACCAATAAATATACGCTTATTGTCATTTTTTTTACTAAAGACATGTGGCTGAATACATTTTGGCCTAAATGTATGACTAAAATTGAGTTTATTCGATTTTTCTTATAACAAAAAGTAGAAAATATCTTTTTTTTTCAAAATTTTCGTTCTTTTTCCATTTATATCGCAAAAAATAAAAATCGCAGAGGCAATCAAATACCATTAAAAGAAAGCTCTATTTGTGGGAAGAAAAGGACGCAAATTTCATTTGGGTACAACATTGCATGTCCGCACAATTTACAGTTAAAGCAGCGCAGTGCCGAATCCCAAAAACAGGCTTGGTCCTAATGGCCCGAAATGGTCCGGGGCTTAAGTGGTTAAAGCACACTATAGCACAAGGAGAATTTCCCTCACTGTCCTTCCCTGTCCCTAGAAACAAGGATTCGTACAGTAAAACACACTGACACTCTCCCTACCTATAGTTTTCTGTCCCTAGAAAAAAGGTTTTTTTAAAGCACACTATAGCACAAGGAGAATTTCCCTCACTGTCCTTCCCTGTCCCTAGAAACAAGGATTCGTACAGTAAAACACACTGACACTCTCCCTACCTATAGTTTTCTGTCCCTAGAAAAAAGGTTTTTTTAAAGCACACTATAGCACAAGGAGAATTTCCCTCACTGTCCTTCCCTGTCCCTAGAAACAAGGATTCGTACAGTAAAACACACTGACACTCTCCCTACCTATAGTTTTCTGTCCCTAGAAAAAATGTTTTTTTAAAGCACACTATAGCACAAGGAGAATTTCCCTCACTGTCCTTCCCTGTCCCTAGAAACAAGGATTCGTACAGTAAAACACACTGACACTCTCCCTACCTATAGTTTTCTGTCCCTAGAAAAAAGGTTTTTTTAAAGCACACTATAGCACAAGGAGAATTTCCCTCACTGTCCTTCCCTGTCCCTAGAAACAAGGATTCGTACAGTAAAACACACTGACACTCTCCCTACCTATAGTTTTCTGTCCCTAGAAAAAATGTTTTTTTAAAGCACACTATAGCACAAGGAGAATTTCCCTCACTGTCCTTCCCTGTCCCTAGAAACAAGGATTCGTACAGAAAAACACACTGACACTCTCCCTACCTATAGTTTTCTGTCCCTAGAAAAAAGGTTTTTTTTAAAGCACACTATAGCACAAGGAGAATTTCCCTCACTGTCCTTCCCTGTCCCTAGAAACAAGGATTCGTACAGTAAAACACACTGACACTCTCCCTACCTATAGTTTTCTGTCCCTAGAAAAAATGTTTTTTTAAAGCACACTATAGCACAAGGAGAATTTCCCTCACTGTCCTTCCCTGTCCCCAGAAACAAGGATTCGTACAGTAAAACACACTGACACTCTCCCTACCTATAGTTTTCTGTCCCTAGAAAAAATGTTTTTTTAAAGCACACTATAGCACAAGGAGAATTTCCCTCACTGTCCTTCCCTGTCCCTAGAAACAAGGATTCGTACAGTAAAACACACTGACACTCTCCCTACCTATAGTTTTCTGTCCCTAGAAAAAAGGTTTTTTTAAAGCACACTATAGCACAAGGAGAATTTCCCTCACTGTCCTTCCCTGTCCCTAGAAACAAGGATTCGTACAGTAAAACACACTGACACTCTCCCTACCTATAGTTTTCTGTCCCTAGAAAAAAGGTTTTTTTAAAGCACACTATAGCACAAGGAGAATTTCCCTCACTGTCCTTCCCTGTCCCTAGAAACAAGGATTCGTACAGTAAAACACACTGACACTCTCCCTACCTATCCTTCTCTTTCCCTAAACTAAAGGAATCCAGGTTAAGCAAGAAAAAATAAATGTCACTGTCCCTGCCTATGCTTCTCTTTCCCTGCTCCGGAACACACTACACAAGGCCGCCGCGCTGGCGGCCTTTTATAGTGTGGGGCGTGTACTAAACCCCCTCAGCAATAATTGGCCACAGGCATCCTGCCTGTGGCCAATCATTGCTCTCCTCGCTGCCGGCGCTGTGATTGGCCAAGCATGCGGGGTCACAGTGCATGCTTGGCCAATCACAGCGCCTGGATGACACTGCGATGGCGTAGTGCATTGTGGGCCGTTCGCGTCACTCGAATTAGGCGCGAACGGCCCAAATCGTTCGATCTTCGTCGAACGATCGAACAGCCGATGTTCGAGTCGAACGTATGTTCGACTCGAACACCGAGCTCATACCTAGTCTGCAGTCTCTGACCATCTCTTGTATCATGTCCGCAGTGTCTGACCATCTCTTGTATCATGTCCGCAGCCTCTGAGCATCTCTTGTACCATGTCCGTAGACTCTGACCATCTCTTGCATCACGTTTGTAGTCTCTGACCATCTCTTGTATCATGTCCGCAGTGTCTGACCATCTCTTGTATCATGTCTACAGTCTCTGACCATCTCTCATATCATGTCCGCATTCTCTGACCACCTCTTGTTTAATGTCTGCAATCTCTGATCATCTCTTGTATCATGTCCGCAGTCTCTGACCATCTCTTGCGTCATGTCTGCAGTCTCTGACCATCTCTTGTGTCATGTCTGCAGTCTCTGACCATCTCTTGCGTCATGTCTGCAGTCTCTGACCATCTCTTGTGTCATGTCTGCAGTCTCTGACCATCTCTTGTGTCATGTCTGCAGTCTCTGACCATCTCTTGCGTCATGTCTGCAGTCTCTGACCATCTCTTGCGTCATGTCCGCAGTCTCTGACCATCTCTTGTGTCATATCTGCAGTCTCTGACCATCTCTTGTGTCATGTCCGCAGTTTCTGACCATCTCTTGTGTCATGTCTGCAGTCTCTGACCATCTCTTGTGTCATGTCTGCAGTCTCTGACCATCTCTTGTGTCATGTCTGCAGTCTCTGACCATCTCATTTATCATTCCCATAGTCTTAGACTATATCCTGTTGCATGTCTACTGTCCCTGACACTGAATAGTCGCCTAAATTTATGCGTAGCCCTTTTCTGATGTCAGGAGCTGCACTTGAAGCTCCCAATATGAAGAAAGCAGTTCTGAACTGTTTAAAGGGAGGGAAGGGGTTAATTGCAGGTTCAGAGCATCATATTTGGGCTCTTTTGTGTGTCCATACATTGTTCTGTCCGTCCACAAAAGTGGAAGAACTGCGTCCTGCTGTGGCCGCGTTTCTGAGATTCAGCGCAGGAAATACATCTCTAAAGAAATGTAGCGGGGTGTTCCCCTTTAATGCAGAGAGATAAGAAGTTCCAGGTGAGAGGTGAGTCGGGAGGAAGTAAAGAGACATTACTGGAAGTGAAAGCAGAGGAGAGAGAGACTACATCTCCCAGTACATCTTGCAGCACCCAGGGTGCATTGCTCCAGAACAGAGACTGCTGGGGCAGACTTTATAAAGGGGAGGCGGAGTTTTGGTCGCTCTCTTTGGATCCCCCTCTCCTAGCAAGAGGATGTCTGTGCTGAACTGCTGTGTGCACAAGGCCTGAAGCCCGGGCCGTGTGCTCCCTTCCAAAGAGCCCTCTGCCAGCCTAGCAGAGCCTTAGAGACATCTAATCCTCCTTGCTGCAGTACACCAGAAGGATTGAAGACTTGGATGTCGGTGGATTCCTGTTCCTAGACGAATCGATGGAGGAAACGGACTTGGACTTGTCCAGGTGGTGAGAGCTGTTTAAAGACAGATACTTTATCTTTACTATTCATTGGGATTACAAAGTTGTTCTTCAAGTGCACCACCGAGAGATTGCTAGCGAATATTGTTTCACTGAACTTCCATTTAGATCAGTCAGGCCTGACTGCATAGGTAGACATTGCTGGGTGTTAGTCTACCCATGAGGGGAAGTAGCTGTAAAAGGGCAGCGCTAGAGTTGCATAGCAATACTTTATTATTCTGATTACTCTGTTTATCTTTATTACTGTTTATTGCAGGGATCTGCAACTTGTTATACTGTTGTTTATTACTTGCCCATTAGCCTCAGTAAAATATCTGGGTAAAGTACATTTGGTGTCAGTTCCGCTTACTTTAATAGGAGTTTTAAAGTATATTCTGTGTATGTTTGTTATAGGACTGCGTCACCAACAGTTGCGATCACGCGGTCCTATCTCTCTATCACCAGCTGTGCCACGGGAGGTTAGAGCCGATTGCCGGGGGTTGACAGCGGTGCACTGCAGGGCCCAAATCAATATCAGCGGCTCTCTTAACTGGGGGTAGCGCTACACGTGGGGGCTCGAGTCCGGGATCCTTGTACGTTGCACGCTGCAATCAAGCCGGTCAGAAGTACCAGCATGGACCCGCTGGCAATGTCACAGTGGTGCGCAGCGATTGGCGCCGATCCAACCGCGGCGGTAGTCATTGTACTCCCGGGGGAAAGATGGAAGGAAGAGGAGATAAAACAGCTCGTATTGTTACTGTCTCCGAGCCACAAAGCATGGGTGATGGATTTTAGGCCAGATCCAGTGATCTTGTTTACATACGCACTGGTAGAATGGAAAAACGAAATCCCAGAGCATTTTAAAAGTCAGAGTATACAAGCCATAGATAATCAGATCTATCACTTGATACATACGCTGCCAGTGAAGGAAGAATGGTTTCAGACACCAAAGCCATCACTCCCACAATTATCTCCACCACTATCCCCTAAAGCAGAAAAGCTTAAGGAACTATTAAGCCCGGGATCACCGCTGGCCGCTATAGGGCCTGCATTGTTGAATGCTCTAGGAGACCTTGTAATTAAGTGCCAGAAAAGCAGTACGGTGCATGTGGAGGCCGGTTACCGGAAGCTTAGCACCTTCTCAGGGAAGCTCCCCGTCCCTGCGGGGGAGGAAGATTTTGACACTTGGGTGGAACAGGCATTGCAGGCAGTAGAAGCATGGGAGGTGCCTGAGGCACAGAAGAGACAGCGAGTCTTAGAAAGTCTGAAAGGTGCCGCGGCAGAAGCGGTGAAGAGCTTCCGGTTTGGAAATGAAAACTGTACAGCTCAAGATTGCCTGGCCATGCTGCAGGAAGAGTTTGGTCAGCTGGAGAAGGTGTCAGAGATGATTTATCAAATTGAACACACTCTCCAGCAGCCGAATGAGAAACTGTCAGAATATGTTAGAAGGCTGAACAGGCAGTTATGCAAGATTGTACTGAAGAAGGGAATGCTGCCCAAAGATGCAGATGAAGCACGCATGAAGCAGATCATGAGGGGAGCGCGGCGCTCAGACCCGGTCTGGCTGCACCTGAAAACCTCAGGAGGAGGAATGTCACTAACCTACTCTGATCTAATAAAAATTATTAGGGACGAAGAGGCGCTGCAGGAAGATCAGCAGGTGGCCAAGGCGAATGTCACACCTGTACCAGTGTTGGTCCATTCGGTCAAGAGCCCAGAAAGAGATGCGGAGGTTGACACTCTGAAATCGCAAATGGCCCAAGTGTTGGAGATGCTGACCTCTTTGATGGAGAAAGATCAGAGAAGACGAGAGAAAGCAAGCCCAAGAAAGGAGTTGTTCCCGAACACCTCAGCACCGGCCTCCCTACAGGACCGAGAAGAGGTGATTTGCTATAACTGCGGAGGGAGTGGCCACTTTGCTAACGTATGCTCTAGCCCAAAGAAGAAGAGAACAGATAATTGCAAGCCGGCGGGAAACTCCAAAGGGCCCCGGTGAAGGAGTCAACCGGGTGCCCATCATCTTCAGTGCGCTCCAAACTAAAAAAAAAGGCCAAGAATGGAGGAGACAAAACTCCTAGGAGGAGGTATAGTACACCCCCACCAAGATGTACCCCAGAGGGAGGGGGCAAGACCCCTCAGTGGAAGTACAGCACCCCAAAGAAGGAACATCCACCTAAAAGGAACAATAACATCCCTCAGCGGGTTTGTGCCCCCATTGAGAGGGAGAAAGTCAATGCATGCCAGGCTCAAGAAAAATTAAAGTCCAAAAGGAGCAGGGCAAGGGTCGAAAGCCAAAAAAAAGAGGTGACCCCAGTCCGGCCATACCCAAAGGAACTGGTGGGCCCGTCTCCTACTGTGCCCATTCAAGTGGAAGGAGTCTATACTAAAGCTCTTTTGGACACCGGAGCACAGGTGACTTTACTATACCGGGACTTCTATGATAGGCACTTGAGTCATCTGCCTATCCAGAAGATAGAAGAGCTGGAGATATGGGGACTTGGAACCCAGAGTTTCCCTTATGATGCGTACCTGCCCATAAAGATGACTTTCGACCCATCCGTGGCTGGGAAGGCTGAAGTGTTTGACACCCTGGCAGTTGTGTGTCCCCGGCCGCCTGGAGCCAGCAAGATTTCCCTGATCATTGGGACAAACACGGATCTAGTCAGGAGACTCCTGACCCCTCTAGTGAAAGAGAGAAACCATTCAGCCACCAAAATCCATCCCATGCTAAAGATGGCCTACCAACGACTGGTCTTAGAGCAGAAGACCCCGGGAGAGGGGATAGGGAAGGTGTGGAGACTTGGCAGAGAAGGAGTAGTGCTACAGCCCGGAGAAGTAACCTGTCTTAGGGCCACTGTGAAGCTTTCGTGGGAACAACCTGGCCCCTTTGTCATGCTGGAATCAGACCCAAGGGAAGAGTCCTCAGGCCTGGAAGTGATACCAGAAGTGATTCCGTTCAAGGCCCTGAAGAAGGCCCATGGCAGAGTTCCGGTGAGTGTTAGGAACACTACGGGAGGACCCATGGAGATCCCTGCCAGAGTGTTGCTTGGTCAGGTGAGCCCTGCTGCCCCGGTCACTTGGTCCGAAGTCAAGGGGACGGGTGACGGAGGAGATGTTTGGGAGAAACTGTCCGTGGAAAACCCGAACCTACCCAGGGCTTGGAAAGAAAGAGCCAAGGCCCAGCTGACCAGGTGGGAGAAGATCTTTTCCGAAGATGAATTCGATGTGGGGTGTGCAAGAAGTGCCACCCATCGGATCCGCCTCCAAGAAGATAAGCCCTTCCGAGAGAGGGTCAGGCGGGTCCCCCTGGCAGATCTGGAGGATCTGAGGGAACAACTTGTAGAACTAAAGAAGACTGGTGTGATCCGGGAGTCTAGAAGTCCCTATGCCTCCCCAATCGTGGTGGTCAGAAAGAAGAATGGGTCGTTGAGGCTTTGTATCGATTACAGGACTCTCAACAGGAGAACCATCCCTGACCAATACACCACGCCAAGGATAGAAGATGCCCTACAAAGTTTGTCTGGAGCCAAATGGTTCAGTGTGATGGACCTCAAGAGTGGGTACTATCAAATCCCTATGCACCCAGAAGACAGGGAGAAGACAGCCTTCATAACCCCGGTGGGATTCTTCGAATTCAATAGGATGCCTCAGGGTCTGTCTGGAGCTCCTGCTACCTTTCAACGCCTTATGGAGAAGACTGTTGGAGACATGAATCTTATAGAAGTCCTTGTGTACTTGGACGATGTCATTGTCTTTGGAAGAACCTTGGAAGAACATGAAGCCAGGTTGGAGAAAGTATTGAGAAGACTCAGCGAAGAGGGACTTAAGCTTTCCCCCGAGAAGTGTCGGTTCTACCAGTCTTCTGTGAACTATCTGGGGCACATAGTGTCTGAAGAAGGGGTGGCCACAGATCCTGAGAAGTTGGAAGCAGTCACTTCCTGGCCACGACCCACCACAGTAACAGAGCTCAGATCCTTCCTGGGGTTCTGCTCCTATTATAGGAGGTTTGTGGAGGGGTTTGCTCGGATTGCCCGCCCGTTGAATGAATTGCTAAAGGCAGAAGGGGAAGAGGATGACTCAGGGCCCAGGAGGCCTGGTGAGTCAGTTCAAGATCAGTGGAACCCAAGGTGTGAAGAGGCCTTTCATGCTCTGAAGAGGAGCTTAACCACTGCCCCAGTCCTGGCCTACGCCGACCCTACCAGACCTTATGAATTACATGTGGATGCCAGCCATGAGGGTCTAGGTGGTGTACTCTACCAAGAACATGAAGGACAACTGCGACCAGTGGCCTATGTGAGCAGGAGCCTGACCCCCTCAGAAAAGAATTACCCCACTCATAAGCTGGAATTCCTGGCCCTCAAATGGGCGGTAGTAGACAAGCTAAAAGACTACTTGTATGGGGCAGAGTTTACTGTGAAGACAGACAACAACCCCCTGACCTACCTCTTCACCACCGCGAAACTAGATGCCACCGGACACAGGTGGTTGGCCGCATTGTCTGGATTCAACTTCAGTCTGAAGTACAGACCAGGAGCCGGAAATAGGGATGCAGATGCCCTGTCCCGGAGGTCTCATGCCACGACAAATGACTGGGAAGATTGGACCCAAGTGGCACCGGACGGGGTGTGGGCCCTTTGTCAAGGGGCTGAATTCCAAGCCAGAGGAGGCTCCAGAGCAGAAGAAATAGGGGTTACCATGGTAGGAGTCCCCAAACACTATTGTGGGGTAACTCAACTGGAGGAAGACAACCTACCGAGACTGTCCAAGAAGGAGTTGAGGTGTGACCAATTGGAAGACCCCATGGGGAGATTGGTCCTCGAAGCCCTGGAGAATCAGGATCCCAACAAATTCCTACATCACCCCTCAAAGGAGGCTCGCCTGTTGAGGAAGGAATTGGACAGGCTACAGGTACATCAGGGAGTGGTCTACCGAAGGGGCCCCTCTGATGACTCAGAAGATAAGTGGCAGTTATTTCTTCCAGAGAAGCACCGAGAGACTGTACTAATTGCCCTGCATGACCATCATGGTCACCTAGGGGCAGAAAGGACCTTCCAGCTTGTCAGAAATCGGTTCTATTGGCCCTGCATGAGGGCAGAAGTAGAGGAGTATTGCCATTCCTGTGCACGATGCATTCAGAGAAAGACCCTACCCCATCAAGCTGCCCCAATGGGCCACTTACAGAGTCAAGGCCCAATGGATCTGGTATGCATTGACTTTCTCTGCCTCGAACCCGACCTGAGTGGATTGGGGAATGTTCTGGTAATAACCGACCATTTCACCCGCTATGCTCAAGCTTTCCCAACCAAAGACCAGAAGGCATCCACCGTGGCCAAGATACTTATGGAGAAGTATTTTGTCCATTACGGACTACCACAGAGACTCCACTCAGATCAAGGAAGGGACTTTGAGAGTCGGTTGATCCGAAGACTTTTGGATTCATTAGGAATAAAGAAGACCAGAACCACGCCTTACCACCCACAAGGAGATGCTCAGCCGGAGAGATTTAACCGGACCCTGCTCAACATGTTGGGAACCTTAGAAACAGAGAAGAAGCAACACTGGAGTCAGCACATATCAGCCCTAGTACATGCCTATAACTGTACCACAAGTGACGCCACTGGCTACTCCCCTTATCGACTTATGTTTGGGAGAGAAGCAAGGCTACCTGTGGACCTGGCCTTTGGCACTTCTATAGACAATACCTCAGCTACATCCCACAAGGGATACGTGGACAGACTTAGACGTAGCTTGCAGGTGGCCTATGAACAAGCCCAGGCGGCTTTGGATCAAAGGGGGGCCCGCAACAAGAGAAATTTTGATCTGAAGGTTCGAGTGCAAGATCTGCAGCCCGGGGACCGAGTACTGCTACGCAATCTGGGGGTCCCTGGAAAACACAAGCTTGCCGACAGGTGGAGATCTGAGCCCTATGTTGTCTGTAGGAAGTTGCCCGGTTTGCCTGTCTACAAACTAAAGCCAGAAGGAAAGGTGGGTCCACTGAAGACGTGGCATCGGAACCACCTGCTCCCACTTGCTGAGGCAGTCAGAATACCTCCCGTGAGAGACTCCCCTGAACCGGCCTCTATCCTGGATATTCCTAGGCCGAACACTCGGTCCCAGACCTCTCGAGCCAAAGATGGGGAGGCCTCCCAATTGAGTACAGAAGAAGGTGGAGAACTGGACTGGCTGTGGCCTCCCTCGACTCTGGGAACGTCCGCCATAGATCTCCCAAATGGAGGGGATACCCCAGATGCAACGCTGAATCCGGAGGCTACTGAATTCATACCCTTCAGTCCCTCAGCTGATTACTGGGAAGATGTTCCTGACACTTGCGCAGAGGAGGACTCTAGAGATTCCATACGTCAGTCGACTTCTGAATCAGAGGTTCCAGAACCAGCAATGTTACCTGAACTTACTCCTGAAGAAGAGCCTGTGGTGCTGGAGTCAGAAGCACCAAGAGAGCAGAGGGCTCGCAGAGTCATCAGGCCTCCCAAGAAACTAACTTACCCCCAAATGGGGACGAGCTCAGAGGACTCTGTTGTAACGGCTAGGAGAAGTGTTGAACAACCTGATCCCTCCACCGTCCATTTGGTGGAGGGCAACCCCAGCTCACTCTCTGGCACAGTTAGGCAGGCCACTCATGGTAGTGTGACCTGTGGGCAAGAGAGTTCCATCCCAAAGTTTTGGTGGGAATTCCCTATGCCAACATCATGCTCGACATTGTCCAAAATGGTAAACAGTATTTGTTGAAGTTTATCTTTGGGGACCAAAGAGTTCAAGTGGGGGGAGTGTGTAGCGGGGTGTTCCCCTTTAATGCAGAGAGATAAGAAGTTCCAGGTGAGAGGTGAGTCGGGAGGAAGTAAAGAGACATTACTGGAAGTGAAAGCAGAGGAGAGAAAGAGACTACATCTCCCAGTACATCTTGCAGCACCCAGGGTGCATTGCTCCAGAACAGAGACTGCTGGGGCAGACTTTATAAAGGGGAGGCAGAGTTTTGGTCGCTCTCTTTGGATCCCCCTCTCCTAGCAAGAGGATGTCTGTGCTGAACTGCTGTGTGCACAAGGCCTGAAGCCCGGGCCGTGTGCTCCCTTCCAAAGAGCCCTCTGCCAGCCTAGCAGAGCCTTAGAGACATCTAATCCTCCTTGCTGCAGTACACCAGAAGGATTGAAGACTTGGATGTCGGTGGATTCCTGTTCCTAGACGAATCGATGGAGGAAACGGACTTGGACTTGTCCAGGTGGTGAGAGCTGTTTAAAGACAGATACTTTATCTTTACTATTCGTTGGGATTACAAAGTTGTTCTTCAAGTGCACCACCGAGAGATTGCTAGCGAATATTGTTTCACTGAACTTCCATTTAGATCAGTCAGGCCTGACTGCATAGGTAGACATTGCTGGGTGTTAGTCTACCCATGAGGGGAAGTAGCTGTAAAAGGGCAGCGCTAGAGTTGCATAGCAATACTTTATTATTCTGATTACTCTGTTTATCTTTATTACTGTTTATTGCAGGGATCTGCAACTTGTTATACTGTTTTCTTTCTCGTACATCACGGGACACAGAGCGACATAGTCATTACTAATGGGTTATATAGATACCGTCAGGTGCTGGCACTGGCAACTTCCAAAACCGGAAGTACCCTCCCCTATATAAGCCCCTCCCATCCGGGAGCACCTCAGTTTTTTGCCAGTGTCTAAGGTGTTGGCCAAGAAGAAACATGTGTTTTTCACTGAGCTTGCGTACAGGTTCTTTTGGGCCTCAGTAAGCTATTCCGGATCCGACCAAAAAAGCTTCATAGCTAAACGGTCGGTACCCGGGCCTTGCAGAGAAGAGCAAGGTTTTGCCTGTAATGCTTCTCTTAGGAGAGCTGGACCCTGGGATCCAGAGCTCTGGTCATACCCACGACCAAGATGTTTTCTGTGCAGGGTGCTATACAGGTCCAGGGGAGTGGAATCCTTGGGAACCCGGTCCCTGAAGGTTTGATTACAATGCCTGCCATGATAGGTGAAGTTTGGGCTTTTGTGGACCAAACAAAGTCCTGCGGCGGGGAACAGGTAAGTGGGGGCCCCCAGGAACTTGGTTCTATTGGGGGACCCCCAAGCCTAATTTGTCTTTCTGTCTGTTACCTAACGGTATTCCCGCTGATATCTGTGCATGCCTGTAACTACTAAAAAAATGTAATAATTTTAATAGTGGTCAAGAAAAAAAATAAAAAATTTTTATATATATATTTAATATATTAGACTGCGGTACCTGTGTTTGTCCACTAGAGGCCGCTGTGGAACGTTTCTTGTCATGTGGACTAGTTTCTTTTCATCAGAGCAAGTCCAGGCAGATGGTGAGTTCTCTTATGGGAAACTGCTTCCTCTGCCATGTTGCAATGCTCGTCCATCCCCCGGCCTGCGGCAAAGAGGGGCCCTGGCTCTTGTCCCTGGTTTCCATTTTCGAAATTAGCGCCGAAGGCGCACGTGGCCGCGCGCGTGCGCGTGCACGTGCCTCTATATATAGAGGTGAGCCGGGAAAGGGGGCGGAGCCTGGGGGATGACGCTCTGTGCGCGCCGCAGCGCTTCTGCGCATGTGCGGGCGTCCCAGCATGTTAAAAACCACAAAGTTGTGTTGTGAGCTGGCTATAGAGTGCAGAGACAGAGCTGGCAACATTTAAAAAAGGCATACAGCAAGCGGTTGATGCAGGCATCCCCTAGAAAGGCACATTAGTAGACACCAACTGTTTCTTATAGCAGCATTTATGCTAGACTATTGTCAGTAAGTGGTGTATTTCGGCTGGAATACCTCAGCTTTGGGCTTAGGAATAATGCAGTCTAAAAACTCCGGGACTAGAAATTCCAGGAAGCATAGGGGGTCTCCATCGGGCTCTGAGGATCTTGGGCATGCTTCGGCTGCACCAGTCTCCCCTGAAGAATCAGAGGTTAGTGACCGTAGAGCACCCTCAGGAGTACCTGGTACTGTGGCTGTCCTCAGTTCACCTGCTCCTGTGTATGTAACAGAGGAGGTTTTTTCCTCAGCTCTGGGAGGGCTGTAAGAGAGATTGTCAGCATTGATCGCTGCTTCCCTGTCACAGGAAAAAAGCGCCCGATCTCCGTCTCCTCCCTCAGAGTGCCTGTTAACAGAGCAACAGTCCCATACAGGGATCGACCTACCTGAAGGGGATCAGGATGAGGTTGATTCTGTTGTAGAGGAATCAACAGTGGAAGAGCCATTCTCAGCATCACATGCTGAAAGGTTATGGGTTCAGTCCCTGACTAATATGGTCCGATCAGCATTTAAAATGCCCCTTGCGGAGCCATCATCCACTTCTGTCTCCTCGTTGGGGTCGCTAAAAGCTCCCCAGACTGTTTGTTCCTTTCCGATCCATCCTTTACTGGAAGGGCTCATTTACCAGGATTGGGAGCATCCTGATAAAATATTTACTCCCCCCAAGAGATTTCCGGTGGTCTATCCCATGGAGGATAAGTTCATCAGAAAATGGAGGGTCCCTACAGTGGACGCAGCCATCTCTTGTGTGAATAAATCACTGACATGTCCAGTGGATAATGTCCAAATGTTCAAGGACCCAATAGATAAAAAATTGGAGTCCTTATTAAAATCTGCTTTTTCTACAGCAGGATTGGTGACACAACCAGCAGTGGCAGCTATTGGGGTCTGCCAAGCAGTGAAGGATCAGTTGAAGCAGGTCTTAAGGGACTTGCCAGATCAGCAGGCTCTTGCCCTAGCCGATCTACCTAGAGCCTTATGCTTTGCGGTGGACGCTATAAAGGATTCAATCCATCAGGCCTCCCGCCTTACGCTGTCTGTAGTACATATGCGCAGGCTTCTATGGCTCAAAAACTGGTCTGCTGAAGCTCCCTGTAAAAAATTGCTGGTCAGCTTCCCATTTCATGGTGAACGCTTATTTGGGGAAGACCTGGACAAATATATCCAGAGAATTTCCAGCGGTAAAAGTACACTTTTGCCGGTTACAAATAGAGTTAGAGGTCCCTCTTTTAAGAGGCCTGCTTCTCCAGTCCCTAGGACATCGGCTGTGAAACAGTTCCGACGGCCTCCTCGGTCAAATCCCGGAGGTAAAAATCAGGGACAATTGCAGGGTAACAAGAAGCCCTGGAGCAGGAGAGGTACAAAACCTCCCCCAAGGTCAAATGCATGAAGGGTTGCCCCCACTCAATCGGGTGGGGGGAAGACTTCAGTTGTTCGCAGAGACCTGGCGGGACACGATCAGAGACAGATGGGTGCTCTCCGCAGTAAATCTGGGATACAAATTGGAGTTAAAAAACTCCCCTCCTTCCCGCTTTATAAGGTCAAACGTGCCAAGGGGTCCCCAAAAGAGAGGATCCCTCCTGTTGGCACTAGAACAATTATTGCTCCAAGCAGTAATTATAGAGGTTCCCCTGGAAGAATGGGGGTTCGGGTTTTACTCAAACCTCTTTACAGTCCCGAAGCCAAACGGGGACGTGAGGCCCATATTAAATCTAAAAGGGCTAAACAAATTCCTACATATCAGGACTTTCCGGATGGAGTCGATCCGATCGGTGGCCACTGCCCTACAAGGGGAGGAATGGTTAGCCTCGATCGACATCAAAGATGCTTATTTGCACGTTCCCATCTTTCCAGCCCACCAAAAATTTCTACGCTTTGCGGTAGAAGGGCGCCATTTTCAGTTCAGAGCCTTACCCTTCGGTCTGGCCACAGCACCACGAGTGTTCACAAAAATTCTGGCCCCATTATTGGCCAATCTAAGAACACGAGGTGTAACGATAATGGCATATCTAGACGACTTGTTGCTGATAGACCACTCAGTGGAAAAACTAGAAGTGGTTGTTCACGAGACAATCAAGTATCTGGAATATCACGGTTGGATTATCAACCGAGACAAGTCAGCCCTAAAACCAGTCAAAAGTCTGGAATACTTGGGGCTAAGGCTGGATTCAGACCAGAGAAAAATTTTCTTGCCTCAAGAAAAGGGGTCGTCTTTGAGAGATTTGATCCACTTAGTGGGTTCAAAAAGACAGCCATCCATACGCCTGTGCATGAGGCTGCTGGGAAAAATGGTGGCATCATTCGAAGCAGTACCCTACGGTCAATTCCATTCAAGGAATTTGCAAAGGGCCATACTGTCAGCCTGGAACAAAAAAGTTCAGGCTCTGGACTTACCAATGTCCTTGTCCCCTTCCGTTTGCAAGAGCCCTCCGCTGGTGGTTGGTTCCCCAGAATCTGGAAAGAGGGAAATCCTTCAGTCCGATTTCCTGGAAGGTGGTCACTACAGATGCCAGCCTTATAGGCTGGGGAGCAGTACTGGAGCAATGGTCTCTCCAGGGCAGATGGTCAGATGCGGAAAAGGCCCTGCCCATCAATCTCTTAGAGATACGAGCAGCCCGGTATGCCCTAGTAGAGTGGACATCCAAACTCCAAGGGTCCCCTGTCAGAATTCAATCAGACAATGCCACAGCAGTGGCATATATCAATCGTCAGGGGGGCACCAGGAGTCGTGCAGCCCAAAGGGAAGTAAATTACATCCTGAGATGGGCAGAAAGATATGTCCCAGCCATATCTGCGGTATTCATTCCAGGAGTGGAGAATTGGAAGGCGGACTTTCTAAGTCGCCAACAATTATGCCCAGGGGAATGGTACCTTCATCCCGAGGTTTTCTGGACAATATGTCAGCGGTGGGGAACACCGGATGTAGATCTGCTAGCATCCAGATTCAACACAAAAGTGGACAGGTTTGTCTCTTGGGCAAGGGATCCCCTAGCTTGCGGCTCGGATGCCCTAGTGTTCCCTTGGGATCAGTTCAAGCTGATATATGCATTCCCACCGCCACAATTGTTACCTCGATTACTCCACAGAATCAGGGTAGAAAAGAAACCAGTGATTCTGGTGGCTCCAGCGTGGGCCCGAAGAGCATGGTACGCGGAGATTGTAAAAATGTCTGTGGGGAGTCCTTGGACCCTCCCACATCGTCCGGACCTGCTTTCGCAAGGACCGATATACCACCCTTCCTTACCAGCCCTAGGTTTGACGGCCTGGCTATTGAAGCCCACATTCTAAAAAAGAGAGGGCTCTCTAATGCTGTGGTATCTACCATGATCAATGCCAGGAAGCCGGTATCCAGGCAGATCTACTATAGAATCTGGAAGGCGTACATCGCCTGGTGTGAGGCCAAGAAATGGCATCCACGTAAATACGTAATAGGTAGGATTCTGGACTTCCTACAATGGGCTGTAGATAGGAAGCTTGCCTTGAGTACTATCAAGGGTCAGATTTTGGCCTTGTCAATATTTTTTCAAAGGCCCTTGGCTTCGCATTCACTAGTCAAAGCCTTTATACAAGGGGTGATGCGTATTAGTCCTCCGGTTAATATTCCCATATGTCCATGGGATCTAAACTTGGTTCTGTCGGTTCTACAGAAACAACCATTTGAACCATTACAGCATATTTCTTTGGTGCTTCTCACCAGGAAATTGATTTTTCTAGTAGCCATTTGTTCGGCTAAAAGAGTGTCGGAATTAGCAGCTATGTCCTGTAAGGAGCCATATCTGGTTATCCATAAGGATAGAGTAGTGTTACGTCCTCATCCAGTCTTTCTTCCTAAGGTGGTATCGAGGTTTCATTTGAACCAAGATGTGGTTCTTCCTTCTTTTTTCCCCAAACCTACTTCGGTAGAGGAAAAGTTATTGCATTCTTTGGATGTAGTAAGAGCAGTTAAAGCTTATCTAAAAGCCACTGCTCAGATTCACAGGACGGATACTTTGTTTATTCTGCCGGAAGGCCCCAGAAAGGGTCAGGCAGCGTCAAAATCTACTTTAGCCAAGTGGATTCGACAGGTCATAATACAAGCCTATGGCTTGAGAAGGAGACCGCCTCCGTTCAAAGTTAGAGCGCACTCCACGAGAGCAGTTGGAACTTCATGGGCAGTGCATCACCAGGCCTCCCTGGCTCAAATCTGTAAGGCCGCAACATGGTCTTCAGTACACACGTTTACTAGGTTCTACCAGGTGGACGTTAGAAGTCAGGAGGATGTCGCCTTTGGGCGCAGTGTGTTGCAGGCCGCAAAAGATCCTCATGTCTGATAGCGCTCAGCTTATGTATGGTGTATCCCCCCCTCATTGGGCATTGCTTTAGGACATCCCATTAGTAATGACTATGTCGCTCTGTGTCCCGTGATGTACGAGAAAGAAAATAGGATTTTTATAACAGCTTACCTGTAAAATCCTTTTCTTGGAGTACATCACGGGACACAGAGCTCCCGCCCCTCTTTGGGGACACTTATTGCTTTGCTACAAAACTGAGGTGCTCCCGGATGGGAGGGGCTTATATAGGGGAGGGTACTTCCGGTTTTGGAAGTTGCCAGTGCCAGCACCTGACGGTATCTATATAACCCATTAGTAATGACTATGTCGCTCTGTGTCCCGTGATGTACTCCAAGAAAAGGATTTTACAGGTAAGCTGTTATAAAAATCCTATTGTTTATTACTTGCCCATTAGCCTCAGTAAAATATCTGGGTAAAGTACATTTGGTGTCAGTTCCTCTTACTTTAATAGGAGTTTTAAAGTATATTCTGTGTATGTTTGTTATAGGACTGCGTCACCAACAGTTGCGATCACGCGGTCCTATCTCTCTATCACCAGCTGTGCCACGGGAGGTTAGAGCCGATTGCCGGGGGTTGACAGCGGTGCACTGCAGGGCCCAAATCAATATCAGCGGCTCTCTTAACTGGGGGTAGCGCTACAGAAATGAAATAGATAGATATATATATACGATTTCACTAAACACGGCAGATCTCTGTGCTTTGTTCTGCTGTCACAGGAGATATTAATGGCGGGGAAGTGCGGTTTGGTTCCGCAGAGCTGATGAGAAGTGATTGGAGGGGAGAGGAGATAGGAGCCGTGACAGCTGCCACAACAATCATTCATCATTACTACGTGAGCGTCATACATGGAGAGGCCCGGACCAGCAAACATTTATTGGCAGACAGGGACTCAGGAAAACAAACTCCATCCTTCCCTTCAGTCTTGCACAGTTGTAGCGGCTCCTCTCCTGTACAGCAATGGTTTACTCAGATTTCATTGCACACTCTGAGCTTCTCACAATGTGCATTAGAAGCTGCAGCAAGTAAAAAAAAAAAGCCCCGCCTCGTTTCCTGGCTGGAATCCCAATTTATTAATTGGATTTCACTCTTCTTAATCATGGAGGCTCAGTTTCACTTGTAGTCACCCCCTAGCTACCAGAGGGTATTGTGGTTGAAACTCGTTATGTCCTCAAAGTCGGTGTATAACAATGTGTTCATTGGGCTTTAACTATTTTCACCTTGTCCATGTAAATATGGTGTCCTGTGTTGTAGTGCCGGCAATGTCAGTGGAACTCCACTTCAATATACTCATGCTGCTTCATGGGGGGGTCCCTTCTCTCTGGTACGGAAATCCAATGAATTCCAGGGTGAAAAGAAAACTGGAAACCTGGGAAGATGAGTTAGGCTCTTCTTCTATTAAGTAGAATGGGTCACCACCTTCATAATCAATTGTAGACACCTGCTGCTCAGGTGAAGAAGCTGACATCCCGGGTGTACTAGGAATGGCCACACTGTTTTGTGATGAAGAAGGGCTGTTAGAGGAGGTCACCATATACAAATCCAGGGTCAATGGCGGCAAGTCCTCTTCCACATCAGCTTTCAGAAGGTGGTGAGGTAGGGTGACCACATTTCCAAACTGCCATTCAGGGACACCCCCCCCTTCCCAAAAATCAGCTTGTGCTGTAACGAATCACAGCACAGTGATTGGACACAAGAGGCGGGATTTATGATTTCTCCAATCACAAGCAGGGGGCGGGGATTGTGCTCCTCCAGGCATTCCCGGCCAGGACAAGTACTGTCAGTGAGTAAAGCGGTGATGTGGCGGCCATTTTTGGGGGCATCAGATTGGCCCAGGGGGTGGCTGTGTCAGTTTCCTTCCGGGACACTGTATTGTCCTGGAATGAAGGTGCCTGGGACAGACCTGCAAAATGCGGGACTGTCCCGGGCAATCCGGGACACGTGGTCACCCTATGGTGAGGTCCTTCCTGTGCAGGTACAGTAGTCATCGGAGTGCTTCAGCATGGCAGCTTAAAGCGGAGGTCTGCCTAAAAAAAATATATTAAAAGCCAGCAGCTACAAATACTGTAGCTGCTGACTTTTGGTAAATGGACACTTACCTGTCCAGGGTGCCCGCGATGTCGGAAGCCAAAGCCGATCAACCGCTCGGCTCTCGGCTGCCCCTGCTGCCATCCTTGGTGAGGGAATCAGGAAGTGAAGCGTTGCGGCTTCACTTCCCGGTTCCCTACTGCGCATGCGTGTTCTAACTGGTCACCGCTATCTTCTGGGACCTGTGTGTTTCCCAGAAGACAGCGGGGGGGGGGCATGACTCGGAAGTGGGTGCAAATAACTGTATTTTACAGGCATCTGCACCCCCCTCCCCCCTGAAAGGTGCCAAATGTGACACCGGAGGGGGGGGAGGATTCCGTAAAGTGGAGGTTCCATTTTTGTGTGGACCTCTGCTTTAATCCCAGGCTCCTTGGTGGAGGCCTTCCCTGCAATTGGTTCATGGCTGTGCCGTAGTATCCTTGCCAGTGGCTCTGAGGTGTCTGTCTCTCCGGCATTAAGATTATCTGGATTAGGCCTGGGCAGGCTGTCGGGCCCAAGCTTCCAGCGGGGTCCCTCAAACATCCATTGGAAAATGGGTACATGCTAAGATGCAGTCCAGCAATTACAATCCTTTAAGGGAATTTCCCCAGCCCAGACCATGACTAGTGACATTCTCCTACACCTACAGGTCTCTTTGTCTGTCTCCACGTCTCCATGGCTCCATGGCCTCTCTGTCTCTTGGCTCTCCTCTACAGGGCCGGCGACAACGGTGGCTCTGGCTCTCACTCATTCTGGCTCTGGCTCCCTCTGGGAACTATCTGACCCGGACAACTGTCCTAAATAATTTATATTACACAGGGCACATGGCAAGGGTGACCACATTTCCAAACTACCATTCAGGGACACCCTCCCTTCCCAAAAATCAGCTTGTGCTGTAACGAATCACAGCACAGTGGTTGGACACAAGAGGCGGGATTTATGATTTCTCCAATCACAAGCAGGGGGCGGGGATTGTGCTCCTCCAGGCATTCCCGGCCAGGACAAGTACTGTCAGTGAGTAAAGCGGTGATGTGGCGGCCTTTTTGGGGGGCATCAGATTGGCCCGGGGGGTGGCTGTGTCAGTTTCATTCCGGGACACTGTATTGTCCTGGAATGAAAGTGCCCGGGACAGACCTGCAAAATGCGGGACTGTCCCGGGCAATCCGGGACACGTGGTCACCCTACACATGGCCCAGACCTAGACAGACACCTACTAAAAGGACCAAAAGACCAGGCAAAGCATTAACCCCAACCCTCCTAGCCGGGACAGCATCCACTGACTGCTGCAGTCTGCTTACTTTCACATAAATGTCCCGAGGCCCAGTCCCCCAACAGAAGCAGATACGACATCCATGAACATCGCAGCTCAAAAAAAAAAGAAAAGAAAAAGGAAAGCCAACCGGAGACATTCTCATCATTTTCTCTCAGCAGAGCTCAGATGAGACAGATAAGAAGAGCTCTTAGGAGCCATCACTGCGGCTAATTGTCCTCATTGGCCCAGAGAGGCTCTATTATAACACAGAGGCTTTGTTCTGCCAAGCGGCAACAAAGGATCTCAAACAATTGTTCCGGATGAGTCATGTTGAAGTGATGGTAGAATTCCAGGAAAATAAAATAAGAAAATAAATGAAAGAAACACAAAACAATGCTTTGAGCCCTGTCACTTAGAGCCGGTTCACACAGGGGCAACACGACTTTGCGAGGCGACTTGGACGCGACTTGAGCCTGAACCACAGCGCGACTTGGGGCGACTTACAACACGACTTGAAGTCGCCTCCTGGACAGGGGTCTTTGCCAGTGGCCAATCAAAGAATAATCAGCTCTGTGGGAGGGAGGGGTTTACCTGAGAAAACTATTTTCTCTTCCTGTAAAGTTGCTTCAGTTCAGACCAGTGGTTCTCAACCTCTCTAGTGCCGTGACCCCTTGATAAAATTTCCCAAGTTGTTCGGACCCCTAACATTAAATATATTTTTGTAGCGTGGGTTGTCAGCACCCAAGGCAAGACAAGTAATTTTCGCCCCTAACCCATGAACATTTAGCACTCCCCGAGTCCCTTCCACTCGTACAGTATTAAAACCCCTTATGGTACATTTTAGGATGTAACACTCTTTCCCTTTGTTCTCCTTTCTTTCACTTTTATCTCTCGCTATCCTAATTTCTTGCTTTTTTCCCCCCCCCATCCCTCTCTAGCGGTCTTTCTTGTTCTTTCTCTTATTCTTTCTCTCCCTTTTTCTTTGTTCCTCCCCCTCTTTTCCCCTCCCTTCCATGTATTCTTTATTTGGATTCCTTCTCTTACTCCTTAGTGGGGGGGGTGGGTGTAATGGGATCATTGGCAGTGCTGGTGGGGGGTGGGATCAGTGGCAGTGCTGGTGGGGGGCGGAATTAGTGGCAATGTTGGTGGGGGGTGGAATCAGTGGCAATGCTGGTGGGGGGTGGGATCAATGACAGTGCTGGTGGGTGGAATGGGATCAGTGGCAGTGCTGGTGGGGGGTGGGATCAATGACAGTGCTGGTGGGGGGTGGGATTAGTGACAGTGCTGGTGGGGGGTGGGATTAGTGACGGTGCTGGTGGGGGGTGGGATCAATGACAGTGCTGGTGGGGGGTGGGATTAGTGACGGTGCTGGTGGGGGGTTGGATTAGTGACGGTGCTGGTGGGGGGTGTGATCAGTGGCAGTGCTGGACGGAGTTCTGATCAGCCAACTTAGGTGCTCTTGATCAAGGTCATCTGCTGAAATGAGAACTGTAGTGGGGACTTTTAATGGCAACTCTAATCACAGGTAGTGTTGCTCACTGTGTCTCTGGCCTCACTGTGTCTCTAACTTTGTGGTGTCTCGCAGCAGTGACACCTGTGCCGAAATCAGGAGATTGGGTCTCCACCGGCCCCTCCCACTTCACATTCCTCACCAGTCAGCTGGCCTCTAGTCTCTGCCCCCCAGCTATGCCGTGAATTGAATGGGCGGCTGCCAAGAGACTGAGTGGGTGGCCGCGGGCTCCAGGAACAGCCCACAAAAAGGCTTGGAGAACGGTGCGGGCTTCAGAAACAGCCCAGGATTCGGTGACCCCTGGCAAATTGTCATTCGACCCCTGGGGGGGGGGGTCCCGACCCCCAGGTTGAGAACCACTGGTTAAGACAGTGATCCGACTTTGGAGGCGACTTCCATTGAAATCAATGGGTACAAGTTGCCTACAAGTTGCCTAAAAGTCGGATTGAAGTAGTACAGGAACCTTTTCCGAAGTCGGAGCGACTGCAGTCGTGTACATTAAGACGGCTCTCATTCACTTACATTAATTTTCTCATGTCGCGCGACCTGGGGCGGCTTGAAGTCGGATCCCAAGTCGCCCCCGTGTGAACCGGTGATCTGCCGAATAAGTTCCGCCCGGCGGATAAGGACCTCTATGTACTGCGCAGGCGCGGCGCAGAGTCTCCGAAAATAGCCGAACATGTAGAGCTGAGAGTCAGCTCTACACGGCGCATGTGCAATGACTATCAGATATCCTGCACGCTCCCGATGCTAGTGCTACTCTGCAAGGGGCGGGGGTGATTATAGCAATAAAGTACACGTCTTAGCGGGGCGTGTTAAAACAAATGAGGGGCTGATTTTGCAATGTCGATGGGCGAATTTTGCAATGTTAATTGCAGAGTAGCACTAGCATCGGGAGCGTGCGGGATATTTGATAGTCGTTGCGCATGCGCCGTGTAGAGCTGACTCTCAGCTCTACATGTTCGGTTGTTTTCGGAGACTCGGTTGATCTTCGTACTGCGCAAGCGTCACGCCTGCGCAGTACAGGGGGGTCCTAATCCGCCGAGGGAACATTTTCGGCAAGACACCAGCTTACGTTACTGAAAACAAAAACTCTCAATCTATTTCTAATCATTCCACATTTATCAGTTCCTCTCTTCTGATTCCTACCAGACTCTCGTGTCTGTCCATAAAATGCAGTTTCTGTTGTATTTCTCTGATTTCACTGCACACTTTGACCTTCTCACAGTGTGTATTAGAAGTTGCAGCAAGTCAGATGGAGCCCGCCTCATTTTCTAGCATCACCTAGCTCTAGAAGAATTGGGTTCAGGATAGGAGCTTTTGGGCATAAAAAAACGTCAAACGCACCTAAATGTGTCTAGACTCGCCTAAACGCTAGGTGCGTTTAGCGCTTGAGTGCTTTTTAATTTCAATGGCCAGAATAAAGTAAAATTCTGGCCAATTAAATATATAAACACCCAAATGCCAAATATGCCTGGGCGCGTCAAACCGCGTTTGAAATACAGAGGCTTAGGGCCTGGAATAAAGCCCTGCATTTTCTGCCCTGTTGGCCTTCGGTCAAAATGCCAGCTACTTTTCTGCCCCTTTTTCAATACACAGGGGCACGAGATAGGGTTGCGCCCTATCCCCAGCCCTGGAACCCCTAGAAATCACGCTCTGTAATGTCCAGATTGGAACAAGAATGCCTTATGCGGGACAGATTATGCAGGATCTTTTCCTTTTTTCCCCTTTTCTGGTATGTACGGTATATACTTGAGTATAAGCCAACCCGAATATAAGCCGAGGCACCTAATTTTACCACAAAAAACTGGGAAAACTTATTGACTCGAGTATAAGCCTAGGGTAAGAATGCAGCAGCTACTGTAAGCGGAAAAGAGGGTCAATAATGTCCATTTGAAGCTTCACTGTGCCATTTGCATGCCTCGCTGTGCCCATTTGCACCCCTCACTGTGCCCATTACCTCACTGTGCCCATTATCTCACTGTGCCCATTACCTCACTGTGCCCATCTCCACACTGTGCCCATATCCACACTGTGCCCATCTCCTCACTGTGCCCATCTCCTCACTGTGCCCATCTCCACACTGTGCCCATCTCCACACTGTGCCCATCTCCTCACTGTGCCTATCTCCTCACTATGCCCATCCTCACTGTGCCCATATCCTCACTGTCCCCATCGCAGTGTGCCTGAAATTCTTGACAGGCTGCGCTGCGGGCGTCCATTTTTTTAAATTTGCGGCTTCCTCCTGGTCCCGTGCAGTTCCATGATAGGCGATTGACACTGTGTTCAGTGTTCTGCCTATCACGGCCATCTTCTCATCCTCTGACTTTCCCAGCAGACACTGTGTTTAGTGATCCACCAATCACGGCCATTCTTTCATCCTCGAACAAGAGAAGGTCCGTGATTGGCGGATCACTAAACACAGTGTCTGCTGGGAAAGTCCGAGGATGAGAAGATGGCCGTGATAGGTGGAACACTGAACACAGTGTCAATCGCCTATCACGGAACCGCACGGGACCAGGAGGAAGCCGCGAATTTAAAAAAAATGGACGCCCAAGGTACACTGACTCGAGTATAAGCCGAGAGGGTTATTTTCAGCCCTAAAAAAAGGGCTGAAAAACTCGGCTTATACTCGAGTATATACGGTACTTTCATCTTTTTTTTGTTTTGTATTTTTGGTTTTGTTTATTCACATGTGGTAATGTTACAGATCATATAACTATACCAACGCCCTGAAGAAGACTTACAACTTTTGAGTTGAAAGTTGAAACACGTTGTTGTTTTTTGGAAAGATTAAGAATTGTGCTGTACTGTATATAAGGTAGTTTTGAATCTACGTATATTTTCTTTTGTCCTTTAATATGTTGCAGACTATTGTCTCTTTTAAGAAATTGTATTAATAAATATTGTGAATTAATTCAGTTGTTTGTATTCTTGGTGCCAATTAAAAATCTCAGACCACGAATTTACCTTTTTTGATATGACTATACAGTGGAACCTCGGATTGCGAGTAACGCGGTTACCGAGCGTTTTGCAATACAAACACTGTATCTTAAAAAATCGTGACTCGGTTTGCGAGTGTTGTCTTGCAAAACGAGCACGATTCAGGCCAAAGCAGTGTGCAGTACCGCTTTTGGCCTGAGGTGGGGGGCGCCAGAGCCGAGCAGAGCCGAGCGTCGCCGATCACAGCGATTGGCGCCGTTCGGAAATGCATGGAAAGGCCCAAGGACAGCACGGGTGACCTCTGCAAATCTCGGGTAGGAAGTCTTTCCGAGGTTTGCCGAGGTCAGCTGAAGTGTCCTCGGGCCTTTTCGGACGTTTCCGAGGCTCTCCGGCGCCCCCCGCCTCTGGCCGCATGCGGTATTGCATCCCATTGAAGTCAATGCGGAACTAATTATTTTCGTTTCCATTGACTTCAATAGGGAAACTCGCTTTGATATGCGCTCTCTGGTTCTTCTGCCGCTCTCCAGTGCCTTCTTCCTTCTGCTGGGCGCCTCCGCTATCTTCTTCCAGCTCTCTTGCTAGCGGGGGCCCGGTCTTCATCGTCATCTTTTTCCCTCTTCTTTCCTCCCGATGTTGCCTCGACGCACTCTGCCGCTATAATGCCGTGTGTGCAGAGCGCAACGACTTATATAGGCATGGGGCGTGGTCACCGGGTGATACCACCCGGTGACCCTGCCCCCCGTATGACGTCATAGTCCAATCATTCCCCGGGACTGTGACGTCATACGGGGGCGGGGTCACCGGGTGGAATCACCCGGTGACCACGCCCCATGCCTATATAAGTCATTGCGCTGTGCTGTCGCAGAGAACCAGGAAACATTCTCGCGGGCAGGTACTGGCAAAGAAGCCTGTCCTGGAGGCGACTTCAAGTCGCTCCAAGTCGCGCTGTGGTTCACGCTCAAGTCGTGTCCAAGTTGCCTTGCAAAGTCGCGCTGCCCCTGTGTGAATCGGCACGAGTCTTCCCGCAAGTCGGATCATCTTGATCCGACTTCTGGTGCGACCTCAATTCAAATCAATGGGCTCCCATAGGGAACCATTGATTTCAAATAGAGACAGAGAAACGCCGCTGATAGTAATGAGAAAATCCCTTACGTAGGGAGGATTTTTTTATTTACTATCACATTGCGCATTGGCGGGTGCCGGTTCACACGCCCAATTAATGATTTATCCTGCGTACCAATTAAGGTATGAACCGGCGCAGAGCAGTGTTCTTAGTAAATCACCCCCATTGTGTCCCACTGATTATTTGCTAGAGTTTACAGCACTTGACTTCTGCCTGTTGATTGGTTGCTAAAGATTACTGTACATCAATACTGCTCACTGATTGGTTGCAATACTGTAGGTTATTGGACATCCTTACCACTCACTAATTAGTTGCTAGAGGTTGCTGCACATTATTACTGCTCACAGATTGGTTGCTAAAGGTTACAGCACCTCATCTCCTTCAAGGGACAAGGGAATTTAAACTGGGATAGTTGGCAAGTATGAGCAGTGATGGTAGTAACTGCGTAAAGTAAACTGCGTTACTTAACGCAGTTACTTTAGAGGGTAACGAGTAATCGAATGAATTATTCTTCCCCTCATGGTAACGCCGTTCCCATTACTTGGGCGGCGTTACCGCAATTACATCTGATACGCAAGCTGTTTTTTTTTCGCCGCCGCCGCTAGAGGTCCGCGGCCGGACGGAGATAATGTCTCCGCCGGCCGCCATTTTCTTGTAAACCAAACAAGAGGAGGCCGGGTGGCTGCCAATAGGAATTGAGCTGTGGCACCGCCCACCTCCCGCCCCGCTGATGTCTGTCTGTGAAATGATGTGGGAAGGGGCGGGGGTGGGTGTCGCCGCAGCTCAATGCCTATTGGCAGCCCCCTGGCCGGCTCCTCCACTGTGCACTCTGTACTGTAATGGCGGCGGAGAGAGTCTCTGCTGCTGGGGCATCACACCTGATGTAAGGAGGGACTCCGCTGGGAATGGCTGATGTAAGGGGGACTCTGCTGGGAATGGCTGATGTAAGGGGGGACTCCGCTGGGAAGCCTGGTGTAAGGGGAGTTTCCGCTGGGAATGCCTGATGTAAGGGGGACTCCGCTGGGAATGCCTGATGTAAGGGGGGACTCCGCTGGGAATGCCTGATGTAAGGGGGGACTCCGCTGGGAATGCCTGATGTAAGGGGGGACTCCGCTGGGAATGCCTGATGTAAGGGGGGACTCCGCTAGGAATGCCTGGTGTAAGGGGGGACTCTACTAGGAATGCCTGATGTATTAAGGATGTTATAGAACGTAATTGCATTATAGAATATTACAAAAAAAGTCAGTTACTTTGCTGAGTAACTAATTACTTTTTCAATGTAGTAACTGAGTTACTAACGCAATTACTTTTTGGGATAAGTAATTTGTAACTGTAACTCATTACTTTTTTAAAGTAATTTGACCAACACTAAGTATGAGGCAACTGCTTTGGGCTGCACAACAATGATGGGGCCCAGGGCAGCTGTCCCTTTTGCCCTGCCCTAACTACTTGCAGACCAGCGCACGACTATGTACGTCGACAGCATGGCACGGACAGGCAGAAGGACGTACCTGTATGTCCCCTCTAAGATTGCAGCATTGTGGACGCGCGCGCGCCGCCCGCCTCGAGCTCCGTGAGCCCGACCGCGGGTCCCGCGGACTCGATCGCCACGGGGATACCCACGATCGTCTCACGGTGAGTTAGAACGGGGAGATGCTGATGTAAACAAGCATCTCCCCGCTCTGCCTAGTGACAATGACAGTGATCACTGCTTCCTGTAATCGGAAGCGGTGATCACTGTCTTGTCACACACAGCCCATCCCCCCCTACAGTAAGAATCACTCACTAGGGCACACTTAATCCCTACAGCGCCACCTAGTGGTTAACCCCATTCACTGCCAGTGTCATTTTCACAGTAATCAGTGCATTTTCATAGCACTGCTCGCTGTAAAAATGACAATGGTCCCAAAAATGTGTCAAAAGTGTCCGATGTGTCCGCCATAATGTCGCAGTCACGATAAAAATCGCTGATCGCCGCCATTACTAGTAAAAAAAAAATATTAATAAAAATGCCATAAAACTATCACCTAGACGCTATAACTTTTGCGCAAACCGATCAATAAACGCTTATTGTGATTATTTTTACCAAAAATATGTAGAAGAATACGTATCGGCCTAAACTGAGGAAAATAAATGTTTTTTTATATATTTTTTGGGGATATGTATTATAGCAAAAAGTAAAAAATATAGATTTTTTTTTAAAATTGATGCTCTATTTTTGTTTATAGCGCAAAAAATAAAAACCGCAGAGGTGATCAAATACCACCAAAAGAAAGCTCTATTTGTGGGAAAAAAAGGACGTCAATTTTGTTTGGGAGCCACGTCGCACAACCGCGCAATTGTCAGTTAAAGCGACGCAGTGCCAAATTGTAAAAAGACCTCCGGTCTTTAAGCTGACAAATGATCCGGGCTGAAGTGGTTAAAGACAGCCCTGGTCATTGGGAGGAATAGTGTCCCATCGTTGGTGTCATTGGGAGGAATAGTGTCCCACTGTTGGTGTCATTGGGAGGAATAGTGTCCCATCGTTGGTATCAATGGGAATAATAGTACCTTATTGTTGCTGTCAGTGAGAGAAATGGGGTCCCATTGTTGATGTCAGTTGGCAAAACAGCATCTCATATCAGTGGGAGGAATAGTGCACCAAGGGCTATACAAGGGCAAGCAGAGGGCCACATCCAGCCCCTGGGCTACAGTTTGGAGACCACTGCCTTAATGTTACTCTAGCCCCTGACCTACAGTGCCACTTTTCCCTATCTCTTGGCATCCTTCACAATTGACTATCTGGGCATTAGATTGACGTCTACCTACTCCTTATTTACAGCCAACTGTTATCCATTGCTCTGCTCTCTAAACACCCTTATGCAGACCTGGCAGTTTCCCCATCTATTCTTGACTGGTCGCATTCATTCGGTAAAGATTACGGTTTTGCCCAAGATTTTGTATTACTTTCGCACCCTGCCTGTACTAGTTCCCCCACATTATCTACAACTAGTGCAGAACAGGATTTTACATTTTATCTGGGCCAATAAGCGCCCTAGAGTCCCCAGAGCTACTTACTTTTCGCACAGATTGCAGGGTGGGTTGGGAGTCCCGAATATCTCCAAATCTTACTTAACTGCCCAGATCTCCCAGTTATTTATGCTTCACGCCTCCTCAGACATCCCCTTGTGGGTAGGGTGACCAGACATCCCCGGTTTTCGGGGACAGTCCCCGGATTGAGGACACTGTCCCCGGACCAAGTCTGTCCCCAGTTTTGTCCCCGGATTGGATTTGAACAGGGGCTGGGGCAATTTCAAAGACAGTCAGTGCAGGATTAAAAAACAAAATTCTAAATTACACACTCCCGCTCTGCCACTGCTACTAGCTTAGGGGGTGTATTTTTTTCCATTATCTGTGCCCCTTTTTGATGATCATGTGCTGGTCGGAGCGGAGGGAAAATTTCTTCAGTTTCGGGCGCATGCCCATTCAGCTCCGCTCGCATTTTCTTCTGCCTTGGCTCAAGTCCCAGCCAGCCGCCTGCCTGTTTATCTCCTTGCCTTCCCTGGAGGAGTGATCTTCCTCTATTCCCCACCCAGTAGTATCCGGGGCCCGGAGAGTAAGACTTGACAGGCTGTGAGGAGGGCGGCGGTGGGGATGGGCAGAGAGTCGCTGATTGCCGCCATTACTAGTACAAAAAATAACATGTCCCCGGATTTAATTTAAAAAATCTGGTCACCTTACTTGTGGGTGCTTCTGGAGCTCCACAATTGCACACCCTTCTCTCTGCAGACACTTCTTTGGTATCCTCCTAAACTTCACCCAGGGACCCTAAGTCCACTTATGAAACATAGCATGAAAACATGGGATTCTGTTAGAGACTCAGGTAACATTGTGTCCCCCTTTCTGTCTCTATTACCTATTATCATCAATCCTTTATTTCCCCTGGGTCTGGATCAGCCCCAGGCGTTCTCTTGGTGGACCCCCCCCCCCCATGGTTTCACACATGTGTGACATCTCACCAATTTTTTGCAACATGGGCCGCCCTCCAAAAAGCACAAAGTTCCGCAATCGGAATGCTTTTGTTACCTTCAGCTTTGGCACTTGATGCTACCTCTCCTCCGTACCTTTACTTTTTCCTTTTAAGAAACGACTTTCGAACGTGCCTGCCAACATTCCCCAGGGTCGCAGGGCCTCATTTCCACCCTTTCTGCTTCTTTAATTTGTCGAGCGTCCCCTAACTCTCTCTTAAGTGACTCAGTGTGGGAGCGAGATTTGGCGTCTGAGATAGACCTGGTGGACTGAAGTAAGGCCTGGTCTTCTGTAGCAAAATGCTCATTTAACACAGCTACCCTGGAGGCGGCATACAAAGTACTCTTTTTGATTACAAACGTTTTTATTGAGTGCAAAAATAAATGGTACAATACAATATATCATGGAACAAGAGAAATACAATGTCTTTGAGGTATCATGGTTGTAGTTTATGACAAAATAAAACAATGAATAAACAGAATCTTTCTTCTATTTAATGCCAGTGTTAAACATGTAATCTGGAGGTAAGTTTGGGTAAGGACTTGAGGTGGTATTGGGTCCCAGCCCAAATCACCCATGCCAATCCTAGTTCTAGTGACTTCTGCTTTCGGGGGTTCTGGTCATCGTGGGGATGTTCTACTCCAGGGGTCTCCAAACTTTTCAAACAAAGGGCCAGTTTATTGTCCTTCAGACTTTAGGAGGGCCGGATTGTGCCCAGCATGGGGGGGGGGCAGGAAATGTCTCGGGGCCGGCATCAGTGAGAACAAAATGGCCTCAGGGTTGGTGGTCAATAGGAGGAGGAGTAGTGCCCCTAATTAGTATCAGGAATAGTATCCCATCATTGGTATTGGTGGAAGAAATAGAGCTCCGTTGTTGGTATCCGTGGGACGAATAGTGCCCCAAGGGCCGGGTAAAGGCTAGCAAAGGGCCACATATGGCCCTCGGGCCGCAGTTTGGAGACCCCTGTTCTACTCACTTGGTGGACATGCCTGCGATTGATAGGCTTTTGGTCCCGAGTGTTTGGCCTGTTGCACACTCTGTTCCATCTGACTATTAGAAAGTACTTTGCTTTACTGCATTGCCCCCATCCCGAGCCTATATGCCCATCAACAAAAGTTGGCATTCTACCTATTTTTGTCGGGTAAGAGAACAATTGATGAGGCCTGGAAGAAACCCATGGTCCCTTTCCAGAGCGTGAGAGACCTCACGACTGTGTTGATGCCTAATGAACAAATTTACAGTATCCTCAAGGACTCTCATTAGACATGTGCTCAACATAAAAATTTGTTTAGTTTGGTTTCGTTTCTGTGCGTTTCCGTTGATTCGTAACGATTCGCAATTTCGTAAGACGTGGGTTATCGTATTTGGACTCTTTCGTATTTCCGTAAGGGTTATTTTTCTGTTGATTCGTTTTTCCGTTAGTCTAATTTTTGTTGATTCGAAATTCATATTTTCGTTATATTTTATATTCGGCCGCGTTCGTATTTTCGTAAGAACTATATTTTCGTTGATTTGCAATGATTCGTATTTTCTTGTCTAATTTCCGTTGATTGGAAAATTGTACTTTTGTAGATTTAATTACATTCGTACTTTCGTTAGAATACATTTTCCGTTTATTCAAAACACTACTTGTCGTAATTTTATAATTCGTACCTTCGTGAGATTGACCGGCTCATTTATTCGTACTTTCGTAACATTATTTTCGTAGATTAGCAATCGGGGCATAAGACCCCATTCACACAGGGGCGACTCGTCAGGCGACTCAGCCGCCTGACAAGTCGCGTCCCGTTCTGTACAATGGAACCGTTCTAATAGGAGCGACTGAAGTCGCTCCGACTTAGAAAAAGGTTCCTGTACTACTTCAAGACGACTTCAGGGCGACTTCCATTGACTTCAATACAGAAGTCATTTTTGAAGTCACCTTTGAAGTCGTCTTCAGATCGCCCGGCACAGTCGCGGGACAAGTCGTGCCGCCCCTGTGTGAATGGGCTCTAATTCGTAATTTTACATAATGTGTCAGAATAGGAGAAAACAAAAATATGTCAGAGATATTACAAAATACAAATATAGAAATTAGAATCTAGACAGAGTATGCTTAAGAAACAAAGAATTTCTCTCTCACAAGTCACAACTTTATTCACAAATCCAACAGAACAGTGCCACCTACCCAACCACAACCTATCTGGACTGTGGATGGAATGCACTGCAGTCTAACACAGAAAAACACACAAGGGAATAAGAAACAAGCTCATTGGGGGAAGAGACAACCTCTTCAGGGGAAGGGACAAGCTTATTCGCCAACGTCCAGAACTAATTCAGAACTAACGAAATAGAATTTAAGTTTTTTCGAAATTTCGTTGTTTTGATTTCCGTTTTCCGAAGATTTGTATTTTTTTTTTCCCGTTCATTTTGATTTTCGTTAATATGGATCTTTGTTCGTTATTTTCGTTGTTTTGTTTTACGTTTTCCGAATATTCGTAATTTCGCGTTTTCGTTCATTTTGATTTTCGTTATTTTTTGATCTTTGTTCGGTATTTTCGTTGTTTTTATGTTTTCGTTTTTTACTTTTCCGTATTTTGGCTGTTTCAAATTGACTAAATTCGTATTTTCGTTGTTTTCCACATTCGTTCTTTTTGATAATTCGTTTTTTCGTTTTGTAATTTTATCAAACCGTTTGTTTATTCGTATGTTTACGAGTCAACTAATATAACGAATTTTGACGAATAACGAATTTGTAACTAAACGAATTGCGCATGTCTAACTCTCATGCCAAGTTTCTTAAAATTTTGTAACCTTGGCCTACGTATGCTTTCCCTTCCCTTCCCCTAGCTAACGTTGGGCGCCTATGACCGACACCCCTGACGATCTCCAATCCATGTCTCTTTTGCTCCCCCTTCCTTTCCCATTCTTCTTTCTTGTCTTCATCTTTCTCTTCTTTTTCTTGTAGGGTTCCTGCCCCCTTTTCCCATTTCTATGCGCAGATGCCATACTGCATTATTACTCATCCAGTTCTGACACTGCTATCCACATAGATTCTACCTGGACCTCTCTATTCTTTTGTTTACAATTACTGTGTTTAGCCATTGTTGTTGTTTCTTCTTCCGTTGGCCCCATCTAAGGCTTTGTATTCATCATTACTGTCAATTTAAGCCCCTGCGTGGGTGGATCTGGTGCTCCTGTTTTTTATTCTTTCTAATTGAATAAAAATGATTGAACTAGAAAAACTAGTTAAAAGGCACGTTTTTAACATTGATTATCCCTGTCAGGAGAGATAGCGTTTACAATAAACCCGGGTGCATGAGGCCTTTATATACGTGAAGATGGGTTTATATTGTGACAGTTTTTATTATATACAGGGGATATAAAAAGTCTACACACCCCGGGTAGGGTGACCACATTTCCAAACAGCCATTCAGGGACCCCCTACCCAAAAATCAGCTTGTGCTGTAATGAATCACAGCACAGCTGGGGCAGCGGATGCGCACTCTACCCAGAAGAATTGATCACGCCCCCAAAAGTGGCATCGCCACTTTACTCACTGACAGCACTTGTCCTAATTGGCCGAGACCCGTTTTACCTTGTTCCAACGCTGGCTTTACACTGCCCTGCTGTGATTAGACACAAGAGGTGGAATTTATGATTTCTCCAATCACAAGCAGTTGGCGGGGATTGTGTCTCTCCAGACATTCCCGGCCAGGACAAGTGCTGTCAGTGGGTAAAGCAGCGATGTAGTGCCCTTTTTTGGGGGCAACAGATAATGGGGAGGGGGGGTGGCTGTGTCAGCTTCATTCCGGGACACTGTATTGTCCTGGAATGAAGGTGCCCGGGACCTGGGACAGACCTGCAAAATGCGGGACTGTCCTGGGCAATCCGGGACACTTGGTCACCCTAACCCCGGGTGGTAAAATGTCAGGCTTCTGTGATGTAAAAAAATGAGACAAAGATAAATAATTTCAGAACTTCTTCCACCTTTAAAAGAGAAGTATGGATTTCCTTTTTTTTGCTTACATCTATTCTATGTGAGCTGCTGATATCTTTAAACCCTCCCAGCCCTCTCAGAAATGCCCCCTTTCTGTTAAAATTAAGATAAATACCTGTGGGAGGTTCTACAGTCTTTCATACAGCATCATCCAGACAATGATGTGAATATAGAGTCTGGATCCACCCCCTTCCCTGTCATTTTGCTTGATTGATGTCGGCTCTCCTCCCTCTGCTTGTTTCTGAGACTTCACAGAGCGTAGCTACTCCCCCCTCCCCCTCCCTATCTATCAGCACAGACACGTCTCTTACGGGAGTGGGGACAGAGGCAGGGGGTGTGTTGGTGTGTTGGTGGAGATGTTCACACCCCCTGAGAACTTTTCAAACTGAAAATGGACCATTTTTGCCAGCTGAAGGAAAGTTCATGTGCACATGCTGTAAAAACTAAGAGGTAGGAAAAAAAGATTAGCTGATATGTGACTAATGTGATATGTACTAGTTATTTAACCCCTCCCATACTTCTCCTTTAATGTGACCTATAAACTGTACTACTCAGTTGAAAAACAAACTGAAATCTTTTAGGTGGAGGGAAGTAAAAATAAAAAAATAAAATAATATGGTTGCATAAGTGTGCACACCCTTACACTAATGCCTAGTACACACGTGCGGTTTATCCGTCGGATAAAAAAACGCCGGTTTTCCCGACAGAATTCCTCTCAAGCTGCCTTGCATACACACGCTCAGACAAAAGTCCGCCCGTCCAAAGCACGATGACGTACGAGGGCTCTATAAAGGGAAAGTTACATTCCAACGGCGCCACCCTTTGGGCTGCTTTTGCTGATCCTCGTGTTAGTAAAAGTTTGGTGAGAGACGATTTGCGCTTTTCAGCCTCGTGCTTTTCAGTCTGTTACAGTGTGATGAATGTGCTATCTCCATTACGAACGCTAGTTTTACCCGTCTCATACTTGATTCTGAGCATGCGCGGTTTTCTGCCCGTCGGGAAAACCATACAGACAGACGGATTTCCCACTCTGATTTTTGGCCTGACGGGAAAAAAGAGATCCTGATCTCTTTTTTTGTCCGGCAGTTTTCCCGTCGGAAAAACTGCGATGGAGCTTACACGCGGCCGGGATTCCCGACCAAAAGCTCTCATAGCAGTTTTCCCGTCGGAAAAAACGGTCGTGTGTACGAGGCATAATACTTTGTTGAAGCACCTTTTGATTTTAATACAGCACTCAGTCTTTCTGGGTATGAGTCTACCAGCATGGCACATCTTGACTTGGCAATATTTGCCCCGCTCTTCTTTGCAAAAACACTCCAAATCTGTCTGATTGCGAGGGCATCTCCTGTGCTCAGCCTTCTTCAGATCACCCCACAGATTTTCAATTGGATTCAGGTCTGGGCTCTGACTGAGTCATTCCAAAACTTAGATGCGAGTGAGGAAAAGCCGATCAACGGCTCTTCCTGTTTATATCGTGATCAGCCGTGATTGGACACGGCTGATCACGTGGTAAAGAGTCTTCGTCAGAGACTCTTTACCGAGATCGGAGTTGCGGTGTGTTAGACTGACACGCCGCATCAACGATCGCAGCGATGGGCGCCCCCCTGGGCACGCCCCATATGACGCCCAGTCAGGATAACTGAACTACTTCCCGGCCGTCATTCTGCTATAGGCCGGGCGGAAAGTGGTTAATAAATGGTTCTACTTCACTAAATCCAGCGCCCCGGTGTGTCTTCTTCCCTTACATGAGCCGATTCATCCCAGATCCTTGCGGGAGCTGTAGGAGCTTTTGAATTACCTTGGACCCCTCGGCTTTGTCTTTGGGATTCATCTTTGCACACAGACTATTTACGGACTCATTACTAGGAGCGCAGTGTGAGTGGTGCGTCCCTCGTGCGTGACCTACTGCTTGTTTGTTTGCTCATAATCTTCACCACACATGTGAGATATCGCCGTGGACGACAGAGTGAGAGCAATAGTTCTAGGGCCATCATTCACAGATAAATTTAAAGAAATTTTTAAAAATTGCCTCGGTAGGCAAAAGGTTAATGTGAGTGTTTTATGTCTGCCTGGAATTCAGCTTTAAATAATTTCTACAAAAGTATTAATAAGTTCTGTTTTCCTATTTCTCGGAGATTGGACAGGTAGATGGCATTTGGCTTTGAATTCACTGAAGACGGTGGGAAATGGCAGCACAGAGAAAGCAATTAAGGTTAACTTCAAATATTAGCATATTGGCCAGACGGGCCGACTCCAGGGGCCCGGAACTAAGGGCAAAGGATTTCTCTGGCATCAAATAGGAATTTGTATTGTGGCTGCAAAATAAAAGAAAGTTTTAGATAGTCAAGCAAGGATGAGGTCTGTCCGGGACTTTATATTACCAAATCTGCCAAGTCCGGGATTTTATATTACCAAATCTGCCAAGTCCGGGATTTTATATTACCAAATCTGCCAAGTCCGGTATTTTATATTACCAAATCTGCCAAGTCCGGGATTTTATATTACCAAATCTGCCAAGTCCGGGATTTTATATTACCAAATCTGCCAAGTCCGGGATTTTATATTACCAAATTTGACAAGTCCGGGACTTTATATTACCAAATCTGCCAAGTCCGGGATTTTATATTACTAAATCTGCCAAGTCCGGGATTTTATATTACCAAATCTGCCAAGTCCAGGATTTTATATTACCAAATCTGCCAAGTCCGGGATTTTATATTACCAAATCTGCCAAGTCCGGGATTTTATATTACCAAATTTGACAAGTCCGGGACTTTATATTACCAAATCTGCCAAGTCCGGGATTTTATATTACTAAATCTGCCAAGTCCGGGATTTTATATTACCAAATCTGCCAAGTCCAGGATTTTATATTACCAAATCTGCCAAGTCCGGGATTTTATATTACCAAATCTGCCAAGTCCGGGATTTTATATTACCAAATCTGCCAAGTCCGGGATTTTATATTACCAAATCTGCCAAGTCCGGGATTTTATATTACCAAATCTGCCAAGTCCGGGATTTTATATTACCAAATTTGCCAAGTCCGGGATCTTATATTACCATATGTAGCGAGGCTTTTAAATCTAGGGGAATGTTTGAGTGGTAGTTGTACTCAAACCCTTTGATTGTTAGGGCTTTGCTGGCCAATTTGTACCGCAGGTGGAATACTAGTGTATAGTTCCCTGTGGAGGCTTACCAGACTTAGTGGACCCTACTGAACATATGTCCAGAGGGTCAACATAGGCTTTGGATGTATGTTCCTGAAAGGTCAACAGCTGATGATTTACCCAAGGAGCGTCTCTCGCAGCGGCTCACAATGGAGAGGTGGGTGCCGACTTGAAAGACATGCATTGCTAATCCTCCATCCATCATCTTTCAAGTCGGCACCCACCTCTCCATTGTGAGCCGCTGCGAGAGACGCTCCTTGGGTAAATCATCAGCTGTTGACCCTTCAGGAACATACATCCAAAGCCTATGTTGACCCTCTGGACATATGTTCAGTAGGGTCCACTAAGTCTGGTAAGCCTCCTCTATATCGGTGGTGGTCTTTTCCTTTTTCACTATTGATTCAGGAGTGTTTGATGCTGTTTAATCATCACAAATTTATTTTGGATTATTAGGGAACACTATTGGACTTTAATTTCTATATTAATTTGAATGTGTTTTTGAGGATCACTCATCAAGGACATTTTTGTTGTTCTAGTAACCACATTGTCATTCACACAGGGAATTTATTCAGTTTTTCCTCATGTATCAGGGTTTTTTCATTTATTTGTTGATACACACCCACTTAGCGCTGCAATTTTGTTGTTTTTTGTTCTATGCACCTTTTTGTCCACAGGTTTTGTAGCCGCTTTATTTTGTATTTAGTAGCAGCGCAGAAACATTTGTGTTTGTTTCTATAGTTCCCTGTGGCCTGTAGGTGGCGCTGTCATCTGGGGCTAGGGTTGAACCGCTATTATAGTGCTGTGCCTTGGATGTCCCCTCTGGGCAGTAGTACAGTCGGTGTGGGCAACCTGCTGTGCATGCCAGGAGAGGATATAAAAGGGGCAGACGCTGCCTGTTTGGGGTCTTCGGTGCGGGGTTATACCCGTGTTCTGTCCCAGGGGGGGGGGATCTTACCCCCGGGGACCAGGGTTGCTGTCCGGTGAATCCGTCCCAGGCACCTTTAGCTCTGGGGCTGCAACAAAAAGGCCTTGGGCCCAGCACCTTCGGGGCCCACTCAGGATCGAGGAATCCCAGGGTGCTGCCTTGCGAGGAGGCCCGTATCTTAGATGAGGAGGCCGGGGGAGGACCGTTCCGAGGAACTTGTGAGAAGTCACAGTGAAGGAAGGGGCCCGGTAACTCTCTGGAGTGATGTCATCTCCTTAAAAGAGGCTTAACATTATAACCAAGTTCACCAGGTCTGTGGCAGAGACCCAAGTTCACCAGGTCTGTGGCAGAGACCCAAGTTCACCAGGTCTGTGGCAGAGACCCAAGCTCACCGCTTCTGTGGCAGAGACCCAAGTTCACCAGGTCTGTGGCAGAGACCCAAGTTCACCAGGTCTGTGGCAGAGACCCAAGTTCACCAGGTCTGTGGCAGAGACCCAAGTTCACCAGGTCTGTGGCAGAGACCCAAGTTCACCAGGTCTGTGGCAGAGACCCAAGTTCACCAGGTCTGTGGCAGAGACCCAAGTTCACCAGGTCTGTGGCAGAGACCCAAGTTCACCAGGTCTGTGGCAGAGACCCAAGTTCACCAGGTCTGTGGCAGAGACCCAAGTTCACCAGGTCTGTGTCAGAGACCCAAGTTCACCAGGTCTGTGGCAGAGACCCAAGTTCACCAGGTCTGTGGCAGAGACCCAAGTTCACCAGGTCTGTGGCAGAGACCCAAGTTCACCAGGTCTGTGGCAGAGACCCAAGTTCACCAGGTCTGTGGCAGAGACCCAAGTTCACCAGGTCTGTGGCAGAGACCCAAGTTCACCAGGTCTGTGGCAGAGACCCAAGTTCACCAGGTCTGTGGCAGAGACCCAGTTCACCAGGTCTGTGGCAGAGACCCAAGTTCACCAAGTCTGTGGCAGAGACCCAAGTTCACCAGGTCTGTGGCAGAGACCCAAGTTCACCAGGTCTGTGGCAGAGACCCAAGTTCACCAGGTCTGTGGCAGAGACCCAAGTTCACCAGGTCTGTGGCAGAGACCCAAGTTCACCAGGTCTGTGGCAGAGACCCAACTTCACCAGGTCTGTGGCAGAGACCCAGTTCACCAGGTCTGTGGCAGAGACCCAAGTTCACCAGGTCTGTGGCAGAGACCCAAGTTCACCAGGTCTGTGGCAGAGACCCAAGTTCACCAGGTCTGTGGCAGAGACCCAAGTTCACCAGGTCTGTGGCAGAGACCCAAGTTCACCAGGTCTGTGGCAGAGACCCAAGCTCACCGCTTCTGTGGCAGAGTTTGTGCAGAGACTGTGTGTATCTAGTTCGAGCGCCATTCTGGCTGCTAGCCTCCTCTCTGAGGGAGACTATCCAAATGGGCTAAGTCTACTTGAGAAGCTAAGTAGTGAGACATATTTCGTTTGTGCCTGGACCTCTTCCACACCTTATGCTGTCCTGTTCTCCATCCAACCTTTCCTATCTAGAGACTGTGCTTTAAGAAAATAAACTCTACGTTGGCGTTGCAACTGGTGTGGACCTTGGAGTTATTGGGGGAAATAGAGACTTGTCTTTATTGTGCATAAGGCGAAACATGTCGGGATATCATACGAATATCTAATCTTTGTTTAACAAAACTCAACAAATTGTTATGTTTGGTTTTTAATCATGTTCATTAAATTAATATATTTTCATATATGTATGGTTTCCATTATTATCTGTACCGTGATAATCCCCTTCCAACCTTTTTTGCACATTTGACTTCTTGAGATGAGTTGCTAGATCCCAGGTGTCTACCTTAGTCGGATATATTTTCACAAACAATAAAAAGCACTTTGTTTTAAAGCACATTTATCCTTTAGCTTAAGTTCACATCTCTGCATGTCAGGAAGCTGTGCAAAATCACGTGCTTTCCCGTCACGTAGAGAAACGCGATGGGGCAGCATCCATTGCTAATGGCACCCCTATACATCTGCAAATGCGTGTTTTTTCGCATGCGCCTAATCGCATGGTGCCGCTGAGCCACCTGCTTCAATGCGGAGCATTTTTGAAAAGAGTCAGGGACTTATTTTCCACGTTTCTCGCATGTACAGTGCCTTGAAAAAGTATTCATACCCCTTGAAGTTTTCCACATTTTGTCATGTTACAACCAAAAACGTAAATGTATTTTATTGGGATTTTATGTGATAGATCAACACAAAGTGGCCCATAATTGTGAAGTGGAAGGAAAATGATAAATTATACAAATAAATATGTGAAATATGTGAAAAGTGTGTGTGGGGGGGGGGGCATTTGTATTCAGCCCCTTTACTCTGATACCCCTAACTAAAATCTAGTGGAACCAACTGCCTTCAGAAGTCACCTAATTAGTAAATAGAGTCCACCTGTGTGTCATTTAATCTCAGTATAAATATAGCGGTTCTGTGAAGTCCTCAGAGGTTTGTTAGAGAACCTTAGTGAACAAACAGCATCATGAAGGCCAAGGAACACACCAGACAGGTCAGGGATAAAGTTGTGGAGAAGTATAAAGCAGGTTTAGGTTATAAAGAAATCTCCCAAGCTTTGAACATCTCACGGAGAGCACTGTTCAATCCATCATCGGAAAATGGAAAGAGTATGGCACAACTGCAAACCTACCAAGACATGGCCATCCACCTAAACTGACCGGGCCGGGCAAGGAGAGCATTCATCAGAGAAGCAGCCAAGAGGCCCATGGTAACTCTGGAGGAGCTGCAGAGATCCACAACTCAGGTGGGAGAATCTGTCCACAGGACAACTATTAGTCGTGCTTCTCCACAAATCTGCCCTTTATGGAAGAGTGACAAGAAGAAAGACATTGGAGAAAAAAAGTCATAAGAAGTCCTGTTTGTAGTTTGTGAGCAGCCATGTGGGGGACACAGCAAACATGTGGGGGACACAGCAAACATGTGGAAGAAGGTGACCCGGTCAGATGAGACCAAAATTGAACTTTTTGGCCTAAAAGCAAAACGCTATGTGTGGGGAAAAACTAACACTGCACATCACCCTGAACACACCATCCCAACCTTGAAACATGGTGGTGGCAGCATCATGTGGTGGGGATGCTTTTCTTCAGCAGGGACAGGGAAGCTGGTCAGAGTTGAGGGGAAGATGGATGGAGACAAATACAGGGCAATCTTAGAAGAAAACCTGTTAGAATCTGCAAAAGACTTGAGACTGGGACGGAGGTTCACCTTCCAGCAGGACAACGACCCGAAACATAGAGCCAGAGCTACAATGGAATGGTTTAGATCAGTGATCTCCAAACTGCGGCCCGGGGGCCAGATGTGGCCCTCTGCTTGCCTTTATCAGGCCCTTGGGACACTGTTCCTCTCACCCAAAGCACTATTCCTTCTACACCAACAATGGGGCATAATTCCTGTTACTGATACCAACAATAGGGCACTACTACTACCACTGAACCCAACAATGGGACACTATTCTTCCCACTGACACAAATGACGGGACACTATTCCTCCCACTGATTCCAACAATCGGGCACAATTCCTCCTATTGACAGCAATGATGGGGCACTATTCCTTCCCCTGATGCCAACAATGAGGCACTATTCCTACCTGAAGACACTAATGATGGGGAACAATTTCTTCCCCTACTACCAACGATGGGGCTATATTCCCACTGGCCCCCTGAAAGTCTGAAGGACAGTAAACTGGCCCTTTGTTCAGAAAGTTTGGAGATCCCTGGTTTAGATCAAAGCATATTCATGTGTTAGACTGGTCCAGTCAAAGTCCAGACCTAAATCCCATTGAGAATCTGTGGCAAGACTTGAAAATTGCTGATCACAGACGCTCTCCATCCAATCTGACAGAGCTTGAGATATTTTACAAAGAAGAATGGGCAGAAATGTCCCTCTCTAGATGTGCAAAGCTGGTAGAGACATCCCCAAAAAGACTTGCAGCTGTAATTGCAGAGAAAGGGGGTTCTACAAAGTATTGACTCCGGGGGGCGCCATACAAATGCCCCCCCCCCACCCATTTTTAACATATTTATTTGTAAAAAAAAATTGAAAACCATTTATCATTTTCCTTCCACTTCACAATTATGTGACACTTTGTGTTGGTCTATCACATAAAATCCCAATAAAATACATTTACATTTTTGGTTGTAATATGACAAAATGTGGAGAATTTCAAGGGGTATGAATACTTTTTCAAGGCACTGTAAGGCAGCCTATTGGAATGTGTGAAATACGCGCAGAAATAAACCTTAAACTTGTAATGAACTTGTAATAAAAAATAAAAAAAACGTTCTTTGTTCTGTTATTTCCTGTCGGACAAGAATTCCCCTTGTGTTTTCCGTCTGTAAATATTTTGACTTCCAAAAAAAGTCTAATTTTTTTTTTCCTCCGCCTCTATTAATTCAATCAGCGCCGTAGCAATTAAAACTGAAGAGGTCTAGTAAATCCGGTGGGTAATTATTCATTTTTTCAACAAGTTTGTAAAGGAGTTTTACGTCTTCAGAAGCCTCGCGGTTCCGCTGAAAGCATTAGAGAGGGCTTATTGATCACCTTTCCGAGGCTGGAAGTGCCGAGTCTCACTACGGAGGGAACGGAGCCAAACCAGCCTCTGCCGCATCGCTTTACACGAGCCAATCCGGTGGAACGTTTGTGCGTTTATTAGAGCGCATTAGAATGGCGTTAATTGAAACAACTGACTGCAGCTAAGGTATTAAGTTGGGACGAGTGGATGATTTTGGGAGACTTTATTTTGCAGCAAAGTTACTGCGTAAAAACATTATGGGATCTATTGTATAAATAATTTGCTGGGCAAATGTCACAAGCATTTGCCCGGCTTTAAAGAATTATCCCCATATACAGTGCTTTAAGAAAGGCCTGGATACTTTCCTAAATGTACATAATATAACTGAGTACTAACAGTTCTAGGTAAAGTTGATCCGGGGGTAAATCCGATTGCCTCTCGGGGGATCAGGAAGGAATTTTTTCCCCTGCTGTAGCAAATTGGATCATGCTCTGCTGGGGTTTTTTGCCTTCCTCTGGATCAACTGTGGGTATAGAATTGGGTATATGGGATTGCACGATATTTTTTTATTTTATTTTATTTATTTTTTTATGGTTGAACTGGATGGACTTTGTCTTTTTTCAACCTGACTAACTATGTAACTATGTAAAAGTGGAACCTTGGATTACGAGCATAATCCGTTCCAGGAGAATGCTCGTATACCAAAGCACTCGCATATCAAAGCAAGTTTCCCCATTGAAGTCAATGGAAACAAAAATAATTTGTTCCGCGTTGACTCAATGGTATGCAATACCGCATGCGGCCAGAGGTGGGGTGGGGCGCCGGACTTTTGTTCGCTCTTTAAAATGTATTACCCAATGGGATGCACTGCCCTTATTTAATATGCTCTTAAAGCAAACCCATCTCTCCTCCGTGTTCTTTGTTCCTAAGATTTTATCCCACTTTATACCTTCTAGTAAGGTTCGTAGTTTAGGGAAGTTGGCTCTTTTGAAATTCAGTGTCTTTGTATTCCCCTTATGTTTCCTATTTGTGTGATTTATACTGAAGCCAATTGACCTGTGATCGCTGTTACCTAAATTGCCTCGTATTTCCACATCCGTTATCAGGTCTGTATGTATTGTTGGTAATCAGTAGATCTAGTAACGCTTTGTTTCTATTTGGTGCGTCTACCATCTGACCCATGAAATTGTCCTGCAAGACATTTAGGAACTGGCGAGCCATAGACGAATGCAGGGTTCAATCCGCCCAGTCTATGTCTCGATAATTAAAATCCCAATCCCCCATTATGATAAGACTTCCCATCCTTGCTGCTAATCCAAATTGTGATAGGAGGTCCACCTCCCCCTCTTCCCTCAGGTTAGGGGGGCCTATAGCATACTCCCAGTATTATTTTCCCCTTAGCTTCATCCCTTTGGAGCTCTACCCATAAGGATTCCACCTCCTCCCTTGCTCCCTTAGTGATGTCATCTCTCACATTCACTTATTACTTACCGTATATACTCGAGTATAAGCCGAGTTTTTCAGCACATTTTTTTGTGCTGAAAATTCTCACCTCGGCTTATACTCGAGTCACCTTTTTGCGCCTGATCTCCCGGACTTTGGGGACCCGGTACCGGACGGCCGTAGGCTACACATGTAGCCCCACCCTTCCTCTAGAAGTGTGCAAAGTTTGTTGTCCGGGGGACCTACGGCCGGGCACCCGATTTTTTAAAGCCGGGCACCCCTTTCATAGACTCCCATGTTAAACGGTAATTTCTCTGGTGACTTTGGGGACCCGGTAAACGTCAGTCTAGTCATGGGCACAGTGAGGCATGCACATGGACACAGTGAGGCAAAGTGAGGCACAGTGAGGCATGGGCACAGTGAGGCACAGTGAGGCATGCAGATGGACACCCTAGGCTTATACTCGAGTCAATGTTTTCCCATTTTTTTGTGGTAAAATTAGGTGCCTCGGCTTATATTCGGGTCAGCTTATACTCGAGTATATACGGTAGTACATTATTCTTGATATATAGGCATAACCCTCCCCCTTTTTTACCCTCTCTGTCCCTGCGATAAAGGGTATACTCTTGAATGGTTGCCAGCCAATCATAAGAGCTGTTGAACCAGGTCTCTGAAATTCCCACAAAATCCAAACCCTTTTCGTACAACAGTATCTCTAGTTCTTTTTTGAAGGAATTGCTTAAATTTGCATCCTCACAGGGTGACACTGTGGATGAACTGATACAAATGTGCCAACGTCCCGATATAGCAGGAAAAATATTAAATGAACTAAGAATTGGACTTTAGACGGTACATGGATAGATAATGTAAAAATCTAGGGATATTTATTTTAGAAAAGTAATAAAAAAGTACATACCGTATATACTTGAGTATAAGCCGAGTTTTTCAGCACATTTTTTTGTGCTGAAAATGCCCCCCTCGGCTTATACTCGAGTCACCTTTTTGCGCCTGATCTCCCGAAATTTGAGGACCCGGTACCGGCCGGCCATAGGTCCCTGGACCCCAATCTTGGCACACAAGTAGCCCCACTCTTCATATACAAGTGTGCAAAGTTTGTTGTCCGGGGGACCTACAGCCGGGGAGCACCGATTTTTCAAAGCCGGGCACCCCTTCCATAGACTCCCATGTTAAATGGTAATTTCTCTGGTGATTTTGGGGACCCGGTACTGGCCGGTCATAGGTACTCTGGACCCGAAACTGGGCAGACATGTAGCCTAATTTCTCCTCTACAATTGTGCAAAGTTTTGTGTCTGGAGGACCTACATTCGGGGAGCACCGATTTTTCAAAGCCGGGCACCCCTTCCATAGACTCCCATGTTAAACGTCAGTCTAGTCATGGGCACAGTGAGGCATGGGCACAGTGAGGCATGGGCACAGTGAGGCATGCACATGGACACAGTGAGGCAAAGTGAGGCACAGTGAGGCATGCACCTTAGGCTTATACTCGAGTCAATAAGTTTTCCCATTTTTTTGTGGTAAAATTAGGTGCCTCGGCTTATATTCGGGTCGGCTTATACTCGAGTATATACGGTACATACATTCAGAGATAACAAACTTTTAGTTCTTAAAGCAGAGTTCCACCCAGATTAACAACTTTATCTTATCCCCTTCAGCACACTGCCGACATGTTCACTTGACAAATCTTTATTTATTTATTTTCTCTCTCTAAATACCTTATTATTGGCGTTTCCAGATTGACTTCCGGGACTTGACTCCCGCGGGAGTAGGCGTTGCTACTGTATTCCCCGGCGCCGCAATGACTCTTGGGAGCTTGGTTTCATGCTTCATTGCGGAACGCCGTACAAGGATTTCCATCACAACGGGGCGTGAACATTCAATGACGCCGCCCGTTGTGATGGCAACCATCAGCATACAGGAAATCATTGCTTGTGGGCTTCAACATGCCCACAAGCAAAATGGAAACTGCTGTGCTCGCATTTTCAAAGTTCTTCTTTTGCCGGAAAACGAACATGGGATATTTCATATCATCAAACGAGTGAGTATTTATTTCTAATACCAAAACCTATTGAATACCAGAAAAAAAAAATTAATAATTTGCCGCAGAACCTCCGCTTTAATACACGACCCAGGCTAATGCTCTAATAGCGCTTCAAAAAATATACAATAACATTAATGAACTCAATAATAAATGAGATACATTTCCAGCAAACAGAAGCTAGTAGAACAGTGTGCATGTGAAGCAGGTGGCGTTAGCCGTGGGTCCAGTGTATAAGGTGTGGTCTTGGGTTGCTCTACCAGTTTCGCGAATTCACACTTCTTCAGGAGCATAATAATAGGCAGGGTGTGTTGAAGGTTATAACACAAACCTGGGTAGAACTGAATTGGCAATTTGTCTGTAACAAATGGCCAATTAAATGGTAAAAATCACAATAATCGACAGCGCGATGATCTACTAAGCACAGGCTGCTGGTAAGCAGCAAAAGAAGGTGTCCTCCAGGACTCAAATGCCGCGTACACACGACCGTTTTTCATGGCGTGAAAAATGCAATTTTTTTAATTGGTCATTAAAAACGATCGTGTGTGGGCTCCAGAGCACTTTTAACGGCGTGAAAAATGGCCTAAAAAAAAAAAAATAGAACCTGCTCTATTTTTTCACGTCGTTTTTCACGTCGTTCTTTTTAATGTAGTGAAAAACATTAGTGTGTAGGCTTTTACGAGGGGGAAAAAAATGCGCATGCTCAGAATCAAGTGATGAGACGGGAGCGCTCCTTCTGATAAAACTAGCGTTCGTAATGGAGATAGCACATTCGTCACGTTGTAACGGACTGAAGAGCACGGGGCTGAAAAGCGCGAATCGTCTCTCACCAAACTTTACTAATATGAGGATCAGCAAAAGCGTCCCAAAGGGTGGCGCCATCCGAATAGAACTTCCCCTTTATAGTGCCGTCGTATGTGTTGTACGTCACTGCGCTTTGCTCAAGCGTTTTTTTTTTTTTTTCACGATAGTGTGTAGGCAAGGCAATGCTGTATCTTGGCCTAGGCCAACAAGGCCCAGGCCTAGGGCAGCACTTTGCAGGGGGGCAGCATGAAAAGAGTCCCCGCCAGCTTGCGCCACACTTTTAGGTGGACTGGGCCACAAGACAAATCGGTCTGTGGCCCCATAAAGCGGCCGCGCTGCGGCCAGTATGATAGGGATGGCGCAGACACAAGGGCCACTGACATGTTCACCTATACCTGGCAGGTAGGTAGTAGGACTCTCCTGCAATCCTTTGCTTGTGTCAGTTGTACATATTAAGGAATCTTAATTTTATTTCTGTTGATTGCTGTGGAGAAAAATAAACAGATGGATTTATTTGTTAATGCCCCCAATCCTTCCTTTGCTCACTGCCTGGACCACATACCTTCCTCACTGTGCTTTATGTTTTCTACTGCACCACTGGCATGGTTATATCCTCTTAGTCCTCCATAAATTTAGCAGAAATTTGTGCTTAAAGTAGAACTATAGGCAACACTTTTTGTCCCCATTTTGGATAGAGTAAGGGATGGTTATAGCCCCTGTTTTTTTTTTTTTGCCATCCGTTCATTTGCCTTCATTACCTGCCCCATAGCCAAACAGGAAATGAGAGGAAATCTCTGCAGATTAAGGAATCCCCCCCCCCCCAAGGCCCTCAAAACTAGTGTACCCACTGGAAAATTTCAGGGCAGGTCTTAAACAGGAAGGGGTGTGACCTTGACAGGAAGGGGTGGGTCATATTTAAATTAGGGGGTGCACGAGTTTAGTCAGGCCTAGGGCAGCACAAAACCTAAATACACCACTGAGGCAAGGCAGGCTTGAGAGGAAACACGAAAAATCACGTCGAGAAAAACTTTAGTTTTTTTCCATGACAAATAAAAACGGCTGTGTGTACGCGGCATAAGGCTAAAGACGCCAAAAAGGGGTGTGTACCAGTGTGGATCCTGGTGCATAGGCTGGGCAGAGAGTCTCTATCCACGAAAAGCCTAAGATAATCTAGATGGCCAGGCTGTGAGCCTGGACGCTGCGTGTGATAGCGGGCCTGGATGGAGCCTAGCTGTGTGTTAGGAGAGAGAGAGGGTAGAAGAGCAGCTAGAGTCATGCAGTGTAGTGGTCAGTATAGGAATACTGTAGGTAGGATAGTGTAGTGTAGTGGACAGTATAGCATACAAAATAATTCCGCGCTGCCCTCTGGATAAGCTGCTGACACAACAAGTAGACAAATAGTAAAAAGCGTGGAAACAAAAAGTGTAGCGCTAATCAAAAAATGAACAAGAATGCATGACGCACTCAAATGAATATATAAAACAGTGCAATATAAAAAAGACACTCAAATATTAAGTAAGAACAGTGAAAAGTCCTCATATATACAAAATGTCTATAAACGAAATACAAGTGAAAACTTGTGCAACTGAGTGTCCTAAAGTAATTCAAAACTGAAGGCAATGGTGAAATTCAAAGGTGAGTGAAAACTTTGAAGGAAAAGTGACGGTGAGAAGATGAAGAGAATCACCACCAATGGGTAAGGAGCTTACCAGATAGTTTGAACCCAGAGGAACATATGTTCAGTGGGTCTAACGGGCTTGGTGTGGTGGAACCACGATGGAACCTGGACAATCTGTATGCTGCAAATTGATGTGCTGGAAATGGCCAAACATCAACAGGGAGAGAGAAACCGCAGAAGAAAGATGACCTCTTAGCAGATAACCTCATATGCAGTAGTGGTCTGGGAATATCCCAATCAATATGAGCAGGTAAGTATCATGTAATAGAGAAAAGAAACAGCCACATAGCGTAACTCTGTATATAAATCAAAATTTAATGTAGTGGAAACACTTACATTTAAGTTGATATAAAAGCGCTTTGCAAAGAATGTGGCAACAATGGAGTCCCCCCGACGCGTTTCGTCTCCTAGGACATCATCTGGGGTTGGACAGTATAGGAATCAGGTAGGTCAGTGTAGTGTAGTGGACAGTGTAGGAATCAGGCTGGTTAGTACTATTGTAGGAAGGAAAGGGACAGGGAGTGCTAAAAGTCCGCAAGTCAGGGGGCGCAAATTACTTGCCTTGCCCCGGTGGCTATTGTCAACCCACGCTACGCCACTGCTCACACTCACTGTACTTAATGGAGTAGCAGCGGTGTCATCCTAGAACTGAAATATGTTAGAACGCCTCTGACTTTTCTCTTTCTCAGTGGTTTTATAGTTCACAAAAGATGGGAGGGGAGATAACATTGATTGAGAATTGTAGAAAATAAACTTAGCCTGAAAATATAAATAAAATGCAGCCACCACATCTAGGGACTATAAGCTGCAATATAATAATACTTTAAAAAGAATGAAGCGTATATACTCGAGAATAAGCCGACCCGAATATAACCTGAGGCACCTAATTTTACCACAAAAAACTGGGAAAACGTATTGACTCGAGTATAAGCCTAGGGCAGGGGTCTCCAAACTGCGGCCTTAACGCGGCCCTTGGGGCACTATTCCATCCAACTCTAATGGGGCATAATTCTTGTTGCCGACACCATTGAGGCACTATTCCTCCAACTGACACCATCAATTCTTTCCATTGACACCAACGATGGGGCACTAGTCCTCCCACTGACACCAAAGATATGGTATTATTTACTCCCACTGGACATTTTCTACTCTCAATGGCCCTAGTCTGGCCCCCCCTAAAGTCTGAAGGACCGTAAACTGGCCCTTTGTTTAGAAAGTTTGGAGACCACTGGCCTAGGGTATCCATCTGCATGCCTTACTTTGCCTCACTGTGTCCATCTGCATGCCTCACTGTGCCCATGCCTCACTGTCACTGTGTCCATGCCTCACTGTGCCCAATCTCCCTACCTGATCTCCGGCGCTGTGTGACTAGACTGATGTTTAACATAGGAGTCTATGGAAGGGGCGTCCGGGTTTGAAAAATCTGTGCTCCCCGGCCGTAGGTTCCCTGGACAACAAACTTTGCACACTTGTAGATGAAGAGTGGGGCTACATGTGTGCCAAGATTGGGGTCCCCAAAATCACCGAAGAAATTATCGTTTAACATTGGAGTCTATAGAAGGGGGGCCCGGGTTTGAAAAATCGGTGCTCCTCGGCTGTAGGTCCCCCGGACAACAAACTTTGCACACTTGTAGAAGAAGAGTGGGGCTACATGTGCGCCAAGTTTGGGGTCCAGGGGACCCACGGCTGGCTGGGATCAGGCGCAAAAAGTTGAAGATGGACACAGACTTGAGTATAAGCCGAGGGGGGCATTTTCAGCACAAAAAAAATGTGCTGAAAAACTTGGCTTATACTCGAGTATATACGGTACTGTATATTTCCATTAAAGTGGTTGTAAACCCTTACATATACCCAGGGAAGTGACTGACCTTATGTCTATTCATCCTTAAAGTGCACCCATTCCCTCACCATGGACATTAAAGTATGTACATATCTCTGAAGACCTTTACATATACCCAGTAAAGTGACTGGCCTCAGGTGATACACAGAGCTGAAACAAATCCTCCTATATAAGTTGTACCTGTTTATCTGCAGTCTCCTCTACATCCATATAAAGTGCAGAATTTAAACAGCTTGTCTGAGCTTTCAGAAAGCAGGGGGCGGAGAGCTGAAGTTATACTCTGCAGAGCTCAGTGAGGAGAGCTGATTGGAGGGAAGGGACACACCCCCTCCGCACAGCACACAGGAACAGAGCTGAGGCTGTCAATGAGCTGAAGATCCCTCCCATCACCTATTTTCTCTTGGAGTCAGGAAAACGTGTCAGAAGTGCCTCATGCTGGTAGCAGAGAAACAAATCAGAAGACAGAAATTACACTTAGTACTCTGGATTGAGACAAGTACACTCTATAGAGGGATAGGCTTTGTTCATATTTCATGTCTGAGGTTTACAACCACTTTAAGGTGTACCCTGTGGGCTCTTTTTTGAAAATGCTACTGGCCTGGCTTTGGTTAACTTCGGTTCTTCTGAGTCACATGCCTGAAACAAATCTAGCACACAGACCCTTTTTTCCTGCCTACCTTCACTTGTAGGGTAAAGGCACACCGTGCCACATGCCCGGATCCTCCCGGTATAAGAGGTTGAGCCGTGTTCTTGCAATTTTGGGTCCTGCAGCGAGTTAGTTCCCTCCATTGGTTCTCGTCCCCAGAATGTAGGAAAAGTCTATTCTTCCCCGAAAGAAGGCCAATGTCCAGACAGTACTTCAACTCCAACAGATGAGTTTATTTTCTTTGCTTGAAACAGATTTGGGAAAAAGGTTGAAAAATAGCAATGAGATTAGGTAGGGAGACAGGTTCAGGCACGCGGCACCCAGTCACCCTATTCTCCTCTCAAGCCTGAGTGGGTACTGCTCACCCGGATAGATCCCTCTCACAGTTCTAGCAGCCGGAGTGAAAGACGAACATGACACTTTAGTTTTAGTCCCCTTCATGGACAAGTTCAGGGGATCCTCTGCCACAGAATCCTTCAGTTCCTGAATTTAGAACTTCCTGACGCCTGTAGATTATTAGAGACTATAGGTGCCAATGGGGCACACTACAGGAGCTATCTTGCAACTCACGAATCCTTCCCTCTGATAGGCAACCAGGCCTCCCCGAGACCGTGACTTCCTTCACCAATCCTCCGGACAGGTCCTACCCCCGATTTCCTCTGTTTCAGAGCGGGCCACCCTCCCTCGGGTTCCCTGGGACTCCAGTGGTTGGTTTTGTAGACCCAGTTGAAGGTACTGGGCCTACCTGGAACTCTGTAGCCTCGGGCTAAAGGTGCCCGAGACTCCTCGACCAGTTCACGCACCCCCCGGCCAGCAGGGCCAAAGGGCACGACTTCGCCACCAGGGGTCCTCCTTGGAATTCCCACCGGCACACCACACCAGATCATGGCGTCTGCCCTTTATGTACCCTCTCCCGGCATGCAGAGCAGGCAGAGCCCGCCCGCCGCAGGGCAGCCGAGAGAGGACAACCAATCACACCGCAACGCCACCTGTGGTTCTCCTCAAGCCCTGGGCAACAGCGCCACCTGCAGGTCAAGGGGAACTATACTCCAGGCAACATTACAGCAGAGCAGAGTCCACCCAAACAGAATTGGAGAACCTGAGCTAAACTATTGCTCAGGCTACCCTTAAATTTAAAACATAGCGACCCCAATTTTGGGGGTCCGCTACACAAACATACAGGAAAGTCATTCTCAACAGAGTTCAGCAATGGCAGCCTGTACATTTTATGTGACGGGTTTCCTTTAATTAGCTCCAATTCTGCTTGTGTATGCCAGAATTGTTCTGCAGTCATATTATATACAATCCTACTTCCTCCGAATAGTCATTTGCTCCAGAGTTCCCCTTTAGGAAGTCTGAAGGATTTAGCGGTGAGCGGGGTACCATCGTCTCTCCGGTGACAGGTGTTATTGCCAATTTTTCAGCACTTCCTGCTATATTTTATATCACTTCTATATAAATTCCAAGCTGGCAATTTATCATCACAGCCGAGGAAATCAAACCAGAAGTAGAATTGTGAAGTTTGGAGTGAAAAGGACATTAAAAGAGAATCTTTGTGGATGGAATACAGCGGGGGGCCCAAAGCTTAAAGCTCAGCATGGCTACTATCTATGTGAGCAGGATTTCATCAAAATACACTATATTACCAAAAGTATTGGGACGCCTGCCTTTACACGCACATGAACTTTAATGGCATCCCAGTCACAAGCCTCGTACACACGGCCGGTTTTCTCAGCAAGAAAACTGCTGGGAGAGCTTTTTGCTGAGAAAACCGGCCGTGTGTATGATTTTTCGGCGGGAAAACTGCCGGGAATCTTGACGAGAAAAATAGAGAACCTGCTCTCTATTATTCTCGTCGGGATTCTCGGCAAGTGTTTCCTGCTGAGAAAACCGTGAGTGTGTACGCTTACCTGTCCCAGGTAAAACCTGCGCATGCTCGATGAGACTTCGACGCATGCGTGGTAGCTTACAAGGGTAGTGTAGGGTGAAGCAAGATGGCGGAGACGGCATCGAATGTGATGAGCGCATGCTCGTCGTAGTCGATGACGTCACCGCGTTCTTGCCATTCAAAAGAATGGCGGTTCTTTTGAATGTGCCGTGTGTACACTCGCCGAGAAAGAAAAGCTTGCCAGGAATCCCGTCAGGAAAACCAACGTTTTTTTTTCCTGACGGCATTCCCAGCCGTGTGTACAGGGCTTCAGTCCGTAGGGTTCAATATTGAGTTGGCCCACCCTTTGCAGCTATAACAGCTTCAACTCTTCTGGGAAGGCCGTCCACAAGGTTTAGGAGGGTGTCTATGGGAATGTTTGACCATTCTTCCAGAAGACCCGCATTTGTGAGGTCAGGCACTGATGTTGGATGAGAAGGCCTAGCTCGCAGTCTCCGCTCTAATTCATCCCAAAGGTGTTTTATCAGGTTGCAGGCCAGTCAAGTTCCTCCACCCCAAACTCGCTCATCCATGTCTTTATGGACCTTGCTTTGTGCACTGGTGCACAGTGTGATGGAGTATATAAAAATAATGTTTTTATATATTTATAAAGGATTTATTTCTCTGGTATCTACTTAAATATAGTTTGAGAAGTTTAGCAGGGGGTTAAATGTTCTTCTCTTGTTCTCAGCTGCTAACATAGTCTATTCTTACCCACCTCAGAAATTCAGGGTAATTAGTATCCTTTTACGGGAACCATCTGTTAGGAACAGAAATACATGTTGAGATATTTCTGTACAATGAGAAGCTTATTGATTTTCATATAGGGAACTAGAAAGCTAATATATGCTAACTAAGGATATAATTTAGTAAAAAGAAAAACTGCGCCAACCCAATCAGAATTGTCCCCAACCCCTCCAAGCAACGGGGGGTATAGGAACTGACTAACAGTAAAAAAGAGAGTCCAGCAGGTGTTGCACCAATATATGGTCTGTAAATGTCACCAATAATTGGTCTGTAAATGTCCACAAATCTTATGTTAAAGCAATCAACCAGAATGCGACACCACAGTGACTACTCAGATCGCTTTGTGAGGTTCCACCACCAAATAAAGGGAAGCAGCTTACCAGAAGGCAAGCGGGTTAGGGCATTCGACTGTGACCCAGCCGCGGCCTTTAGTTCCTGAGCACGCAGTGGTCCTTCCTTATTGGGCAACCATTCTCGGATCAAACTGTCCCCTCATCCATCCAGATCATAGGCCCCCAATCATGGAATAAATAGAAGGGCAGACCATAGTGTAACTCCGTTTGCAGGATTTATTAAAAAAAGTAAGTTATACTTACAGGTAAACAAGATAGAAACAGCATGTAACAAGGAGGGATTGGACACACCCACCTCTAAACAGTCTCATAAGGAAACATGCACAGTTTAGGCTGTCCATCAACTTCTGTATGTTGGAGGGGGGGAGGCGGGACCATCTCTCGAGATTCTGTGGTGTCTGGATAACCTGCAGAAGTGATTAATGTAGATAGCAGAGAGAGGAGACAGAACTAACGCAAGGTGCTTTGGATTGAGGCTAGTAGAGGGATATGCACTGTCTATTTTTTATTTAAAAGGTTTACAACCACCTTAACAAGCAGAAGTGCCACTTTAAAGCAGCCTTTTTCAACCAGGGTGTCTTGAGGCTTCTTCAGGGGTGCCTTTGCAAAATTCCCCAAAATTGCCCCAAAATTGTATACAAGCCCGTGGGTGGATGAAACCTGCCTTTTAGTTACACAAAGCCAAAATGCGGGACTGTCCCGGGCAATCCAGGACACATGGTCACCAGAGATCTGGGTCTGAGACTGAGAATACTCAAGGGCAGCACCGTCCACATTGCAGCAGGGAGACTGTAGCGTCCACTCACCCTCTGTGTTCCACCGCTGATCACCGGAGGCTTTTTCGGAGACGAGACCAAGGGAGCCCCCCCCCTTCTACAATGAGAGGCCACTGCATCATCCTAAAGACTGGTGAGAGCGCTATTTGCCCATTGCTGATACTACTAACAGGGACTGAGCCACTGAGAGCAAGATACCGAGTGTACCCAATCCATACCGCACCCATACTGCACCTATTCCAAACCCGGACTGCACCTATACCAACCATATACAGAAAAACCTTGGTTTGAGAGTAACTTGGTTTGAGAGCGTTTTGCAAGACACGCAATTTTTTTTTAATAACTTTTGACTTGATATACAAGCGATGTCTTGATATAAGAGTAGCGTCATGTCACAACTGGGCATAAAAGAGAAGAGAGGCGCCTGTAAGTGTAGCAATATGGTTAAATTTAAAGGAACACTACAGGTTCCCGTTTTTTTTTTAAAATAACAAACATGTTATACTTACCTCCACTGTGCAGCTCGTTTTGCACACAGTGGCCCCGATCCTCCGCTTCTGGGGTCCCTCGGCGGCTGTCTCGGCTCCTCCCCGCAAGGACTTCACACCATAATGCGAGTGAGCTCGCATGGTGTGGAGTTACTGCGGGCGCGCTCCCGTAATACAGCGGCGGCCATAGCCGCCGACTGTATCACTCGGCCCCGCCCCCCGATATGCCGCGTCATTGGATGTGATTGACAGCAGCGCCAGCCAATGGCTGCGCTGCTTTCAATCCATCCACAGTAGCCAATCAACGGCCAGGCACAGGAACTCGGAGGATGACGGGAGCAAGTGCGGGACTTTCGAGGGGCCAGGTAAGTAAAACGGGGGCTCGGGGGGGGGCGGTATTGTCAAATGTTTTTTCCCCTTAATGCATAGGATGCATTAAGGGGAAAAAACATGTACCTTTACTACTCCTTTAATGAAGGTACAACATTTACCAACATATTGCTACACTTAGAGGCGCCTCTCTTCTCTTTTATACTCTGTAGCTCCTGCTGGATTTTGTTTCTAATCCGCTTGTGGAGGCTTCAATTTGTGGATGGACATTTAATGGTTACACAACCAATCACATTGCTATAATCTTTTTATATGGACTATAAACTGAAGGACTTATGAATAAATGGTTGTGGAACGAATCATTTGAGTTGCCATTATTTCTTATGGGGAAATTCGCTTTGATATACAAGTGCTTTGGATTACAAGCATGTTTCTGGAACCAATTATGCTCACAATCCAAGGTTTTACTGTAGTGCATTTTACTGGTCCTTTAACACATGTGAACCACATCTACCTTGCACCTGCGCCGAGACTATATCGTACCTATACTGCATGCAGGTAACGGGGACTGTCATTAAGTGCACTGTGGCTCTTAAAGGGCCCCTGAAATAAAGTTTGTAAAACGTTCTTCAAGTTTATGAAACAAACTTGTAGAACTGCATTCAGCAAACAGCTTTGTGCATTGAGTGTCAGTCAAACAGCACACAGCGGCAGCCATGCTGGTTGCTGAACTCATATTACTCCACTCCGGAATGGCTGACCGGCTGGTCTAATTAATTGTATAATGAATGTGCAATATGCGGCTTTTCAATGTCTAATTCAGCCTTGTGATTTACAAATATGAGGCCTCCTCTCTCTCCGCAGGACATCCATCTTCCCACCGTCAGCCATACACACACTCTGTACAGTTAGTCGTCTATGCGGTCTCATATTTTTCACTCAGGCAATCAATCCCCTTTGTTGCCTACGAGTGTTTGATGGACCCTCATCTATTTGCATTCTTAGCTGGGTAAGTTATTGCCACTGTGAAAGGACGACCTTCAGTGCGGCGGCTGGAGGACGCGGGATTTGTTTTATGCCCGGAGCTGACTTTACAAGGAAAGTTGTTAGCAGCTGATATTGGCGCACGCTGAAATGTACAAACAATGGCTGACATTTCAGGAAAAGGATCTGGAAATGCTGTAATAGTGTTGGGGGACCAACCAAGATCAACATGTGTGATGGGACCACTAGGGATCTGTTGTGGAGATTTTTATGGAGATGTATTTAATATGTATTGTCATAGTGTCACCCAGTGTTAGTACTTCCGCAACCCGCTCTAAAAGAGCTGATTGGGGTAGTCTGAGGCTGGTTGAATCCTGTCTGATAGGGGAAAACGTCTTGAGGTTGGAGTGTGATGTTTGCAGGGGGCGGATATGTCCACCAACGGGGGCCCTCTGTTCATTAGCATGGACGATCGTTAAGGAGGGGTATCCTCGCTCTGCAATGACATCATTGGTTATGGGCAAATGCACGCTCTTGTCTCGGCTGTGTCTGATCAACATTGGTTGGAATTCGTAGCGCGCGTCTGCAGATAGCCTCCCTCCCCCATTCAATAATAGTATAATCTGAATATGCGATATTCTATGGAATGGCGCAGAATAAGGATTTCTATCAGCGGTGACTTTAGCCATCATACGTTATTGTATTCACTGTATGTATTATTGTATTGAATCCTTTTATTTCCTGTTGGAAGGATGTCCTTGTATGGTCATTCTCCTGTGTGGAACGGACATCCTGTGATGTCCCCTCCCATGGGGGGAGGTGACTGGTTGCTGCAACCATTCACCTCCTGTCTTGAGATCTTTTGAGTTTAATAAAAGCCTATGAGTAGGCGTCGGCTTAACAGTCTTTGCTGGAATGGCCTGATAAGAAGATAAGCTTTTGTGGTGCTGCCTTTCTTGAATGATGGAATGAACGGTGAGTGGACTTTAGCAAACTTAACTTAACGATAGCATTACTTCAAGAAGATGAAATCTGATGTGTGCTTAGATAGCACAGGAATTATAGGCTGTGTGCTCTGTAAACAGCAGCCTAAAATTCCACAACAGTGATGGCGACTCACGGTTGGGACCAATTGCGGCCTCTTTGAGCATCAGATCAGCAGAGGGGGGAGAGTGGACCTGCGATGTGATGTGTAAAGAGGCTGTACTTTGAAACGAACAAAAAAAAAAAAAAAAATTTGTCTTTTTGAAATAATGTTTCAAGTTTGCAGCGTGTGTATGTCTGTGAATCCGATCGGATGCCTGTGAATTTGTTTGTGTATGCCTGTGTGTGTGATTGTTTGTGCGATGTATTGAGAAGTCTGATGCCAGCCATGGCTGCTGCATTGTCCTGGTCTTTGTGAGCCATGAGGTTTAGCGGGGGAGGGGCTGCCAGCATCTCAGGTACAAGGGTAAAAGTTGGTGACTTTCTGTAAATAGCATGTTTTGTAGTGGGAGGGCCCTGAGAGATGATCTGATGGAAACTGTGGGCTGTAAGAGTGTAACTAAGCGAGAAATATAGACTGTATATTGTGTATGAAATGAAGGTATAGATGTGGTATTTAGTGCACTGAACAGTTTGTAAAGTAGATTGCTTGGCTGCCATGTGCTTGAATGGGGGAAGGGCTTTGTGTTGCTGGGCTATGCCCTAAGGGAAGGACAATGGTGCTGGAACGGAAACGCCCTGAGGGAAAGAAACTCTAAGCAGATGTACAAGCAACAATATACTGTATGTGTGTAGTGTTTGTGATTTCTATGAAAAATAGAAATGGTTAGATTGTGATTTTTGCCTTTATAGGGGACAAAGACACATGTCCCCATAAGTGTAAAAATATTAAGTGTTTGGTTTTTGAGTTGAAAGTTCCCGCCGCATATCCAAGTGGCCAGGCATTGCTAGAAGGCAGACATAGTATGTCTCTGCAATGGCTTGTTATGGAAGCCGAGGCCACTGTGTGTGAACTTTAGGTAGAGAAAAGTGGTGAATATCTCAGAGTATATGAACTTAGAGAAATGAATATGTTTTTAATATTGTCATGTAACTCACATTTATTGAATGTGCTGTTTAGTTGGCCAAAGGGAGGCTAAGTTTGTAAGTGTACATGTGGTCCTTGTAGAGTGTAGCTGACACCTTTTTCAGTGGATTTTGATGATAATTTAGAAAAGTTTCAATGGTGTAGTCAGTCTTTGTGGGGAGAAACATTTTTGATTTTCTTTTAAAGAGATGCTGGTTTTGGCGGGAAAAATTGCATGCGTCAATGGCGCAATTTTTGTTGTCCATGAGGTGCTGTGGTGGGTCATCCACCATTTTGTAGTCCTGGCTTGTCGGCCATTTTGAGAGACGTTTACAGTTTGAGATAGGAAGTTCCAGTTTAGCAAACACTACTCCTGAATATGCTGTATTGGCATTTGTTGATTGGCGCAGTTTTGTCCTGTTTTGTGCGCTTGCAGTTTGACCTGTGCACTGCTGGGGAGAGTGCTGGGACGCCAGAGTGACATACTGAGGATGGTTTTGTCTCTGGTTTAAATTGTTTTTCTAAGCATCGCCTTTTGAGTTGAGTGGTATCTTAAAATAGCGCGGTCTTACCCTGAGGGGCCACGACGCGCTTGCGGACACACGCACATGCTGGGGCCTAGTTATGGATAGGATCTGGCTGACCTATCAGCAGTTGGAGTGTGGGAGGAGGCCAACGCAGACACAGGGAGGACATGCAAACTCCATGCAGATGGTGTTAGGAGGGGGGATTTCTCTGTTTTCATTTAAGTAGATGTAAGCTATTGCAGGGTCGGCTGGCTTTGCAGTATATGAAAAACTTCACTTTACACTGAATTTTGATGGATTGTAAGACTAACAGAGTTTTTGTACAATGATGTGTTTTTATGTTTAAATATTTCCTTCCCAGAAGGCAATTCATATGTTTTGAAGCTTGTATTGTATAGCCTGTAGAGGAGGAGTGGGGGTTTTGGTCGAAACCCCTAGAGCCATCTTTTTGCAGGAGTTTTGTATTTGAGTCAACTTGTGGTTTTGCTTGCAGGGGATGTTTGGGTCAGGGGGGATTCCCTCCCATTTGCAAAGGGGGGTTTTATTCCACCATCTTCTTGACAAGGTTTTAAATGGTTGAAATATATAATGTGTAGCCATGGATTTTTTTTTTGGAGTCTTGATAGACACAGCAATGTGGCTGGGCTCCCCCCTCCCCCTCCCTCTTCCTGAACAATTGATATGTAAATAAACCAGTTTGGTTTTTTTTAAGTAGCTGAGCATAACCGGAAGTTTCTTTTCAGCATTTATATATCAGCAGAAAGTTAGTGGGAGGAGCTTGGGGTTTTTAAAGGTGAGCAATGAGATTTGTGCTTAGAAGGAAAATGGAAAGCATTTTGGCGTTTAAAAGTGTTTTATATTTTGTTCCAGTTTTGTGAAGTTTGTACTGTAATACAGTTTTGGGTAGAGAGCAAACAGTCGGCATCACCATTATTTTATCATCTAGATCAGTGTTTCTCAACCTTTTTGCCTTCGGGGAACCCTTGGCAAAAAGTTGAGATCTCGGGGAACCCCTGAAAAAAAAATTCAGATCTAAAGCTCACGGATCATTGGCTCTGATCAGCGAGCTGTAGATATAACAGCAATAAAGAAACAGTATCAAATAATAGAATAGAAGATATTGTAAAAACACTTACCTCCTTAATGTGAAACTTGGGCTTGCTTTTTTCTGCACAGATGCTCAATTCTGGGTCGAACTTGAGATAAGCACACACGGATTTCTTCTTCAACTGAAAGTAAACGATTTCGCTCCTTGCTCTTGATGCTTGTTAAACAGGAAAAAGCTTGCTCACACATGTAGGAAGTAGAAAACTGCAGCAAAACATTCAATGCCTTTCTGTAAATGGCAGGATACTCTTCTTTGACTGAAATCCAGAATTTGTCCAAGGATACATCATCAAACCTCATCCTGAGGGTACGATCAGACTGCAAATCGCAAATTTCTTCCTGTTCTTTTAAATTCAAGTTCTCTGACTGAACAGAAGACTCAGAGAATGGGTTCCTCACCCAATCATATATTTGTGTTGACAGAGAAGGAAAATAATATTCCATTTTGCTCTGCAATACATCCAGGTGGCTTTCAATTAGATTTGAAACTTGCTGGTATCCTTCCTCATTTCCAAGGCCAAGCAACAGAGGAAACATCTCCAGATTTCCTTTAACAACATGGCTTTTCCAAAGATTCAATTTTCTTTTGAATCCAAGAATCTTGTCACTTGAAGTCAGGATATTCTCTCCAGAACCTTGCATAGACTTGTTCAGCAGGTTCATATGATTAAAAATGTCCGCTAAGTATGCCAGTTTCTGCAGCCACTCTTCATCTTCAAAGCACGCAGCAAAATCTAACCTACAAATTTCTTCAAAGTACTTCTTTAGTTCTTCTTTCAGCTCAAACACTCTGTGGAGAACTCGTCCTCTGCTAAGCCACCTGATTTCTGTATGTAGCAGGAGATTTACGTGGTCCTTCTTCATGTTTTCACAAAGTTTTTGGAACATTCTTGAGTGAACTGGTCTTTGTTTAATAAAGTTCACCATTTTTGTCACATCATCCAGAACACTTTTCAGCTCAGCTCCAAGAGTTTTGGACATGAGCACTTCTCTATGAATAAAGCAGTGTGTTGTCACAACATTAGGATTTTCTTTTTTTACAAGTGAGGAAAAGCCTTTCATGGAGCCAACCATTGATGGGGCACCATCAGTACAGATTCCAACACAACCATTCCATGACAGTCCTTGGGATTTCAGATAGGCAGACAAAACATTAAATATATCTTGACCCTTGGTTGTTTCAGGCAGCTCTTTGCAGCAGAAAAAGTTTTCTTGAATTTCACCACCATTTTCAAATCGTACAAATGTTACAAGTTGACATGCGTTGGTGATATCGGTGGACTCATCAACCTGGATAGCGAAGCTGTTTTTTTTAAGGATATCACACAAGACCTCTTCAACATCTTGTGACATGTCATCAATACGCCGACTTATTGTACTGTCTGAGAGTGGAACCTTTTCAATTTCCTTTATTGCAGCTGCTCCTAGCATGTGATTTACAATAATTTTACATGCTGGCATTATTATATTCTCACCAACTGTGTGACTTTTTCTTTTCTGGACAATAATTTCTGCCACCAAATAGCTTGCTTCCTGTGCTTTTTTACTAATGGAGACTTTTTTAACAAAAGCTGAACTTTGCTTGCTTTGAGATTCCAATAGCCTTTTGAAATAATCGGCACCTTTAGATGCCAAATGGCCATGGTTTGTAGTAAAGTGTCTTTTCAGTTTTGCTGGAGCCATTGCTGTATTTGCAAGTTGTTTGCCACAAATAAGGCACAATGGAATGGGACAATGTGGATCACCTGTCCATGAAAAACCCATAGTTAGGTAACTTTCACTGTAAAGGCGGACTTTTTTGGGATCAAACACTGTGCTGCTGGTGCATGCAAAGGACTCAGGATGTTGTAATTCTTCCTCACTAGCCTTATCAGAATTTTCTGTAGTAGAAGATGAAGCTGTACTATCCTCCTGTACCTCACTCCTTCTCCTCACAAAACGCCACATTGGACCTTGAGCCATTTTGTTTTTAAAACCACTAATGAAAAAAAAAAAAAGTATACTACCATAAATAAACCACACTATCACTAATAACTGCAATATATAGCAAAAGTCCTTCTGCAATGCAATTACAAAAATCTGGTTCTCAGTGCTAAACCTACATACACTGCATCGCTGCTCAGTGGAAAATACACTCTGCAATGCAAAATATCAATGCAGTTGAAAAACTCGACACACCTGTCTCTGCAAGGCACAAAGAAAAAAAATGTTTTTTCTGTGAGCACAGGCACAGTACTATTCTGGAGGTTACCAGGGCACAGTGCAATGTGGAGGTCTTCAGGGCACACATAACATTTTCTGTGTGCCCTGTTGACATCAGAGCACTGGTATCATGTATGTATTGTATGCATACATTTTTCTGCATAGAAATCACGCAGTGTAACATAGTACTTACAAGAGTGGTTGCTGTTCTGTCAACTGTGTGCTCTTCTGCTTTGGAAGTACCGCTTCCTGTAGGTCGGTTTCAGTTCAGTTCTGAAGCTGCAATGTTGTCCCCTGATTTGTAGCACAATCAGCCCTGCAGAAAGTGGTAAATTAGTCATGTTAGTAAAAGGACAGAGCACAGGGGGTCGGTACAGTGCAGAAGAGGTTGACATCATCATAGTACTTACAAGAGTGGTTGCTGTTCCGTCAACTGTGTGCTCTTCTGTTTTGGAAGTACCGCTTCCTGTAGGTCGGTTTCAGTCCAGTTCTGAAGCTGCAGGCCGATCTGCCCAACAGAAAGTGATACATTGGTAAATTTTCCTAAAAAGGACAGAAGTCAGAGTACAGCCAGGAGATCACCAGGGCACAGTACAATCCCCCCTATATACATGTGAACACATGCCCCTTAGGGTTGCCACCTTTTCTTCAAGCCAAACCCGAACACTTTAGTGGCGCACAACATCTTTTTTTTTTTTTTTTTTGTATATGCTTGAAGATTGTAAAAGACGACCTGGGACACTTGCTTGCCTCCAGGAGAACAGTAATGCGTAGCGCAGTGGATGTGGCCAAATTGTGAGTGTTATGGATGGAATACAGGGGTCAGGAATATTTACTGTGCAAAATGCAGGGGACAGGAGTGTGGAATGCATAGTAGGAGTCATGACTCCAAAACAAAAAGAGTACAGCAGTCAGGGGTGTGTAGGGGTAGAGAAGAGCGCAAAATTCCCCCCGCAAGCAATACTCTCCTCCATGTTACACTTTTATCAAATATTCCAGCTCCCTCTCCTGCAAAAAAGAAATAAAAAAGCCAGCACTAATCTTTATGCTCACTCTCCACCCCACCAACAAAAATAATTCCCCCTCAAAACAAATCCTCTTCCCCTTCCTCAGCACACGTCCTCCTCCACTATCCCCAGTCCTAGCCCCCCTTCTTCCTCATCCCAGCACTTATCCCTGCCCCCCTCAATTCCCCCCCCAATAGAAATCCTCTTTCCCAACCAGTACAAACCCTCCTTCCCCCAATACCCCTCTCAGAAATAATCCTCTGCCACCACCAAATCCTACCTCCGAGCACAGCCTCCCATTCCAGTAGAACACCCCTCCCCCCAACAAAAAAATCTCTTGTAGTATAAATCTTTCTCCTCCTCCCACTCCCCCACCAAAAAAAAAAGAAGGAAATCCCACTTCTAGCACAAACCTCTCCTTAAAAAAAAATCCCCCTTCCAATTCTCTCCCCCAAATCCCCCCTTCCAGCACAACATGCTCCCCATCCTGGAACAATTCCTCTCCCCTTGTCCTCTCCAGCGCAAATCCTCTTTCCTCCAAGCCCCTCCTACACAAATCCTCTCCCCAGTTCCATCACATATCTTCTCACCTTAATCCCCCCTGCCAGTACAAAAACTTTACCCCCACAAACAAATCCTTTCCCCCCTTCAAACACGTCCATACTGTCCCAGTTTTAATGGGCCTTTCCTGAGATTTGAACAAAATCCCAGCGTCCCATGAATCCGGGCTGAGTCCTGGAACAAGTTCTGGCACTAGGCTCAGCCAACTTGCCAAGCAGGAGCTAGTGTGGGCCTCCAGGGCAAAATGTCCTCCATCTCTTGGGGTCCCAGATGCCATGATCATGCCCTCTGTGAGAAGTTGGATATGTGCTGGGGGGGGTAGACTGGGAGGGAGAGGGCTAGTGCTGGAAGGGGGGGGGGGGTGGAAATGTGCTGGGGGGAAAGGAGGTTAGTGCTGGAAGGGGCTGTCAGGTTTCAAATTAATCCCACACTGACTTATGGAATATGTCCTTTCTAATACCAAAGCACATATCCTCCTAACCCCCCAATCACTCCCCCAAGTGTAAATCGTTTTAGTTTCCTCCATCCCAATCCCAGCCACTCTCTCCCCCTCCTCCCTGTCCATCTACAAAGCATAGCAAAAGTTTGTTACAGACCTGCTTTCAGCACATGTTCCTGCTCCCCCTCCTCTTGTGTGTGTGTATACAGAGCTGAAGGAGGAGGGGGAGAAGACAGCTTTGTTCTGCTGTGTGTGAGTGAGACAGGCATCTGATCGTGCAGACAGCAGAGACATGTCACTCCGGTGCAGTCCAGTGTGAATGACGTGCAACCCTAATGACCCTGACAGCTCTGTCCGCACCCCTCCCCCCCCCATCACTAACCCTCCAGCCATGTGCTCCGATGACTCTCTGTCCCTCCTGCACTCTGCATTGCTGCAGCTATAGCTGTGGTAATGCAGAGTGCAGGGGAAACAGGAGCCATCGGAGCACAGTGCAGGGGAGAGGCAGACAGAGAGCCGCTGTAAGAGCTCACCTTCCCTGTCAGTGTTGCCATGTACACCTCCTCCTTCTTCGGCTCCCGTTCCCGCTCTCTGCACTACTTCCCTGCTCCGCCCCCTGAATTTATAGGAGCCGGAACTATACAAGTGTCATCGGGTATTCATGCGCGCCGTGTGCCAGCAGCAGCGCGCATGAAGGGATTCAGTAGTACACATCCGCCGATTTCCCGCGGAACCCCTGGGGACTTCCCGCGGAACCCCAGGGTTCCGCGGAACCCCGGTTGAGAAACACTGATCTAGATACAGAGAGAAGCCACATTGTTCTGCAGGTGGTAAACTGGCGTAAGTGTTCTGTGAGGTTTAGTCTGACAACGCAGTGTATGGGTGTATAGCGGAAAACGCTTGTGTATGCATACACTGTGAGGGGTAGAGGCCTAATTCGGGGGTTGATCTGTGGTTGTTGCTGTAGTTCCAAAAGTGTTGGGACAACAAGCCATAGAGTTGACACCTCGGTTAGGGTTTCTAGTTGGAGGACTTGACCATATAGTGGTTGTAGTTCTGCAATTCACCGTATAAGAAGACACCGGGCGGTGATCTCTGAAATGGGTGCAACGGTTTAACCTGGACGCAGGTTTAAGACGATAAGCCGATTCGAATCGCCATGGACACAAGGAGGTCTGTGCAAAGGGAAGGAATGGAGGCTTCCCATAGTCAGACGGTCACACAGTGCACGAAGCCTAGTTTTGGGGCAAAGGCCTTTGAACCCCAAAAAGATTAACATAGGTGGTCCAAGGATACTATTTTGGGTATCCCTCTGGAATGGATGTAGTTGAGCTGCGGCTTCAGAAATCTGTAATGATGAGGAATGGTGGCTCATGCCCGTTTGTTTGAACCTTGTATGGCTGGTACATGGAAGGTTCTCGAGCTGCTCTCATGGTTGTCCCATTGTATTTTTTTTTTCCTATTGCTGAAAGAGTGAAGGTAGAATCCTGGCTGTTTTTTGTTTTTTTTCATTTGTGGTTTTGGAAACTGGGAAGTATTTCCCCCACGTTTGTATCGGAATGTTTGTATGTAGTAACGTGAATATGTTCGAACTTACCGCGGCGATCCTTCAATGCGTCGCGGCTGTTGTATGTTTGTAGGAACGGGAAAAGTAAGGGTTACAGAGGGTTTTGAAAGAATGTCATTGACAATTTACCAATGTACAGGAATGTCATTATTGTTTACCATTCTTTGCAGGTTAAATATGAAGGATAGAGTAATGATTTTGCTTATAAGTATTTTTCAGGTCCAAGGAGTTTGTACACAGAGAACAGGTGTATGTAGACAGCGGTACATATGGATAAATATGAGTCTAAGGCGGTAAAAGTATCACAGGCTATTTCATTGTTTCTTTTTTCCTGCACCACGCATTTCTTCCTTCAGTCTATGAGGAAGAAAAGGGGGGAGAATGATAAATGTAAGAGTGACAGTTTTTTTTTCAAACTAATAACCTCTGTAATTCTAACCAAGTTTGTGCCAAGACGGTCTTTCTTTGATAGAATTTGAATCGGCAAGCAGCAGTCTGGTGAAGTAGGTTCCCATCCCAGAGGCTAAGAACCTTGTCAATGGTTTCAGGTATTGTAAGCCACGCACAGGTTATGCAGTGACCACAGTCCCGATGTCTGGGTTATTGTCATATGAGGGTTGTTTGGAGGTCAATCAAAATCAGGGTCATACTCTCCTCATTAGCTGTCACTTATATTCTCGGCTGATGGGGTGGGTGCGATCGTTGTGACATGAACTTCAAAATGTCCACCAAAAGGTTTTCACGAGTCCCTCCTGGACCCGACTCAATAATCAGTTTACATTCTTTCCAACCAGGTGACTGGGTCGTTGTAAAGAAGCTTGAGGGATGAGACCACGCCAGCCACTGCAAGAAGCGGCTCAACCACACCAAAGAATGAGGAGTATCTTTGTTTATTTATATTTTTGTTGTTTAGTAAATTTTAGCGAGGGTAACGGTGAAAAGCACCCCAAGTTATTATTTAAAGTGTATGTCCTGACTAGCTCAGAAAGCGAACAGGACCGATGGTCTGTTCTGAGTCTTCACCGAGTTTTAGTCCTCAGCGATGACAGCAGTACATGCCATTTATGATGTTATTATGGGTATGAGGAGTTTTAGTCCCCAGCGATGACAGCGGTACATGCCATTTATGATGTTATTATGGGTATGAGGAGTTTTAGTCCCCAGTGATGACAGCGGTACATGCCATTTATGATGTTATTATGGGTATGAGGAGTTTTGACAAACTAGTGAAGACTCCAGACAGACACTTGTCAATGGAATCTAACGATGTATTTTTTAGAGGGTAAAATTGGTTTTAGTTTTAATGGCTCTGTCTCTTGTCGGTTTGGGTATCTAGGCAGCCCACAAGTGTGTTTGAACTTTAGTTTGGTGTTTATGTGGATCTGCAGCTTATAAAGGTAATTCCCCCAAAGCAAGAGGTACATGCGTGATGAAGCTGTCCCAACATTTTAGGTCGCGGCCGATCGCGAGGATCTGATGGCGCAGGAAATTAATAATGGCAGGGACAGCTAGAAGGGATTTGTTCACCAATCCCGACCAGGTCTGGGCATGGGGTCCTGCATGTACAAGGTGGGGGGGCTCGGGCTTGGGATACGATTGAACAATTCTCATCCGTTAAGGATAGGGTTCTTCATGTAATTGTTGAAGCCAGAGCTGTAGCTAAGTGAAGGTTGGGAGTCCTTTTTAAGGGTCTGGGAATCTTTGGGGATCTAATTTTTTATTTTACAGCGGATCGTGATTAAAGGAAGTGGGAATATATATACTCATGTCGTTTTTATTTCTATTCTTTCTATGCCGTGACGAGGTGCTCCTGTTGCCTGATTTGACGCGTGACCAGAGTTTCCTTGATGAGACGCCCCGAAGCTGGACCCACATACAAGACACAGAGGATCACAGACGGATCAGCGATTACTACAGCTCACCATGTCGTGTCCTCCTTTATAAGTCATGCCCCTGAAGAACAGAGTCTACATGTCAAGCCGTGTTTTCCTTTTTATGGACTAAGAACGGATTCATTTCCGGGTATAAGAAGCATATCAAATTTCATTGATGGACATGGGGTGCATATGACAAAAAAGGGAGGACTGTTGTGGAGATTTTTATGGAGATGTATTTAATATGTATTGTCATAGTGTCACCCAGTGTTAGTACTTCCGCAACCCGCTCTAAAAGAGCTGATTGGGGTAGTCTGAGGCTGGTTGAATCCCGTCTGATAGGGGAAAACGTCTTGAGGTTGGAGTGTGATGTTTGCAGGGGGCGGATATGTCCACCAACGGGGGCCCTCTGTGCATTAGCATGGACGATCGTTAAGGAGGGGTATCCTCGCTCTGCAATGACATCATTGGTTATGGGCAAATGCGCGCTCTTGTCTCGGCTGTGTCTGATCAACATTGGTTGGAATTCGTAGCGCGCGTCTGCAGATAGCCTCCCTCCCCCATTCAATAATAGTATAATCTGAATATGCGATATTCTATGGAATGGCGCAGAATAAGGATTTCTATCAGCGGTGACTTTAGCCATCATACGTTATTGTATTCACTGTATGTATTATTGTATTGAATCCTTTTATTTCCTGTTGGAAGGATGTCCTTGTATGGTCATTCTCCTGTGTGGAACGGACATCCTGTGATGTCCCCTCCCATGGGGGGAGGTGACTGGTTGCTGCAACCATTCACCTCCTGTCTTGAGATCTTTTGAGTTTAATAAAAGCCTATGAGTAGGCGTCGGCTTAACAGTCTTTGCTGGAATGGCCTGATAAGAAGATAAGCTTTTGTGGTGCTGCCTTTCTTGAATGATGGAATGAACGGTGAGTGGACTTTAGCAAACAAAACTTAACGATAGCATTACTTCAAGAAGATGAAATCTGATGTGTGCTTAGATAGCACAGGAATTATAGGCTGTGTGCTCTGTAAACAGCAGCCTAAAATTCCACAACAGATCCCAAAAGCCAAAGGAAGGAGGCTCGGTGGGGTTGGTCGTTTGGACTATTAATACTCTACTATTTTAAAAACTGATGGTCAATCAATATCAGCAAAAATCTACAAATGTTTTATTTTTTAACTATTATATATGTAGCGCTTATATACTTTTAAAACTGGTGAAGACACCAGTGATGCATAGTTCCCTGCGGCCCAGCAGGTGGCGCTGTCACTTTGGGCCGGGGTTGAACCATCGTTGCAGTGCCGTACCCTTTGTGACCTCTCGCAGCGGTTGTACGGCGGGGCTGGGAACCCGCCGTGCTTGCTGGGAGAGGGTATAAAGGGGGCGGACATCTTTGCCACGAGGTTCGAGTCCCAGGCACCTTCAGCCTGAGGGCTGCTGTTCGCGGTCGGTGTCCAGGCGGCCTAGGCCTGGGCACCTGGAGTTCGTGTTCCATCCCAGACACCTTCAGTCTGGGGTGAGGTGCTCAGTTGGAAACCTGGGGCCCAGTACCTTCCGCTGGGTCCCGCGAGGGAGGGATTGTCCTAGGGGGCCCTGGGAGTGGGGAACCCGAATCTAGAGGCGTAAGGGACCGGAGGAGGGACTCATCCGAACACCTGGTGCAGCAGATTGCCAGTGCCGGGTGAACCTCTGGAGACCGCCCGGAGGGATATCTTTCCCGACCGGTGGCAGCGGTCCAACTATTCAACTCAGGTCAGTGGCAGAGACCTGCTATTAGGCCTGTGGCAGGGGCCTCAACGGTTCATCCGGTCGGTGGCAGCGACCAAAACTCACGGTCGGTGGCAGAGACCGTGCGCCAGGCCTATTCGCTAGAGAAAAGGAATAGGAGAACTCAGTTGTGCCTGGGCCTACTCGTATCCACACCCCTGTCTGTCTGTTACTGAAGGTTCGACTGATTGTGTTCACCCTGAAAGTAGAGAAATAAAGGAGCGTTGAACTTTCGATTGGTGTGGGGCTCCATGTTATTGGCAGACACATCTCAATGGGACAGCTGGAAGCTTCGTATGCAGTGAACAGACCCGGAGGTAAATCAAGTAACTCTGCTCAACCCTCATACACATACGAGGGGAGAGCTTGGCGTAGTGTTCCTGCACTCTCCTCTCCCAGGTACCCCTAGACACAAGCCAATCAAACGAAAAAACCTGAGAGGGAGAGTGAGGCTCCGCTACATATGAAATTTATATGTTCAATAGTAATTGAAGTAAAAAACTTGCAATACTATACACTCTATTGTAACCTATATAGCTATTGCGTATATGCATCAATTGTATAATCCCTATAATTAGCTAGTCTATCAGAGTATGCTAGGCCTAATGATATAATGTTAGCTATGACGACAGACACATTTGCTTAGTAAACAATGTTACATTTATTTCCCAAGAAAATAGGAATATCACATACTAACAGCTGATATCTATAGAGCCTATAACATTAATAAAACAGTACATATACTTAACACGTCCTCTAGGTAGAATCCTTGATGGTTGAGCTCAGATGTTAAAAGAGAGGGCTAAGCCTCATAGCTTAGGCCCAATGCAGAGAGAGCCAACAGGCTCCAGCAAAGGCCATCAGCGAAAGAGAAAGAGCTCTCTGAAACAGCCCTTTTTACAAAACTCAGTCACAGACTCATTCAAACTCCTCCCTTTGCCAACCCCCTTTGCTTCTGGACCATTCATAGTGTTCACAGGACAATCCTCCTCAATAGATTATATTACTGACTGCCCTGCCATACTTGGCCTCTGGGGGCAGTATTGCCCATATTCTCTCCATGCGCCCTGGGCCGTCTTTGTCATCAATCTCTTTGAAGCTTGTATCACACCAGGTGGGCTGGAGCCAAGCCCTCTTGCTATGCAGATTCTGCTTGGGGCCACATTCCTCTGTACCTTTTAAAACCATGAAACTGCACGTATCAGCCTGAAGGATCTCGGGAATAGGAACCAGATATGTAGAACCTCCAGAAATATTATATTAACTCATGGTGCCTTCCAACAGTAATCTATGTGTGTTAACTATCCATCTACCTATATGTATCTCATACCTTCTGTCTATCGTCTATCTATCCATCAATTCACTCATCTATCCATCCATACAACTACCCACCCATCCATCAACTATCTTATCATCCACTCGTTCATCCATCTATTTCTCATGCATTCATCAACCAATCCACCTATCCATCCGTACATTCAGTCATCCATCTTTTTCCAAATATCCACCCACTCATCCATCATCTTGTCACCCATCCATCTTTTATTCAGCTTTCTACCCATCCATCTATCAACTAACTTAGCATCTGTCCATCCATTCATCTTTCATCCAACCATCTACCCACCCACCCATCCATCAACTATCTTATCATCCACTCGTTCATCAATCCCTCCATCTTCTATCCAACTATCTACCTATCCATCAATCAACTATCTTATCATCCATCCATTCATCTTTTATCCAACTATCTATCTAGCCACCCATTAACTGTCTTATTATCCATTTATCCATCTTTCATCCGAATATCCATCCACCCAGCCATCAAGTCCCTTATCATCCATTCATCCATCCATTCATCTTTAGTCCAACTATCTACCCACCCATCTATCAACTATCTTATCATCCGTCCATCCATCCATACAACTATCCATCTTTTATCCAACTATCTATATAGCCATGCATTAACTCTCTTATCATCCATTCATCCATCTTTCATCCAAATATCTATCTACCCAGCCATCAACTCCCTTATCATCCATCCACCCATTCATTCATCTTTTATCCAACTATCTATGTAGCCATGCATTAAATCTCTTATCATCCATTCATCCATCCATTTATTCATTCATTCATCTTTAGTCCAACTATCTACCCACCCATCAACTATCTTATCTTCCTGTTCATCCATCCATTTCTCATACATCTATCAATCCATCATTTATTCAACTATATACCTATCCATCCATCAACTATCTTATCCGTCCATCCATCCAGGGCCTGTGCTACCACTAGACAAACTAAGCAGCCGCCTAGGGCGCACTGCTGCCTAGGGGCGCCCGGCCACTGGTGTTCCTACTCTCTTCTCTCTCAACAAGCAACTAAGTCTCAGCATCAGCAGGCAGCCGCCACTCCGTTCGCACATAGTGTCAAAGGCGCAGTGGCGGTGGAGGACTGTGTCTGTGTCCCAACTACCGAGTGAATGGAAGCAAGCGAACATTCATTGGTGGGCACTAGTAGGCTGCCTTGATGGGCGCTGGTGAGGCTGCAATGATGGGTGCCGGTGAGGATGCATTGATGGGCATTGGTGAGGCTGCATTGATGGGCATTGGTGAGGCTGCATTTGATGGGCGCTGGTGAGGCTGCATTGATGGGCATTGGTGAGGCTGCATTTGATGGGCGTTGGTGAGGCTGCATTTGATGGGCGCTGGTGAGGCTGCATTTGATGGGCGCTTCATTAAAAAGGTGGGGAATACATGGGCAGGGAAAAGGGGGTGGAGTCAGAGGTTAGGGCCAGGGGGGGGGGTGCAGCAAAATGAGGTTTGGCCTAGGGTGTCAAAAATCCTTGCACCAGCCCTGCATCCATCCATCCAATTTTATCCAACTATCTATCCATCCATCTTTTATTCAGCTCTCTACCCACCCATCCATCAACTCTCTTATCATCTGCCCATCCATCTATCCATTTCTCATACATCTATTAGACCATCCAATCCTCCATTTATCCATCCATTTTGTATCCAACTATCTACCTATCTATTCGTCACGATCGACTATCTTTTTATCTGTCCATCCCTCCATCCATCCAGCTTTCCATCTTTTATCCAACTATCTACCCACCCATCCATCTGCTATCTTATCATCCATCCATCTCTCCATCAATGCTACCATACATTCACCCATCTTTTATCCAACTATCTACCCATTAATTCATCAACTATCTTATCATCCATCCATCTATCCTCCCATTTGTCTGTCGATCTGTCAATCTGTCTAATGTAAATGTGTTTTTTCCCTGCTCACGAAAGGGATCCTTGGTGTCCGTGAAATATTTCACAGTTTTTTTTTTTTAAATAAATGTCCCAAGCTGTATTCTACATAGTGGTGCTGGTTAGGGGTGTTTATTTTTATGACTTTTTTCAAGGGAAAATTAGTAAAAAGATCCATCCATCCATCCTTTAGTGCTGCACAGTGATTGTACTTTGCTGCTCCTCTCCAGATATAAGACTCCAGTCTGAAGGCCCATACACACGATCGGACTTTTCGACAACAACGGTCCGACGGACGTGTTTTATCGGACAATCCGACCGTCTGTATGCTCCATCGGACAATTGTCGGTTTTTCAATGGACAAATGTTGGCTGTGCATGCTCTCAAACTTTCCGACAACAAATGTCCGATGGAGGATAATCCGATCGTGTGAACTCAAGTCCATCGGACTAAAATCCAAAGTACAAACACGCATGCTCCGAACCAATGCTAACCATCGGACAACATTAGCAGAAGTTGCCCAAAGGGTGGCGCTAAAGAGCAGAAAAAACATGTAATTTTGTGAATGTTGACTGAAAAAGTTCTGCCGTCTGTATGCAGAACAAGTTCACAGCCAATGCCCTTCGGACAAAAATCCAAGGATTTTTCCGATGGAAGTCCGATTGTGTGTATAAGGCTTTAAGGCCCGTACACACGATCGGATATTCCGTCAACAAATGTCCGACGGACGTGTTTTGTCAGATAATCCGACCGTCTGTATGCTCCATCGGACAATTGTTGTCGGAATTTCCGACAACAAATGTTGGATGGTCATGCTCTCAAATTGTCCGACAACAAATGTGTTCCTTCGGATTATTCGATCGTGTGTACACAAAACCGTGGGACTAAAATCCAAAGTACAAATACACATGCTCCGAACCAATGCTAACCATCAGACAACATTAGCAGAAGTTGCCCAAAGGGTGGCGCTAAAGAGCAGAAAAAACACATAATTTTGTGAATGTTGGCTGAAAAAGTTCTGCCGTCTGTATGCAAAACAAGTTCACCGCCAACGCCCTTCGGACAAAAATCCACGGATTTGTCCGATGGAAGTCCGATCGTGTGTACGAGGCTTAAAATGTGTAATTTTAATTTAAATGTTCATCTAAAGAAAAGTATCTTAACCACTTAAGGACCGCCGCACGACGATGTACGTCGACCGAATGGCACGGACAGGCACAAGGTCGTACAGGTACATCCCCTTTAAGAACCTGTCCGTGGGTCGCGCGCACGCTGCCGGCGGCGCGTTCACGACCCGGTCAGAAGCTCCATGACCATGCCCGCGGGACCCGCGGACCCGATCGCCGCCGGTGTCCCGCGATCGGGTCACAGAGCTGAAGAACGGGGAGAGGTAAGTGTAAACAAACCTTTCCCCGTTCTTCCTAGTGGCATGTCAGTGATCTTCTGTTCCCTGTCATAGGGAACGACGATCAGTGATGTCACATGCCAAGCCACGCCTCCACACAGTAAGAATCACTCATTAGGTCACACTTAACCCCTACAGCGCCACCTAGAGGTTAAACCCATTCACTGCCAGTGTCATTTTCGCAGTATCAGTGCATTTTTATAGCACTGATCGCTGTAAAAATGTCAATGGTCCCAAAAATGTGTCAAAAGTGTCCGATGTGTCCGCCATAATGTCGCAGTCACGATAAAAATCGCTGATCGCTGCCATTACTAGTAAAAAAAAAATGATTAATAAAAATGCCATAAAACTACCCCCTATTTTATAGATACTATAACTTTTGCGCAAACCAATCAATAAACGCATTTTTTTTTTACCAAAAATATGTAGAAGAATACGTTTCCGCCTAAACTGAGGAAATTTTTTTTTTTTTTATATATATATATATTTTGGGGATATTTATTATAGCAAAAAGTAAAAAATATGTAATTTTTTTCAAAATTGTCGCTCTATTTTTGTTTATAGCGCAAAAAAACCCCCCACAGAGGTGATCAATAGGGATGAGCTCCAGCGTGTTCGCATTGAACACGTGCAGAGCCCGCCAGGAAGTCGGCACCGCGCTGTGCTAATGACAGGCAGGGAGACATTTGATGCTCGGCTGCAGAGATCGGGAAATGTCCGTGATTAGCGCAGCGCAGTGCCGACTTCCTGGCGGGCTCTGCACGGGTTCAATGCGAACACGCCGGAGCTCATCCTTAGTGATCAAATACCACCAAAAGAAAGCTCTATTTGTGGGAAAAAAAAGGGACGCCAATTTTGTTTGGGAGCCACGTCGCACGACCGCGCAGTTAAAGCGACGCAGTGCCGAATCGCAAAAAGGGGCCTGGTCTTTAACCAGCCAAAATGGTCCGGGGCTGAAGTGGTTAAATCAAGGATTTCTTTGCAACAGACCATCTGATGGTCAATTTGTCCGCTGAGCTAATCCTGCACTCGAGCGGAATTGGGAATCCTTCAGACTCCAATAGGAAAAGTGAAATAAGGGGACCAACGCAACTCCTCCACCAGAAATACTGCACAAAAATAACATTCAAACTCTTCCATAAACCCATTCATGACTAATTCCTCTTAAGCCGCTGTACAATGGGTTTAATAAAGACAATCGAATCTATAATCCTCACAAAACGTAATCTTTGCCATAATACATTAATGTGATTCCAGGTCGGCGATACATTTCCTTGTACGCGGATAGGAAATACGAGACGCGGGTATTACGTCTGCCAGGCTCCGTGCATAAATTCCGCTCTCTCTCTCTGTAATTTAATGCTAAAATGTGTTTTACTCGGGCTGTCATTATTTCCAAGCAGAATGGAATGATTTGAAACTGAACTTCTACATAAACGTGATTGGATTTTCGGCAGAGAGCTTTTCTGCATTTGCTGAATGTGCACGAGTGAAGAGAAACAAAGCGAATCAACATGAAAGGAGATTTCCTTGCAGAATGAAAAATGATATTATGCAGGCAGAGAGGTGTGCGGGATTCTAGAAGGATCTCTCTGTTCTGTACATAGGTGTGCGCAGCCTGTTGCATTAGGGTGTGCACCTGAAAGCTAATAAACACGGTACCGATCTCTCACGGTGTTCATTCAGAAAGGGAAGGGGCCTGTAAATGACATTACCCCCCTTCCCCCACTCATCCTGAAATATCATCTATGTGTGCCCACTGCAGTAGCCAATGGGAGAGAAGTAGGGTAACCACGTGTCCCGGATTGCCCGGGGCAGTCCCGCATTTTGCAGGTCTGTCCCGGGCACATACATTCCAGGACAATAGAGTGTCCCAGAATGAAACTGACACAGCCACCCCCCCCCCCCCCCGGACCAATCTGATGCCCCCCAAAAAGGCCGCCACATCACCGCTTTACTCACTGACAGTACTTGCCCTGGCCGGGAATGCCTGGAGGAGCACAATCCCCGCCCCCTGCTTGTGATTGGAGAAATCATAAATCCCGCCTCTTGTGTCCAATCACTGTGCTGTGATTCGTTACAGCACAAGCTGATTTTTGGGAAGGGAGGGTGTCCCTGAATGGTAGTTTGGAAATGTGGTCACCCTAGAGAGAAGGGAAGCCAGCCATGCTGTGGGAGGGGATACAGGGCAGAAGGGGGAATCTGCACTGCAGGGAGTGATTAGGGTGTGCCTGGGCACACCTGGCACACCCTGTGCGCACGCCTATGGTTCTGTATTATGATGGGGGGGGGGTAACCGGCCATTATGGGTGTATCTGAATACATCAACAAAGCTGAACAACAGATATGTCTTGTATTGCATACTCACATTGGTCCAACTTGGCACAATTTAACCATACCTCCCAACTGGCACGGATTCTGCGGGTTTTTCCCGCATAGGCCCCTCCTTTCCGCAGACCCGCGAGACTTCAATTTTTCCCGCAGAGCACGAAGGCACAGCAGGAAGTGGGGGAACGAGCGGTGACGAACGAGCCAGTGGAAGCAGGTAAGACCCCCCCCCCACATTAGGCGGCGAATACAATATCCTGTGCTGCCCCCCCCCCCCGCCAGGGAAGAATATAGGACTGAATGTCCCGCGGTGGGACTTTTAAAAGTTGGGAGGTATGATTTAACCGCTTACAGACCAGAAGATTTTCCCCCTTATAGCGGAGTTCCAGTCCCCCAAGTCAAATTTTTTTTAAATTACTGCTGTAATTTGTTCAACTTTATCTCCACAATTAGCTAGTGCCTATAATGTATTCCAACTACCGTATTTATCGGCGTATAGCACGCGCCGGCGTATAACACGCACTCCAAGTTTAGAAGGGAATTTTAAGGAAAAAAACTTTTAGGAGGGAATTTAAGGAAAAAAAATACTTACATTTAAATGCCCATCAATGCAGCCTTATCAGTGTCATTTGCAGCCCTGTCAGTGCAGCTTTGCCCCAGTGTCCATTGCAGCCCCGTCAGTGCAGCCTTGCCCCAGTGCAGCCTTGCCCCAGTGTCCATTGCAGCCTCGTCAGTGCAGCCTTGCCCCAGTGCAGCCTTGCCCCAGTGTCCTTTGCAGCCTTGTCAGTGCAGCCTTGCCCCAGTGTCCATTGCAGCCTTGTCAGTGCAGCCTTGCCCCAGTGTTCATTGCAGCCTTGTCAGTGCAGCCTTGCCCCAGTGCAGCCTTGCCCCAGTGTCCTTTGCAGCCTTGTCAGTGCAGCCTTGCCCCAGTGTCCATTGCAGCCTTGTCAGTGCAGCCTTGCCCCAGTGTTCATTGCAGCCTCGTCAGTGCAGCCTTGCCCCAGTGTCCTTTGCAGCCTTGTCAGTGCAGCCTTGCCCCAGTGCAGCCTTGCCCCCAGTGTCCATTGCAGCCTTGTCAGTGCAGCCTTGCCCCAGTGCAGCCTTGCCCCAGTGTCCATTGAAGCCTTGTCAGTGCAGCCTTGCCCCAGTGCAGCCTTGCCCCCAGTGTCCATTGCAGCCTTGTCAGTGCAGCCTTGCCCCAGTGCAGCCTTGCCCCCAGTGTCCATTGCAGCCTTGCCCCAGTGCAGCCTTGCCCCCAGTGTCTATTGCAGGCTTGGATGGATTTAAAATTGGCGCCGCCCAGACTGGGCGGAGCGGAGCAAACGCCGCCGAGATCGCAGGGACTGGGCGGAGCCGAGATACACATAGCCGAGTGTACTCGGCTCTTCTCGGCTCCGCTTACAGTCACGCCCAGTCCCGCCCTATGATGGATATAACACAGGTCCAATGGCGGGACTGGGCATGACTGTGAGTGAAGCCGAGAAAAGCCGAGTACACTCGGCTATGTGTATCTCGGCGGCGATCGCTCCGCTCCGCTGACAATCAGTGGAGATCAACGGGTATCGGCATATAACACGAACCCACAATTTTCCCCTGATTTTAAGGGGAAAAAAGTGCATGTTATACGCCGATAAATACGGTAATTTCAGTTTAAATAAAGAGACTACCTTGATCTCGGAAGCTGGCAGGGTCCATGTCCACTGTGGGCATCTGAAGCCCTATTGTATCTATTTCCGGGATTAGGTGCAGCTGGCTACCCAGCATGCACCTCCCGATCTCACGCCTGAGCAGTAATGTCACCGCATGGTGCTGATTCCTCCAAATGCCCCGTACACACGACCCGAAAAAAAAACAATGGTTTTTCCTAACGGAATTCCTCTCAAGCCTGCCTTGCATACACACGGTCAAACAAAAGTCCGGTGAACTTTTGACTGCCAAGAACGCGGAGACGTAAAAGACTACGACGAGCCGCCAAAATTAAGTTCTATGCTTCCGAGCATGCATCAAATTGTTTCCGAGCATGCGCGGTGTAGTGAAACGTCCCACACTCCGCTTGAGTGCTTCCGTCATATACCGCTTCCTATCAGTCTGAATATAGATATCAGATATTCCCACCGCTCACAAGCACAAAACAAGACAATACTTGTTTGTCTGCTGAACATGGACTGTTTATTAGAACACTTTTAAACACAAAGGGGTTAGATAACGAGGTAGGGCTGGCTCCTGGATACTCCCCCCTCCCCTCGAGCAACAACTTAGCAGACAACTATATAAATAGCATGTTAATTAACACAGAACTTAAGGCAGCCCAGGTGACCAGACAGTCCATCTCCGGAGGTCAATGTGATCAGCTCTTTCAACGATCATGTATTGTTCAGAATTACTAAGAATAGTCTTTACATATATCCTGGGAGATATTGTGGATAAATATCACTGTCCCATTTTAAGTAATCCATGACATATTTTCTCAGTCACCCTGTGCCAGGATGGCACAGGGTGACTTAGACATAAGAGGTGCATGGGGAGCTGAAACAAGAGTTTCCCAACCTTTCCGAGGGATTCTGGGTTCCATGGGCCCTCCCCGTCACACGCGTTTTTTTTCCCGTCGGAAAAGCATACAGACGAACGTTTTTCCCGCTAGGATTTTTTCCTGATGGGAAAAAAGAGATCCTGCTTTTTTTTCCGGCAGTTTTCCTGTGAGTCCGATGGAGCATACGCATGGTCGGAATTCCCAGCCAAAAGCTCTCATCGCAGTTTTTCCGATGGGAAAACCGGTCGTGTGTACGGGGTTATTACACGTTGCCATAGCAATGGTCTGGAATAAATGTGAGATTTCGTCACTTGGCGATTCGCAAGGACTCCTGGGATACATGACGACGCTATCCCAGGAGCCCTTGCGAATTGCCTAGTGACATAATCGCCTAGGCAGGGACTGCCAGAAGTGCATGAGGAAGAAGAATCTAAAAGGTATTTCCTTTCAAAAAGATAAATAAAAATTATTTGCATTGGGAAAAGGATGCCCAAAGGGGATACCATAGAGAACAAGTGCATAAAATGGGTGGAACTCCGCTTTAATGACCAGGCCATTTTTTGCAATACGGCACTGCGTCGCTTTAATTGATAATAGCGCGGTCGTGCGACGCTGTACTCAAATAAAATCGACGTCCTTTTTTTCCCACAAATAGCGCTTTCTTTTGGCGGTATTTGATCACCTTTGCATTTCTAGTTTTTTGCGCTATAAACAAAAAAAGAGCGACAATTAAAAAAAAAAAAACAATATTTTTTACTTTTTGCTATAATAAATATCCCAAAAACATAAAAAATATAATAAAAATAAAATAAGCGTATATTGATTGGTTTGCACAAAAGTTATAGCGTCTACAAAATAGGGAATAGATTTATGGCATTTTTATTATTTATTTGTTTTTTAACAATTAATGGCGGCGATCTGCGGTTTTTAGCGGGACTGCGACATTATGGCGGACAGATCGGACACTTTTTTGGGACTACTGACATTTATACAGTGATCAGTGCTATAAAAATGCACTGATTACTGTGTAAATATCACTGGCAGGGAAGGGGTTAACACTAGGGGGCGATCAAGGGGTTAAATGTGTTCCCTGGAAGGTGTTTCTAAATGTGGGGGGATGAGACTAACTGGAGGAGGAGAGAGATCGCTGTTCCTAATAACTAGGAACAGCAGATCTCTCTCTCCTCCCCTGTCAGAACGGGGATCTGCCTTTTTAGTACATTGAAATATCCCTGTTCTGGCTCTCTTTCCCGCCATTGTGGGTGGCCGGCGGACATCACGGCCGCTGGCCACGCGCATCATGCGTGCGCGTGCTATGGCACTTAAAGGAGCCGACGTACACCTACGGCGATTTGCGGGAACGAGCCGACCTGCCGCAGTATAATGACGGTGGCTGGTTGGTAAGTGGTTACAGTGGAACTAAACTGCTGCTGAATTTCTCCTCCCTTCCACTCATCTGTGCCGCCATTTAAAAAAAAACGCTCATACACAGATACATTGCTGGTCTCTTCCAGAGCTGGAAGAACCTGGCAGTGCATCGATCCATGTACAGCAGATTTCCGTGCATGTGCATAAATGTCCCCAGCATAGTCTTAGCAGCTGTTGGGGTACAAGGTCCTTGAAGGTGGTCATTTTGGTCAAATTTAAATTGGTAGTGACCCATCTGGATAGTCTTAGCAGCTGTTGGGGTACAAGGTCCTTGAAGGTGGTCATTATGGTCAAATTTAAATTGGTAGTGACCCATCTGGGTAGTCTTAGCAGCTGTTGGGGTACAAGGTCCTTGAAGGTGGTCATTATGGTCAAATGTAAATTAGTATGGACCCATCTGGATACTCTTGGCAACTGGTGGGGTACAAGGTCCTTGAAGGTGGTCATTATGGTCAAATTTAAATTGGTAGTGACCCATCTGGATAGTCTTAGCAGCTGTTGGGGTACAAGGTCCTTGAAGGTGGTCATTATGGTCAAATGTAAATTAGTATGGACCCATCTGGATACTCTTGGCAACTGGTGGGGTACAAGGTCCTTGAAGGTGGTCATTATGGTCAAATTTAAATTGGTAGTGACCCATCTGGATAGTCTTAGCAGCTGGTGGGGTACAAGGTCCTTGAGGGTGGTCATTATGGTCAAATTTAAATTGGTAGTGACCCATCTGGAAAGTCTTAGCAGCTGGTGGGGTACAAGGTCCTTGAAGGTGGTCATTATGGTCAAATGTAAATTAGTAGGGACCCATATGGATAGTCTTAGCAACTGGTGGGGTACAAGGTCCTTGCAGGTGGTCATTATGGTCAAATATTAATTGGTAGAGACCCATCTGGATAGTCTTAGCAGCTGGTGGGGTACAAGGTCCTTGAAGGTGGTCATTATGGTCAAATATTAATTGGTAGGGACCCATCTGGATACTCTTAGCAGCTGGTGGGATACAAGGTCCTTGAAGGTGGTCATTATGGTCAAATATTAATTGGTAGGGACCCATCTGGATAGTCTTAGCAGCTGGTGGGATACAAGGTCCTTGAAGGTGGTCATTATGGTCAAATATTAATTGGTAGAGACCCATCTGGATAGTCTTAGCAGCTGGGGGGGGGGGTACAAGGTCCTTGAAGGTGGTCATTATGGTCGAATGTAAATTAGTAGGGACCCATCTGGAGAGTCTTAGCAGCTGGTGGGGTACAAGGTCCTTGAAGGTGGTCATTATGGTCAAATGTACATTGGTAGAGACCCATCTGGAGAGTGGTAGCAGCTGGTGGGGTACAAGGTCCTTGAAGGTGGTCATTATGGTCAAATGTACATTGGTAGAGACCCATCTGGAGAGTCGTAGCAGCTGATGGGGTACAAGGTCCTTGAAGGTGGTCATTATGGTCAAATGTACATTGGTAGAGACCCATCCTACATACGGCTCCCCTTATTTGGTATGGTTCAGTGACAGTGAACTGGGGTCATTCATGGTTGTATCTGTGGTTATTAGTTCAAATCAGTGCTGTGCGGATGGAGACCTACCTTGTGAGTTTACTCATGATGATGTCAGGAGCCACACTTTATGCCGCGTACACACGGTCGGAATTTCCGAGGAAAAAAGTCAGACGGAATTTTTTACTCCGATATTCCGACCGTGTGTATGCCCCATCGGACTTTTAGAAATCTCTTTTTTTCCGACGGAAATTCCGTTCGTCTGTATGGAATTCCGACGGAGAAAAAAACACCCATGCTCAGAATCATGCTCGGAAGCATTGAACTTCATTTTTCTCGGCTCGTCGTAGCGTTGTACATTCTTGACAGTCGGAATTTGGTGTGACAGTGTGTATGCAAGACAGCTTGAACGGAATTCCGTCGGAAAAATCCGTCGGAGTTTATCCCGACGGAAAATCCGACCGTGTGTACAAGGCATAAGGCTCCCTATATCAAGTCTGTTATCCATCAAGTCCACCATTGCCCTACAGTGTATCTCTCTGCAGGTTGGTGACGTAAAGGTTAACCGGCTTTCACTTGCCAGTGACATTGACTGTCCAGGAATAATGATTCTTCTTTTCAATCCTGTAAAGCTCGGCACAATTATTGCGCACTTTCTGTGTGATATATGAAAAAGCTTTAATCAGTGTCTCCAGTTTGATCTGATACAGAATCCGTGTCCGTGTCATCGGCAGCACCGTAACCTTTAATGTGCTGATAGATATCAGAAATACAGATAGGGCGCGCTGTAAATTTTAGCCACTCTTCCTAATCCTCGGCCCCGATCATTAAATACTGTGACATTTTTCTGCCGCTCATCCTGACATCTGCGTTCTGTGATTCCCGTTGGCTTTTATTTAATTTCTATTGCCGTCTTATGGGGAAAAGGAAGCCTTTAGCAGTGCAACAATACACTGGTTTCCTGTCTCTCAGCATTGGGTCTCAGTGCCCAAAATATGTTACAGCTACAAAGAGATCTAAAATATATCCTTTAAAAATTCAACAAAAAAGATTATTTTAGGGCACCTCTATAGGATTGTGCTGCAGTAGCCATTCATTTTTATGGCACGGCAATACACCTCCACAATGCACCTAAAATCTCGTTCAGGAGAGGCATTTATGATCACAAAAAGAACGCTGAATGCAGTTAACCACTTAGCCCCGGACCATTTGGGCTGGTTAAAGACCAGGCCACTTTTTGCAATTCGGCGCTGCGTCACTTTAACTGACAATTGCGTGGTTGTGCGACGTGGCTCCCAAACAAAATTGATGTCCTTTTTTTTCCCCACAAATAGAGCTTTCTAATGGTAGTATTTGATCACCTATGCGGTTTTTATTTTTTGCGCTATAAACAAAAATAGAGCGACAATTTTGAAAAAAAATTCAATATTTTTTACTTTTTGCTATAATAAATATCCCCCAAAAATTTACATAAACATTTTTTTTCCTCAGTTCAGGCCGATACGAATTCTTCTACATATTTTTGGTAAAAAAAAAAATGATTGGTTTGCGCAAAAGTTATAGCTTCTACAAAATAGGGGATAGTTTTATGGCATTTTTATTAATAATTTTTTTTTTACTAGTTATGGCGGCGATCAGCAATTTTTATTGTGACTGCGACATTATGGCGGACACATCGGACACCTTTGACACCATTTTGGAACCATTGTCATTTTTACAGCGATCAGTGCTATAAAAATGCACTGATTTCTGTGAAAATGACACTGGCAGTGAAGGGGTTAACCTGTAGGGGGCGCTAAAGGGGTTAAGTGTGACCTAATGAGTGATTCTTACTGTGTGGGGGCGTGGCTCGGCGTGTGACGTCACTGGTCGTCGTTCCCTATGGCAGGGAACAGACGATCACTGACATGTCACTAGGAAGAACGGGGAAAGGCTTGTTTACACTTACCTCTCCCCGTTCTTCAGCTCTGTGACACCGGCGGCGCACGCGCAAGGCGCGACCCAGGGCTGGGCATCCTAAAGGGGACATACCTTTATGTGCTTATGCCCAGCCGTGCCATTCTGCCAACGTATATCGGCGTTAGGCGGTCCTTAAGCGGATAAACGCTAGGTACGTTTAGCAGTTTAGTGTTTATTTTTTGCAGTGGGCAGAATTTTTTTTTTCTATGGCCAATGACCAGTGACGGCGCGCCGTGCTTTTCGCGCATGCGCAGTAGGGAACCGGGCAGTGAAGCCGCAAGGCTTCACTTTCTGGTTCCCTCACCGCGAATGGCGGTGGCAGCATCCGAGGACCGAGCGATTGCTCGACCTCGTCTGCCGACATCGCGGGCGCACTGGACAGGTAAGTGTCCATTTTTTAAAAGTCAGCAGCTGCAGTATTTGTAGCTGTCGGGTTTAAAAAAAAAAAATTCGGCGGAACCTCCGCTTTAAGACAGCCCTGCCATAAACAAGACCTTTATGTACTTTGTTGAAAGAGGTCAGTATTGGGTTGTGCACTGACGTATGAATGAACTGCTCTCTGCAGAAAGTAAAACATTTTACAGTAAAGCCGTGTACACACGATCGGTTTTACCGATGAAAACAGTCTGATGGACTTTTTTCCATCGGACAAACCGATCGTGTGTGGGCCCCATCAGACTTTTTTCTCCATCGGTGAGAAAAAATAGAACATGTTTTAAATTTATCCGACGGGAAAAAAAAAAACGAGAGCAAATTCCGATAGTCTGTGTGGAACTCCATCGGAGAAAAAACCCACGCATGCTCAGAATCAAGTCGACGCATGCTCAGAAGCATTGAACTTTATTTTTCTCGGCTCGTCAGAGTGTTTTACGTCACGGCGTTTGGAAAAAATCCATAGGATTTGAATGCATAGGAAATCCGATCGTGTGTACAGGGCTTAACTGAACACCCGGTGTTTCGTTATTTCAGCAGGGACTCCATTATAAAACCACATCCATTAGTCTGCCGTTTTAGGCCCCATGCACACGAGACGCTGTTATTTGCTGTTAAACGCACGTTCAGAGGAAGTTGGACACTTTTTTCAACTGCTCCTGAACACATTCAATGTTATCCTATGTGTCCATGCACACAGTCTCGTTTATTGCCGTTTTTAGGCAGTTGCGTTTAACCTCGTTTTTCCAGAAGCAAAAAAATGGGTTCAGGCGCAAAAGTTTTCCATGTTTCAGACGCTAAACGTGGCAAAATGTGGCAAAACGCGGGTACCGGCATTTTGCCGCCTTTTCGTTTAAGCGTTTTTAAAGGTCACCTATTTTTTTACATTAGAAATCTCAAAAATTATGGCAAATGATGAAAAACCATTATAAAAAAAATGATAAAAAAAAATGTAATTGCTTGCATTGCACTGTAGACAATCCACAACTTGTGGCAGGTGATGTTGCCAGGTGACGTGGCAGGTGGAAATCCACAAATTGTGGCAGGTGACGTGGCCAGGTGGCGTGGCAGGTGACGTGGCCAGGTGGCGTGGCAGGTGACGTGGCCAGGTGGCGTGGCAGGTGACGTGGCAAGTGGACAATTCACAACTTGTGGCAGGTGACGTGGCAAGTGGACAATCCACAACTTGTGACAAGTGATATTGCCAGGTGACGTGGCAGGTGGAAATCCACAAATTGTGTGGCAGGTGACGTGGCGAGGTGACGTGGCCAGGTGACGTATCAGGTGACGTGGCAAGTGGACAATCCACAGCTTGTGGCAGGTGATGTTGCAAGGTGATGTGGCAGGTGGAAATCCACAAATTGTGGCAGGTGACGTGGCCAGGTGACGGGGCAGGTTACGTGGCAAGTGGACAATTCACAACTTGTGGCCAGGTGACGTGGCCAGGTGACGGGGCAGGTGACGCGGCAAGTGGACAATTCACAACTTGTGGCCAGGTGACGTGGCCAGGTGACGGGGCAGGTGACGTGGCAAGTGGACAATTCACAACTTGTGGCCAGGTGACGTGGCCAGGTGACGTGGCCAGGTGATGTGGCAGGTGGAAATCCACAAATTGTGGCAGGTGACGTGGCCAGGTGACGTGGCCAGGTGACGTGGCCAGGTGACGTGGCAGGTGGACAATCCACAAATTGTGGCAGGTGACGTGGCCAGGTGACGTATCAGGTGACGTGGCAAGTGGACAATCCACAGCTTGTGGCAGGTGATGTGGCAAGTGATACGCTAAATACAAGTACACTGCTGCTCTCTCAGCTGCTGGTCTCCCAAAATGGCTGAAATGGTTAAATAATACTGTTTTTTGAGCTTAAGGAGGGTCTTATGATGTTTCTTAACTAAACGCCTATAGACGCAAACGCGGTAAAAAACGCAGCTAAAATCGCGGCAAAACGGGCGTTTTTAAACGCCGGTTTTAGCCTTTAAAAACGTGTGTTCAGCAGAGTTTGCACCGGCGTCTCGTGTGCATGGGGTCTTAGGCCATATAGACAAGCCAACAATCAATATAAACTTTGCGAAGGAATAACATTTTCTGTAAAGAATACTGGAGCCAAAACAAATGAAGTGAGCAAAAAAAAAAAAATGATATCTCTGAGCTGGCCGATGGATATTCTTAAATAATGCATCTCTCTCCGGTCTCTCCGCTAAATTATTCTAACTGTAAAGCCGGCTGGTTTGTTGCTGGTGAAAAATGAACGTTGCTTTAATTTGCGTCCCGCGAATTTCTAATCTTCCGCGGTAATTATGCCGCTTTGTCTTTATCTCTTTGTATAATGATGGCAAAATAATTAGTTTACACAAGTGAGCACTGGAAAATAAGACCTGGCTCCTCAATTAACTTGTGTATTGAAGAATGCGCAATCAGACGTTACTGTAATAACAGAGAGGAGATAAATTCTGGGACGGGATTCTATAATCACAGCTACACCAGGGTGCAAAAATTTGAAACTCTTGACACAAATGCCGCAAAAACAAGCAGAGAGGTTTTCGGTTGATTAAGCATCTAAAGTTTAGCCAACCACAGAACGCTCTGAAGTTTTCTTTGTAGGACCAGTTGGCCAACTAATTGGTGACACTGTACCTGTCAACAAGCAGACCTACCAGGCCTACAAAAAGAATTGTAGGAAAATGGAAACACACATGGGAGAGATGTAAGCGCTGCAAACCCCTGGTATATATGATAAAGGACATTTTTCCCCAATGGGGCTTTGGACAGCAATATAAATGTGATCAAAAAAATTGTATGTCGAATGAAAGTATAAAACATATTTATTTGAAAGTTGTCAAAAGACACAGTTAGGTTACAATAAATAAAACACATAAAACGGTCTGGCCAGATAAATTCCTGCATATTCCAATATTACCATACATGCAAAATGTTCCTCCAGTAACTCCAGTTTCATCCCACACTCCAAAGACATGCTGGTAGGTTAATTGGCTTCTGTCTAAATTGGCCCTAGTATATGAATGTGTGTTAGGGACCTTAGATTGTAAGCTCCTTGAGGGTAGGGACCGATGTGAATGTACAATGTATATGTAAAGCACTGCGTAAATTGAAGGCGCTATATAAGTACCTAAATAATATATATATATATATACACTTGTAGCGGGGTCTCTTTTGAGGCCCCAGGACTACGTTACCCAGAACCCCATTCGGCCCCAGGGCGGAGGTTCCACCGCAGAGACTCATGGGAGGGGTTACTTAAGTGAGAGGCGAGGCGGAGCTCGCTCTCTTGGGACACGGCGCTTCAAGCAACAAGTCACCCCGTGCGGATCGGCTGTGGGGCAAGGCCTGAAGCCTGAGGCCTTGCTTGAAGTCCGAAGAGCCTTCCACCATACTGCAGAGCCTGGGTGGATCCTGACCCGTCGTGATAGGACGTGAGTTGGATCGAAGACTCTGTGTGCGACACACAGGAGGTGGAAGTCCCAGGCTGGGATCGCGCCTGGAGTGGTGAGCGGGCACCTGCCCATATCAATAGACTGAGTTGTATTCAGGCCTGTAGACTGCCTAGGCCCACTGTTCGCTCACCAGTGTTTCTTGGGGAGTCCGGTAGCCGGGACAGAGTTGAAGTACCTACCCCTCCCGTTTTGCCCTGTTATTTCAAGTTAACACCCAATGTGGATTACAAATGGTTATTTCTTTAAGTGCACCAACGAAAGCTGGCCGGTGAAGAAACCTTCCTTCCTTAGGGAAAAGAGACTCAGTTCCATCCCATGTCAGGCCTGACTTAGGCGGGGAATTTAGAAAGTTTGTGTTACTACGCCATAGGAGAGCGCACGCCATAATAGCTCCGCGTGGTGGACACTGTGCGGCGCCATATTATTGTGCTGCACCTAGTACATTGATTGATGCAGGGCTCTGCAGGCCCATGTATATGTTGCATGTTATACCTTGAATCCTTCATTAGCAGTAAAGCTGATATATATTTTATATTCTTGCCTCAGCCTGTTGTCTGACTGTTTAGAGATTATTAAGTATAATACACCTGAGAGTGATAGGAGTTTAACCTTAGACTGACTGTGCCAGAGTGGGTCGAGTAAGATTGCCAGGGGTTGGCGGTACTGCGTGCAGGGCCCGAAATCAAATCAGTGGCTCTCTTAACTGGGGGTAGCGCTACACGTGGGGGCTCCTGAGTCCGGGATCCTGTTGCAGTAAATAGCAGCCAAAAAGTACCAGCATGGACCCACTAGAAGTAGTGAAGTGGTGCGTAGCAGTCAACACAGATCCAAATGGGGCAGTGATTGTAGAACTCCCAGGGATCTGGCAAGAAGATGCAGTGAAACAGTTAGTGATGTCACTGTCCCCACAACAGAAGGCATGTATAGTGGATGTCAGATTAGAACCTCCTTCGACATATGGACTGATAAAATGGAAGGACGGAGTCCCAGAAGACTTCAAGAAGCCAAGCATAGAAACGGCAGATAAGCAAACTTATAAGCTAATACGCGCCCCACCCAACCTGAAAGAAGAGAGTCCTGGGTTGCCGCAGGGCACCCTCAGCACAGAATTATGCACGGTTCTAGGGGAAATCATAGCGCAATGCAAGAAAGACCCGGCGGATTATCAAATAGCAGGATACCGAAAACTCAGAATGTTTTCAGGAAGGAAACCTGTACCTTTGGGCGAAGAAGGATTTGAGGAGTGGTTAGACGGTGCAACTCAGGCTCTAGAGGAGTGGGAAGTTCCAGACTACAGAAATAAGCAGAGAATTGCTGAGAGCTTGAAAGGGCCTGCTTTAGAGGCCGTACGCAACCTCAAGATGAGTAAGACAGACTGTACTGCACAGGACTATCTAGACATTCTACAGAATGTGTTCGGGGGAACAGAGAAGATCACTGAACTTACCTACCAACTGGAGCATTGCTATCAAAAGGCAGGGGAAAAGCTATCAGAGTTCATGATGTGCCTAGATAAAATACTGCACAAGATGATCTTAAAGAAGGGGATTGACCCGAAGAAGGTGGATGAGGCCCGGGTCCAACAGGTGATGAGAGGATCTCAACCCCTGGATCCCATTGCACTGGCGCTACGTACAAGACAGGACGGGAAGAGCCTGGAGTACCCTGACTTGATCCGAGTAGTCAGAGAGGAAGAAGCTATACTGGAGGAGAAAAAGAAGAGCCAACCAGTTGAGATGGTGAACCCTCCTCCGGTGATGGTCAGGACGACCATGACCTTAGAAAGAGATGCAGAGGTGGGTACCTTGAAGTCGCAGATATCCCAAGTGCTGGGAATGTTGACCTCCTTGATGGAAAAGGAGTCAAGGGTACCAGAGAGGGAAAGTCCGAGGAAGGAATTGTTCCCGAATACCTCAGCACCCGCATCCCTGGAAAATTGGGGAAATGTGATCTGTTTCAATTGTGGGGGAGCTGGCCATCTTGCCAAAGTATGTGCCAGTCCCAAGAAGAAGAGACTGAATAACCGCAAGCCGCCGGAAAACTTCAACGGGCCCCGGTGAAGGAGTCAACCGGGTGCCCATCATCATCAAGGAACTCCATACTGAATAAGAAGCACATGAGAGGAGGGGCCAGGACCCCACAGAAGAAACCGAGGGTTCCTCAGAAGGAACGCACTCCAAAGAAACACAATGATGTCCCTCAGCGGGTAGTTACACCCACACAGGGGAGAGAGATCAATGCATACCAGGCTCAGGAGAGACTTAGGTCTAAAGACAAAAGGAGAAAGGAAAGTCAAAAAGGGCAATGCAAAGATCCATGGAAAGAGACCCCTTCGAAGCAGTACCCAGAGAAACTGGTGGGCCCCTCGCCAATTGTATCCATTCAAGTAGAGGGGATCTACACAAGAGCCCTGTTGGATACTGGAGCGCAGGTGACCCTGTTGTATCGAGACTTCTACGACAGGCACCTGAGTCACCTACCCATTCAGAAGATTGAAGACTTGGAGATATGGGGAATTGGAACAGAGAAGTTTCCTTATGATGGCTATCTACCGATAAAACTGACGTTTGACCCATCCATAGCTGGGAAGGGGGAAGTGTTCAACACCTTGGCTGTGGTGTGCCCCCGACTGCCTGGAGCTAACAGGAGTTCCCTGATAATAGGAACCAACACTGATCTGGTCCGAAGACTTTTGGTCCCGCTAACAAGTAGGAAGAACCTTCCAGTCACGGAGATTCATCCAATGTTGAAGACCGCCTTCCAACGGCTGATCTTGGAGCAAAAGGCCCCGGAAGAGGGGATAGAAAAGGTCTGGAGACTCGGAAAAAAAGGGATAGTGCTGCAACCCGGTGAAGTAACCTGCTTGAAGGCCACAGTGAAACTCACTTGGGAGCAAGGTGCCTGTGAGTGTCAGAAACACCACAGATGGTCCCATGGAAGTCCCAGCCAGGCTGTTATTGGGCCGGGTGAGCCCAGCCACACCAGTTGCCTCATCAGATGTGGGGAAGACAGATGGAGAGAGTACAGTGTGGGAGAAGCTTTCCATGGAGAATCAAAACCTGCCCAGGGCTTGGAGAGAGAGAGCCCGGAACCAGTTGACTCCGTGGGAGAGGATCTTCTCACATGATGAGTTTGATGTGGGGTGTGCTAGGAGTGCCACCCATCGAATCCGCCTTCAGGAAGACAAGCCCTTCAGAGAAAGGGTTAGGCGGGTTCCATTGGCAGACCTCGAAGATTTGAGGGAACAGCTTGCTGAGCTCAAGCGAACAGGTGTGATCAAGGAATCTAGAAGTCCGTATGCCTCCCCCATAGTAGTGGTCCGGAAGAAGAACGGGTCACTAAGGTTGTGTATTGACTATAGGACCCTCAACAGGAGAACCACTCCGGATCAGTATACCACTCCAAGGATAGAAGATGCCTTGCAGAGCTTGTCCGGAGCCAAGTGGTTCAGTGTTATGGACTTAAAGAGTGGGTATTATCAGATCCCGATGCACCCAGACGACAAAGAAAAGACGGCTTTCATAACCCCAGTGGGGTTCTTTGAATTCAACCGGATGCCTCAAGGTCTGTCTGGAGCTCCAGCCACATTCCAAAGGCTCATGGAGAAGACTGTGGGAGACATGAACCTCATCGAGGTCCTTGTATACTTGGATGACATCATAGTCTTTGGCAGAACTTTGGAGGAACATGAAGAAAGGCTGGAGAAGGTCTTGAAGAGACTGAGTGAAGAAGGACTCAAGCTCTCACCTGAAAAATGCCAATTTTACCAGTCTTCGGTCAACTATCTGGGACACATAGTGTCCGAAAATGGGGTGTCCACAGACCCTGAAAAACTGGAGGCTGTCACCTCCTGGCCAAGACCTACCACCGTAACAGAACTCAGGTCCTTCCTAGGATTCTGTTCCCATTACAGGAGGTTCGTGGAGGGGTTTGCTCGAATAGCGAGACCCTTGAATGAGTTGCTGAAGACGGAGGGGGAAGAGGATGACTCGGGCCCCAGGAAGCCGGGGGAGTCAGTCAAGGACCAGTGGAATGAGAAGTGTGAAGGCGCCTTCCAGATGCTGAAAAAGAGCTTGACCACCGCCCCTGTTCTGGCCTATGCAGACCCAAAGAAGCCTTACAAACTCCATGTGGATGCCAGTCATGATGGTCTGGGAGGAGTACTCTACCAGGAGCATGAAGGGCGGCAGAGACCTGTTGCGTATGTGAGCAGAAGCTTGACCCCCTCCGAAAAGAACTATCCCACCCATAAGTTGGAGTTCCTGGCCCTCAAGTGGGCCGTAGTAGACAAACTTCGAGATTACCTATATGGGGCAGACTTCACTGTCAAAACGGATAACAACCCCCTTACCTACCTGTTTACCACAGCGAAGCTGGACGCCACAGGACATAGATGGCTGGCGGCGTTGTCTGCCTTCAGTTTCAGCTTGAAATATAGACCTGGGGCGGGAAACCGAGATGCGGACGCCCTGTCCAGAAGGTCTCATGTCCCCACCCACAGTAGTGAAGACTGGACCCAAGTGGCACCTGACGGGGTGCGGGCCCTTTGCCAAGGGGCTTAACTCCAAGCCAAGGGAGGCTCAAGAGCAGAAGAGATAGGGGTCACTATCGTAGGAGTCCCCAAGCAGTACTGTGGAGCAGCCTTACATGGGGAAGACAACTTACCCAGACTGACAAAAAAGGAATTGAGATCCGGCCAATGGGAAGACCCTATGGGGAGATTGGTCCTAGAAGCATTAGAGAACCAGAACCCAAACATACTCCTACGTCACCCCTCGAAGGAAGCTCGCCTGCTAAAAAAAGAGTGGGACAGGCTACAGGTGCATCAGGGAGTGGTCTACCGAAGGGGCCCCTCTGATGACCAAGAAGACAAGTGGCAGTTGTTCCTGCCGGAGAAACACAGGGAGACGGTCATGATTGCCCTACATGACAACCATGGTCACCTGGGAGTGAAAAGGACTTTCCAACTTGTTAGAGACCGTTTCTATTGGCCCTGCATGAGGGCTGAAGTTGAGGAATGCTGCCATTCATGTGCACGATGCATACAGAGAAAGACTCTGCCCCATCAAGCTGCCCCAATGGGCCATTTACAAAGTGAAGGTCCGCTTGACCTGGTGTGCATTGATTTCCTCTGCCTCGAACCCGACCTGAAGGGACTAGGAAATGTTCTGGTAGTAACCGACCATTTCACCCGGTATGCACATGCTTTTCCAGCCAAGGACCAGAAGGCCTCTACTGTGGCCAAAATACTTGTAGAGAAGTACTTTATACATTATGGACTGCCACAAAGGCTCCATTCAGATCAGGGGAGGGATTTCGAGAGCAAACTGATACGAAAACTCCTAGATGCTTTAGGGATCAAGAAGACCAGGACTACTCCTTATCATCCTCAGGGTGATGCTCAGCCAGAGAGGTTCAACCGAACCCTGCTCAATATGCTGGGAACTTTAAGTGGCGAAAAGAAGCAACATTGGAGTACTCACATAGCGGCCCTTGTGCATGCTTACAACAGCACTGTCAGCGATGCTACAGGATATTCACCTTACAGACTTATGTTCGGGAGAGAAGCAAGATTGCCAGTGGATCTGGCCTACGGCACTTCCATAGATCATTGTTCTGCTACTTCCCACAAGGGATATGTAGATAGACTTAGACACAACTTGAAGACGGCCTATGAGCAAGCTCAGGCGGCCTCGGAACAGAGGGGGGCTCGCAACAAGAGGAATTTCGACCTAAAGGTTAGGATCCAAGACCTACAACCAGGAGACAGAGTGTTATTGCGGAACCTGGGGGTCCCTGGAAGACATAAGCTTGCAGATAGATGGAGACCAGAACCTTATGTCATTTGTAAAAAATTACCGGGCCTACCCGTTTACAGACTTAAACCCGAGGGGAAGTTAGGGCCCTTGAAGACTTGGCATCGGAACCACCTACTTCCGCTCACTGAAGCAGTTCCGTTGCCTCCTAGGATGGATTCTCCTGAACCCATGTCCATTCCGAACACCCCTAGACCCAACACTCGGTCTCAGACCCCTCGGATGGAAGGTACAGAAGATTCAGAAATGAGTGAAGACGAGGGAGAGGAAATTGGCTGGCTTTGGCCTTCCCAGGGCCCAACAACTTCTGCTATTGATCTTCCACCTGAAGAACATATCGAGGATCAGACACTGAATGCAGAAGCTATGGAGTTCATTCCATCTAGTCACTGGTCAGATGCTTGGGAGAGTGTTGGTGGACTATCCCCCGAAGAGGACCCAAGGGAAGCCATGTATCTTCCTGCTCTGGAGCCAGATGCTCCCGAATTAGAAGGAACTCCCGAGTTGGTTATAGAAGAAGAATCTGTTCCCACGGAAAGTCCAAGAGAACAGAGGAAGCAGAGGGCAATAAAACCTCCCAGGAGATTAACCTACCCACAAATGGGAAGAGTGCGGGAGACACTGTATTCACTGCCAGAAGGAGTATGGAAGACCCTGACCCTGCCACTGTTCATTTGGTGGGGGGCAACCCCAGCTCACTCTCTGGCACAGTTAGACAGGATGCTGTTGTTAGTGTGTCCTGTGGGCAGAGGAGTTCACTGCCTCGTTTCTGGTGGGAATTTCCTCTGCCGACATCATATGGAGAATTGATGGATGTTGTTAAATGTGTAGCTTAAAGTTATGTTATCTTTGGGGCCCAAAGAGTTCAAGTGGGGGGAGTGTGTAGCGGGGTCTCGTTTGAGGCCCCAGGACTACGTTACCCAGAACCCCATTCGGCCCCAGGGCGGAGGTTCCACCGCAGAGACTCATGGGAGGGGTTACTTAAGTGAGAGGCGAGGCGGAGCTCGCTTTCTTGGGACACGGCGCTTCAAGCAACAAGTCATCCTGTGCGGATCGGCTGTGGGGCAAGGCCTGAAGCCTGAGGCCTTGCTTGAAGTCCGAAGAGCCTTCCACCATACTGCAGAGCCTGGGTGGATCCTGACCCGTCGTGATAGGACGTGAGTTGGATCGAAGACTCGATCGGAGCAGACGTTGTGTGCGACAGGCAGGAGGTGGAAGTCCCAGGCTGGGATTGCGCCTGGAGTGGTGAGCGGGCACCTGCCCATATCAATAGACTGAGTTGTATTCAGGCCTGTAGACTGCCTAAGCCCGCTGTTCGCTCACCAGTGTTTCTTGGGGAGTCCGGTAGCTGGGACAGAGTTGAAGTACCTACCCCTCCCGTTTTGCCCTGTTATTTCAAGTTAACACCCAATGTGGATTACAAATGGTTATTTCTTTAAGTGCACCAACGAAAGCTGGCCGGTGAAGAAACCTTCCTTAGGGAAAAGAGACTCAGTTCCATCCCTTGTCAGGCCTGACTTAGGGGGGGAGTTTAGAAAGTTTGTGTTACTACGCCATAGGCGAACGCACGTCATAATAGCTCAGCGTGGTGGACACTGCGCGGCGCCATATTACTGTGCTGCACCTAGTACATTGATTGATGCAGGGCTCTGCAGGCCCATGTATATGTTGCATGTTATATCTTGAATCCTTCATTAGCAGTAAAGCTGATATATATTTTATATTCTTGCCTCAGCGTGTTGTCTGACTGTTTAGAGATTATTAAAGCGGAGCTCTGCCGGAAAAAAAAATATTAAAAGCCAGCAGCTACAGCTACAGCAGCTGCTGGCTTTTAATATTTGTACACTTACCTGTCCTGGAGTCCAGCGATGTCCGCAGCAGAGGACGAGCGACCGCTCGTCGCTCTGCTGCTCCCTCCACCATCCTCGCTGAGGGAACCAGGAAGTGAAGCCCTGCGGCTTCATGCCCGGTTCCCTACGGCGCATGCGTGAGTCGCGCTGCGCCGTTCTGATTGGTGCTCCTGTGTTCTGGGAGCCGAGTGTCTCCCAGAACACTACGGGAAGTCTTTGGGAAGTGACGTCACTCCCGCAGATTCCCGGAGAGAGGACTCCCGGATGTGGGTGAAAATACCTGTCTTAGACAGGTATCTTCACCCCCCTCCCCCCTGAAAGGTGTCAATTGTGACACCGGAGGGGGGGAGGAATCCGATCAGCAGAAGTTAAAAATTAGGGTGGAGCTCCACTTTAAGTATAATACACCTGAGAGTGATAGGAGTTTAACCCTAGACTGACTGTGCCAGAGTGGGTCGAGTAAGATTGCCAGGGGTTGGCGGTACTGCGTACAGGGCCCGAAATCAAATCAGCGGCTCTCTTAACTGGGGGTAACACTACACACTCATCGGCCATTTTATTAGGTCCACCTTGCTAGTACCGGGTTGTAAACCCTTTTGCCTTCAAAACTGCCTTAAAGTGGAGTTCCACCCTAAAAATGAACTCTCTATTAACAGCTTGCCTTTAATGTAAAAATTTAAAAAAAATATGTCTTTACTCACTTCTATCTGGCTGTTACTAGGCAGATTTCGTAATCTGCCTAGTTCCTGGTCCTAGATGGTTCAACTTCCTGTCCTAAGACCCCATTGCCTCCTGGGAAATGATGACACTCCCTCATTTCCCAGGAGTCTCTGGGCATTAATGTGCCTACAAATCGCCCAGCATGCACCTCTCCCTGAAAACCAGGAAGAAAAAGGAACTGGACTTCACATGCCCACACATATGATGGATACGGCCACAATATGAGCTTGGAGGATATAAGTCAAGTGTTTGCAATGATTTCTGGAACGATTGGGGAGCTATTAATATGTTTTAGGGACTATTTAATGTGATTAATTTTAGCTTGCAAAAAATAAATAAAAAATTATGCCCGGAACCCCGCTTTAATTCTTTGTGGCATAGATTCAAAAAGGTGTTGGAAACGCTCCTTAGAGATTTTGCTCCATAGTGATATGATAGCATCACACAGTTGCTGCAGATTTGTTGGCTGCACATCCATGATGCAAATCTCCAGTTCCACCAAATCCCGATCTGGTCACTATGGAGGCCATTGGAGTGCAGTGACCTCATTGTCATGTTCAATAATTCAGTTTGAGATTCCTTGAGTTTTGTGACATGGCGCCCAATCCTGCTGGAAGGAGCCATCAGAAGACGGGGACTCTGTAGTCATGAAAGGATGGACATGCTCAGCAACAAGACTCAGGTAGGGCATTTAACCACTTCAGCCCTGGAAAAATTGGCTGCTGAATGACCAGGCCATTTTTATGCGATTCGGCACTGCGTCGCTTTAACTGACAATTGCGCGGTCGTGCGACGTGGCTCCCTAACAAAATTGACGTCCTTTTTTTCCCACAAATAGAGCTTTCGTTTGGTGGTATTTGATCACCTCTGCGGATTTTATTTTTTGGCCCTATAAACAAAAAAAGAGCGACAATTTTGAAAAAAAAAAAACACAATATTTTGTACTTTTTTCTATAATAAATATCCCATTTTTTTTTAAAAAAAAGCTATTTTTTTCTCTTATAGCATCTACAAAATAGGGGAAAGATTCATGGCATTTTTTATTAGTTTTTTTTTATTAGTAATGGCGGCGATCAATGGACACTTTTGATGCTATTTTGCGACCATTGTCATTTATACAGCAATCAGTGCTATAGAAATGCACTGATTACTGGGTAAATGACACTGGCAGGTAAGGGGTTAACCACTAGGGGGCGATGAAGGGGTTAAGTGTGTCCTAGGGACACTGATCACTGCTCCCAATGACAGTAGATCACTGTTCTGTCACTAGGCAGAACAGGGAAATGCCTTGTTTACATAGGCATCTCCCCGTTCTGCCGCTCGGTGACACGATCGCAGGCCACGCGGCTTCTTAAGGGGGACGTAAAGCCAAGTCCATTTGCCAGTATAGGTAGGTCAGTGTAGTGGTCAGTATAGGAATCAGGTAGGTCAGTGTAGTGGCCATCAGGGGGGTACCGGCAGTACACCTGTAAGGGGCCTGGATGGCAACCCCCCTTCTTTTTTTTTGTAAGGGGCCCAGAGGTCCCCAGGGGCCCAGAGGTCCCCAGAGCACCGGATGGCAACCCCCCTTTTTTCTTTTTCTTTCTTTTTTTTGTAAGGGGCCCAGAGGTCCCCAGGGCCCCGGATGGCAACCCCCCCTTTTTTTCTATAAAAAAAACATAGTTATAAATTTTTTATTATTATTTATTTTCTTTTTGTAAGGGTCCCAGAGGTGTTTGTCAGCACCCAAAGCCCCCCCCCGACCTCAACAATTCGCGGCAACAGCACCCCCCCTCGCTTCTCAATTCGTGGCACCCCCCACGCTTCTCAATTCGTGGCAGCCCCCCTGCCCCTCAAATTGCGGCGGCAGCAACCCCCGGTTCTCCTCTGGGGGCCCATGCCTTAAGCTGTGTAAGGGGCCCCAAAATTCCTGATGGCAGCCCTGGTGGTCAGTGTAGGAATCAGGTAGGTCAGTGTAGTGGTCAGTGTAGGAATCAGGTAGGTCAGTGTAGTGGTCAGTGTAGGAATCAGGTAGGTTAGTGCAGTGGTCAGGTATGTCAGTGTAGTGGTCAGGTAGGTCAGTGTAATGGTCAGTGTAGGAATCAGGTAGGTCAGTGCAGTGGTCAGTGTAGGAATCAGGTAGGTTAGTGCAGTGGTCAGGTATGTCAGTGTAGTGGTCAGGTAGGTCAGTGTAATGGTCAGTGTAGGAATCAGGTAGGTCAGTGTAGTGGTCAGTGTAGGAATCAGGTAGGTCAGTGTAGTGGTCAGTGTAGGAATCAGGTAGGTTAGTGCAGTGGTCAGGTATGTCAGTGTAGGAATCAGGTAGGTCAGTGTAATGGTCAGTGTAGGAATCAGGTAGGTTAGTGCAGTGGTCAGTGTAGTGGTCAGGTACGTCAGTGTAGTGGTCAGTGTAGGAATCAGGTAGGTTAGTTCAGTGGTCAGGTAGGTCAGTGTAGGAATCAAGTTGGTCAGTACTGCTGTACTAGTGGAAGGGACTCAGGGAGTGCTAAAAGTCTGGCGGGGGTGCTATAACTTTTGCGCAAACCAATCAAAATACACTTGTTGCGATTTTTTTTTTACCAAAAATATGTATTAGAATACGTATCGGACTAAACTGAGGAAAACATTCGCTTTTTATATATTTTTTGGGGATATTTATTATAGCAAAAATTAAAAAATATTGAATTATTTTTCAAAATTGACGCTCTTTTTTTGTTTTTAGCACAAAAAATAAAAACCGCAGAGGTGATCAAATACCACCAAAAGAAACATTATCAAAATTTCATATGGGTACAGTGTAGCATGACCGCGCAATTGTCATTCAAAATGTAACAGCGCTGAAAGCTGAAAATTGGTCTGGGCAGGAAGGGGGTGAAAATGCCTGGGATTGAAGTGGTTAAAGCGGAGGTCCACCCTGAAAAAATCTATACATTAAAAATCATTAAAAAAATGAAAAAAAAAATTTATAGAAAAAAAAGAAAAAATTTATACTCACCCTAAATGTCTGTTGCTATGCGGAAGTCCCCTAATCTGCCTCTAATGTTCCTCTTCTCGTCCGCGGTGGGTCTCCTTCCGCTTCCTCTTCTTGTGAATGGGGAGCGCTGCCTTCTGGGAACCTGTGTGTATCCCAGGAGGCAAGCCGCCCATTCACAAAGCGCTGTGCGAGTCGCGCATGCGCAGTAGGAAACGGGTAGTGAAGCCTTATGGCTTCACAGCCTGTTTCCCTTACTCAGGATGGAGGAGCCGGGACCTGCCAGCAGCGATCGATCGCCATGGCGGGACCGACATCGCGGGCGAGGAGGACAGGTAAGTGTCCTTATTAAAAGTCAGCAGCTACACTGTTAGTAGCTGCTGACTTTTTTTTTTTTTTTGGCTGCACCTCCGCTTTAAGGGTTGAAACAAGGTGACAATAGTTTTTTTTTTTTTAAATAAAAGGCAATTGTTCATAAGACACAGTGCCTCAGCAAACTAAATATCATTCATTTAGGGTACATTTGCTTTAGAGCTTGATGGACGTGTCCTTTCAATCCATGCAATTATGTAAATGAAGGCAAATAATTGAAAAGGCATTTTCTCCGGAAAACAAAATGTATAAAAATCTGTCGTTTTTTTTGGAACAATGGCGCCCTGACGGAGGAGCGGAATTCATCCGTACTGCACTATTCATTACCGCTTCTAATGGCTTTCGGTGAGTCTACAGAACGAGAGAGATCTGTGCCCGCCGTGGTGGTCTGCCCGTGTTTGCTTCATTTCTGAATGTTTACAGCAGCCGTTCCTCCAGGATCTGGCGAACTGCATTAGTATGAGCAGCACATTAGCGCCAGGCGCAGGGAGAGATAAGAGGCGGTTAATTATTCATGCCAAATTAATCAAAGAATAGTGGGGGATTCAAACAAGCAATTACATCTGGGAAAAAAAAAAGAGAAAAAAAAAAAAAGTGAGTGAAAGTCAGCCATGGCAAAAAAAAAAAAAAAAAAACACAACCCGCCAAATCCCCGATGTTAACGAGGATTTCCGGACTAATTAAAAATCTGAATATTGTTTTAAAGGAGGAGATGATGCACACATTAGAATAAGACTCCGTTCACACTGGGGCAACACGACTTCCAGCGCGACTTTGGGAGGCAACTTGGACACGACTTGAGTTTGAATCACAGAGCGACTTGGGGCGACTTCAGCGCGACTTGAGGTGACTTCATTGTGATTTACAACACGACTGAAGTCGCCTCCAGGACAGAAGGCTTTCCAGGGGCCAATCAAACAAGAATCAGCTCTGTGGGAGGGAGGGGGGAGGGAGGGGTTTGCCTGAGAAATGTATGTTCTCTTCCTGGAAAGTTGCTTCTGTTAGGACAGGGGATCCGACTTCTGAGGCGACTTCCATTGAAATCAATGGGTACAAGTCGCCTACAAGTCGGATTGAAGTCGGATTGAAGTCGTACAGGAACCTTTTTTGAAGTCGGAGCGACTGCAGTAGTGTGCATTAAGACGGCTCTCATTCACTTACATTGATTTTCTCATGCAGCGCGACTTGAGGCGGCTTGAGGCATCTTGAGGCGACTTGAGGCATCTTGAGGCGACTTGGGGCAACTTGAGGCGACTTGAGGCGACTTGGGGCGACTTGGGGCGACTTGGGGCAACTTGAGTCGACTCGGGCAACTTGAGGTGACTTGGGGCGACTTGAGGCGACTTGAGGCGACTTGAAGTCGAATTCAAAGTCGTACCTGTGTGAATGGGACACGCTTATGAGATTTTACAAATCTCCATGAGCGGCGCTGTGTCGGAGGGCTTAGCGTTTTGCTAGGGTGCCGAACATCTGCATGGAGGGCGCACACTTCATGGCCAGACGTTTTTGGGCACCTGGTCATCACATTCTATGGGAGCTTGTTGTACATCTGACTCTAAAACCATTAAACCACGGCCATTAATATGAAGAGTGTCTGTGGGCTTTGACCTCATTTGTGAGGTCAGGTACTAATGTCGGATGAGAAGACCTGACTCACCATTCAGGGCTGCTGTTAGAAACCACCTCATACAGCCAACACAGTTTACTAGGCTTGAGTTATAAACGAACACAGCGAGTGATTGGTACCGATCACTCATTGTGTCCATTAAGGAAAGGAAGGGGCTGGGAAAATGTGACATATTTACCGGACCCTTCCCCATAGCTCCCAACTGTCCCTAATTTGGAGCAATGTTGCTCTGTCCCTCATTCCTTCTCATTTTGGTCTGATCTATATAGATGCAGGGCTTTTTTCAGCTGGAGCTTGGTGGAACTCAGTTCCACCACCTCTGGCTCAGACCCTCTGCTCCCTGTGCTCAGCACTATCACTTGTAAGCACTGACATCCGACTTCTGTGTTTACAAGTGACAGCTTGTCTCTCAGCAGCTCCCACAAATCTGGTATACTGAGAGGCTCCCACTGAGTGCAGGATGGGGACAAGGGAGATGTGGGGGCCCGGGGTGCAAAAACCGACACCCCCACTGGATGATCTCCCTGCAAGTGAGAGGGGCTGAGCCATTTACAGTGTGTAGGGAGGTACTAGTGCTGACTGGGAAGAGGGGTGAAAATGAGATGTGGATGGGGGATGCAGAGGTAAACAGCTGTGGAAGAAGGCTGAGCGCTGCACTCTGTGTGTAGAGCACCCCTGAACTCTGCATATAGCGCACCCCTGAACTCTGCACGTAGCGCACCCCTGAACTCTGCACTCTGTGTGTAGAGCGCACCCCTGAACTCTGCACGTAGCGCACCCCTGAACTCTGCACGTAGCACACCCCTGAACTCTGCACTCTGTGTGTAGAGCACACCCCTGAACTCTGCACTCTGTGTGTAACGCACCCCTGAATGCTGCACTCTGCACGTAGCGCACCCCTGAACTCTGCACGTAGCGCACCCCTGAACTCTGCACGTAGCACACCCCTGATCTCTGCACGTAGCACACCCCTGAACTCTGCACTCTGTGTGAAACGCACCCCTGAACGCTGCATTCTGTATGCAGCGCACCCCTGAACTCTGCACGTAGCGCACCCCTGAACTCTGCACTCTGTGTGTAACGCACCCCTGAACGCTGCACTCTGTATGCAGCGCACCCCTGAACTCTGCATGTAGCGCACCCCTAAACTCTGCACTCTGTATGCAGCGCACCCCTGAACTCTGCACTCTGTGTGTAGCGCACGCCTAAACGCTGCACTCTGTATGCAGCGCACCCCTGAACTCTGCACGTAGCACACCCCTGAACTCTGCACTCTGTGTGTAGCGCACCCCTGAACTCTGCACTCTGTATGCAGCACACCCCTGAACTCTGCACTCTGTGTGTAGCGCACCCCTGAACTCTGCACTCTGTGTGTAGCGCACCCCTGAACTCTGCACTCTGTGTGTAGCGCACCCCTGAACGCTGCACTCTGTATGCAGCGCACCCCTGAACTCTGTATGCAGCGCACCCCTGAACTCTGCACTCTGTGTGTAACGCACCCCTGAACGCTGCACTCTGTATGCAGCGCACCCCTGAACACTGCACGTAGCGCACCCCTGAACTCTGCACTCTGTGTGTAACGCACCCCTGAATGCTGCACTCTGTATGCAGCGCACCCCTGAACTCTGCACGTAGCGCACCCCTGAACTCTGCACTCTGTACATAATGCACTCCTGGTATTTGATGCCCCTTTAAGACCCTCCCACTGTTAGTAAAATATGACCACACCCACTATTTGATGCTGTTTGAAGGATGTGTGTGGGGGTCAAGGGGGTTTTGAGGAGTCATGGTTGAGTTCCTGCACCTATTTTCTGGTTGATTTTAACATTGGTTCTGAGCATGCGTGTTTGTAGTTCGGACAAAAGTCCGATGGATTTCTGTACACACGGTCGGACTTTGCACCGTAGGACTTTTGTTGCCGAAAAGTTTGTCCGTTTGCAGAGCGAACTTTTGTCCGATGAAAAAACAAAAAAGTTTGTCTGATGGAGCGTACACACGGTCGGATTTTTTTGAAAACTTGCTCATTTTGAAGTTTGTTGTCAAAAAGTCCGACCTTGTGTATGGGGCTTAACTGGAGTTTAACCACTTGCCGACCGCCTCCTGTACTTATACGTCGGCAGAATGGCACGGACAGGCATATCAACGTACCTGTACATCCTCTTTAAATGCCTGTCCGTGCGGTCGCGCGTGCCACCATCCCTGTGAGTTGGACCGCGGGTCCCGCGGACTCAATCGCCACGGGGATCCCCGCGATCGTCTCGCGGAGGTATAGAGCGGGGAGATGTTAGTGTAAACACAGCATCTCCCCGCTCTGACTAGTGACAATGACACCGATCTCGGCTCTGTGTACTCGGAGCGGAGATCGATGTCATGTGACACAGAGCCCATCCCCCCTACAGTAAGAAACACTATGCAGGGAACACTTAACCCCTACAGCGCCCCCTACAGGTTAACCCCTTCACCGCCAGTGTCATTTTCATAGTAATCAGTGCACTTTTATAGCACTGATCGCTGTGAAAATGACAGTGGTCCCAAAAATGTGTCAAAAGTGTCCGATGTGTCCGCCATAATGTCGCAGTCACGATAAAAAAATCGCTGATCGCCGCCATTACTAGTAAAAAAAAAAAAAAAATTATAAAAATGCCATAAAACTATCCCCTATTTTGTAAACGCTATAAATTTTGCACAAACCAATCAATAAACGCTTATTGCGATTTTTTTTTTTTTTTACCAAAAATATCTAGAAGAATACGTATCGGCCTAAACTGAGGAAAAAAATGTTTTTTTATATATTTTTGGGGGATATTTATTATAGCAAAAAGTAAAAAATATAGATTTTTTTTTCTAAATTGTCGCTCTATTTTTGTTTATAGCGCAAAAAATAAAAACCGCAGAGGTGATCAAATAGCACCAAAAGAAAGCTCTATTTGTGGGGAAAAAAGGACGTCAATTTTGTTTGGGAGCCACGTCGCACCACCGCGCAATTGTCAGTTAAAGTGACGCAGTGCCGAATCGCAAAAAGTGGCCCGGTCCTTTAGCTGCAAAATGGTCCGAGGCTGAAGTGGTTAAATCGATCGGAAGGAGGGTTAAGGCTATGCAATTGATTGAAAATTTGATAATTTTGATTGAATTGCACATTGATCAGATAATAAAGTCAAAGCATGTATGGCCACCCTATGGCCACTGGAAGGACCCTCCTATACTCTGCTCCGCTGTCTAGGGGCCTTTAGACAGATTCCGAAATCTTGCCGCACGACTCCTCATCAGCCGCCATCCGCTTCCAGACTTTCCAGCCAAAACACAATTTGTCAAGGACACAAACACCGCGTTCCCAGCAATCAAATCCCAGCGCAGAGACGAGCTGATGAGCCTCCCTGTAAAACGATGTCGGCACTTCAGACAAACAGCTCCGTCATCTCCGAGTGATTACACATTTTTTATATTAATGCTCATCTGTATTTACACTGCCGGTATTTGATGTTTCTTCAGAGCTCTGTCAACTGCCCTCCCCAGGGGAAAAGAAATGAGCGCCACCGCTGATGATTTAAACCATGATTTGAAAAGACGCCTCGGATCGGGATCACGAGCCTCTCTACTTTCCAAACGTTTCCAGACAGCGCTGGAAGGATAACCCTTTCACTGCCGGCACACTAATTCCAGAACTAGAATTCCACGGGCCACTTTTCTACGTTTTTTAATAGGATTGTCCAATTCGCTATCTGCGATTTTCATATGCCCATTAGGCATACCTCCCAACTTTGTAAAGTCCCTTCGCTTGCCAACCAGAGTTGTTGAGCGGGGGGGGGGGACATTGGCAAAAAAAAACGGGAATTGCCACAGAAGTTGTTGAGCGGGGGGGGGTGATGTTTGCAAGGACTTGCAAGAAAAAAAAAATATTTTTAAGCGGGGGGGGGGGTTTGGGGCGCGGTGGGGGGCCGCCGATCGGGGGGGCACACTAAGGCGCCAATCCGTGCCAGTTGGGAGGTATGCCATTAGGTACCTCCCGGGGGAACCGCATAGGCTAGCACAAGGCTTTTTTTTCTCAGAGAATAGGTGCAAGAATTCCTCCCTTCTGAGACAGCACTTGACTCCACCTCAGGGGCGGATCCGGGGGGGGCAACAGGGCAATTGCCCCCCCCCGAGACCATCTATCACACTCACTCGCTTGCTCTTTTTTTTTGTGCCTGATCTCCCGGACTTTGGGGACCGGCCATAGGTCTCCTGGACCCCAAACGTGGCACATATGTAGCCCCATGTCTCCTCTACAAGTGTACAAAGTTTGGTGTCTGGGGGACCTACGGCCGGGGAGCACCAATTTTTCAAAGCCGGGCACCCCTTCCATAGACTCCAATCTTAAACGGTAATTTCTCCAGTGACTTTGCGGACCCGGTACCGGCTGGTCGTAGGTCCCCTGGACCCCAAGCTTGGCACACATGTAGCCACATGTCTCCTCTACAAGTGTGCAAAGTTTGGTGTCTGGGAGACCAAAGCGTGGCACCCTTTCCATAGACTCCCATGTTAAACATCAGTCTAGTCATGGGCACAGTGAAGCATGGGCACCGCCTCTAGACGAAGTCCTATGACGAAACGCGTAAGGCGGAGCTACGTCATACGCATACCACGCTGATCCGGAAGTACTGCTGGAACGCATTTGCAACGCATGCAGCGTTACCAGCTGGTACTGACCAAATTGAGGACTGCTGTGCTGTTCATTTTTATTTTTGTTTGTTCCTTTGGCGTGTAGCTTGTCTATTGCAGACTTTGCTGCATTGTATGTTTTTAAATATATTTTTTTAATAAAGCCGGAAGTTTTTTTCATCTGCACTATGGAAGCCTCTCTCTCTTTTTGTCTGCACCTATGAGGTAATTGGGAATCCTCCCTTCCATGGAACTTCACAAATTATAGGAAGAACTAGCCCAGCTGATATCTCCCCTGTGGACGTGTGATCCGGATATCCCTTTGAGCTGTTTACCCCTGTAGGGGTTAAAGGATCTGGTGAGTGGGGACACATGTGGGGGACACTGACATCTAAATGAAGAGCAGAACGTTTACTTTTGAATTTTATGAAGAAGACTGTTTTTTACTGTCTGTGTGCATACTAATTTTGGACTGTGTTGCTATCTGGCAGAGATAGGTATCTGCAGCTGCAGATTGGAGCTTCTATCTGGAGCTAACGTGCACTTATCACATTTGGATCTTATCAATGTGTATAGATGTATTGCACTAAACTGTGGTCTTAATGATACAGTCTTGTATTTTTTGTATACTAACATATAATTAGTTTGACACTTACACTTTGTTTCTGGGTGTCTCTATGTTCACCGTGGTGTATCTGATGGTGATGTTGGTTTCATGCATCTAGTGTCAACACCATTGTTGAAAGGTGGACTGATTATAATTGTTCACTTTTTGTAGTATATATTATTTACAATTTACTTTTGAGCATTTAGCAATCACTTAGGATTACTGACCCTTTCATTAAGGTTAGGGAGCAGCGCCATACCCCAATTAAATATACTTCTTTACAGTCACTGCTGGGCTCTGAGGAAGAAGTGTATGACTTCGAAACGCGTAAGCCGGCAGTGGCTCCATTCATATGCGCGGTGCATCTGTGGAGTATGGTTTCGAGCTCATGTCTCAGCTGCCATCTATTTGGAATATCATTGCACTGCAAGTTTTTTTCTACTACACTTGTAAGTAGTATCTATGCTTTTTTAATAAAATCTATCCTAAACGATAATGCACTAGGCTGGTGCACCCTTGTTTCCTTTCTTCTATTCTGCACTAGGACGCCCCTGTCCATGAAGGGCTGCAAAGCCGGTGTTAGCATCGTGCAAGATTGACTGCTAGAGGATCCACTTGTGCGCAGGAGTTTTTGTGTACAGTGAGGGTGAGGCATGGGCACAGTGAAGCAAAGCGAGGCACAGTGAGGCATGCAGATGGACACCCTAGGCTTATACTCGAGTCAATACGGTTTCCCAGTTTTTTGGGGTAACTCTAGGTGCCTCGGCTTGTATTCGGGTCGGCTTATACTCGAGTATATACAGTACTTGTTCTGTGGCTGCCGCTGCCTCTCTGAGTTTCTCTCTGAGTTTCTCACATCAGCCGATCAGCGTTGCCGAGAGAGAGACTCGTCTAATGTAGTTACGTGGCGCACTGACACAATACCAGGAGCGGAGGAGGAGGTGGGTGGAGCCTCTTCCCTGCACTTGTTGCTAACGCCTGGGCCGCTTGGCGTCTAGCAACGAGTGACGTCAGTGAGTCACGTCGGGCCACTCTGCGGACAGGTGCGATAGCGTGCGGCTCCACAGACGGGTAAAAAAAAGCGAGCGGTTCCCCTTGTGGCGCGGTTTGTGGGCGGGCGGCGCGGTTCGTGGGCAGACCATGCTGCTCAGTGTGTTGGCAGCGCAGGTGAGAGTGAGAGAGCAGGCTCAGTGTGGCAGCTGGCCAATCAGCTAGCCGGGAGCGGGGGAGCAGAGAGATGAGATCATCTCTCACCGCCCGTGCCTGCCCTGCATTCCTGCAGTGACTTCCGCCCTCACTGTGCAGGCAGCAGAGAGATTACATTATTATGACTCTGGGACACAGCAAGAGACAACCAAAACTACACCTTAGCAGGCAAGTTAGTGACAATCCGCAAGGTGTGGCAGGCGACGTGGCAAGTGACAATCCGCAAATTGTGTCAGGTGACGTGGCAAATGACAATCTGCATCTGGTGGCAGGAAAGTGACAATCAGCAAGGTGTGGCAAGTGACAATGCGCAAGGTGTGGCAGGTGACGTGGCAAGTGACAATCCGTAAGGTGTGGCAGGTGATGTGGCAAGTGACAATCCACAAGGTGTGGCAAGTGACAATCCACAAGGTGTGGCAGGTGATGTGGCAAGTGACAATCCACAAGATGTGGCAGGTGACGTGCCAAGTGACAATCCGCAACGTGTGGCAAGTGACACGCTCAGGGCTCCCACTAATTGCAGGCGACGGTGGGAAGTGACACACTCGGGGCTCCCACTGATTCTGCATTGAACTATTTAATTTTATATTACAATGTAATAATAGAAATAATGCGCTTCAATCATCCTGACACCATAACAACCATGGTGCCGGGATAATTGAAGCGCCGACACCAGCCATTTCCCCGATAAATTTCCCACAAAAAAAACATATTTTTTGGCAGTGCCCCTCCCGAGAAAAGACTCTGGATCCGCCCCTGCTCCACCTCCTACCCACCTCTGAGCACCGTTCCTTGGTTCCACCCCTTACCCACCTCCCAGTACCCCCCCTTTTAGAGAATACAGAACCAAGTATCATTTTCTGGTGCTAAGTATTTTTTATGGAATTTGTTAATAACAAGAAAAGCAGTAAAATAGATCTAGCAACAATAGATACACCCCAGCAACAATGGACCCCCAACAGCCAGCATCTGTAGACCAACAATTGACTCTCTGCAACATAAGACCCACCCCCAGGAAAAATAGATTCCCCCTGGCAACAATAGACCTCCCCAGCAACAATAGACCCCCCTGCAAAAACGGATCTCCTCTAGCAACAATAGATTCTCCAGCAACCAGCAACAAAAAACCCTCCCTCCCAGCAATGATTGACCCCCCAGCAACTTAAAACCGACCCCCAGCAACAATAGATTCCCCATGAGCAACAGAAGATCTCCCCAGCATTAATATACCCCCTTCCTCTGCAAAAATAGATCCCAGCATCAATAGACCCTCCAGCACAAACCAGCACCCCTTGCCAATCAGTTCTGGAGGTGCCGGAACTGCGTTCCCCCACGTTCCTGCTGAAAAAAAGCCCTGGGCTGGCATATCAATAAAGGGCAGGTTACAGGCACCTGTGATTGGTTGGAGTTTGGGGAGAAATTCTGAGCACACTTGAGGTGGTCCTGATCAATTACTAGCAAGGACCCGGTCATTGGGTTTTGAGGTGAATGTGTCAGAGTGCAGGTGGCCTGGTTTAGATATTCCAATAGTGAGATCTTCCGACTGTAAATCCTGGCTCTGCTCCTGTCCACCTGGGGGTTTTGGGGGTCTCCACTCACCTTTGTGTGTTCCTCCTTCTCCTGTTACATTTTCCATAAGATAAAATAAATATAAATCCAGCAGGGATGGTGGAAACCCCTCATAATGGGTACATCGGGTGTGCAGACCCAGGAACTCAATGCGGGAAAATTGGAAACCCCCCATGATGGGCACATCAGATGTACAGGCCTGAGCAGTGGCGGTGCGTCCATTAAGGGCGCAGGAGCGCCGCCTCCTCTCTCCTGCACCTGTCAATCACCAATAGATAGATTCATGCATTGCATGAATCTATCTATTGTCGCCGCTGCCGCCCCCTATTCTGGTGTCCGGCCCCTTGTCGGGCGCCGGGCATCTGAATTACAGCGGCTGAATTATAGGCTCTAATAGGCTTCCAAATTGGTAAACAGCAGGTGCAATGCTGTGCGTTCGCTGTTTACTCAGTGGTGTGTTAGGGAAGTGAATAAATCACTTCCCTAACACTGACCCGCCTCTCAGCCAATCAGGTGCTCGGGTCTGGTTACCTGTCACCTGATTGGCTGAAGCGACAGGCGCTGTGATTGGATGCCTATAAGGCAACCAATCATAGCAGAGGACGGGAAGAGGACAAGAGAAGACATGAGGACTTGGAGCATGGAGTACAGCGCCGAGACAGGTAAGTGCAGGGTGGGGGGGGGGGCACACTGGCAGCATTTGATGGGACACAGTAGCGGCAAATAATGGGACACACTGGCGGCAATTGATGGGGCACACTGGTAGCAATTCATGGGCACACCGGCAGCAATTTTTGTTTGCACCCCCCCCCCCCAAAAAAAAATTTGAGCACCAGCCACCACTGGGCCCGAGAACTGAATTCAGGAATTCATAATGGGCACGTCAGGTGTGCTGGCCCAAAAACCAGAGATGGTGGGAGCCCATCATAATGGATAGAGCAGATGTATAGCTCTAGGAACTCAATGCAGGAAAGGTGGAAACCCCCCATGATGGGCACATCAGGTGTACAGACCCAGGAACTCGATTCAGGAATGGTGGGAACCCCTCATAATGGAACGTCAGGTGTGGAGCCCCAAAAACCAGAGAAGGTGGGAGCCAATCATAATGGAGGTGGCAGATGTATAGCTCTAGGAACTCAATGCAGGAAAGGTGGAAACCCCCCATGATGGGCACATCAGGTGTACAGACCCAGGAACACATATCAGGAATGATGGGAACCCCCCATGATGGGCACATCAGGTGTACAGACCCAGGAACTCGATTCAGGAATGGTGGGAACCCCTCATAATCTCATAATGGGCACGTCAGGTGTGCAGACCCAGGAACACAATACAGGAATAGTGGGAACCCCTCATAATGGAACGTCAGGTGTGGAGGCCCAAAAACCAGAGAAGGTGGGAGGCAATCATAATGGAGGTGGCAGATGTATAGCTCTAGGAACTCAATGCAGGAAAGGTGGAAACCCCCCATGATGGGCACATCAGGTGTACAGACCCAGGAACACAATTCACGAATGATGGGGACCCCTCATAATGGGCACGTCGGGTGTGTAGTCCCAGGAGCACAATGCAGAAATAGTGGGAACCCCTTTATAATGGGAACGTCAGGTGTGCAGACTTAAAAACCAGAAGCGGCTATTTCTTCCAGATCTGTGCAGTGATCCAGTGTGAGACTTTCCCTCTGTGTAGGAGCTTCCTCACTGCTTCTCTCTCTCCTTGTGCAGGGTGACTGGTCTTGTCTCCGCCCTCTCCTATAGATTTCTGCAGGCAGCCTACAGTGGGTGGAGCCTGCTAGGCCCTTCCCACAGCTCTGCTCTATGCACAGCCCATGTACAGCACAGTGATGATTAGGGCTGTAACTATTATTTTCATAATCGATTAGTTGGCCGATTATTGTTTCGATTAATCAATTAATCGGTTAATAACCTTATGTAGCGGGGTGTCACTTTACAGAGCTCAAAAGACTACTATACGCAGTGTGCAATGGGACACCCACAGTGCTTTGCCCGACGCAAGGTCTGCTAGGGAAGGCCTATTTAAGGAGGAGCGGAGCAACACGCGGGTCTCTTTGGACGTTGCCCACCTAGCAAGTGGAGCCTGCGCTGGGTCTGTTGTTGGTCTGGGCCTGAGAGTTTGGGGCCTGGTGATCCAAAGAGCCTTCCGGCCTTCACGGGAGAACCCAAGAGTCAACTCGTCCATCCTCCTTCCAAGGACTGTCGGGAGGATCGGAGACTACGGGTGTCGTGAGACTGTGTGTTGGAGCCCCAGCTACGGAAGTCGGTTGTACGGACTGGTCCGGTCGGGTGAGAGAGCACTTGCTCAAGGATTATTTTGACTAATCTTTAGGCCCAGTGTCCTTTGTTCGGGGGCCCACTGTTACCGGAGTGTTACATTGCACGCCAGAGGGACAGTGTGCTGTGCAGTGGTAGTTAAATTCTTTATTGCATACTGAGTAATTAACTGTTTGATGCCTGTGGATTACAAATAACCTACAAAGTGCACCACCATTGCTAGCGAAGATCCTTCCCAACGGAAGCATCGTTCTGAAATTGTCAGGCCTGACTGTTAAAGCAAAAAGACATTGTTGGGCGCCATCTTGCCCACGAGGGGGAGGCTCGCGAGCCTAGTTGATTGACATTGAGTGTGTATAATACTATCAGACCTTAGTGCTTATTTTATATGCTTAACGGTTAATATTACAGGGCTCTGCATAGGCATATGTACTATTGTTTAACTTTATGCTTTATACTCAGTAAAAGTAGTGTGGTTGAGCAAATACGCTGTGTGGTTATATGCTTATTGCCGTATTGTGATCCCCATAGCTAACGGGTTTCACAATTCCATATTTACTGCTATCTGTGCCAAGGGAGGTTAGAGCCAGTTACTGGGGGTTGACAGCAGCGTGTTACAAGCCCGAAATACATATCAGCAGTGTTCTGTCTCAACTACAAAGCGATAAAGTTCATCTCCAGGTTTAAGTAGGCCTTACTCAAGCTGGTTTGATATTCATCCCTTGCATCGATACAGGCAGTTTAACTCAATGAATAAACTCACAGTTAGGACGACAGACGATGAATCCTTTCGAATGTTCCGTTTAATGATGGATATTCATAGGTAGAAAAACGTTGCAGTTGTAAGCCACATGTAAGATGTTTAGCATGGAAGATATACAGGAGTAATGACCAGAATCAGGAAGTGGAGGAGATATATAAAGAACTACGGTGAGAGAGAGAGTTCAGCTAGAAAGAAGTGGACAGATCTTAAAGACACAGAGCAAGAATAATCACATAGTGTAACACAACACTCCCCGTCTGAAATCTTTAGATTTCATAACCTCAAACTAAAATATAAATTTTCAAAAGTCCAATACTGACGAATGTCCTGGAACCTGTAATGAAAAACGTGCAACAAGCAAATAATAAACGTAAGTTCAACAGGATGAAGAACATAAAGTCACAGTATGATGTCTTCAAAGAATTTCAAAGTTCTGAGTAGAACCTGTAGATGGCAGCAATGTACTCCCCGCCGTGCCGACAGCATGGCTAGTCCTTGCACAAGTCACTCACCTGGCAAAAGGAGTACTAACTCTGTAATTGGTCGACTAAAGGTTCGTGTCGATCCTCCCTTGGTTACCTTGACTTCTACCTTCCGGACTTTGTTATCGTCGCTGGGCATAACTTTAGTAATAAGACCCATAGGCCACTCATTCCGACAAACTTCCTTGTCTTTTAGAAGGATGAGGTCTCCAACCTTAAGATTCGGCTTAGATGCTTGCCATTTGCTACGACCTTGAAGGTGGTGAAGATACTTTTTCTTCCAGCGATGCCAGAACACATTGGCTAGATGCTGCACCTGCTTCCATTGATGCTCGTAATGGTGTGACCGCAGCTTCTGTTTTGTACTTACAGAAGTGTGTAGTGAGGTGTTCACAGTTCTTATTTCCTTATCATCTTCAGGGTTTACTAGCCCATAGGTGGTGTCAATAGGGAGTAAGTAAGAGTCCTCACAGAGAAACCTTGGAGGTGACAGCCATAAGCTGTCCTGAAGAGCAGCAGGTGACACGGCTCTGGTCCCACAGTCAGCTGGGTTGAGTTCAGTGGGAACGTGATGCCATTGACTTGGTAGAGAGAATCTCTTGATACGTTCAACCCTGTTGCTGACGTACACATAAAACTGTTTTGTTTGGTTGTTTATGTAACCAAGTACTACCTTACTGTCTGTATAGAAGGTGAAAGAATCAATTCTAGTGTCCATTTCACTTCGTATGACCTCGGCAATTTCTACTGCTAGCACGGCTGCACAAAGTTCAAGTCTTGGTATGGTATGTGCAGGCTTGGGTGTGAGTTTTGCCTTGCTTAGGACAAAACTACAGTGTGATTCTCCATTCAGTTCAGAGGTCTTCAAATAGGCTACTGCAGCAATAGCTTCAACTGATGCATCAGAGAAAATATGAATCTTGTGTAGTCTAAGGTTTGCTCCAGACAGCATCTCCTTTGTTCTGGTGAGAAGATCAATTGCTTCTTTAGCAGTTGGAAAGGACTTAAGTGCGTCATCAACGTAGAAGTTTCTTTCAACAAATTGACGGGCATCAGATCCATATTCAACTTCTCCAGTCTGAGCTGTTCTCCTTAGCCCATAAGTTGCCACTGCTGGGGAAGGACTGTTACCGAAGACATGTACCTTCATGCGATAATCTATAACTTCCTTGTTGAGGTCATTGTCCTTGTGCCATAGAAACCTGAGGTAGTTTCTGTTGTCTTCTCTGACGATGAAGCAGTGAAACATCTGTTGAATGTCGGCCATTACTGCTACAGGCTCTTGTCTGAAACGAATCAAGGCTCCTATTAGACTGTTGTTCAAGTTGGGTCCAGTAAGGAGCATGTTGTTAAGAGAAACACCTTCGTGCTGAGCACTGGAATCAAAGACAACTCTGATTTGGTCTGGTTTGCGTGGGTGATACACGCCAAAGGATGGAAGGTACCAGCATTCTTCTCCCTCCTTTAGTGGGGGAGCAGGCTCTGCATGATCTCTGTCAAATACATTTTGCATAAAGTCCACAAAGTGCTTTTGCATCTTTAGTTTCCTGCTTAAGTTTCACTTTAAGGAGGAGAATCTACTGATGGCCTGCTGTAAGTTGTTGGGCAATCTCTCTCTTGGGAGACGAAAGGGTAGGGGTGCTACCCAGTTATTGGAGTCATCTTGAAAGAACTCATTGTCCATTACCTTGATGAATTCTTTGTCTTCCATTGAAGGAGCCAGTATGTCATCTTCACTGGTTGCATTAAACACTGTAGAGCCAAAGTCGTCATCATGGCAGGAGAAAGGGCTTGTGTCACCTGAGATACCATGTTGCCATTTGTGGCTGGCTATCTTCTCTTTCACCCAGTAGTGATGTGGGCATGGCTCAAAGTAAGTGCTTCGGCCATTTGGCAGAACATTTGTCTTGAATGACGAAATGTTGGTAGGTCTTTTCATTTTGCCTATGCAGACATTGCCTATGATGACCCACCCTAGATCCGTGCGCTGGGCAAATGAGGCATCTGGGGGTCCACTGACTTGTCTGTGTACCTTGTTAACTCTTAGAATGTCTCTTCCTAACAGAAGAAGGATCTGAGCATCTTTGTCAAGTGGCGGTATCTCATTTGCTATTACCTTGAGGTGAGGGTGATGGAAAGCAGCAGCTGGAGTAGGGATTTCTTCCCTGTTAGCAGGTATCTGATTGCACTCAACAAGTGTAGGTAAGGGTAATTGCAAGTTACCTTTGAGAGAAGATACCATGAGTCCATGAGCCCTTCTTCCAGAAACCTCTATAGTTCCACTACAGGTACCCAAGGTGTAAGGATGAGCTTCGACCTTTTATTTCAAATAGATTGAACAATTCCGATTTTGCAAGTGATCGATTGCTCTGATCGTCTAAAATAGCATATGCCTTTAGAGACTTTTCTGGTTGATCCTTGTGGTATATGTTCACCAAGCATATCTTAGCACAGGACTTACCACAGCGGTCTTCTCCACAAACTTCAGTGCAGGATGAAGAAATGATGGTAGAATTAGGCACTTGGTCTGTATTCTCCCCGCCATGCATTAACCTGGGAGGAGTGTTGGCAGGTTGTGCAGAGCTGGGCTCAAGAGGATGGAGGGCTTGCACATGTTCTTCAGAGCCACACTCTATGCACTTGATGGACACATTACAGTCCCTTGCAAAATGTTCTGTAGAAGCACAGCACCTGAAACATACCCTAAATGTCTTTAAAAGCTCCTTGCGCTCTTCCAGAGGCTTTTTCCTAAAGCCGATACATTTATTGAGGGGGTGTGGCTTCTTGTGTATGGGACACTCTCTGTTAGGGTTTTCAATCTTCCTACTCTGTTTGTTCGTGGCCAGAACTGTGGTAGGAGTGGGAAGGATGTCAGTCTTTTTCACGGACACTGGGCCTCTATGGTTTCTGTAGTTGCCCTGAAGACTGGTACTCTTAGGAAAGGGTGAGAAGAGGCTGTACTCACCGTAGGAAAAACTTGGATCGTTCTTGGTCTCTGCAATTTCCCTGATGAATTCACAGAAGAAACAGAATGGAGGGAAGGAAACCTTGTTCTCTCTTTTGTATGATGACCCTAGTGCAGTCCATTTCTCTTGCAAACCATACGGGAGCTTGGAGACAATTGGGTTTACCCCTCTTGAAGTGTCAAGGTAACTGAGTCCAGGTAGTTTTGGGTCTGTCTTGGCTAGCTGAAGCTCAAGGAGAAGGTCACTCAGTCTCTGGAACTCCTTGTTGTCCTTACCGGATATCTTTGGGAAAGTTTCCAGACGCATGAACAAAGCATTTTCTATAGCTTCTGGACTGCCATAACTTTGCTCTAGTCGCTCCCATGCAGCTGTGAGGCCTGCAGTAGGATTGTCCATGAAAACCGATCTTAATGGCTTAACACGTGCAGCAGATAGAGGACCAAGCCATTTGATCAGCAGATTCAATTCTTGATCAGCTGTAATGCCAATATTGCTGATTGTAGTTCTGAAGGCACATTTCCAACTTCTGTAGTTCTCAGGTTGGTCATCAAAACTTGTAAGACCAGTCTTTGTGAGCTCTCTGCGAAGCATGTACCTCACAAACTCTTCTGTCTCAGTTGTCTCCGCCTTTATGTGAGATGCTGTTGGCTGTATGGTGCTGATTGCGTTATCTTTGACATTGTTGTTAAAGGACACAGGGAAATATGGTGCAGCAGATGCATCCAGGTTAGTTACTTGCTTGAAGTCAGTTGTTCCAATGGTACGTTGATTCAAGGCTGTACCGATGACTGGAGATTGATGACTTGCTTGAAGCTTGCGCTGATGCTCTGTGACGTATGAAGGCAGGCAAGGTAGGCAGGTAGGAAATGCAGTGGAGTGATTTTGAGTGCAGGAAGTTGCTGGAACCTCTTTAACTTGAAGCTGTGAAGGAGTCTCTATGTAGTCGGGAGCATTGGAGACAATGGAGTGTGCACTGCAGTGGCTTAGGACATAGTCTTTAGTGCGTTTGAGGGGTCCTTCCATATCTGCTATGTTTAGGTTAATGCTGTCTTTCTCACTTGCACCTTTGTCTGCACTGATAGCTTGCTGTAGGACCCTTAGCTTTGCCATAGCTGCGTCATGTTTACACTGTTCATTTAAGGTTTCCATTGTTGCTCTTTGACGTGCTGACTGAGCTTCCGAGTCTGCTCTCTGAGCTTCCAACTCTGCTCTTTGACGTGCTGACTGCGCTTCCGACTCTGCTCTCTGACATGCTGACTGCGCTTCGAACTCTGCTCTTTCACGTGCTGACTGCGCTTCCGACTCTGCTCTCTGAGCTTCCAACTCTGCTCTTTGACGTGCTGACTGCGCTTCCGACTCTGCTCTTTGACGTGCTGACTGCGCTTCCAACTCTGCTCTTTGACGTGCTGACTGCGCTTACAACTCTGCCCTTTGAGCTTCCAACTCTGCTCTTTTTTCTGCATATGCCACCTGCACTTTGCTGGCTTCCACTTCAGCGCGGGCATTAATAAGTCGCTCACTGAGTGTTGAGTATCTTGAACTATGGGATCTTGACGAGTTTTTAGAACGTCTGGTGGAAACAGATCTGTGAGATGCAGTGTCCTGTAACAGCTTTATTTTTGCTTCTGCCTTTAATCTGGTTTGCTGGATAAAACAGTTTCTTTCAATATTGAGAGCATTGACACGCTTTAATTGCATCATGGCATTTTCTGACTTCATGTTTTGTAAGACATTAGTGAATTTGATGCTGTTAAGCTGATAAAGCTCATATGAGGCAGAAAGTTGTTTAATGGCGCCCTCTAGTGTCAGTAGTTCACGTTCAACAGACACTGTATTGGCTTCAGCAAGGATTTTCTCCCAGACTAATTCCAAGCTATTTGACAATTCAGTCCTTGAAGCTTCATAATTCTCCATTACTTTCCAAGTGGGTTTAACTGAGCGTTTGGGTAACTCAGTTTCTTCAGGAACTTGTGAGGAGGTAGATGTGAGTTCACATGCAGAAGCTTGGTCACTCATGATAGCAGACTGACTGTGAAAGCAGGCAGGATCTGTGTGCTGAAATATGACACCAAGCAGACAAACTCAAGCTATAAGGCTGCCATGTGCTGCTCTGTCCCTTCTGTCTTGCTATGAGGGCAGTAAATCTTGTCTGTATCAGTACTGACATGCAGAAATCTTGTAATTAGGCTGTGAAACTCTGTTTTTCTACTGTTCTGTCTCAATTACAAAGCAATAAATTTCATCTCCAGGTTTAAGTAGGCCTTACACAAGCTGGTTTGATATTCATCCCTTGCATCGATACAGGCAGTTTAACTCAATGAATAAACTCACAGTTAGGACGACAGACGATGAATCCTTTCGAATGTTCCGTTTAATGATGGATATTCATAGGTAGAAAAACGTTGCAGTTGTAAGCCACATGTAAGATGTTTAGCATGGAAAAAATACAGGAGTAATGACCAGAATCAGGAAGTGGAGGAGATATATAAAGAACTACGGTGAGAGAGAGAGTTCAGCTAGAAAGAAAGGGACAGATCTTAAAGACACAGAGCAAGAATAATCACATAGTGTAACACAACAAGCAGCCCTCTTAGCTCGGGGTATTGCTACACTTAAAAAAAAAAAAGTAATTTTGCTGCGATTTTGCATTTTTACATTTTTTTGTCTGATTTGTTCTTGGGCAGATTAAAAAACACAAATTGCCGCAAAAACGCATTACATGCTTTCCTGCAGCTTCTCCATGGAAGTCTATTGCACAAAAAAAACTGATTAGCACCGTTTTGCGTTAAAAAAAAAAAAGTCCTTGCCCTTTCCAAATACGCAGCAGCTGAAAAAATCATGGATGTGAACCAGTGTTAATTTAGTCGACTAAAACCGACTAAAACATTTTAGTCGACTAATTCAATACCATTTAAGTCGACTAAAATAGGACTAAAACAATGGAGATGACTAAAATACGACTAAAATGGCATTTTAGTCCAAACACTAAAATGGGACTAAAACTAAAATGCCATTTTAGTCAAAAGACTAATGCCGCGTACACACGACCGTTTTTCATGACGAGAAAAAAATGCAATTTTTTAAATTGGTCATTAAAAACGATCGTGTGTGGGCTCCAGAGCATTTTTCGCAACGTGAAAAATGGCCATTAAAAATTTCGAACACGCTCTATGTTTTTCTCGTCGTTTTTCACGTCGTCGTTTTTCTCGTCATGAAAAACGTCCGTGTGTGGGCTTTAACGATGTGAAAAATATGCGCATTGCTCAGAAGCAAGTTATGAGACGGGAGCGCTCGTTTTGGTAAAACTAGCGTTCATAATGGAGATAGCACATTCGTCACGCTGTAACGGACTGAAAAGCGCGAATCTCACCAAACTTTTACTAACACGAGGATCAGCAAAAGCAGCCCAAAGGGTGGCGCCATCCGAATGGAACTTCCCCTTTATAGTACCGTTGTACGTGTTGTACATCACCGCGCTTTGCTCGAGCGTTTTTTTTTTCATGATAGTGTGTAGGCAAGGCAGGCTTGAGAGGAATCACGTCGAGAAAAATTTTGTTTTTTTCAATGACATTAAAAACGGCCGTGTGTACGCGGCATAAGACTAAAACTAAATTGAAATTTGATGCTAATATTAACACTGGTCTGTAGTGCTGTAATGTTCATACCTCAATACCATAAATAATAACATATTCGATTTTTCACTCCAGCCGTATATAATGAGTTTGGAAATTGTAGAGAAATGCTTAAATAATGCATTACAATTTAACTAATCCCATTAGATTTTAGATGAATAAAATTAGTTTTAGTCTAATAAATTGATTTTAGTAGACTAAAATGTCCTGGAGATTTAGTCGACTAAATACGACTAAGACTAAAACAATTGCAGAAGACTAAAATGGGACTAAAACTAAAATGCCATTTTAGTCCCAAGACTAAAACCCTGTACACACGATCGGATTTCCTATGGTTTTTTTAACCGATGGATTTTTCCATCGGAAAACCGATGAAGCTGACTTTCATCGGTCTTGCCCACACACCATCAGTCAAAAAACCGACCGTTCCAAACGCGGTGACGTAAAACACTCCGATGAGCCGAGAAAAATTAAGTTCAATGCTTCTGAGCATGCGTCGACTTGATTCTGAGCATGCGTGGGTTTTTTATCTGATGGAGTTCCCCACAGACGATAGTAATTTGCTATCGGTTTTTTAACCATCGGATACATTTAAAACATGTTCTATTTTTAAACACTGATGGAAAAAAGACCGATGGGGCCCATACACGATCGGTTTGTCCGATGTAAAAAGTCCAACGAACTGTTTTCATCGGTAAAACCTATCGTGTGTACACGGCTTGAAGCCTCGTACACACGGCCGGTTTTCTCGTCAAGAAACGACAAGAAAACTTGCCGGCAGAGCTTTCTTGCCGAGAAAACCGGCCGTGTGTACGAGGCTTTCAGGTTTCTCGTCAGGAAAACTGGCCAGAATCTCAACGAGAAAAATAGAGAACCTGGCCTGCTCTCTGTTTTCTTGTCGGGCTTCTCGTTGGCCTGTTTCCCGACGAGAAACCCGCGAGTGTGTACGCTTACCTGTCGCCGTTGAAACCCGCGCATGCTCGAAAAGACTTTGACGCATGCGCGGTAGCTTCCTAGGCATAGGTAGGGTGTAGCAAGATGGCGGCGGCGGCATCGAATGTGACGAGCGCACGCTCGTTGTAGTCGATGACGTCACCGCGTTCGTGCCATTCAAAAGAACGGCGGTTCTTTTGAATCGAGCGTGTGTGAGATTCTCGGCCATGTGTACGAGGCCTAATGGCGCGTTTTTAATGTCATTTTCAAAAACGATGTTTTTCTCGACGTGATTTTCCTTGTTTCCTCTCAAGCCTGCCTTGCCTACACACGTTCATTAAAAAAAATGCTCGAGGAAAGCGCGGTGACGTACAACACGTACAACGGTACTATAAAGGGGAAGTTCAGTTCGGATGGCGCCACCCTTCATGTTAGTAAAGCTTGTTGAGCGACGATTCGCGCTTTTCAGCCTCGTGCTTTTCAGTCCGTTACAGCGTGACGAATGTGCTATCTCCATTACGAACTCTAGTTTTACCAGAACGAGCGCTCGTACCACATACTTGATTCTGAGCATGCGCATTTTTTTTCCCCTCGTAAAAGCATACACACTACCGTTTTTCACGTCGTTAAAAAAAAAAACGACGTGAAAAACGACGTGGAAAAAATAGAGCAGGTTCTCATTTTTTTAGGCCATTTTTCACGTCTGTAAAAATGCTCTGGAGCCCACACACGATCGTTTTTAATGCACAATTTTAAAAAATGGCATTTTTAACGACGTGAAAAACGATCGTGTGTACACGGCATAAGACTAAAACTAAATCGAAATTTGCTGCCAAAATGAACACTGATGTGAAGGTGTCCCATAGGAATCCATGTAAATGAACTGTAGTGTGTTTCTGCAAAAAGCACCAAAAAACACAAAGGTGTGACCCGGGCCTGAGATGTTTAGTAACATAATGGGGGTTAAAAAAAAAAAAAATAGTACAAAAAAGAACAAATCGCTACTGTAAGTGCCGGTTCACACTGGGGCAACACGACTTCCAGCGTGACTTTTCAAGGCAACTTGGAGACGACTTCAGCGTGACTTCAGCGCTACTTGGAGCGACTTACAACGCGACTTCAAGTCGCCTCCAGGACAGGCGACTTTGCCAGTGGCCAATCACATAATTATCTGCTCTGTGGGAGGGGGGGGGGGTTTGCCTTAGAAAACAATTTTCACTTCCTGGAAAGTTGCTTCAGTTAAGACATGATCCGACTTTGGAGGCGACTTCCATTGAAATCAATGGGTACAAGTCGCCTAGAAGTCGCCTTGAAGTAGTACAGGAACCTTTTCTGAAGTCGGAGCGACTTCTGTAGTGTGCATTAAGACGACTCTCATTGACTAACATGTAATTTCTCATGTCGCGCGACTTGGGGCGACACAAGTCGGATCCCAAGTCGCGGTAGTGTAAACCGGCCCTTAGGGGTTAATTTTTTACCGTGGGACAGTGAAAGTAATATTTACAGTAGTGAATTGCTCTTTTTGTACTATAAAGGGATACGTTTTTATTTATTTTTTTAACCCAATTATGTTACCGGCCGATTAATCGATTATGAAAATAGTAATCAATTAATTTCATAATCAATTAGTTGACGATAAATCGATTAGTTGTTTCGGCCCTTGGTGCACACAAAGCAGATATCGATATCCGAGGAATATGTTGCAAATGAAACTTTTGAGGTCAGCCTTCATTTACTGAAAAGAAACAACTATTACAACTCTTAATAAAACTTTGAACACAGAAATGATGTTGGGGGGGGGGGGGAGGGGGGCAGCGCCACCTTTTTATTTTCAGCAGTATTTACGGAGAGCGGTTTACCAAATTAATGAGCTGTGTCTGTAATTATGGAGATAAATAAGTATCAAGGTTGAAGAAGACGTAGCGACTCGCAGAACGGCACCTTTATTTCATGTAGAATTAACCAAGCCATGGACCCGTGTAATGCTGATATACCGGGTGGACGACACGCGTTAGTGGAGGGGATGAATCACTTGTGAAGGGTGACTTGGAAGTCATTTTTTCTTACTACTATATAAGGGTAATGCATCTATTGCCATTACACACAATGCAGTTTGATCCAACAATGAACCCTCCCCCCGAGATTAAAACCATCTGTAGATTAAGGTGACCAGATTTTTAAAATGAAATCCGGGGACATATTTTGTTTTTACTAGTAATGGCGGCAATCAGCGAATCTCTGCCCCTTGGCCACCCGCCTCACAGCCTGTCAAGTATTAAGCCTCGTACACACGGTCGGACTTCCATCGGACTTTTCCCTGGATTTTTGTCCGAACGGAGTTGGTTGGGAACACCCATAGCATACACACCACAGGACTTTTCTGCAAACTTTCCCAAAACTTTTTGCAACATCACGTGGATTTTCTGCTCTTTTCTGCTCTTTACCGCCACCCTTTGGTCAAATTCTGCTATTGTTGGTTGATTTTAACATTAGTTGTTTTGTCCATCGGACAAAAGTCCGATGGTTTTCTGTACACACGGTCGGACTTTGCTCCATCGGACTTTTGTTGGCCAAAAGTTTGTCCGTTTGCAGACCCAACTTTTGTCCGATGAAAACAAACAAAAAAAAAAGTTTGTCTGATGGAGCGTACACACGGGTCGGATTGTTGGTCCAACTTGCTCAAAATGAAGTTTGTTGGCCAAAAGTCCGACCGTGTGTACGAGGCATTACTCTCCGGGACCCCCGGCTACTACTGGGTGGGGAGCGGAGGAAGATCACTCCCCCGAGGAAGGCAAGGAGATAAGCAGGCAGGTGGCTGGCCGGGACTTGAGCCATGGCAGAAGAACATGGGAGCGGAGATGGATGGGCACCCGAAACTGAAGAAATATTCCCTCCGCTCCGACCAGCACATGATCATCAGAAAGGGGCACAGATAATGGGAACAAAATACACCCCCTAAGCTAGTAGGAGTGGGGGGGGGGGTGCAATTCAGCTTTTTTTAAATTTATTCTGCACTGAATGACTTTGAAATTGCCCCAGCCCCTGTTCCAATCCAATCCGGGGACAAAACTGGGGACAGACTTGGTCCGGGAACAGTGTCCTCAATCCGGGGACTGTCCCTGGAAACCGGGGATGTCTGGTCACCCTACTGTAGATGTCATGGAAAGATTTAATCTGGCTCAGGCTTAAAGGGAACCCGCCATTTCCTTTTGAAAATGCTTGTTATCTGGCTGTCATCCTGATCCAACGGCTTCAACACTTTTTAAGTCCCTGACCCAAAAAGAATTCTGCAGATCAGAAATGTGGGAGAGATGTCGGGACTCCAAGTCTACTTATTCCGAGTCAGAGATGATCAACCAGACAGCCAGGGAAGAAGCTTTATCAGAAGGAACGATCTGACTGCACTTGCTGAATGCTTGTTCCAGGGTGGTAACCTTTTTATTTTTTTTATTTTTGTAAAATCTTTTTTTAATTGAAAAATAAGTTTGGTCTTAGAGACTGGAGAATTCACTACAGGCACCACCTCCCTTAACCACTTAAGCCCCGGACCATTTGGCTGGCCAAAGACCAGGCCACTTTTTGCGATTCGGCACTGCGTCGCTTTACCCGACAATTGCGCGGTCGTGCGACGTGGCTCCCAAACAAAATTGACGTCCTTTTTTGCCCACAAATAGAGCTTTCTTTTGGTGGTATTTGATCACCTCTGCGGTTTTTATTTTTTGCGCTATAAACAAAAATAGAGCGACAATTTTGAAAAAAAATTAATATTTTTTACTTTTTGCTATAATAAATATCCCCAAAAAATATATAAAAAAAATAATTTATTTCTCAGTTTAGATACGTATTCTTCTACATATTTTTGGTTAAAAAAAAATTGCAATAAGCGTATATTGATTGGTTTGCGCAAAAGTTATAGCGTCTACAAAATGGGGGATAGATTTATAGCATTTTTATTAATATTTTTTTTTTTTACTAGTAATGGCGGCGATCAGCGATTTTTATCATGACTGCGACATTATGGCGGACACTTTTGACACCATTTTGGGACCATTGTCATTTTTACAGCGATGAGTGCTATAAAAATACACTGATTACTGTAAAAAATTACACTGGCAGGGAAGGGGTTAACCTGTAGGGGGCGCTGAAGGGGTTAAGTGTGACCTAGGGAGTGATTCTAAAGCCTCGTACACACGAACGAGTTTCTCGGCAAAAACCAGCAAGAAACTTGCTGGCAGAGATTTCTTGCCGAGAAATTCGTTCGTGTGTATGGTTTCTTGTCAAGAAAACCGACAAGAATCTCGACGAGAAAATTGTGTGTGTGTACACTTATCTTTTCGCCGGGAAGCCCGCGCATGCTCGAAAAGACTTTGACGCATGCGCGGTAGCTTCCTAGGCATAGGTAGGGTGAACAAAGATGGCGGCGACGGCATCGAATGTGACGAGCGCATGCTCGTCGTATTCGATGACGTCACTGCGTTCGCTCCATTCAAAGAACCGCGGGTTCTTTGAAAGGAGCGTGTGTACACTCGGCCGGGACAATTTTCTTGTCCAAGAATCTCGGCCGTGTGTACGAGGCATAACTGTTAGGGGGCGTGGCTACGAGTGACACGTCACTGATCTCTGTTCCCGATGAGAGGGAGCATTCGATCAGTGACATGTCACTAGGAAGAACGGGGAAATGTTGTGTTTACACTGACATCTCCCCGTTCTTCAGCTTCGTGACATGATTGCGGGACACCGGCGGACATCGAGTCCGCGGGTCCCGCAGGCACGGTCACGGAGCTTGCGACAGGGCAGCGCGGTGCGCGACCACGCGGCGGCAAATTAAAGGGGACGTACCTGTACGCCTATTTGCTCAGCCGTGCCGTTCTGTCGACGTAAAGGATCGTGCGGCGGTCCTTAATCGGTTAAATAAATTCAAAGAAATACCATGTAACAAATGGGAGATTTGAGGTGCAAGGAAATCAACTGAAATTGATATTACAAAATTAAATTTTTTATTAAACAAGCATTGTTAAAAGGAAAAAAAAATATTTTTATAAAAACCAGAGCAAGAAAAGCCCTGTAGTCACAATACAAAAGAATGGTTGCCTCTACATGTTTCACCACAAACGTGGCTTCTTCTGGAACTTTTGTAGGACTTTAGTACAGTATCACCCTTAACATGATGAAGGTTCCAGTCCTCCGGGCCCGCCAAGAGGTCCAGTGAGGTGTCTGTGTGCCATAAATTAGGGGGGAACAATTACCCTGCAATCACACCCTGGTATGATAAGAAGTTAACAAATGAATAGGCTGATAATTATATCACCCCCAGAGCGTCTATTTCATACACTGGTTGTAAGCTTCCAAGTGGAATTGTGCCATCTGAGCACTTCCTTCTTTGAAGATAACGGTATTCCCTTGCTTAGTATTCAATATGATACCATTAAGCCAGGAAAGATCAATATAAATGGTCTATCCCAAGGGAGTAACCTTTTTAAACTTGGATTAGGAATCCTGCAGTTACCATACAGGGAGATCGGCCTGCAGGATTCCTAATGGACATTTAAATATTGCATATCATCCCATAATGTTACGAGCTCTTACTGACATCTGTAGCTGCAGGTATTGTGGAGTAATTTATCCTCAAAGCTTACAGCATAAGCACTGACGTCCTTCAAGTGATTCACTCTCAGCAGCTCACCCTTCTTGCCTCCTCCAAGCAGTGTCTCAGTAGCTAAGCTCACCCTTGCACCACCCTCCCTCCCCCAAGGACTAAGGACCGGTTCACACTAGTGCGATTTCAGATGCGATTCGAATCACACAGAATCACATGACAACGGAAATCACATTGTTTTCAGTGGTGCTCATTCATATCAATGCAACTCAGCATGGTGCAATTTTGGAAAAAGGCCCTGTAGTATTCTGCTGCAATTCCAGCACGATTTTAACCCCATAGAATATGCAATCCACATCCAACCAAGTTGCAAATAAGCAGCACTACATAATTGCACTGGAAATCAGATCAAAATCAGATCACAGTAGTGTGAACCTAGCCTAACTCAGCAGGTCTGCTCACCCTGCTCCCTCTCCCAACAGTATCTCAACAGCTCAGCTCACCCTGCTCCCCTCTCCCAGCAGTATCTCAACAGCTCTGCTCTCCTTGCTCCCTCTTCCAGCAGTGTCTCAGCAGTTCAGCTCACCCTGCTCCCCTCTCCCAGCAGTATCTCAGCAGCTCAGCTCACCCTGCTCCCCTCTTTGAGCAGTGACCTAGCAGCTTTCCTCCCCTTCTCAGCAGTGTCTTGGCAGCTCAGCTCACCCTGCTCCTCTCTCCCAGCAATATCTCAACACATCTGCTAACCTTGCTCCTTCTTCCAACAGTGTCTCAGCAGCTCAGCTCCCCCTGCTCCCCCCTTTGAGCAGTGACCTAGCAGCTTTCCTCCCCCCTCTCAGCAGTGTCTCGGCAGCTCAGCTCACCCTGCTCCCCTGTCCCAGCAGTATCTCAACAGCTCAGCTCACCCTGCTCCCCTCTCCCATCAGTATCTCAACACATCTGCTAACCTTGCTCCTTCTTCCAGCAGTGTCTCAGCAGCTCAGCTCACCCTGCTGCCCCCTTTGAGCAGTGATCTAGCAGCTTTCCTCTGCCTCTCAACAGTGTCTCGGCAGCTCAGCTCACCCTGCTCCCCTCTCCCAGCAGTATCTTAACAGCTCTGCTCACCTTACTTCATCTTCCAGGGGTGTCTCAGCAGCTCAGCTCACCCTGCTCCCCCCTTTGAGCAGTGACCTAGCAGCTTCCTCCCCCCAGCAATATTTTGGCAGCACAGCTCACCCTGCTCCCGCTCCCTGCAGTATCTTAGCAGCTCAGCTCCCCCTGCTCCTCCTCCCAGCAGTGACTCAGCAGCTTTGCTCCCCACTTCCAGCAGTGATTTAGCAACTCACCTCCTCCCCCAGCAGCGACTTAGCTTTGCTCCCCCTGCCAGCAGTGGCTAGTCAGTTCAGTTCACCCTGCTGCCCCCCCCCCCCCAAAAAAAAGTGACTCCGCAGCTCAGCTCCCCCTGCTCCCCCTTTCAGCAGTGAATTCACAGGTTTGCTCCTCCCTCCCAGCAGTGATTTAAATGCTCTGCCCCAGACCCCCTTAAAACTTCTGCTCTCTGTTTACATTGAACAAAAAAAGGTTTTGGCAGTAGCTGAGCTTAAAAGAAGACCTGTCATGATAGTAGAATTCTGAAAATGCTAATATCCTGGCTTTAGTGTCAGTTCTCTGGCTTCAGTAATTTTTGGAGTCACTGACCCCATACCTCCCAACATTTTGAGATGGGAATGAGGGACACCTTCTACCAAACGTATGTAGGCATAGGACACGCCCCTGCCACACCCCCTTAAAAGGAGAATTAACAGAAAGAAAAGGTTAATTAAACCCTCTCATGCTTTTTTTTAACTACTATTATTCCTTTAATGGCTTTTAAAATGTACAAATGCAGCAATTTAGAAATCAGATGAAAGGTTTAGCACTGGGGAACACTTTTTGAAAGATAAAAAGTGCATTTTATATGCAACTATGCAGATCAGACCAAAATGAGGGACAAATGAGGAGGGAAGAGGGACAGAGGGACATTGCTCCGAATCAGGGACAGTTCCTTGAAATCCGGGACAGTTCCTTGAAATCCGGGACAGTTCCTTAAATCCGGGACAATTCCTTGAAAACCGGGACCGTTCCTTGAAATCGGCAGCAGTTCCTTGAAATCCGCGACAGTTCCTTGAAATCCGGGACAGTTCCTTGAAATCCGGGACAGTTCCTTGAAAACCGCGACAGTTCCTTGAAATCCGGGGCAGTTCCTTGAAATCCGGGACAGTTCCTTGAAATCCGGGGCAGTTCCTTGAAATCGGCAGCAGTTCCTTGAAATCCGCGGCAGTTCCTTGAAATCCACGGCAGTTCCTTGAAATTCGGGACAGTTCCTTGGAATCCGGGACAGTTCTTTAGAAATGCGGCACAGTTCCTTAGAAACACGGGACAGTTCCTCGAAACCCCGGGACTGTCCCTCAAAAAAACGGGACAGTCCCACAAAATCCGGGGCAGTTGGGAGCTATGCTGACCCTGATAAAGTTTGCAGATTAGGAGGTCCAAGTCCAGAATCTCCTGTCTGCTCCGTGTCATTGACCTCCAGGCAAGCAGCATTTCCAGCATCAGGTTAGCAATGGCGCCCCCTGTATTTCTCTTGCAGGCTTCCCTTTAATAATACAGAATTGCATTTATATTACAAATTGTGATATAATTTCCTTGTCCTGTCCCAAGCACGTCATTATCCACTGCGTCTGTTCCTACGCCCGCCGCTCTCTCCGGAGATTAGTTCCACGTTCTGACTGCGGAACCCTCACAGACGTTATGGCGACCTTCACAGCGCACAGCCGGGAAAGTCACAACGTACGGAAAGAGCTAATGCAATACAAACAGAGAGCGGCGGAGAGCCCAAGTGACACGGAGACTTAGGCAATCAGAAATGCTAATTTGCTTTGATGGTTCATTGTCCTTTATGGGGAATCTTCCGAGGACACCTTCACAATGAATTCAGCACGTCGGCTTCATTAGCATCTTGGAACGCAACTCTATAATGTGTTGCTAACAGATAACTTTTTTCAGGTGCCGTCAGTGATGTTAAAGGAAACCCGCCGTGGTAGAAATATCCGTGTGGATTTTTTTTTTTTTTTTGTAGCTTTTTTTAATTTTCTTTACTCTCTTTTGCTGGCTGCGGAGGATCTATTTTACAGCTTTTTTTTTTGTTATCATTAATGAATACCATACAAAGCACCACAAAATAAAACTTGGTTGGTATTCTCTAAAAGGGCCAGTACTGGAAGGTGGGTAGGGGGCGGAACCAAGGGATGGTGTTCGGGGGGTGGGTAGGGGGCGGAACCAAGGGATGGTGTTCGGGGGGTGGGTAGGGGGCGGAGGCAAGGGATGGTGTTTGGGGGTTGGGTAGGGGGCGGAACCAAGGGATGGTGTTCGGGGGGTGGGTAGGGGGCGGAACCAAGGGATGGTGTTCGGGGGGTGGGTAGGGGGTGGAACCAAGGGATGGTGTTCGGGCGGTGGGTAGGGGGCAGAACCAAGGGATGGTGTTCGGGGGGTGGGTAGGGGGCGGAACCAAGGGATGGTGTTCGGGGGGTGGGTAGGGGGTGGAACCAAGGGATGGTGTTCGGGGGGTGGGTAGGGGGCAGAACCAAGGGATGGTGTTCGGGGGGTGGGTAGGGGGCGGAACCAAGGGATGGTGTTCGGGGGTTGGGTAGGGGGCGGAACCAAGGGATGGTTTTCGGGGGGTGGGTAGGGGGCGGAACCAAGGGATGGTGTTCGGGGGTTGGGTAGGGGGCGGAGGCAAGTAGTGACTCAGAAGGGGGGAGTTCCTCTGAGAAAAAAAGCCCTGCTATTAGGACTAGATAATATTGTGTTAGAACTACATAACTCTTCCCTCTCCTCACCATAACAGGGGGAGGTGTTTTGTAATACATTGAGCTAGCAGGGAACAATGCTGATAACAGTCCAGAGACAGAGAACATGGGAAGTTATCAGCTCACAAGATTATAATACAGCCAGGGCTGGTGCAAGGATTTTTGACACCCTAGGCGAAACCTTATTTTGCCCCCCCGCAACCTCCTTGGCTCCACCCCTGCACCCACCCCCTTTGCCCTGCCCATTGTATACCCCACCTTTTAATGAAGTGCCCATCAAATGCAGCCTCACCAGCGCCACCCATCAAATGCAGCCTCACCAGCGCCACCCATCAAATGCAGCCTCACCAGCGCCCATCAAATGCAGCCTCACCAGGGCCCATCAAATGCAGCCTCACCAGGGCCCATCAAATGCAGCCTCACCAGCGCCCATCAAATGCAGCCTCACCAGCGCCCATCAAATGCAGCCTCACCAGCGCCCATCAAATGCAGCCTCACCAGCGCCCATCAAATGCAGCCTCACCAGGGCCCATCAAATGCAGCCTCACCAGGGCCCATCAAATGCAGCCTCACCAGCGCCCATCAAATGCAGCCTCACCAGCGCCCATCACATGCAGCCTCACCAGCGCCCATCAAATGCAGCCTCACCAGCGCCCATCAAATGCAGCCTCACCAGCGCCCATCAAATGCAGCCTCACCAGCGCCCATCAAATGCAGCCTCACCAGCGCCCATCAAATGCAGCCTCACCAGCGCCCATCAAATGCAGCCTCCCAGCGCCCATCAAATGCAGCCTCCCAGCGCCCATCAAATGCAGCCTCACCAGCGCCCCCCATCAAATGCAGCCTCACCAGCGCCACCCATCAAATGCAGCCTCACCAGCGCCACCCATCAAATGCAGCCTCACCAGCGCCTATAAAATGCAGCCTCACCAGAGCCCATCAAATGCAGCCTCACCAGCACCCATCAAATGCAGCCTCACCAGCACCCATCAAATGCAGCCTCACCAGCGCCCATCAAATGCAGCCTCACCAGCGCCCCCATCAAATGCAGCCTCACCAGCGCCCCCCATCAAATGCAGCCTCACAAGCGCCCCCCATCAAATGCAGCCTCACAAGCGCCCCCCATCAAATGCAGCCTCACCAGCGCCCCCCATCAAATGCAGCCTCACCAGCGCCACCCATCAAATGCAACCTCACCAGCGCCACCCATCAAATGCAGCCTCACCAGCGCCACCCATCAAATGCAGCCTCACCAGCGCCACCCATCAAATGCAGCCTCCCAGCACCCATCAAATGCAGTCTCCCAGCGCCCATCAAATGCAGCCTCACCAGCGCCCATCAAATGCAGCCTCACCAGCGCCCATCAAATGCAGCCTCACCAGCGCCCATCAAATGCAGCCTCACCAGCGCCCATCAATGAATGTTTGCTTGCTTCCATTCATTCGGGATTCGGGACACAGACACAGTCCTCCACCACCGCTGCGCCTCTGACACTATGTGCGAACGGAGCAGCGGCTGCCTGCTGAGACTTAGTTGCTTGCTGCAGAGAGAAGAAAGTAGGAACACCAGTGGCCGGGCGCCCCCTAGGCAGCAGTGCGCCCTAGGCGGCTGCCTAGTTTGCCTAGTGGTAGCACCGGCCCTGAATACAGCTATTTAAAAAAAAATGTTTGCACTTGTTGAAGAGATAAAAATAAAAAAGTTTCCAATGGTATCTTTAGCAGACCACAAGGGAGCAAATAGGAGAAATGTAATGTTAGAATTTACATATACTTTTATATTATCAGATAATAAATTCCAACAAACTGCAAGAAACACAAAATACTAATCTTATTTAAAATCCACTCAGCTCCTGCTGGGCATACAAGTAACAAGAGAACCATTTATTATAACAATGGTTCAGATAAAATAATTATATCTTTCAGAAATCAGTTACACTAAGAGGAACGCTTTGATCAATAATAGGACTTTGTCTTTGTCCAAAAAAATGAAACAATGAGCCCCGGCTGGAAATCTCATTCAGCCCAAATGAATTCTTTCTTTGTTTTATCAAATGATCACTTTGAAGCTCTGGAATTTTATTGACAGTTTCTTTGTGGATGGTGCAAGTAAGGCCTTTCTTTCTTTCCTGCAACCACGGGCGGTGTTGATGGGGAAATTCCTCCCGCTGAGCCAATTGTCTTCCCCTGGGGGCTATAACAGCCATTTTGCCTTAATAATCGCATGTAAATCCAACAGGCTGGTTGATCGATCGATCAACTTGGTACATTCAGCCTGCCCATACATGGTTTAAATCTCGGGCCGTTTCCTGCTGAACCGGCCAAGATTCGGACCATCTATTGAAGCCTAAACCCATAAGAGGAGTACAGTGATCAGGCATGGTGGGCTCAGTTCCTCCTAGGGCAGTGGTTCTCAACCTGGGGTCGGGACCACCTCGGGGGGTCGAATGACGATTTGCCAGGGGTCACCAAATCCTGGGCTGTTCCTGAAGCCCCCACCGATCTCCCAGCCTTTTCACAGCCGCCCCAGCTGGGCTGTTCCTGAAGCCGGCGGCCACCCACTCAGCCTCTTCGCAGCCGTCCATTCAGTTCACGGCATTGCTGGGGGACAGAGACTAGAGGTCAGCTGACTGGTGAGGAATGTGAAGTGGGAGGGGCTGGAGGAGACCCCATCTCCTAATTTCGGCATAGGTGTCACCAGGGCTTTTTTTCCTCAGACAATAAGTGCAGGAACTCCCCTTTTCCGAGTCACTTGTTTTCTCCGCCCCCTACCCACCTCCGAGCAACGTCCCTTGGTTCCATCCCCTACCCACCTCCCAGTACCGCCCCTTTTAGACAATACAGAACCAAGTATCATTTTGTTGTGCTAAGTAATTTGTATGGAATTTGTTTCCCCTTCAGCCAGCAACAATAGATCCCCCTAACAATGTACCACCCACAACAAAATACCCCCCCCCCCCCAGCAACAATAGACTCCCGGCAGCATCAACAGATTTCCACACAGCCAGCATTAATAGACTCTCTGGCAGCCATCAACAATAGACCCCTCCCCCAACAGTAGATCTCCTTCAGCAACAATAGACTCCCCTGCAAAAATAGATCCCCTCCAGCTAGAATAGATCCACCAGCAGTGAGCATCAATACCCCAGCACCCATTGCCATTACATACAGTCAGTCCAGGAGGTGCTGGAATTGCGTTCCCCCCGCGTTCCCGCTGAAAAAAAGCCCTGGGTGTCACTGCTGCGAGACACCACAGAGCTGGACACAGTGAAGCCACTGTGGGTAACACTACCTGTGATTAGAGTTGCCATTAAAAGTCCCCACTACAGTTCTCAGATCAGCAGATGACCTTGATCAAGAGTAGGGATGAGCTCGGTGTTCGAGTCGAACATAGGTTCAACTCGAACATAGGCTGTTCGCGAGCGTTCGGCGAACAACGAACAATTTGGGCCGTTCGCGCCAAATTCGAGTGACTGCGAACGGCCCACAATACACTGCGCCATCGCAGTGTAATCCCGGCGCTGTGATTGGCCAAGCATGCACTGTGACCCTGCATGCTTGGCCAATCACAGCGCCGGCAGCGAGGAGAGCAATGATTGGCCACAGGCAGGATGCCTGTGGCCAATTATAGCTGAGGGGGTTTAGTACACGCCCCACACTATAAAAGGCCGCCAGTGCGGCGGCCTCGTGTAGTGTGTTCCGGAGCAGGGAATGTGAAGGATAGGCAGGGACAGTGTCAAATCCATTCTTTGCTAAACCTTGTGTGTAGGGAGAGAGAAGGATAGGCAGGGAGAGTGTCAGTGTCATATACTTTGATAAACCTTGTGTGCAGGGAGAGAGAAGGATAGGCAGGGGACAGTGTCGGTGTCATTGTTGCTAAGCCTCCTGCACATTATACACCTGAACTTAGCCTGTATTGCTGCTTTTTCCTGGTGTGTTACACCAACAGGATTTTGCGGCACTTACAGCGGGCGGAGTGTGCCTCCTGACCATATTACACCTGAACTTAGCCTGTATTGCTGGTTTTCCCATTTCCCTGCAGGCCATTAGAATGTCTGGAAGGCAAACAAGGAGAGGCAGACAGTCAGGAGCCAATAAAAGAGGGCAAGCAGCTCTGTATCTAGAGACAACAGTGCTGGTCGTGGACGCGGTGCATCGCCATCAGCACGTGGCCATGGGACACGCTTGTCCTTCTTTTCGGCAGCTGGACGTGTTGAGCCGCATCATGCCGAAGACTTGGTAGAGTGGATGACCAAGCCCTCCTCATCCTCCTCATCCTCACTCACCCAGGCTCAGGGTACTGGCAAAGCAGCTGCCAAAGCGTCCTCTTCCCTGGTATCAATGTCATCATCAGTCACTCCTTCCCTAGACCAACCATGTCCTCCTGAGGAGTCCCCCGAACTGTTTGAGCACAGTGTTGGGTACATGCTCCAGGAGGATGCCCAGCGTTTCGAAGGGTCTGATGATGATACCCAGCTAGAGGAAGGCAGTAGCGTGAGAGCAGAGAGAGGGGATGCTCAAGAAGGACACCAATCTGGCAGTCATGTTCCAGCAGCTGCAGCATACTGCCAGATTTGCTCCAGTGATGAGCAGGGAGGGGATGATGAGGTCACTGACTCCACATGGGTGCCTAATAGGAGAGAGGAGGAGGAGGAGGATGAGGAGGAGGCACATCTCCAACGAGGCAGGATGCACTCGGGGGGCCAGCGTTAGGGCAGCACACTGACGGAATCACACCGCAGAGCTCCGCCTGTGCAGGGCGCTGCCTCTGCCCATTATTCAAAAAGTTCTTTGGTGTGGGCCTTTTTTGAGTCGAGTGCATCAGATCGCACAGCTGCTGTTTGCAACATATTGTCTCAAGCGTATATCGCGTGGCCAAAACATCACCCGCTTGGGCACCACATGCTTGACCAGACATATGTTGACCTGCCATGCAGCTCGTTGGCAAGCCTACCTTAAAGACCCACACCAAAGAACAAAGCGGACCTCTTCTTGCACCGCATCAGCTGGGATCTCCAACCCCACTATACCTTCAGTCCTCTCTGAAACCTGCTCTGAGAGGAATGAAGGTGTAGAATTAGGTGTGTCACAGCCAAGTACTTGCGGGCACTCTGCTAGCAGTACACCGACGTCCGATTCTAGCAGGCAAATTTCCCTGCCCCAGCTGCTGGACCGTCGAAAGAAGTTCACTCCCAGCCATCCACATGCCCAGCGGTTGAATGCTAGCTTGGCTAAATTGCTAGCGCTTCAACTGCTGCCTTTTCAGTTGGTAGACTCGGCACCCTTCCGTGAGTTTGTGCAATGTGCGGTTCCTCAGTGGCAGGTTCCCAAACGCCACTTTTTCTCATGGAAGGCGATTCGGCTCTCTACCGGCATGTGGAAGGCAATGTCTTGGCCTCGCTGGACAGGGCGGTCAGCGGTAAGGTGCATATTACCGCTGACTCATGATCCAGCAGGCATGGACAGGGACGTTACCTTTCTTTCACGGCCCATTGGGTCACTCTTTTGGCAGCTGGGAAGGATGCAGGACAAGGTGCAGTAGTGTTGGAGGTTGTTCCACCGCCACGCCTCCAAAATGCTACTACTGGTTGTGACACACCTCTGTCCTCCACCCCCTCCTCTTCTTCTTCCTCCGTGGCCTCTTCCTGTGCTTTGTCCTCGGAACCAGCGGTGCTCCGTAGGCGTTCAAGGGGCTACGCAAGTACGCAGGCAAAAAGATGCCATGCCGTGCTTGCGCTGGTGTGTTTGGGGGACAGGAGCCACACTGGGGCAGAGGTTCTGTCTGCTCTGCAGGGGCAGGCCGAGAGGTGGTTGACGCCACGCCAGCTTAAGCCAGGAATGGTAGTTTGCGACAATGGCACCAACCTCCTCTCCGCTCTCCGACAGGGACAACTGACCCATGTGCCCTGTGTGGCTCACGTCCTTAACCTGGTGGTGCAGCGGTTCTTGGGCAGGTACCCGGGCTTACAGGATGTCCTGAGGCAGGCCAGGAAAGTCTGTGTGCATTTCCGCAGATCTTATAATGCCAGTGCTCGCCTGGCTGAGCTGCAAAAGGAGTTGAACCTGCACAAGAACCGCCTTATATGTGACATGCCCACCATGTGGAACTCAACGTTGGCCATGCTGCAGCGGCTGCACAAGCAGCAGAGGGCCATCAATGAGTACCTGTGCGACTACGGCACCAGGACAGGGTCAGGGGAGCTCGGGTTTTTTTCACCACGCCAGTGGGGCATGATCAGGGATGCATGCACTATCCTGGCACCATTTGAGGTGGCCACGAGGATGGTGAGCAGTGACAGTGCATGCATCAGTGACACTGTACCTCTTGTCCACCTGTTGGAACATACGTTGCGTGGAATAATGGACAGGGCACTTGAGGCAGAACAGAGGCAGGAAGAGGAGGACTTCCTTGCCTCTCAAGGCCCCCTTTACCCAGACAGTGTTCCTTCTGTCCCACCCATCGCACAGGAAGAAGAGGAGGAGGAGGAGGAGGATTGTGTCAGCATGGAGGTGGAGCCTGGCACTCAGCATCATCAGCAGCAGTCTTTTAGGGATGATTTACAGTCCCAAGAAACCAGTGGACTTGTACATGGCTGGGAGGAGGTGGCTGCGGATCATGTCGTCCTTAGTGACCCAGAGGACTCCGGACCGAATGCCTCAGCTAACCTACGCTGCATGGCCTCCCTGATCCTGCAAAGTCTGCGGAAGGATCCTCGTATTCTTCGGATCAAGGAGAGGGACCATTACTCGCTGGCCACTCTCCTTGATCCACGGTACAAGGGTAAGGTTTCGGACCTTATCTTACCGTCGCAGAGGGAGCAGAGGATGAGACAACCCCCGGGAGGCCTTGCAGAAAGGTCTGTGCAATACGTTCCCAGAGACTGGGAGGTTACAAACTCCTGGTCCTGGACAACGAGTTGCTGAGGCTTCGGTCAGTCAAAGAAGGAGCGGTGGGGAAGGTGGCCGTCTGACCGATGCGTTCAGACAATTCTTTAGTCCGCAGCCCCAAGGTATGATCGGTTCCAGCAACCATCGCCAGCGTCTGATATACATGGTGCAGGAATACCTAGGGGCAAGGTCAGACTTGGACACCTTCCCCACCGAAAATCCTCTGGCTTACTGGGTCTTGAGGATGGATCACTGGCCAGAGCTTGCACAGTATGCAATTGAGCTACTGGCCTGTCCTGCATCCAGCATTCTTTCAGAACGCACATTCAGTGCTGCTGGAGGATTCGTCACGGATCACAGGGTGCGCCTGTCCACCGACTCTGTTGATCGACTGACCTTCATAAAGATGAACCAGTCTTGGATCACCACCAGCTACCAAACACCTGAAGCTGATATAACAGACTAATTTATTTTCAAATGTCACATCCCTTCAAGACTAATGCTGATGCTGAGAGACTGTCCTGTTATGTTGACTGACTATCCTCCTCCTCCTCAATGATCCGATTGATGATGATAGCTTGGAAGAACATTTTTGTTTCTGGGTGCCACCACCAGTGGCTAAGGCCCAATTTTTCAGCCCCTGTTTAACAGGGGCGTGTAATTACAATTTTTGATGCAATACTTTGCAACAGGGCTCATTGCTGTGCTCCAAGTACAGTATCTGTGAGGGGTTGCAGTGTTGTGGCACCAGTGCCTAAGGCCCAATTTTTCAGCCCCTGTTCAACAGGGGCATGCAATTACAATTCTTGATCTAATAATTCACAGCAGGGCCCATTCATGTGCCCACCAAGAGTAACTGTGAGGGCTCACAGTGTTGTGGCAACACCAACATGTAAGGGGCAAATTTCAGTATATACGGCAGGTCCCTACTTTCAAACATCCAACTTACAAACAACTCCTCCTTGCAAACGGAAGGATACAACAGGAAGTGAGAGGAAATCTACCCCTAGGAAGGCAAATTCTCTCCTGTAAGAGTTAATATGGGGAAAAAAGTGTCTCCTCTCCACTGATGCTTTATCACCAATTCTTGTTTTAATAAAAACCTCAAATTTTCAAAAAACATTTGTCATTAGGACGGAAAGTGAGGTGAACTGTTCTGAACAGGTGCACAGACAGCAAAACAAATGTTACAGGGGTGATAACCCTTCCCTATGTTTTCCAAAAAGCTTAAAAATAGATTTTTTGGCTGGAGCTACACTTAAACAATGTACCTGTTCAAAATTACAAACAGATTCTACATAAGAACAAACCTACAGTCCCTGTCTTGTATGCACCGCCTGTATACGGCTGTTCAGAGTATATAGGGCCTTTTTTATTTTGTGTGCGGGGTTCCCCTTAATATCCATACAAGGCCCAAAGGGGCTGGTAATGGGCTGGGGTAGGGGGGGGGGGTTTGATGGGGTAGCTATGCCATTTTTCTTAAAGATTTTCATCCATATTACCGGGACCAGACATTACATTAAAGCCGCAAGCAGTTTTAAATGGCTTTTTTTCCTTTAGAAATTTAATTTTGTGCAGGGACAGTTCTAAACACGGGAAACACGTGGCACTTCACAGGCATACTTTAGACACCCCCCAGGTACGATATTTAAAGGAATATTTGACTTTTTTTTTTTCACTTTCTGCATCATTAAAATGACTGCTCCCGGAAAACGTCCGTTTTTAAAACTTTTTTTTGGATTGATACATGTCCCCTGGTGCAGAACCCGGGTTCCCAAACCCTTTTTAGGACAATAACATGCATATTAGTCGTTATAATTAGCACTTTAGATTTCGAACGTTCGCATCCATTGTATTTAATAGGGTTCTAAAGTTTGTGCAAACTTTCGGTCCGTTCGCGGGTTCTGGTGCGAACCGAACCCGGGGGTGTTTGGCTCATCACTAATCAAGAGCACCTAAGTTGGCTGATCAGCAGAACTGCCCCCCAGCACTGCCACTGATCCCTCCCTCCACCAGCACTGCCACTGATCCCGCCCTCCACCAGCACTGCCCCTGATCCCTCCCTCCACCAGCACTGCCACTGATCCCACCCTCCACCAGCACTGCCACTGATCCCTCCCTCCACCACTTCTGCCCATTGAAATCAATGGGCACCGCGGCTATACCGCTGGCAATGCGCTGCTGCAGCAGCGCTTTGCGGTGGTTTTAACCCTTTCTCGGCCGCTAGCGGGGGTAAAAGCTTACCCGCTAGCGGCCGAATAGCACCGCAAAATTTACGATAAAGCGCCGCTAAAAATAGCGGCGCTTTACCGTCTATGCCGCCGACGCCCCAGTGTGAAAGGGGCCTAAGAGAAGGAATCAAAAAATAGAGAATACATGGAAGGGAGAGGAAAAGAGGGGGAGGAACAAAGAAAAAGGGTGAGAAAGAATAAGAGAAAGAAGAAAGACCGCTAGAGGGAGGGATGGGGGGGGGGGGGGAAAGACAAGAAATTAGGATAGAGAGAGATAAAAGGGAAAGAAAGGAGAACAAAGGGAAAGAGTGGTGCATCCTAAAATGTACCATAAGGGGTTTTAATATTGTACAAGTGGAAGGGACTCAGGGAGGGCTAAATGTCCGTGGGTTAGGGTTAGGGGCATGGCCGCCATCAAATTATTATTATTTTTTTTAATTTTTTTTTGTAAGGGGTCCAGAGGTCCCCAGAGGCCCGGATGGCAACCCCCCGACCTCAATAATTCGCCTCGGCAGCACCCCCTGCCTCCCCGCTTCTCAATTTACAGCAGCAGCACCCCCTCCCCCCGGTTATCTGCTTCAGAGGGCCCATGCCTGAAGCTGTGTAAGGGGCCCAAAATTACTGATGGCAGCCCTGGTTAGGGGCGAAAGTTACCTGCCTTGCCTTGGGTGCTGACAACCCACGCTACCAAAATTTTACTGTTAGGGGTCCCCACAACTTGGGAAATTTTATCAAGGGGTCACGGCACTAGTGAGGTTGAGAACCACTGTCCTAGGGTCTGGTTATTTTCCCCACGTTCAAAGTCATTCTGCCATTAACTTGTGGACCTTCAGTCATTTTTTCATCTTTGCATCTAAAAAAAAATTTCTGCCCTTGTTGTTGTTTTAACTTTGGATAGTAAAACATTTTTTTTCTGCCAGTAAATCCCTTATACAGCCCACTTCCTGTTTCCTGTCTGGTCATTAGCTTAGGCTTATGACATCATGCACAGCTCTCTCTCTCACTCTCTCTCTCTCTCGAGGGAGAGAGAGAGAGAGAGAGAGAGAGAGAGTTTGCCAAGAAGGGAGGGGGGGATGAGTCATAAAAAAAACAAAAAACGATTTAACACATAATTATTGACATACATAAATCATCATACATTAACATCACATTCATTTTGATCTAGTATCCCCCCAACCAAAAAACTCATTTTTTTTCCTCCTTTCCCCCCCTCCCTTCCCTCCCCTTAATTAAATCCCCCCCCCCTCCATCCCCACCATTGATAAACCTTCACGCTCCCCCCCAAAAAAAGAGGGGGGTGAGTCATAAGAGGGCCAATGAGAGCCGCAGAGCTGAAGGTGTGCCTTTGTGTAATCCAGGAGGTGAACATGCAGCAGCTTCAGCTGCCCACGGTTAAAAAGACTGCAGCCAGACTCAGTGGAGGGAGATTTCTGCAGCATATTTGGCAAGTACAGAATCACGAGTATATATAAAATAATATGCAAAGTGGTTGGAGGGAAGCTTCAGAATGGCAGAGATGGGTTTTTTTTGCAAATTATGTGAGCAGACTGCAGTTCCTCTTTAACCACTTCATCTCCAGAAGACTTACCCCCCCCCCCCTTCATGACCAGGCCATTTTTTTGCGATATGGCACTGGGTCGCTTTCACTGACAGTTGCGCGGTCATGTGACGCTGTACCCAAATAAAAATTGATGTCCCTTTTTTCCCACAAATAGAGCTTTCTTTTGGTGGGATTTGTTTTCAATTTCTTTTTATTTATCTTTTTCAATTACAAACAAAACTTTCACATTTATACAAGATTCTTTTACATATACATTATTCCCATTGGTTATTTATTTATACCGAATCTTGATATTTAGCATTTACCGTATATACTCGAGTATAAGCCGACCCGAATATAAGCCGAGGCACCTAATTTTACCACAAAAAACTGGGAAAACGTATTGACTCGAGTATAAGCCTAGGGTGTCCATCTGCATGCCTCACTGTGCCCATGCCTCACTTTGCCAATACCTCACTGTGCCCATGCCTCACTGTGTCCATGCCTCACTGTGCCCATGCCTCACTGTGCCCATGCCTCACTGTGCCCATGACTAGACTGACGTTTAACATGGGAGTCTATGGAAGGGGTGCCCAGCTTTGAAAAATCTGTGCTCCCCGGCCGTAGGTCCCCCTAGACAAAAAACTTTGCACACGTATAGAGGAGAAATGGGGCTACATGTGTACCAAGTTTGGTACGTCCGGCCGGTACCGGGTCCCCAAAGTCCAGGAGATCAGGCGCAAAAAGGTGACTCGAGTATAAGCCGAGGGGGGCATTTTCAGCACAAAAAAAATGTGCTGAAAAACTTGGCTTATACTCGAGTATATACAGTACTTATCGTTAAAAACATTATACCCTTCCTCATTCAACTAATCTTCCATATCCATTCATCCTAACATTCATTCACACACACAAAAAACAAAAAGGGAAATCGCTTCCCTTCCCTTCTTCTTACTTTTCCGTATATTCCCCCCCCCATCTCCCCCCCTACCATTTTCCATTTCATTAGTCTTTCCTCTTCGTATATCTCCTTATTTTCCATTTATATATATATTTTCATTCCTTCCGAGAGCAAAAATTCATCCCATTTTTGCCATATTTCCGGCATTTGACTGTTTATATATCCTTCTTCTCTTATCTGTCTTTCCATATATTGTATTTCGTTCATTTCACATATCCATTCTACTATATTTGGGCTTCTATTTTCTCTCCAATTGCGCGCTATTATTGTTCTCGCTGCTGTTGTCATATGATGAAAAATATATTTTTTAAATGCTCTTTTTTGAATCTGAGGTTAAGGATAACAAGGAAATATCTATGTTTGAGTTCATCTCAATTCCCGACACTTTCCAATATATTTCATGAATTTTTTCCCCAAAATTTCACACCAAACATTTTGGTGGTATTTGATCACCTCTGCGGCTTTTATTTTTTGTGCTATAAACAAAAAAAAAAGAGCGACAATTTTGAAAGAAAAAAAAAATATTTTTTACTTTCTGCTATAAAACATGTCCAATAAAAATGTAGCCAAAGGATTGCTCCTGAAAGTTATTGTGTTAAGTTACCGTATATACTGGAGTATAAGCCAAGTTTTTCAGCAGATTTTTTTGTGCTGAAAATGCCCCCCTCGGCTTATACTCAAGTCACCTTTTTGCGCCTGATCTCCCGGACTTTGGGGACATGGTACCGGCCGGTCATTGGTTCCCTGGACATGTAGCCCCACTCTTCCTCTACAAGTGTGCAAAGTCTGTTGCCCGGGGGACCTTCGGCCGGGGAGCACCGATTTTTCAAAGCCGGGCACCCCTTCCATTGACTACCATGTTAAACGGTAATTTCTCCAGTGATTTTGGGGACCCGGGAACCGAACGGTCGTAGGTCCTCTGGACCCGAAACTTGGCACACATGTAGCCCCATTTCTCCTCTACAAGTGTGCAAAGATTGTTGTCTGGGGGACCTACAACCGGGGAGCACCGATTTTTCAAATCCGGGCACCCCTTCCATAGACTCCCATGTTAAACATCAGTCTAGTCCTGGACACAGTGAGGCATGCAGATGGCCACCCTAGGCTTATATTCAAGTCAATACGTTTTCCCAGTTTTTTGTGGTAAAATTAGGTGCCTCGGCTTATATTCGGGTCAGCTTATACTCGAGTATATATGGTATGTATTGTTTATTAGTAAAGGGGTTTGGCTCCCTCTGGTGACCACTGAACGTTATCAGGATATTTCTTTCTCAGTTTAAGAGATGAACAGTAATGCATTGTGGGATGTGTAGTTGGATGAGGAAGTGACTCATATTATGTAAATCAGTTTGAGGACTACAGACCCACAGTGCCAAGCTGCGGACCCAGAATGCAAAGCGTCACCGAACAGCCTGCTGGGTAGCCAGATAAAAGGACAAGTAGGCCTCATTCTCTCGGCCTCTCTGGATGCCTTTCAACTGCCAGCAGGAGGTCTGTGTGGGTGGGTGTGTGACCTGGAGCGAGAGACTGTGGCCTGCAGCTGAGAGCTGGATCATCTGCCCCATGGGGGTACCGCTGCAAAAAAAAAAAAAAAATAAACAAATTTCTTCATCATATTGAGAGGGGTAGGGGTTTGGGACTTTAAATGAGACACCCTAGATAAATGTCCCCATCCCTATTCAATGTATGCAATAATGGGGAGGTTCGGGACTTTGAGTGAGGCACATAAGTGGAACAATGGACAATTTTGGAAAAAGCAAGTTTTAATAAAATCACACAAATCATACAAATATCTTGGCCAGCAGGCTCCATATAAAGATATAAGTTAACATCAATTATTAGAAATAGCTAAATCGCGGCATGTTATGGTAACATAATGCATCTAGGTACTAAAGAAGACTCGTTGGCTCGACGCGTTTCAGTGATTTAATCGCCTCATCAGGATCAGATGCATTTAATCTGAAAATACATTAGATACAGGTGAGAGGGCCAATAAATGGATGTTGGAAAATTAAGGGGAATAAGGGAAATTGTAAAGAAAAGGACGATAAGGGATATGGGGGAAGGGAGAAATTCACCCTCCTACTTACACATTGCAGCACGTGGTCTGCTGGGGGTGCCATGCCGGCGTCAATCGTCCAAAATTTCTTCATCAGTTTAGGCCAATATGTATTCTGCTACATATTTTTGGTAAAAACAATCCCAGTAAGCGTATATTGATTGGTTTCCACAAAAGTTATAGCGTCTTCAAACTATGGGATATATTTATGATTTTTTTAATTTATGTATTTATTTAAAGTCTCGGAGTCTGCCAATTGAATCTGGAACCATTTAAGGGTTTCTCTGGCCGGCAGAACCGTCACTTTTGGTTGGAATGCAAGCCGCAATCCCAACCCTGCGCTGCTTTCCTACTTCTGGATAGGCCCTTGGACAGCCTGGCAGCCAGATGCCCCCGGGATAGGCCCAATCTCCGGCCTAGCAGCCCAGGGCACACGACACACGTCCACCCAGACAGCCGTCCGGGTGGCACAGGACATAGATCACCTGACTCCACCCGAATATATAGGTTTTCCCAGCAGGCCAAGTGATTCAAGAAAACCCCTGCCCATTGGCTGAGATACCCCATATACCCATAACCTGACTTTGGGTTGCCCTTCTCGTATCTAGTACCACCAATAGTGATGAGCCGAACACCCCCGGGTTCGGTTCGCACCAGAACCCGCGAACGGACCGAAAGTTCGCACGAACATTAGAACCCTATTAAATACAATGGATGCGAACGTTCGGATTCTAAAGTGCTAATTATAACGACTATTATCCATGTTATTGTCCTAAACAGAGTTTGGGAACCCGGGTTCTGCACCAGGGGACATGTATCAATGCAAAAAGAAGTTTTAAAAACGGACGTTTTCCGGGAGCAGTCATTTTAATGATGCATAAAGTGAAAAAAAAAAAGTCAAATATTCCTTTAAATATTGTACCTGGGGGGTGTCTAAAGTATGCCTGTGAAGTGCCACGTGTTTCCCGTGTTTAGAACTGTCCCTGCACAAAATTAAATTTCCAAAAGAAAAAAAAGCCATTTAAAACTGCTTGCGGCTTTAATGTAATGTCTGGTCCCGGTAATGTGGATGAAAATCTTTAAGAAAAATGGCATAGCTACCCCATCACACACCCCCCCCCCCCCCTACCCCAGCCCATTACCAGCCCCTTTGGGTCTTGTATGGATATTAAGGGGAACCCCGCACACAAAATAAAAAAGGCCCTATATACTCTGAACAGCCGTATACAGGCGGTGCATACAAGACAGGGACTGTAGGTTTGTTCTTATGTAGAATCTGTTTGTAATTTTGAACAGCTACATTGTTTAAGTGTAGCTCCAGCCCAAATACCTATTTTTAAGCTTTTTGGAAAACATAGGGAAGGGTTATCACCCCTGTAACATTTGTTTTGCTGTCTGTGCCCCTGTTCAGAACATTTCACCTCACTTTGCGTCCCAATGACAACTGTTTTTGAAATGTGGTGTTTTTATTGAAACAAGGATTGGTGATAAAGCATCAGTAGAGAGGAGACACCTTTCTCCCATATTAATTCTTACAGGAGAGAATTTTCCTTCCAAGGGGTAGATTTCCTCTCACTTCCTGTTGTCTTCTTCCGTTTGCAAGTAGTAGTCGTTTGTAAGTTGGATGTTTGAAAGTAGGGACCTGCCGTATATACTCTGCAGAAATTGGCCCCTTAGGTGTTGGTGTTGGCACAACACTGTAAGCACTCACAGTTACTCTTGGTGGGTGCTGGAACGCCCTGCTGTCAACTATTATATCAGGAATTGTAATAACATATAATTGTTGAACAGTGGTAGTAAAAATTGGGCCTTTGATGGTGGTGCTGGTGCCACAACACTGTAAGGCCTGACAGTTACTCTTGGTGGGCGCAGCAATGGGCCCTGCTGTGAATTATTAGATCAATAATTCTAATTGCATGCCCCTGTTGAACAGGGGCTGAAAAATTGGGCCTTTGGTGGTGGTGGTGGTGGTGGTGGTGGTGGTGTTGACACAACACTGTAAGGCCTGACAGTTACTCTTGGTGGGCGCAGCAATGGGCCCTGCTGTGAATTATTAGATCAATAATTATAATTGCATGCCCCTGTTGAACAGGGGCTGAAAAATTGGGCCCTAGGCACTGGTGCCACAACACTGCAACCCCTCACAGATACTGTACTTGGAGCACAGCAATGAGGCCTGTTGCAAAGTATTGCATCAAAAATTGTAATTACACGCCCCTGTTAAACAGGGGCTGAAAAATTGGGCCTTAGCCACTGGTGGCGGCACCCATAAACCAAAATGATCTTCCAAGCTATCATCATTAATCGGATCATTGAGGAGGAGGAGGAGGATAGCCAGTCAACATAACAGCACAGGCACTCAGCATCAGCATCAGTCTTGAAGGGATGTGACATTTTAAAATCAATTAGTCTGTTATATCAGCATCAGGTGTGTGGTAGCTGGTGGTGATCCAAGACTGGTTCATCTTGATGAAAGTCAGTCGATCAACCGAGTTGGTGGACAGGCGCACCCTGTGATCCGTGACAAATCCTCCAGCAGCACTGAATGTGCGTTCTGAAAGAACGCTGGATGCAGGACAGGCCAGTAGCTCAATTGCATACTGTGCAAGCTCTGGCCAGTGATCCATCCTCAAGACCCAGTAAGCCAGAGGATTTTCGGTGGGGAAGGTGTCCAAGTCTGACCTTGCCCCTAGGTATTCCTGCACCATGTATATCAGACGCTGGCGATGGTTGCTGGAACCGATCATACTTTGGGGCTGCGGACTAAAGAGTTGTCTGAACGCATCGGTCAGACGGCCACCTTCCCCACCGCTCCTTCTTTGACTGCCCGAAGCCTCAGCAACTCGTTGTCCAGGACCAGGAGTTTGTAACCTCCCAGTCTCTGGAAACGCGTTGCACAGACCTTTCTGCAAGGCCTCCCGGAGTTGTCTCATCCTCTGCTCCCTCTGCGACGGTAACATAAGGTCCGCAACCTTACCCTTGTACCGTGGATCAAGGAGAGTGGCCAGCCAGTAATGGTCCCTCTCCTTGATCCGAAGAATACGAGGATCCTTCCGCAGACTTTGGAGGATCAGGGAGGTCATGCAGCGTAGGTTAGCTGAGGCATTCAGTCCGGAGTCCTCTGGGTCACTAAGGACGACATGATCCGCAGCCACCTCCTCCCAGCCACGTACAAGTCCACTGGTTTCTTGGGACTGTAAATCATCCCTAAAAGACTGCTGCTGATGATGCTGAGTGCCAGCCTCCACCTCCATGCTGACACAATCCTCCTCCTCCTCCTCCTCTTCCTGTGCGATGGGTGGGACAGAAGGAACACTGTCTGGGTAAAGGGGGTCTTGAGAGGCAAGGAAGTCCTCCTCTTCCTGCCTCTGTTCTGCCTCAAGTGCCCTGTCCATTATTCCACGCAGCGTGTGCTCCAACAGGTGGACAAGAGGTACAGTGTCACTGATGCATGCACTGTCACTGCTCACCATCCTCGTGGCCTCCTCAAATGGTGCCAGGACAGTGCATGCATCCCTGATCATGCCCCACTGGCGTGGTGAAAAAAACCCGAGCTCCCCTGACCCTGTCCTGGTGCCGTAGTCGCACAGGTACTCATTGATGGTCCTCTGCTGCATGTGCAGCCGCTGCAGCATGGCCAACGTTGAGTTCCACCTGGTGGGCATGTCACATATAAGGCGGTTCTTGGGCAGGTTCAACTCCTTTTGCAGCTCAGCCAGGCGAGCACTGGCATTATAAGATCTGCGGAAATGCACACAGACTTTCCTGGCCTGCCTCAGGACATCCTGTAAGCCCGGGTACCTACCCAAGAACCGCTGCACCACCAGGTTAAGGACGTGAGCCATACAGGGCACATGGGTCAGTTGTCCCTGTCGGAGGGCGGAGAGGAGGTAGGTGCCATTGTCGCAAACCACCATTCCTGGCTTAAGCTGGCGTGGCGTCAACCACCTCTCGGCCTGCCCCTGCAGAGCAGACAGGACCTCTGCCCCAGTGTGGCTCCTGTCCCCCAAACACACCAGCGCAAGCACGGCATGGCATCTTTTTGCCTGCATACTTGCGTAGCCCCTTGAACGCCTACGGAGCACCGCTGGTTCCGAGGACAAACCACAGGAAGAGGCCATGGAGGAAGAAGAAGAGGAGGGGGTGGAGGAGAGAGGTGTGTCACAACCAGCAGTAGCATTTTGGAGGCGTGGCGGTGGAACAACCTCCAACACTACTGCACCTTGTCCTGCATCCTTCCCAGCTGCCAAAAGAGTGACCCAATGGGCCGTGAAAGAAAGGTAACGTCCCTGTCCATGCCTGCTGGATCATGAGTCAGCGGTAATATGCACCTTACCTCTGACCGCCCTGTCCAGCGAGGCCAAGACATTGCCTTCCACATGCCTGTAGAGAGCCGGAATAGCCTTCCGTGAGAAAAAGTGGCGTTTGGGAACCTGCCACTGAGGAACCGCACATTGCACAAACTCACGGAAGGGGGCCGAGTCTACCAACTGAAAAGGCAGCAGTTGAAGCGCTAGCAATTTAGCCAAGCTAGCATTCAACCGCTGGGCATGTGGATGGCTGGGAGTGAACTTCTTTCGACGGTCCAGCAGCTGGGGCAGGGAAATTTGCCTGCTAGAATCGGACGTCGGTGTACTGCTAGCAGAGTGGCCACAAGTACTTGGCTGTGACACACCTAATTCTACACCTTCATTCCTCTCAGTGCAGGTTTCAGAGAGGACTGATGGTATAGTGGGGTTGGAGATCCCAGCTGATGCGGTGCAAGGAGAGGTCCGCTTTGTTCTTTGGTGTGGGTCTTTAAGGTAGGCTTGCCAACGAGCTGCATGGCAGTTCAACATATGTCTGATCAAGCATGTGGTGCCCAAGCGGCTGATGTTTTGGCCACGCGATATACGCTTGAGACATATGTTGCAAACAGCAGCTGTGCGATCTGATGCACTCGACTCAAAAAAGGCCCACACCAAGATTTAGCACAGAATAGCACACTGATAGTTTCCCCGAGTGTCCTTCTCTGTCCCTAAACTCAAGGATTTCAAATATGGTTCAGCAAGATTGGCTTAGGACAGAATAGCACACTGACACTTTCCCTCACTGTCCTTCTCTGTCCCTACAAACAAGATTTAGCACAGAATAGCACACTGATAGTTTCCCTCACTGTCCTTCTCTGTCCCTAAACTCAAGGATTTCAAATATGGTTCAGCAAGATTGGTTTAGAACAGAATAGCACACTGACAGTTTCCCCGAGTGTCCTTCTCTGTCCCTAAACTCAAGGATTTCAAATATGGTTCAGCAAGATTGGTTTAGGACAGAATAGCACACTGACACTTTCCCTCACTGTCCTTCTCTGTCCCTACAAACAAGATTTAGCACAGAATAGCACACTGATAGTTTCCACGAGTGTCCTTCTCTGTCCCTAAACTCAAGGATTTCAAATACGGTTCAGCAAGATTGGTTTAGAACAGAATAGCACACTGACAGTTTCCCTCACTGTCCTTCTCTGTCCCTACAAACAAGGATTAGCACAGAATAGCACACTGACACTTTCCCTCACTGTCCTTCTCTGTCCCTACAAACAAGGTTTAGCACAGAATGACACACTGACACTCTCCCTACCTATCCTTCTCTGTCCCTAAACACAAGGAATCCAGGATTAGTAAAGGAAAAAAATGACACTGTCCCTGCCTATGCTTCTCTTTCCCTGCTCCGGAACACACTACACAAGGCCGCCGCGCTGGCGGCCTTTTATAGTGTGGGGCGTGTACTAAACCCCCTCAGCAATAATTGGCCACAGGCATCCTGCCTGTGGCCAATCATTGCTCTCCTCGCTGCCGGCGCTGTGATTGGCCAAGCATGCGGGGTCACAGTGCATGCTTGGCCAATCACAGCGCCTGGATGACACTGCGATGGCGTAGTGCATTGTGGGCCGTTCGCGTCACTCGAATTTGGCGCGAACGGCCCAAATCGTTCGATCTTCGTCGAACGATCGAACAGCCGATGTTCGAGTCGAACATATGTTCGACTCGAACACGAAGCTCATCCCTAACCACCAAGTACCCGGCCACCTAGTGGCATAAGAGAAAAGTGCAACAAGACCAAACTTAGGGAGAAATCAATGGATCTCTAGCAATTGACCAAGATAACTAGTCCTGGTAAGTAAATTTGTGAGGAGCCTCCCTGACTAAACCCCAGGGTGCTATAGACACATTTCATGTCCTGTGTAATCTGAATATATGAGGTGTATAATTTTTAGTTTCTATAAAATGGTACTTGCATTCTGCACAATAGTATGTGGGTTATCAGACCATAGCATGGGGTAAAATAAATGGATTTCAATGTTTTTTTTTTGTTCTTGGAAGCACATGATTAGAGCCTGAGTCTCTTTTTGGCTTCTAAAAAGGATGGGCTCATGGCGCAGAGCACTGCACCCTGAGCTCACCCAGTTATGTGACAATAGTGAATTCATTTTCGTTATTGTCTTCCTGATTCTCCTCCCAGCCAATCAGGAAGTGGGTCCTGAGACCCAATTGGCCAGGGAGTCTTAGGACACCCGGCCAATCGGGTCTCAGGACCCACTTCCTGTTCCTATTCGGTCAGGAGGAGAACCAATGTCTGTTCGGCCGGAAGGAGACGCCCCACTCTTTCCTCGGCTTTAGTGAGGAGTAGTTGCCCTACCCCTCATCCTCGATCCTCGTAGGTAAGGCCACCTTCTTGTCCATCTCCCGCATGCGCGCGGGGGGGGGGTCGACGGGGCGAGTGAGGGGGGGGGGGGGTTTTGACACCCCCCCCAAAAAAATATTGAGCACCAGCCGCCACTGCCCCAATGACCATCACTCCCAGTTTGCTGGCACTCAGATTATTGTATCCAGGGCAGGAAAATTTCTGTGCAGGGTAAGTCTGAGAGTGCCATTGTGTAAGGCAGGGGAGCCAAACTTTTGAAGAGCGAGGGCCACTTAAGCAACTTGGTAACCAGTCGAGGGCCACAATGAGCGGAGCGGGCGGGTGACAGGTCATGGCTACTCTATAGGCCCTCCGGTCCACCCAGATGAAAGGGGACAAATTCCCTTATTTTTTTCGGATTGGAGGTAGGCGGGCGTAAACGGACATCTGTCGCTCTATAGAGGTGAATTGAGGGTCCCATTTGGTTGGGCTGATCATGTGAAAAGGGCCTAAGACTGCTTTCACACTGATGTGCTGCGGTTTACCCTCACCGCAGGTGCAGCGGTAGTACACCTGTGTCTATCTTGCGGGTTAGCTGAACTTTGCCATAGACTCCACCTGTGGCAAAAGCCAGCGCTGTAGAGGAAGCATCGGCTTATGGGGCTCTGCTCCACAGCCGCTTTCTTCCTCTACCACCAGCTTCATTCACAACACCGATTCTGTGGTATGGCGGGTCGACAACCTCCGACATAAAAAATGCTTTATTTTCGTTTCAATGTGACAACAGTTGGATATAGATAGAAGATTCGACATGGCGGTGACAATAGCGATCTGTGTCTATCGAATCTGCGGTTGAATGTGCCTAACCTAACTCTATTAGTCCAAGATTATTAGAGAGAACAGATTCGACATTATAGAGACATGAAGATTCAACATAGAGAGAAAAGATTCGACATAGAGAGAAAAGATTCGACATTATAGAGAGAAAAGATTTGACATTATAGAGACATGAAGATTCCACGAAGCAGCTAAAAACATAGGATCGCAGCGAGCGGACATTTATGGTCAAATGCTCGGCCCATAGGCTATAGAATAATTCTAATGTTGGTTGACTAGTAATAATAATTAATAAATATAATTATTACTAGTCATACAACATTAGAATTCTACTATAGCTTGTGGGCGGAGCATTCGGCCGGAAATGTACGATTGCGGCGTCGTACAGTTTAGCTGCTTTGTCGAATCTTCTTAGAACATCTGACAGACACCGTAAGCCTTCAATGACAGATTCGACCTTAATCAATTCGGATTTTGGGACGAATGCATTTTTTAACTAAACAAAATAAATAAAAACGAATTTCGGAAGTAACTAAATAATGTTATTTTTCGGACGAAAACGAAATTCCGAAACAAAATATTTCAGTGTGCGCATGTCTACCTGTCAGTGTTCCAATCATATCCTGCCCACAAAAACCAGACGGATGGTGGTCCTATTTTCCGTTCGTCTGGCGGATCGGATGGAAGTGGACAGGTGGGCCATATCCATCTGATTTCCCCATAGAAGAGAGTGGAACTGTGTCCATATCCACTCTGCACAGTAAGGAGCAATCCTCTGCTAAGCAAGCGGACAAAAAAGGGCACTCAGGAGCAGGGGAGGGCTGGCAGCCTTAGGCCTGGGGGGCAAGTCCAGTCAAGTGGCCCATTGAACCACCGAATCAGCTCACCATCCATCTACACCACATTCCCCACAGAGAGAGAGAGAGAGAGAGAAAGGGGGGGGGAGACTGCTCCATATTGCCCCAGAGAGAGAGAGAGACCATTTGACACTGCCTGCACAGAGAGAGAGAGGCCACTTGGCACTGCCTGCACAGAAAGAGAGAGAGAGACCACTTGGCACTGCCTGCACAGAAAGAGAGAGAGAGACCGCTTGACACTGCCTGCACAGAGAGAGAGAGAGACCATTTGACACTGCCTGCACACAGAGAGAGAGAGAGAGACCGCTTGACACTGCCTGCACAGAGAGAGAGAGAGAGAGACTGTTTGACACTGCCTGCACAGAGAGAGAGAGACCGATTGACACTGCCTGCACAGAGAGAGAGACAATTTGACACTGCCTGCACAGAGAGAGACCGCTTGACACTGGCTGCACAGAGAGAGAGAGACCGCTTGACACTGCCTGCACAGAGAGAGAGAGAGACAATTTGACACTGCCTGCACAGAGAGAGACCGCTTGACACTGCCTGCACAGAGAGAGAGAGAGACCATTTGACACTGCCTGCACAGAGAGAGAGAGACAATTTGACACTGCCTGTACAGAGAGAGACCGCTTGACACTGGCTGCACAGAGAGAGGGAGACCGCTTGACACTGCCTGCAGAGAGAGAGAGACAATTTGACACAGCCTGCACAGAGAGAGACCGCTTGACACTGCCTGCACAGAGAGAGAGAGAGAGAGACCATTTGACACTGCCTGCACAGAGAGAGACCGCTTGACACTGCCTGCACAGAGAGAGAGAGACTGCACTACATTGCCCGCAGTGCAAAGCAGTCACTCTCTGTGGGGGCAGTGCAAAGGGGTCACTCTCTGTGGGGGCAGTGCAAAGGGGTCACTCTCTGTGGGGGCAGTGCGAAGGAGTCACTCTCTGTGGGGGCAGTGCGGAGGGGTCACTCTCTGTGGGGGCAGTGTGGAGGGGTCACTCTCTGTGGGGGCAGTGCGAAGGGGTCACTCTCTGTTGGGCTGAGGGCAAAGGACTCTGTGTTTGGCCAGAGGGAGGGGGGGCATGCCGGAGCCGAGCAGAGCCACAAGGCGCTGATCGGAGCCGATCTGCGCCGTTCGGAACCGTTCGGAAATGCTCGGAAAATCGCGGAAATACTCCAAGCCTTTCCGAGTTCAGCCGAGGTGTCCTCGGCCCTTTTCGAGTGTCTCTGATGCTCTCCAGCGCCCTCCCCGCCTCTGGTTGCATGCGGTATTGCATGCCATTGAAGTCAATGCGGAACAAATTATTTTCGTTTCTATTGACTTCATTGGGGAAACTCGCTTTGATATGCGAGTACTTTGGATTACAAGCGTTCTCCTGGAACTGATTATGCTCGTAATCCAAGGTTCCACTGTAGTTTTGATTTGCACAAACCCATTTTAAGTCATTGTTAACTTACCTGGGGACTGGGGGGCACCTATGGGTGGGGAATGTACAGAACTGGTAAAGGAGATCCTTTTACCAGCCTGAGGCGGCTCACCCAGGATTCAAGAATTCTACCTTTAGACATTGACTCAATCCTCAGCAAATTCTGGAACAGGTGTATTTGCTCGATCTTTTTAGTCAGCATGCCATTCAGTGGACAATAACTCTGCAGATCAATATATCACTTCTGGGTGGAGCTGGCCTTTTAATACCATGTATTTTTAATGCCGGAAAGAATGATTTTCATTACCAAACCATTCAGGACTTGGCCGTAAACACCGCCGGCTGTCAGAACACTGCTTCGTCAGGTGGGTTTTAGCAATGCCCATCTGGCGTTGTTCGTTACCGCCATGATTTATGTATTGTCTCACAATTTACAGCCCCTGAAATATTCAGCACATTCCGCGTAAAGAGCGAGCTCTGCGCCGAGAAAACAAGCTGTCTTTTCTCCACAATTCCTGGGAGAGGACGGGGAAAACAAACACCCCTAACAGAAGAAGAGACGTTTTAAGAGCCGGTTACGGCCGGCCACAAATTGCCTGTTTTTTGCTTTCCTCGCTCCTGCAATATCACGGCTCCCAGAGTGTCAATTCCAGGCCGAAATTTGCCAGCTAAGCACAAAGAGCCATTATAGCCCACGTCCTCCGGTGATTGTTTACCGTGAATCAAAACCCTGCCTGCCCAATTCAAGTAATAAAACATCATCGCGGATGTTTAGCTGTCTATAAAGATGGACATTTTATTTTAAACTGACCTCGGGCCTTTCTGATTATGATACATCGAATCATTTTTTTATGCGCATTTCTGATTTAGATTCTTTTTTTTTTTTCGTGACACGGTAAAAAAATGAGTCGGGGCTTCTCTCCCGAGGCTGCTGTGAGCTACACCATGCTAACCTACAGTGGCAAGGAAGTTAGTATTAATTCTGCAGCTGTCCTGTGCAGAGACGGCCAACAGGATATCCACAGCAAATAAGTTACCAGACAAATATTGTGTTTTTTTGTAATTTTGGGTTTAATATTGGATCTTTTTTTAATTTTTAACATTGGACTGCATGTGTCTTTACACAGACAGTTCAATGAAACAAGTTACCAGTCAAATGGTTTTTGCTTTTTATTTTATTTTTTACATTTTATGGATTTTTTTTTAACATTGGGACTGCCTGTGCTTTTACAAAGGCAGTTTAAATAAACAAGTTAGCAGCCCAATTTTTTTTTGCTTTTTCTTTTTATTGTAGCGCCCCTTTACTTTTCAGGGGTGCTATGCGCCTAAATTTAGGGGTTGGTCTGAGCTGGTAGCCAGGCTCGGATCGCTTTCATTGTTAGGTATTTGCTTCTGCCTATGTGATGCTGCCTGGTGTATGGTTCCCTGTGGCCTGTAGGTGGCACTGCCATATTAGGTCAGGGTTGAACCATGGGTGACATTGCTACGCCTTAGGGTGTCCTCTCTCGGCAGCGGTACAGTGGGCGTGGTCAACCTGCTGTGCATGCCGGGAGAGGGTACATAAGGGGCAGACGCCATCTTTCGGGGGAGTGAAGGAGGAGAGTGAGACACGTACCCCACCTTCGGTGGCCCTCATGGCCAGGGTTTCGTGTGGATGTGATCAGGCCCAGGCACCTTTAGCCTGGGGCTGCAACTCTACAAGTAGGCCCAGCACCTTTAGCTAGGGCCTACCTCCGAAAGAAGAATCCTAGGGTGCCCGGGAGAGGGTGACCCATTCTAGACTAGAGGGAACCAGGAGTTTCGGTGAAAGGAGTCGCCGCCTCTGGAGGAGGCCTGGTTACCTGCTAGAGGGATTCAAAGATCCACCACTGGCCTTGTGATGTGCTTCGGTTGCACCTTGTTCTATTGTTACAAGTGCCGGGAAGTTCGGGACTTGGAATTGTTCCTGACCGTATCCCAAGGGAAACTTAAGTGAATATTCGAGCATCACTCCGGCTGCTAGGACTGTGAGAGAGGACTATCCGGGTGAGCTAAACCCACTCGGGATCGAGTGGTGACAAAGTTACTAGTTGTGCTTGGACCTAATCCCTCACACCTATTCTTTCTCTCATCCATCTTTCCCTGTCTACTACGCAGCAATAGAAAATAAACTCTCTGTTGGAGTTAAAGTGTTTCTGGACATTGGCCTTCTTTGGGGGAAGAAATATAGACTTGTCCCCATACGCTGGGGATGAGAACCAGTGAAAGGAGGTAACTCGCTGCAGGACCCAAAATTTGTGAACACCGCTTAACCTCTTCAAACAGGAGGGTACGGGCATATAGCACGGTGTGCCTTTACATTTGGATTTCCTTTTTTTTTTTTTAACATTGGACTGCCTGTGCCTTTACACCGGCAGTTCAATGCAACAAGTTATGAAGGCCAAGGAACACACCAGACAGGTCAGGGATAAAGTTGTGGAGAAGTATAAAGCAGGGTTAAGTCTTAAGCAAATTTCCCAAGCTTTGAACATCTCACGGAGCTCTGTTCAATCCATCATCAGAAAATGGAAAGAGTATGGCACAGCTGCAAACCTACCAATACATGGCCGTCCACCTAAACTGACTGGGCCGGGCAAGGAGAGCGTTCATCAGAGAAGCAGCCAAGTAACTCTGGAGGACAACTATTAGTCGTGCTCTCCACAAATCTGCCCTTTATGGAAGAGTGACAAGAAGAAAGACATTGGTGAAAGAAAGACATAAGAAGTCCTGTTTGCAGTTTGCGAGGAGCCATGTGGGGGACACAGCAAACATGTGGAAGAAGGTGCTCTGGTCAGATGAGACCAAAACTGAACTTTTTGGCCTAAAAGCAAAATGCTATGTGTGGCGGAAAACTAACACTGCACATCACCCTGAACACACCATGAAAAATGGTGGTGGCAGCATCATGTGGTGGGGATGCTTTTCTTCAGCAGGGACAGGGAAGCTGGTCAGAGTTGATAGGAAGATGGATGGAGACAAATACAGGGCAATCTTAGAAGAAAACCCTTTTAGAGTCTCCAAAAGACTTGAGACTGGGGGGAGGTTCACCTTCCAGCAGGACAACGACCCTAAACATACAGCCAGAGCTACAATGGAATGGTTTAGATCAAAGCATATTCATGTGTTAGAATGGCCCAGTCACAGTCCAGACCTAAATCCAATTGAGAATCTGTGGCAAGACTTGAAAATTGCTGTTCACAGACACTCTCCATCCAATCTGACAGAGCTTGAGAAATTTTACAAAGAATAAAAAAGAGAAAAAATGGCGCAAAGTAAGTTCTGGCAGAGCATAAGATCCAAGGAGTCAGTGAATATAAATGATGCAAGCACCAGCAGCAGCTACCATGAGCAGAAGCAGGCTCTGTAAAACATGACGAAGAAAGGAAGGTGCACCAAACTAAGTGAAGTAAAACAGGCTTTAATGGCAAATCATATAAAAAAACAGCCAAATGGCTACTCACAAGATGTAGGACAAATTCAGGCATGTAAAGGGTTAATGGTGGTCCGGTGTCATCTAAAGCGGTCCTCGGGGGAGATGTCGGTACCAGATGAGAAGTTAGCTGAGGATGGCTGAAGGCAGGATGAAAGGAAGGCTGGAGGCAGGTAGTGGTGTCAGCAGAGGAAGAAACATCCAGGCTGTAATAGATGTAAAAAGCCCTGCACCGCTGGAACAGCCAGGAGGTAACTAGGAAGCTGCAGGCAGGTTGCGGTTTCAGCAGAGGAAGAAAACATCCAGGCTGTGATAGATGTAAAAAGCCCTGTACCGCTGGAACAGCCAGGAGGTAACCAGGAAGCTGCACATCAGCGTGCGCTTCACCGTGGAGCGCAGCGTGCCGTCGGACCGGAAGTGACGTGGAGATTGGAACGGACCAGTGGGATATCCCATTGGTCCGTTCCAATCTCCACATCACTTCCGGTCCGACAGCACGCTGCGCTCCACGGTGAAGCGCACGCTGATGTGCAGCTTGCTGGTTACCTCCTGGCTGTTCCAGCGGTACAGGGCTTTTTACATCTATTACAGCCTGGATGTTTCTTCCTCTGCTGACACCACTACCTGCCTCCAGCCTTCCTTTCATCCTGCTTTCAGCCATCCTCAGCTAACTTCTCATCTGGTACCGACATCTCCCCCGAGGACCGCTTTGGATGACACCGGACCACCATTAACCCTTTACATGCCTGAATTTGTCCTACATCTTGTGAGTAGCCATTTGGCTGTTTTTTTATATGATTTGCCATTAAAGCCTGTTTTACTGCACTTAGTTTGGCGCACCTTCCTTTCTTCATCATATTTTACAAAGAAGAATGGGCAGAAATGTCCCTCTCTAGATGTGCAAAGCTGGTAGAGACATCCCCAAAAAGACTTGCAGCTGTAATTGCAGAGAAAGGGGGTTCTACAAAGTATTGACTCCGGGGGACACCATACAAATGTACCCCACACTTTTCACATATTTATTTGTATCATTTATCATTTTCCTTCCATTTCACAATTATGTGTCACTTTGTGATGGTCTATCACATAAAATCCCAATAAAATAGATTTCCGTTTTTAGTTGTAACATGACAAAATGTGGGAAATTTCAAGGGGTATGAATACTTTTTCAAGGCACTGTATGGTGGCCCAAAACTGCCACTAAACATGATCAACTCAGTGTACATTCTACAGGGGATTGCGGGCCGGCGGGTAAGTGTATTTTATTGCAGATGAGACAATGTATGATCTGTACATCTTGTCTGTACTATTGGAGTGACTAATGATATCAGCACCATGGACAGCGCAGATATTATAAAACTATAAGGTTGGTTCAGACTCTCCATGGTGCTGGAAAAGCAATTTGTATCAGAACTACCAGGTGGGCCAAGGAACAAAGGCACCACATCCCAAGACTAACAGATTTCAAATCGCTTTGGACATTAGGGATTTTAAAAAGGTGCCAAAAACAATACTTAACAGTCAGATATTTAGAATATATAAAAACATTTTATTATTTTAAGCATTAAAACACCAAAGAAAGTTATGATTATTAAAACCATCACAAACAAATGTGCAGCTTGAGTACTGATGCAGCAACTTCAGCTCTACATGTTTCACCAACATATGGCTTCTTCAGTAGGGATGGGCTATCTGTTCGAGTCGAACATTGCCTGTTCGCCTGTTCGCCCGTTCGCCGAACAGCGAACAATTTGGGTTGTTCAGGACAAATTCGAAAAGCCGCGGAACACCCTTTAAAAGTCTATGGGAGAAATCAAAAGTGCTAATTTTAAAGTTTAATATGCAAGTTTTTGTCATAAAAAGGGTTTGGGGACCCGGGTCCTGCCCCAGGGGACATGTATCAATGCAAAAAGTTTTAAAAACAGAAGTTTTTTCGGGAGCAGTGATTTTAATAATGCTTAAAGTGAAATAATAAAAGTGAAATATTCCTTTAAATTTCGTACCTGGGGGGGTGTCTAAAGTATGCCTGTTAAGTAGCGCATGTTTCCCGTGCTTAGAAAACTCCCTGCACAAAATGACATTTCTAAAGGAAAAAAAGTCATTTAAAACTACTCGCGGCTATAATGAATTGTCGGGTCCCGGCATATTAAGGGGAACCCTGAACCAAAAAAAAAAAAAAAAAGTGGGGGTCCCCCCAAATTCCATATCAGGCCCTTTTGGTCTGGTATGGATATTAAGGGGAACTCTGCGCCATTTAAAAAAAATGGCTTGGGGTTCTCCCCAAAAATCCATACCAGACCCTTATCCGAGCACGCAACATGACAGGCCGCAGGAAAAGAGGGGGGACGAGAGAGCACCCCCCCCGCTCCTGAACCGTACCAGGCCACATGCCCTCAACATGGGGAGGATGTCCCCATGTTGATGGGGACAAGGGCCTCATCCCCACAACCCTTGCCCGGTGGTTGTGGAGGTCTTACCGTATCGCTTGAGACTGGGTTACATCGTTGGAACCTTTTTTTCTTTTTAATAAAAGGACTTGTCCCAAACTGTCTCCTGTGGTTTTTAACATTTTGACACTTTTTTTGTGAAATGGTAGGGGTACAATGTACCTCGTTACCAATTCACATAGGGGGGGGGTCGGGATCTGGGGGTCCCCTTTGTTAAAGGGGGCTTCCAGATTCCGATAAGCCCTCCACCCGCAGACCCCCACAACCACCGGGCAAGGGTTGTGGGGATGAGGCCCTTAATGTCTTGGATATCCCCCCCATGTTGAGGGCATGTGGCCTGGTACGGTTCAGGAGGGGGGCACACTCTCGTCCCCCCCTTTTCCTGCGGCCTGCCATGTTGCGTGCTGGGATAAGGGTCTGGTATGGATTTTTGGGGGGAACCCCAAGCCATTTTTTTTTTGGCCGCGGGGTTCCCCTTGAAATCCATACCAGACCTGAAGAGCCTGATATGGAATTTGGGTGGGACCTTACACTTTTTTTAAAAAAAAATTGGTTCGGGGTTCCCCTTAATATTCATACCAGACCCAAAGGGCCTGGTAATGGACTAAGGGGGGAACCATGCTGTTTTTTGGCAATTCATTATAGCCGCGAGTAGTTTTAAATGACTTTTTTTCCTTTAGAAATTACATTTTGTGCAGGGAATTTTCTAAGCACAGGAAACATGCGCTACTTTACAGGCATACTATAGACACCCCCCAGGTACGAAATTTAAAGGAATATTTCACTTTTATTGTTTCACTTTAAGCATTATTAAAATCACTGCTCCCGAAAAAACTGCAGTTTTTAAAACTTTTTTTGCATTGATACATGTCCCCTGGGGCAGGACCCGGGTCCCCAAACACTTTCTATGACAATAACTTGCATATTAACCTTTAAAATTAGCACTTTTGATTTCTCCCATAGACTTTTAAAGGGTGTTAATTTATGTCCATTAAAAGGATTTGGAATAAATATTGCGCCAACCTAAATTATAAGCAGCCAACACAACAATGGACTACCGTATTTACTTGAGTATAAGCCGAGTTTTTCAGCACATTTTTTTGTGCTGAAAATGCCCCCCTCGGCTTATACTCAAGTCACCTTTTTGCGCCTGATCTCCCGGACTTTGGGGACCTGGCACTGGCACACATGTAGCCCCACTCTTCTTCTACAAGTATGCAAAGTTTGTTGTCCGGGGGACCTACGGCCGGGGAGCACCGATTTTTCAAAGCCGGACACCCCTTCCATAGACTCCCATGTTAAACGGTCATTTCTCCAGTAATTTTGGGGACCCGGTACTGGCTGGTCGTAGGTCCCCTGGACCCGAAACTTGACACACATGTAGTCCCATTTCTCCTCTATACGTGTGCAAAGTTTTTTGTCTGGAGAACCTACGCCCCCGGGGAGCAACGATTTTTCAAACCCGGGCACCCCTTCCATAGCCTCCCATGTTAAATGTCAGTCTAGTCATGGACACAGTGAGGCATGGACACAGTGAGGCATGGACACAGTGAGGCATGGACACAGTGAGGCATGGACACAGTGAGGCATGGACACAGTGAGGCATGGGCACAGTGAGGTGTGGACACAGTGAGGCATGCACATGGACACAGTGAGGCAAAGTGAGGCATGCAGATGGACACCCTAGGCTTATACTCGAGTCAATAAGTTTTCCCTTTTTTTGTGGTAAAGTTAGGTGCCTCGGCTTATATTCGGGTTGGCTTATACTCGACTATATACGGTAATTGTAAAAAGTATAAAGGTAAAAATTGTACCGCTAAAATTATATATACTGGGTGAGTGAACCCAACTAATTAGTAAAGAGGTGACACAATGTATTAATGTGCGACTCCAAAAGAAAAAAAGTATAATAAAAATATTCCACAGTGCGTGTATGTGAAAAATTGAGCCATGTGAAATCGCAGAGGGGTGTCAAAAATAATGACAATAAAGAGTATAGTATGTGATTACTAGACCACAAAATCAACCACTGAATGGAAATTTATAGAGAGCATGTAATACCTATAAATTGCAAATATATGTGACCCATAAATAACTATGGGTAAACCAAAAATGTTGCTGATACCAGTGCAAATAAAAGTTCATAAAAAATGTGACCCATATGTGATTACAGGTGAACAAAAAACACAGTGTGATGCCGCGTACACACGACCGTTTTTAATGTCATTGAAAAAAACAAAGTTTTTCTCGACGTGATTTTTCGTGATTCCTCTCAAGCCTGCCTTGCCTACAAACTATCGTGAAAAAAAAATGCTTGAGCAAAGCGCGTTGACGTACACCACGTACGACGGCACTATAAAGAGGAAGTTCTATTCGGATGGCGCCACCCTTTGGGCTGCTTTTGCTGATCCTCGTATTAGTAAAGTTTGGTGAGAGTCGATTCGCGCTTTTCAGCCTCATGCTCTTCAGTCCGTTACAGCGTGACGAATGTGCTATCTCCATTACGAATGCTAGTTTTACCAGAAGGAGCGCTCCCGTCTCATACTTGATTCTGAGCATGCGCATTTTTTTTTTACCCTCGTAAAAGCCTACACACTACCGTTTTTCACGACGTTAAAAAAGAACGACGTGAAAAACGACGTGAAAAAATAGAGCAGGTTCTAATTTTTTTTAGCCCATTTTTCACGTCGTTAAAAATGCTCTGGAGTCTACACACGATCGTTTTTTAATGACCAATTTAAAAAATGGCATTTTTCACGCCATGAAAAACGGTCGTGTGTACGCAGCATAAATATTAATAATAATAATAATAATAACTAGCAACATAAAAATCCATAGATGCAATGCCAATAAAAACTGAAGACATGATAGTCTATGAGCCAGAAGCTTCATAGTTTACTACTACTATTATAGGAAAAAGACACTGCTGCTGCAGGTTTTTAAACATCTCTCAAATGGATAGATGAAGTGCGCAATAGATAGTAGTAACACCCAGGAGTGCCTTCACCTTCCATAAATGGGGGAGAAAAAGGGGTACTCTTACCCAAAGTGATGGACCCAACTCACCGTACGGTGGTGGATCAACCAGGCATGTATCCAATCAAATGGAATCCGGTTCACACAACGAATCCTTCAGTCCTTTCCTCTCCAGGCAGGTAATGGATCCAGAGAGCGGGTGATTCCAGAAATAGGTTGTATTCTGAGCATTGAATGGTCATAAGCTCAGTTCTCCTATTGTCAGGGTAACAGGCGCTTCCCTGTGCACAATGCCACAAGGTTGGCAAACCGGCATAGGCAAGGACGCGCTGATGCGCATCAGCGTGCAAGTGTCACAACCAGACAGATGCGCAGCGCTGGGGTCAGGCGCGTGCGCTTGCCCAGCGGCACACGCACGCCATGATAGGGTCACCAGTGCCTATTTAAGCCCGCTGCTGACAATGGCGCATCGCAGGTTTATCTTCAGCTTCCCCTGTGTTCCTGTGCCCTGTATTTCCTGCTTGTCTGATCTCCTGTGTACCAAACCAGGCTTGTCTGACCTGCTCCTGCTGACTTCCTGGCATTATCCCCTGGCCTGTACCTGACTTCCTGCTGCTGCTTCCTGAACCTGACCTCGACCTGGCAAATGGACTCCGCTTACTTGTCTTCTGTGCAAAGACTCAGCTCTGCTGTAATCTCGGACTGTCTTGCTGTGTTTGACCCCCTGGCCTGGCTCCTGACTCTGCTATCTGAACATTCCACTGGTCCTTACCCTCTCGACCTCCTAAGCACGCCTGCTTCCCTGCAGTCTGCCTATCCTACCAAGCTCTTGGCAACCAGCACTACCTACCAGGCAACCCGTGCTTCTGTGGGCACCACATCCCCTGTGTCATCTTCAGGGCTGTGCTGCGCTCGGCCGCAAGGGGAGCCCTCCCAGCATCTCGGCCTCCTACCAAAAGCGTGACCCCTATGGTGTATCACCTCCGGGTGTTTCATGTAAAATAAGAAATGACAATAAAAACAGCATGTATCAAATCACCAGCTCATTCACTGCAGATCTAGACTTACGGTGCTTCGCCTGACATCACAGATTTGACTCCTCCCCTCTAAACGCGTGTCGGCCTCTCATTGGCCTTCATCAGTCCATTGAACGATGTATTGGTCATTACATGATGGCACTATCAAATAGTAGAAAAGATGAATGGACAGCCGCACTCCAAAAAAAACTTTGATGGTTGTCTTTATTTGTAAAAAAGGATAAAAAAACACTACAATTTACAGCAAGAATGGGGATCTACAGCCTACGCGTTTCACACTATTGGTTAGTGCTTATTCATGAATTTCATGAATTTATTCAATGAATAAGCTCTAACCAATAGTGTGAAACGCGTAGGCTGTAGATCCCCATTCTTGATGTGATTTGTAGTGGGGGTTTTTTTATCCTTTTTTACAAATAAAGACAACCATCAAAGTTTTTTTTGGAGTGCGGTTGTCCATTCATCTTTTCTACTATTTGCCTTGTGCATTGCCGGCACCTGATTGTACAAGCACATCCACCTGGAGCGGTAACTCCCTTTCCCCCATGATGGCACTATCGTTTGCTCTCATGGCTGAATTTTCGTTATTTCGAAAATGGGTTTGAACAATTTTTCGAATAGTGTATGGCCAGCATAAGACTGGGATACCATTAAAGTTCACGTGCGTGTAAAGGCAGAGCGTCCCAATACTTTTGGCAATATAGTGTGTAGCGCTACCCCCAGTTAAGAGAGCCGCTGATATTGATTTGGGCCCTGCAGTGCACCGCTGTCAACCCCCGGCAATCGGCTCTAACCTCCCGTGGCACAGCTGGTGATAGAGAGATAGGACCGCGTGATCGCAACTGTTGGTGACGCAGTCCTATAACAAACATACACAGAATATACTTTAAAACTCCTATTAAAGTAAGCGGAACTGACACCAAATGTACTTTACCCAGATATTTTACTGAGGCTAATGGGCAAGTAATAAACAACAGTATAACAAGTTGCAGATCCCTGCAATAAACAGTAATAAAGATAAACAGAGTAATCAGAATAATAAAGTATTGCTATGCAACTCTAGCGCTGCCCTTTTACAGCTACTTCCCCTCATGGGTAGACTAACACCCAGCAATGTCTACCTATGCAGTCAGGCCTGACTGATCTAAATGGAAGTTCAGTGAAACAATATTCGCTAGCAATCTCTCGGTGGTGCACTTGAAGAACAACTTTGTAATCCCAACGAATAGTAAAGATAAAGTATCTGTCTTTAAACAGCTCTCACCACCTGGACAAGTCCAAGTCCCTTTCCTCCATCGATTCGTCTAGGAACAGGAATCCACCGACATCCAAGTCTTCAATCCTTCTGGTGTACTGCAGCAAGGAGGATTAGATGTCTCTAAGGCTCTGCTAGGCTGGCAGAGGGCTCTTTGGAAAGGAGCACACGGCCCGGGCTTCAGGCCTTGTGCACACAGCAGTTCAGCACAGACATCCTCTTGCTAGGAGAGGGGGGTCCAAAGAGAGCGACCAAAACTCCGCCTCCCCTTTATAAAGTCTGCCCCAGCAGTCTCTGTTCTGGAGCAATGCACCCTGGGTGCTGCAAGATGTACTGGGAGATGTAGTCTCTTTCTCTCCTCTGCTTTCACTTCCATAATGTCTCTTTACTTCCTCCCGACTAACCTCTCACCTGGAACTTCTTGTCTCTCTGCATTAAAGGGGAACACCCCGCTACACACTCCCCCCACTTGAACTCTTTGGTCCCCAAAGATAAACTTCAACAAATACTGTTTACCATTTTGGACAATGTCGAGCATGATGTTGGCATAGGGAATTCCCACCAAAACTTTGGGATGGAACTCTCTTGCCCACAGGTCACACTACCATGTGTGGCCTGCCTAACTGTGCCAGAGAGTGAGCTGGGGTTGCCCTCCACCAAATGGACGGTGGAAGGATCAGGTTGTTCAACACTTCTCCTAGCCGTTACAACAGAGTCCTCTGAGCTCGTCCCCATTTGGGGGTAAGTTAGTTTCTTGGGAGGCCTGATGACTCTGCGAGCCCTCTGCTCTCTTGGTGCTTCTGACTCTGGCACCACAGGCTCTTCTTCAGGAGTAAGTTCAGGTAACATTGCTGGTTCTGGAACCTCTGATTTAGAAGTCGACTGACGTATGGAATCTCTAGAGTCCTCCTCTGCGCAAGTGTCAGGAACATCTTCCCAGTAATCAGCTGAGGGACTGAAGGGTATGAATTCAGTAGCCTCCGGATTCAGCGTTGCATCTGGGGTATCCCCTCCATTTGGGAGATCTATGGCGGACGTTCCCAGAGTCGAGGGAGGCCACAGCCAGTCCAGTTCTCCACCTTCTTCTGTACTCAATTGGGAGGCCTCCCCATCTTTGGCTCGAGAGGTCTGGGACCGAGTGTTCGGCCTAGGAATATCCAGGATAGAGGCCGGTTCAGGGGAGTCTCTCACGGGAGGTATTCTGACTGCCTCAGCAAGTGGGAGCAGGTGGTTCCGATGCCACATCTTCAGTGGACCCACCTTTCCTTCTGGCTTTAGTTTGTAGACAGGCAAACCGGGCAACTTCCTACAGACAACATAGGGCTCAGATCTCCACCTGTCGGCAAGCTTGTGTTTTCCAGGGACCCCCAGATTGCGTAGCAGTACTCGGTCCCCGGGCTGCAGATCTTGCACTCGAACCTTCAGATCAAAATTTCTCTTGTTGCGGGCCCCCCTTTGATCCGAAGCCGCCTGGGCTTGTTCATAGGCCACCTGCAAGCTACGTCTAAGTCTGTCCACGTATCCCTTGTGGGATGTAGCTGAGGTATTGTCTATAGAAGTGCCAAAGGCCAGGTCCACAGGTAGCCTTGCTTCTCTCCCAAACATAAGTCGATAAGGGGAGTAGCCAGTGGCGTCACTTGTGGTACAGTTATAGGCATGTACTAGGGCTGATATGTGCCGACTCCAGTGTTGCTTCTTCTCTGTTTCTAAGGTTCCCAACATGTTGAGCAGGGTCCGGTTAAATCTCTCCGGCTGAGCATCTCCTTGTGGGTGGTAAGGCGTGGTTCTGGTCTTCTTTATTCCTAATGAATCCAAAAGTCTTCGGATCAACCGACTCTCAAAGTCCCTTCCTTGATCTGAGTGGAGTCTCTGTGGTAGTCCGTAATGGACAAAATACTTCTCCATAAGTATCTTGGCCACGGTGGATGCCTTCTGGTCTTTGGTTGGGAAAGCTTGAGCATAGCGGGTGAAATGGTCGGTTATTACCAGAACATTCCCCAATCCACTCAGGTCGGGTTCGAGGCAGAGAAAGTCAATGCATACCAGATCCATTGGGCCTTGACTCTGTAAGTGGCCCATTGGGGCAGCTTGATGGGGTAGGGTCTTTCTCTGAATGCATCGTGCACAGGAATGGCAATACTCCTCTACTTCTGCCCTCATGCAGGGCCAATAGAACCGATTTCTGACAAGCTGGAAGGTCCTTTCTGCCCCTAGGTGACCATGATGGTCATGCAGGGCAATTAGTACAGTTTCTCGGTGCTTCTCTGGAAGAAATAACTGCCACTTATCTTCTGAGTCATCAGAGGGGCCCCTTCGGTAGACCACTCCCTGATGTACCTGTAGCCTGTCCAATTCCTTCCTCAACAGGCGAGCCTCCTTTGAGGGGTGATGTAGGAATTTGTTGGGATCCTGATTCTCCAGGGCTTCGAGGACCAATCTCCCCATGGGGTCTTCCAATTGGTCACACCTCAACTCCTTCTTGGACAGTCTCGGTAGGTTGTCTTCCTCCAGTTGAGTTACCCCACAATAGTGTTTGGGGACTCCTACCATGGTAACCCCTATTTCTTCTGCTCTGGAGCCTCCTCTGGCTTGGAATTCAGCCCCTTGACAAAGGGCCCGCACCCCGTCCGGTGCCACTTGGGTCCAATCTTCCCAGTCATTTGTCGTGGCATGAGACCTCCGGGACAGGGCATCTGCATCCCTATTTCCGGCTCCTGGTCTGTACTTCAGACTGAAGTTGAATCCAGACAATGCGGCCAACCACCTGTGTCCGGTGGCATCTAGTTTCGCGGTGGTGAAGAGGTAGATCAGGGGGTTGTTGTCTGTCTTCACAGTAAACTCTGCCCCATACAAGTAGTCTTTTAGCTTGTCTACTACCGCCCATTTGAGGGCCAGGAATTCCAGCTTATGAGTGGGGTAATTCTTTTCTGAGGGGGTCAGGCTCCTGCTCACATAGGCCACTGGTCGCAGTTGTCCTTCATGTTCTTGGTAGAGTACACCACCTAGACCCTCATGGCTGGCATCCACATGTAATTCATAAGGTCTGGTAGGGTCGGCGTAGGCCAGGACTGGGGCAGTGGTTAAGCTCCTCTTCAGAGCATGAAAGGCCTCTTCACACCTTGGGTTCCACTGATCTTGAACTGACTCACCAGGCCTCCTGGGCCCTGAGTCATCCTCTTCCCCTTCTGCCTTTAGCAATTCATTCAACGGGCGGGCAATCCGAGCAAACCCCTCCACAAACCTCCTATAATAGGAGCTGAACCCCAGGAAGGATCTAAGCTCTGTTACTGTGGTGGGTCGTGGCCAGGAAGTGACTGCTTCCAACTTCTCAGGAATCAGGATCTGTGGCCACCCCTTCTTCAGACACTATGTGCCCCAGATAGTTCACAGAAGACTGGTAGAACCGACACTTCTCGGGGGAAAGCTTAAGTCCCTCTTCGCTGAGTCTTCTCAATACTTTCTCCAACCTGGCTTCATGTTCTTCCAAGGTTCTTCCAAAGACAATGACATCGTCCAAGTACACAAGGACTTCTATAAGATTCATGTCTCCAACAGTCTTCTCCATAAGGCGTTGAAAGGTAGCAGGAGCTCCAGACAGACCCTGAGGCATCCTATTGAATTCGAAGAATCCCACCGGGGTTATGAAGGCTGTCTTCTCCCTGTCTTCTGGGTGCATAGGGATTTGATAGTACCCACTCTTGAGGTCCATCACACTGAACCATTTGGCTCCAGACAAACTTTGTAGGGCATCTTCTATCCTTGGCGTGGTGTATTGGTCAGGGATGGTTCTCCTGTTGAGAGTCCTGTAATCGATACAAAGCCTCAACGACCCATTCTTCTTTCTGACCACCACGATTGGGGAGGCATAGGGACTTCTAGACTCCCAGATCACACCAGTCTTCTTTAGTTCTACAAGTTGTTCCCTCAGATCCTCCAGATCTGCCAGGGGGACCCGCCTGACCCTCTCTCGGAAGGGCTTATCTTCTTGGAGGCGGATCCGATGGGTGGCACTTCTTGCACACCCCACATCGAATTCATCTTCGGAAAAGATCTTCTCCCACCTGGTCAGCTGGGCCTTGGCTCTTTCTTTCCAAGCCCTGGGTAGGTTCGGGTTTTCCACGGACAGTTTCTCCCAAACATCTCCTCCGTCACCCGTCCCCTTGACTTCGGACCAAGTGACCGGGGCAGCAGGGCTCACCTGACCAAGCAACACTCTGGCAGGGATCTCCATGGGTCCTCCCGTAGTGTTCCTAACACTCACCGGAACTCTGCCATGGGCCTTCTTCAGGGCCTTGAACGGAATCACTTCTGGTATCACTTCCAGGCCTGAGGACTCTTCCCTTGGGTCTGATTCCAGCATGACAAAGGGGCCAGGTTGTTCCCACGAAAGCTTCACAGTGGCCCTAAGACAGGTTACTTCTCCGGGCTGTAGCACTACTCCTTCTCTGCCAAGTCTCCACACCTTCCCTATCCCCTCTCCCGGGGTCTTCTGCTCTAAGACCAGTCGTTGGTAGGCCGTCTTTAGCATGGGATGGATTTTGGTGGCTGAATGGTTTCTCTCTTTCACTAAAGGGGTCAGGAGTCTCCTGACTAGATCCGTGTTTGTCCCAATGATCAGGGAAATCTTGCTGGCTCCAGGCGGCCGGGGACACACAACTGCCAGGGTGTCAAACACTTCAGCCTTCCCAGCCACGGATGGGTTGAAAGTCATCTTTATGGGCAGGTACCCATCATAAGGGAAACTCTGGGTTCCAAGTCCCCATATCTCCAGCTCTTCTATCTTCTGGATAGGCAGATGACTCAAGTGCCTATCATAGAAGTCCCGGTATAGTAAAGTCACCTGTGCTCCGGTGTCCAAAAGAGCTTTAGTATAGACTCCTTCCACTTGAATGGGCACAGTAGGAGATGGGCCCACCAGTTCCTTTGGGTATGGCCGGACTGGGGTCACCTCTTTTTTTTGGCTTTCGACCCTTGCCCTGCTCCTTTTGGACTTAAATTTTTCCTGAGCCTGGCATGCATTGACTTTCTCCCTCTCAATGGGGGCACAAACCCGCTGAGGGATGTTATTGTTCCTTTTAGGTGGATGTTCCTTCTTTGGGGTGCTGTACTTCCACTGAGGGGTCTTGCCCCCTCCCTCTGGGGTACATCTTGGTGGGGGTGTACTATACCTCCTCCTAGGAGTTTTGTCTCCTCCATTCTTGGCCTTTTTTTTTAGTTTGGAGCGCACTGAAGATGATGGGCACCCGGTTGACTCCTTCACCGGGGCCCTTTGGAGTTTCCCGCCGGCTTGCAATTATCTGTTCTCTTCTTCTTTGGGCTGGAGCATACGTTAGCAAAGTGGCCACTCCCTCCGCAGTTATAGCAAATCACCTCTTCTCGGTCCTGTAGGGAGGCCGGTGCTGAGGTGTTCAGGAGCAACTCCTTTCTTGGGCTTGGTTTCTCTCGTCTTCTCTGATCTTTCTCCATCAAAGAGGTCAGCATCTCCAACACTTGGGCCATTTGCGATTTCAGAGTGTCAACCTCCGCATCTCTTTCTGGGCTCTTGACCGAATGGACCAACACTGGTACAGGTGTGACATTCGCCTTGGCCACCTGCTGATCTTCCTGCAGCGCCTCTTCGTCCCTAATAATTTTTATTAGATCAGAGTAGGTTAGTGACATTCCTCCTCCTGAGGTTTTCAGGTGCAGCCAGACCGGGTCTGAGCGCCGCGCTCCCCTCATGATCTGCTTCATGCGTGCTTCATCTGCATCTTTGGGCAGCATTCCCTTCTTCAGTACAATCTTGCATAACTGCCTGTTCAGCCTTCTAACATATTCTGACAGTTTCTCATTCGGCTGCTGGAGAGTGTGTTCAATTTGATAAATCATCTCTGACACCTTCTCCAGCTGACCAAACTCTTCCTGCAGCATGGCCAGGCAATCTTGAGCTGTACAGTTTTAATTTCCAAACCGGAAGCTCTTCACCGCTTCTGCCACGGCACCTTTCAGACTTTCTAAGACTCGCTGTCTCTTCTGTGCCTCAGGCACCTCCCATGCTTCTACTGCCTGCAATGCCTGTTCCACCCAAGTGTCAAAATCTTCCTCCCCCGCAGGGACGGGGAGCTTCCCTGAGAAGGTGCTAAGCTTCCGGTAACCGGCCTCCACATGCACCGTACTGCTTTTCTGGCACTTAATTACAAGGTCTCCTAGAGCATTCAACAATTCAGGCCCTATAGCGGCCAGCGGTGATCCCGGGCTTAATAGTTCCTTAAGCTTTTCTGCTTTAGGGGATAGTGGTGGAGATAATTGTGGGAGTGATGGCTTTGGTGTCTGAAACCATTCTTCCTTCACTGGCAGCGTATGTATCAAGTGATAGATCTGATTATCTATGGCTTGTATACTCTGACTTTTAAAATGCTCTGGGATTTCGTTTTTCCATTCTACCAGTGCGTATGTAAACGAGATCACTGGATCTGGCCTAAAATCCATCACCCATGCTTTGTGGCTCGGAGACAGTAACAATACGAGCTGTTTTATCTCCTCTTCCTTCCATCTTTCCCCCGGGAGTACAATGACTACCGCCGCGGTTGGATCGGCGCCAATCGCTGCGCACCACTGTGACATTGCCAGCGGGTCCATGCTGGTACTTCTGACCGGCTTGATTGCAGCGTGCAACGTACAAGGATCCCGGACGAGCCCCCACGTGTAGCGCTACCCCCAGTTAAGAGAGCCGCTGATATTGATTTGGGCCCTGCAGTGCACCGCTGTCAACCCCCGGCAATCGGCTCTAACTTCCCGTGGCACAGCTGGTGATAGAGAGATAGGACCGCGTGATCGCAACTGTTGGTGACGCAGTCCTATAACAAACATACACAGAATATACTTTAAAACTCCTATTAAAGTAAGCGGAACTGACACCAAATGTACTTTACCCAGATATTTTACTGAGGCTAATGGGCAAGTAATAAACAACAGTATAACAAGTTGCAGATCCCTGCAATAAACAGTAATAAAGATAAACAGAGTAATCAGAATAATAAAGTATTGCTATGCAACTCTAGCCCTGCCCTTTTACAGCTACTTCCCCTCATGGGTAGACTAACACCCAGCAATGTCTACCTATGCAGTCAGGCCTGACTGATCTAAATGGAAGTTCAGTGAAACAATATTCGCTAGCAATCTCTCGGTGGTGCACTTGAAGAACAACTTTGTAATCCTAACGAATAGTAAAGATAAAGTATCTGTCTTTAAACAGCTCTCACCACATGGACAAGTCCAAGTCCCTTTCCTCCATCGATTCGTCTAGGAACAGGAATCCACCGACATCCAAGTCTTCAATCCTTCTGGTGTACTGCAGCAAGGAGGATTAGATGTCTCTAAGGCTCTGCTAGGCTGGCAGAGGGCTCTTTGGAAAGGAGCACACGGCCCGGGCTTCAGGCCTTGTGCACACAGCAGTTCAGCACAGACATCCTCTTGCTAGGAGAGGGGGGTCCAAAGAGAGCGACCAAAACTCTGCCTCCCCTTTATAAAGTCTGCCCCAGCAGTCTCTGTTCTGGAGCAATGCACCCTGGGTGCTGCAAGATGTACTGGGAGATGTAGTCTCTTTCTCTCCTCTGCTTTCACTTCCATAATGTCTCTTTACTTCCTCCCGACTAACCTCTCACCTGGAACTTCTTGTCTCTCTGCATTAAAGGGGAACACCCCGCTACAAGTGTATGTAAAAAAAAAAACAGAACGGTTTTATTTCAACATGTCTTTAGCATGTTGATGAGGGAAAGCAAAATATAAGCAGGTTTGTTGGATTCAAGTTGGGAATAATATACCTAATACAAGCGGCGTATAGCAGAGGTTGAATCTAATATGTGTTGGATAGAACGGACAACGGGGTTAGAGCCTCTGTCAGGCTTTATTGCTGTTTATATCCGGAGATTCACTTTGGGTTAAACCAATATAAAAGTAACGTTTTGTCGCAGTGATTTTATTGGCGGGAGAGGTGATGAACAGCCCTGTGTCATACGGCTTTCACTAGTCCCTGCAGACAGGCGCTGAGTAAGCCGCCGTATATATCTGATCTTTATTAAAGGACTGCGTTATGAAAAGACGGACAGATCGTTGTATAGATGATGAATCATTGAATGTATGAGCCTCTATGTATTTACAGCTGTGATTCCAGTCCCTCTGATAGATAAAGAGACAGAAAGCATTGCTCAAATGCTCAGTGTTCAGGAAGACCTATCCCATTAGCAGGAGGTGCTATGAATCTACAGGAAGGAGATAAAACAATTGTAGCGATACCCTCAACTTAAGAGAGCCGCAAGTTTTGATTTTGGGCCCTGAGTACAGCTTCCTCAACCCCCCCGGCAATCTGCTCTACCCGCTCTGGCACAGTTAACCCACAGCAATTTCACATAAACAATCACTTATGCTTTAAATGTGGGTGTGTGAATTTATAACTCAGACTCATAGACAATGTTGTAAATAATAACTGACTTTACTACTAGTGGTAAGATAAAAGGGGATAACATGCATGTAACATTTGGTTCACAACACATAAGCAGGTCCCTGCAGTTATAAATCACAATACTGTGTGCGTGTGTACCAGCAATGGAAAAGGGGACGGAACGCCACGTGGGGCGACCGTTACCTAAACACCCTGTGGTGTGATAACTAACTTATAACTATCTAACGGATCAGGCCTGATCCCTAACCATGAAACTCAGTCTTAGAAGAAACACAAATCTTCACCGGCACAGGATCTGTAAAGGTGGTGCACTTGAAGTATTTAAAACCATGTATTTGTAATCCAATAGGGGGGGTAATTCTCCCTCACCAGAGGTGTTAGGCCTCGGAAGTCTAGTAGGCACAAAGTATAAAAGTAACAGTTTAAAGATGAGCTTTCGCTCGCTCACCACTCCGGAACACTTCCCTCAGTCCGGAACTTCCACCGGCTGTGTCGGTCCTCGTCCACAGCGGCTTCTGCGATCGGATCCCCGATCCAGATAACTTCAGAAGAGATGAGTCTGGATGCCACCCAGGCTCGCAAAGGGGGTGGAAGGCTCTTTGGTTCGCTCCACAGGCCCCAGGCTTCAGGCCTGGAACAGCACAGATCCGCACAGGTGTCTCTCTCTCTCTGCCTCCCCGTGTCCAAAGAGAAAGAGCTAGGCCTCGCCCCCTCCTTATATTCCTTCCCCCCGACTCCCCTCTCTCTGGAATTTCCTGTCTCTGATTAAAGGGGAACACCCCGCTACACACTCCCCCCACTAAAACTCTTTGGTCCCCAAAGATAAACATTTCAACAAAATTTCTGAACCATTTTAGAGTATGATGTTGGTACAGGGAATTGCCACCAAAACTCAGAGGTGGGATTCCCTGTCCCACAGGTCACACTGGCATGAGTGGCCTGCCTAACTGTGCCAGAGAGTGAGCTGGGGTTGCCCTCCACCAAATGAACAGTGGAAGGATTGGAGCACTCGGTACTTCTTCTAGCGGTGGTAACAGAGTCCTCTGAGCTCTTTCCCAATTGAGGGTAGGTTAACTTCATGGGAGGCCTCACGACTCTGCGAGCTCTCTGCTCCCTTGGGACTTCAGGCTTTGGTGCCACAGGCCTTGTTTCAGGAACACTCTCTGACATTGTCACTGGTTCTGGGGCCTCTGTCTCTTCTTCATCTGAGTACAGGCCCGGAATATCTTCCCAGCATTCAGGCACGCCACTGGATGGAATGAACTCTGTAGCTTCTGGGTTCAGGGTCCCATCCTGCATATCCTCAGTGGGTGGAAGGTCTATGGTGGGATTTTCCGGGGTTGGGGAAGGCCATAGCCACTCCAGTTCTCCTCTCCCATCTTCACTTGGTTGAGAAACCTGTCCCCCTCCAGATCGAGAGGTCTGAGACCGAATGTTGGGTCTGGGAGTATCCAAGATGGAAACAGATTCCGGTAGGTTCCTCACTGGAGGTATCCTGACTGCTTCTTTAAGCGGGAGTAAGTGGTTTCTGTGCCAGGTCTTCAAGGGTCCCACTCTCCCCTCTGGCTTTAACTTGTACACCGGTAGTCCAGGGAGTTTCCTACAAATAACGTAAGGCTCAGACCTCCACCTATCAGCAAGTTTGTGTTTCCCTGGGATCCCTAGGTTGCGTAGCAGAACACGGTCTCCAGGCTGCAGGTCTTGCACTCGAACCTTCAAATCATAGTTCCTTTTATTTCGGGCCCCTCTCTGGTCTGAGGCCGCTTGGGCTTGTTCATAGGCCGCTTTCAAATTATACCTAAGTCTGTCTACATATCCTTTGTGGGAGGTAGCAGAGGTATAGTCTAGAGAAATGCCAAAGGCCAGATCCACTGGCAATCTTGCTTCTCTCCCAAACATGAGGCGATAGGGAGAGTAACCCGTCACATCACTGGTGGTGCAATTGTAGGCATGCACCAAAGTGGATATGTGTTGACTCCAATGCTGCTTCTTCTCTGTCTCCAGAGTCCCAAGCATGTTTAGCAAAGTCCGGTTAAACCTCTCAGGCTGAGCATCTCCTTGTGGATGATAAGGGGTAGTCCTGGTCTTTTCCACTCCCAGGGAGTCCAGTAGGTTCCGGATCAGGCGACTCTCAAAGTCCCTTCCTTGGTCGGAGTGGATTCTCTGTGGTAATCCATAGTGGACAAAGTATTTTTCTAGAAGCACCTTAGCTACAGTGGAAGCCTTCTGGTCTCTGGTGGGGAACGCCTGTGCATAACGGGTGAAATGATCGGTTACCACCAGAACATTTCCCAATCCACTCAAATCGGGTTCGAGGCAGAGAAAGTCAATGCATACCAGATCCATTGGGCCTTGACTCTGTAGGTGGCCCATTGGGGCAGCTTGATGGGGTAGAGTCTTCCTCTGGATGCATCGTGCACAGGAGTGGCAATATTCCTCCACTTCAGCCCTCATACAGGGCCAATAGAACCGGCTTCTGACAAGTTGGAAGGTTCTTTCAGCTCCCAGGTGACCATGCTGGTCATGTAAGGCAACCAGCACAGTTTCTCGGTGCTTCTCTGGGAGAAACAACTGCCATTTATCCTCGGAGCCATCAGAGGGGCCCCTTCGGTAGACCACTCCCTAATGGACCTGTAGCCTGTCTAACTCTCTCCTTAGCAGACGAGCCTCCTTGGAGGGGTGATGTCGAAGTTTCTCTGGACTCTCGTTTTCCAATGCTTCAAAGACCAATCTCCCCATGGGGTCTTCCAATTGGTCGCACCTCAGTTCCTTCTTAGACAGCTTCGGTAAGCATTCCTCTTCAAGTTGAGTCACCCCGCAGTAGTGTTTTGGGACTCCCACTGTGGTAACTCCTATCTCCTCGGCTCTGGAGCCCCCTCTGGCTTGAAATTCAGCCCCCTGACAAAGGGCTCGCACTCCCTCCGGTGCTACCTGAGTCCAGTCCTCCCAGTCATCAGCCATGGTATGAGATCTTCGGGACAGGGCATCTGCATCCCTATTTCCAGTCCCTGGTCTGTATTTAAGACTGAAGTTGAACCCAGATAATGCAGCCAGCCACCTGTGTCCTGTGGCATCCAACTTGGCAGTGGTGAATAGGTAAGTCAGAGGGTTGTTATCTGTTTTTACTGTAAACTCTGCCCCATAGAGGTAGTCTCTTAGGTTTGTCCACCACTGCCCATTTGAGGGCCAAGAACTCCAACTTATGAGTGGGGTAGTTCTTCTCCGAGGGGGTCAGACTCCGACTCACATAGGCCACTGGTCGCAGTTGCTCTTCATACTCTTGGTAGAGCACTCCACCGAGGCCTTCGTGACTAGCATCAACATGTAACTCGTATGGTCTGGTGGGATCAGCATAGGCCAATACTGGGGCTGTGGTGAGGCTCCTCTTCAGGGTTCTGAAGGCCTCTTCACACCTGGGGGTCCACTGATCTTGAACCGACTCCCCGGGTCTTCTGGGTCCCTGACCATCCTCTTCCCCTTCAGTCTTGAGCAGTTCATTTAGGGGCTTGGCAATACGGGCAAACCCATCCACAAACCTCCTATAGTAGGAGCAGAAGCCCAGGAAAGATCTAAGTTCAGTGACTGTTGTGGGTCTTGGCCAGGAGGTAACTGCCTCCAACTTCTCAGGATCAGTGGCCACCCCCTTTTCAGACACTATGTGTCCCAGATAGTTCACCGAAGACTGGTAGAACCGACACTTCTCGGGGGAAAGCTTTAGTCCCTCTTCACTAAGCCTTCTCAACACTTTCTCCAATCGGGCCTCATGTTCTTCCAAAGTTCTCCCGAAGACAATGACATCGTCCAGGTACACAAGGACTTCTATGAGGTTCATATCTCCGACAGTCTTCTCCATGAGACGTTGAAAAGTAGCTGGGGCCCCAGATAGGCCCTGAGGCATTCTATTAAACTCAAAGAACCCCACAGGAGTTATGAAAGCGGTCTTTTCTTTATCCTCTGGGTGCATGGGAATTTGATAGTACCCGCTCTTGAGGTCCATCACACTGAACCACTTAGCTCCAGACAAACTCTGTAAGGCGTCCTCTATCCTTGGCGTGGTGTACTGATCAGGGGTGGTCCTCCTGTTGAGAGTTCTGTAGTCAATGCAGAGCCTCAGCGACCCATTCTTCTTCCTGACCACCACTATTGGAGAGGCATAAGGGCTTCTGGACTCTCGAATCACCCCAGTCCTTTTCAGTTCTGCAAGCTGTTCTCTCAGATCCTCCAGATCTGCCAGCGGAACCCGCCTGACTCTCTCCCTGAACGGTTTGTCTTCTTGCAGGCGGATGCGGTGGGTAGCACTCCTCGCACGCCCCACATCGAATTCATCTTTTGAGAAAATCTTCTCCCATCTAGTCAGCTGGGCCTTGGCTCTCTCCTTCCAGGCCCCAGGCAAGTTCGGGTTCTCAATGGAAAGTTTTTCCCAAACATCTTCTTCTTCACCCACTTGCTTCACTTCTGACCAGCTGACTGGGACAGCAGGACTCACCTGTCCCAGCAACATCCGGGCAGGTACCTCTATGGCCCTTCCTGTAGAGTTCCTTACACTCACCAGGACTCTTCCCCTGGCTTTCTTCAAGGCCTTGATTGGAATCACTTCCGGTATCACTTCCAGGCCTGAGTGATCTTCCCTTGGGTCGGATTCCAGCATGACAAAGGGGCCAGGCTGCTCCCAGGTGAGCTTCACAGTGGCCTTGAGGCAAGCCACCTGTCCGGGCTGCAGCACCACTCCTTCTCTCCCCAGTCTCCACACCTTCCCTATCCCCTCTCCTGGGGTCTTCTGCTCCAACACTAACCGTTGGTAGGCTGTCTTCAGCATGGGATGGATGTTTGGATCTTGATGGCTCCTCATCTTCACCAGGGGCGTCAGAAGTCTTCTCACTAGATCCGTATTGGTGCCTATGATGAGGGACATCTTGCTGGCCCCGGGTGGTCTAGGACACACAACTGCCAGGGTGTCGAACACTTCTGTCTTCCCAGCCACAGAGGGGTCGAATGTCAGCTTTATGGGCAGATAACCATCATAGGGGAACCTCTGCATTCCCAGGCCCCATATCTCCAGCTCTTCTATCTTCTGTATAGGCAAATGGCTTAAGTGCCTATCGTAGAAGTCTCTGTACAACAAAGTCACTTGAGCTCCAGTGTCCAGGAGGGCCTTCGTATATACTTCTTCTACCTGGATAGATACAGTGGGGGACGGGCCGACCAATTCTTCTGGGTACGGCCGGGTTGAGGTCACTTTCTTCTGAGGACTTGTCTTCATCCAGTTTGTTTTTGACTTTATTCTCTCTTGAGCCCGGTATGCATTGACCTTCCCCACCCTAATGGGAGTACAAACCCGCTGAGGGATGTTATTGTCTCTTGGTTGTAGGCATTCCTTCTTGGGAGTGCTAAATTTCTTCTGAGGGGTCTTGTCCCCTCTCTCTGGTATGTATCTTGGTTGAGAGACCCTAGATTCCTTCTGAGGAGTTTTGTTCTCTCTCTTCCTTCTATTCAGTTTGGAGCTCACTGAAAGAGATGGGCACCCGGTTGACTCCCTCACCGGGGCCCTCTGGCGTTTCCCGCCGGCTGGCGATTATCCATTTTCTTCTTCTTAGGACTGGAACACCTACTGGCAAAGTGGCCACTGCCTCCGCAGTTGTAGCATAACATCTCTTCTCGGTCCCGAGTGGGACTCGGTATTGACGTATCTGGGAACAACTCCTTTCTGGGGCTTGGTTTCTCTGCTCCACCTTGACCTTTCGCCATTATAGCAGTCATCATCTCCATCATCTGGGACATCTGCAACTTCAAAGTGTCCACCTCCGCTCCCCTATCGGGAGTCATGGCCGGTGTAACTATAGCTACCGGCTGTTTGACGGGCTCTATCAGGCGTTCTTTTTTTTTTTCTTCCAATATAGCCTCTTCCTCTCTAATCATTCGGATGAGGTCAGGGTACTCCAGATTCTTCCCATCCTGCCGGGCACGCAGTGTCCATGCAATTGGATCCATGGGTTGAGCTCCCCTCACTACCTGTTGAGCACGGGCCTCATCTACTTTCCCTGGGCTGATCCCCTTCTTTAGGATCATCCTATGCAGTATTTTGTCCAGGCGTCCCATATAGTCTGATAGTTTCTCACCTTCCTTCTGGTAGCAATGCTCCAGCTGATAAGCAAGCTCCGTGACTTTCTCTGTCCCACCAAACACATTCTGTAACACATCGAGGCACTCTTGTGCAGTACAATCTGCCTTGCTCATCTTCAGGTTGCGTACGGCCTCTAGAGCAGGCCCTTTCAAACTTTCCACAACCCTCTGTTTCTTTCTGCGGTCCGGAACTTCCCATTCCTCTAGTGCCTGAGTTGCGCTGTCTAGCCACTCCTCAAATCCCTCTTCTTCCAAGGGTACTGGTTTCCTCCCTGAAAACATCCGGAGTTTCCTGTACCCCGACATCGGGTAATCTGTGGGCTCTTTCTTGCACTGAGCTACAATCTCCCCCAGAACAGCGCATAATTCTGCACTAAGGGTGCCTGGGCTTGTCCTGGGACTCTTTGTGTCCTTCTGTGGGGATGACGGGGAAGATGGCTGCAGTGACAGTGTTATTTTTGTCTGAGGGCTGTCTCTTGTGCGCGGCAGCGCATGCAGCAAATGATAGACCTGATCGTCCTCATCTTGTATGCTGTTGCCTCTAAACTGTTCAGGAATTTCTGCCTGCCATTCCAGTAAGACATGTGAAAGTCCCCCATTAGTTTTCACGTCTATCACCCATGGTTTGTGAATCGGTGATAGGGACATTATGAGTTGTATCATTGCTTGTGTCTGCCATATCCCCGGGAGTTCTATAACTGCCGTCCTGGCTGGGTCTACGCCCCATCTCTTGTGCCACTGTCCCACCTCTATCGGGTCCATGCCGGTAGCTTCTGGCGGTTTCACCGCTGTCTCAGTAATCCCGGATGTACGAGCCCCCACGTGTAGCGATACCCTCAACTTAAGAGAGCCGCAAGTTTTGATTTTGGGCCCTGAGTACAGCTTCCTCAACCCCCCCGGCAATCTGCTCTACCCGCTCTGGCACAGCTAACCCACAGCAATTTCACATAAACAATCACTTATGCTTTAAATGTGGGTGTGTGAATTTATAACTCAGACTCATAGACAATGTTGTAAATAATAACTGACTTTACTACTAGTGGTAAGATAAAAGGGGATAACATGCATGTAACATTTGGTTCACAACACATAAGCAGGTCCCTGCAATTATAAATCACAATACTGTGTGCGTGTGTACCAGCAATGGAAAAGGGGACGGAACGCCACGTGGGGCGACCGTTACCTAAACACCCTGTGGTGTGATAACTAACTTATAACTATCTAACGGATCAGGCCTGATCCCTAACCATGAAACTCAGTCTTAGAAGAAACACAAATCTTCACCGGCACAGGATCTGTAAAGGTGGTGCACTTGAAGTATTTAAAACCATGTATTTGTAATCCAATAGGGGGGGGGTAATTCTCCCTCACCAGAGGTGTTAGGCCTCGGAAGTCTAGTAGGCACAAAGTATAAAAGTAACAGTTTAAAGATGAGCTTTCGCTCGCTCACCACTCCGGAACACTTCCCTCAGTCCGGAACTTCCACCGGCTGTGTCGGTCCTCGTCCACAGCGGCTTCTGCGATCGGATCCCCGATCCAGATAACTTCAGAAGAGATGAGTCTGGATGCCACCCAGGCTCGCAAAGGGGGTGGAAGGCTATTTGATTCGCTCCACAGGCCCCAGGCTTCAGGCCTGGAACAGCACAGATCCGCACAGGTGTCTCTCTCTCTCTGCCTCCCCGTGTCCAAAGAGAAAGAGCTAGGCCTCGCCCCCTCCTTATATTCCTTCCCCCCGACTCCCCTCTCTCTGGAATTTCCTGTCTCTGATTAAAGGGGAACACCCCGCTACACAATATTCCTAATTATTTCGGTAAAGTGCGTCTTCCTGGCACAGTGTGCCGCACCTCCCCGCCCGCGCCGTCCAACCTCCTTTTTATCACCCTGTGACTGTAAAGGACAGGACCTCTATAAAATGGAATGAGCCTGCAAATTGTGTAATTACAGCATATTTAGAAGGTCCAGACCGGTAGGCGGCCCATCTCCATGTTCTTTCTTAGATCCCCTGTGATATCTTCAGCAAGGTCACCAGAATGACGGTTTATGATCACCAAAATCAACAAACAAATAACTGTTTCAGACTTGTGCGCCTAAAGCTTATTACTGACTACCAGGGAGACGGCGAGTGATCTGGAGTCATGGTGGCCGTTTTTTTTTTCCTCTTTAAACACACTGTAAACACACTGTATATAGCTGGTTGCTAAGGAGGGGTTCAGGAAGCTGGCCACAGTGTCCTTAACAACCAATGGGTCATCAGCTGTCTGCCGGCGAAAAAATCACAAACAAAAACAGCGTGGGGTCACCCCCCAGGTCCATTCCAGGCCCTTCTGGTCTAGTATGGATTTGGAGGGAACCCCCGTGCCAAAATGTAAAAACAAATGGCATGCCCCCCCCTCCAAATCCATACCAGACTCTTATTCGAGCATGCAGCCCAGCAGGTCAGGAAAAGGAGGGGATGAGCGAGCGCCCCGTCCCCTTCCTGGACCATACCAGCATGCTTGCCCTGAACAAAGCACCTTGCCCCCATGATGATGGGGACAAGGGCCTCTTCCCGACAACCCTGGCCGGTTGTTGTCGGGGTCTGTGGGCGGGGGGCTTATCGGAATCTGGAAGCCCCCTTTAACAAAGAGGCCCCCAGATCCTGCCCCCCCCATGTGAATGGGTATGGGACACATCGTACCCCATACCCATTCACTCCAAAAATAAATGTTTTAAAAAAAACAAGAGCGGGTTTTTGACAAGTCCTTTATTATAAAAGAAGCCCCAAGCTGTCTTCTCCCGGTACCGTCTTCTTCTTGTGCCGTCTTCTCCCAGTGCCGTCTTCTCCCGGTGCCGTCTTCTTCTTGTGCTGTGTTTTCCCGGTGCCGTCTTCTCCCGGTGCCGTCTTCTCCCGGTGCCGTCTTCCACCGGTGCCGTCTTCCACCGGTGCCGTATTCTCCCGGTGCCGTCTTCCACCGGTGCCGTCTTCTCCCGGTGCCGTCTTCTCCCGGTGCCGTCTTCTCCTGGTGCCGTCTTCTCCCGGTGCCGTCTTCTCCCGGTGCCGTCTTCTTCTTGTGCCATCTTCTCCTGGTGCTGTCTTCTTTTTGTGCTGTCTTCTCCCGGTGCCGTCTTCTCCCGGTGCCATCTTCTTCTTGTGCTGTGTTTTCCCGGCGCCGTCTTCTCCCGGTGCCGTCTTCTTCCGGTGCCCTCTTCCACCGGTGCCGTCTTCTCCTGGTGCCGTCTTCTCCTGGTGCCGTCTTTTCCCGGTGCCGTCTTCTCCCGGTGCCGTCTTCTCCCGGTGCCGTCTTCTTCCGGTGCCGTCTTCTCATGGTGCCGTCTTCTCACGGTGCCGTCATCTTCTTGTGCCATCTTCTTCCGGTGCCGTCTTCTCCTGGTGCCGTCTTCACCCGGTGCCGTCTTCTCCCGGTGCCGTCTTCTCCCGCTGCCGTCTTCTCCCGCTGCCGTCTTCTCCCGCTGCCGTCTTCTCCCGCTACCGTCTTCTCCCGCTGCCGTCTTCTCCCGCTGCCGTCTTCTTCCGCTTGGTGCCGTCTTCTCCCGGTGCCGTCTTCTTCTGGTGCCGTCTTCTCCCGGAGCTGTCTTCTTCCTCACCGCCGATGTCTTTTTTCTCGCCGCTAGTTACCCTCTAAAAACAAAAAAGCCCGCTTACAGCTAATAACTCATCGGTGACAGCTGATGACTCATAGCAACCAGCTAAATACAGTGTTTAAAAAGGAAAAATAACAACCGCAAAACACATCAAAAATTGCATCACAAACACAAAACTTGCGTTTCTGGCGCAATTCCATTGAAGTCTGTTGTGATGTGAACATGTACCATAGGAAACCATGTTAAATTACTGTAGTGCATTTCTGCAAACTGCAAAACGTACTAAAAAACGCATAGATGTAAACCTAGGGTAAGGCCTGATTCACACCTATGCAGGTTGTAGTTTGCATATTCCAGGTGCCTTTTGCGTTTTTCAGTACACGTTTTTGATCTATTGAAGTCTTTGGAACCAAAAACCAGAACAAAATCCCTGGCCCTTTCCATAAATCGCACAGATGTCAACATGACCCATAGGAAACCATGTTAAATGGACTGTAGCAAAAATGATACTTAGTTCTGTTTTCTCTAAAAGGAGCCATACTGGGAGGTGGGTAGGAGTTGGAACCAAGGGACAGTGCTTGGAGGTGAGTTGGGGGCGGAGACAAGGGGTGACTTGGAAGAGGGGAGTAATACCTGCACCTATTTTCTGAGAAAAAATCCCTGAGGATGCCTATCACATGTCATGCGTTATCAGTAGGGGAGGGACCACACAGTCCTGCCTCCTCACCCTGGGTACTGGATGAACAAGTCCTGGCACTGCATGGGAATGATGTCATCCTGCAATGACCAATCAAAAGACCCAAAGACCGGCACTCGGAAGAAGCCAGGGAGAAGATGCCGGTGTTCTGACGAGCTGGTTCCTCCTATCGATATGGTTCCCCCTTGACTGCGCAGGCGCAATCCGAGCCAACCGAAATCTCAGAGCGTGAACAGCTGTTCGGTAGCTGTAGACGCGCTCACTCCCGATGCTTAGTTATAGGGGAACCAGCTCGACAAGACACCGCACTATACAGCAAGGGGCGGATCAGATGTGATATTGAGCAGTACTTTTTTGTTTGTTTATACACGCCGCTGTATACAGCAAGGGGCTGATATGAAAAACGCCCTTGTAGTATAGAGCGGCGTGTCACAGTCTCCACCCCCTTTTTGCCGCCCCCTTGCGGCGTGTAGTATAGAGCTTCAAACCCGCCCGATAACATGTAAAAACCCGCCCTTGTGGTATAGAGCGGCGTGTCACAGTCTCCGCCCCTTGCTGCGCGGCGTGTATCCTCGGGAGCGAGCGCGTCTACAGCTGACGAACAGCTGTAGAGGCTCGGAGATTTCCCGTGGGCTCCGAGTGCACATGCGCAGTCGAGGGCGGACCCTATCCCATAGGGGAACCAGCTCGACAAGACACCGGCAGCGGAGAAGGACTTCACAGGTGTCACACCATTGGGGGATAGGTGAGTATTTTTACCTTTTAGTTCCGCTTTAATACTATTTTATGTTGCAAAACAGAACAAATCACATACAGTTTTTGTTCACATGACAGCACAAATAAAAGCCATCACACCTTTCCTACAGCCTGTGACTGCAAAAATTGTTTAATTATTTATAGAATCTAATTAAAAAGAGGCACATCACATTTTAGCCACATAAGCGCCACTTCTAAAGGCTTATCTGGGAGCCCCGACTGTCCTATTTAAGCTTTATTATCGGTATTATTTCTACTGTGTAGAGGGAAGAATTCGGTAATGAGGAAACCTTCAATGCCATCCATTTCCTGCTCTTATTTACTTCCCTCCTTCCTGGCCTTTCATTTTTACATCTAATTAGCGGCAGAACGCGGACGCGGCGTAAGATGTTCAGCAGCTCCTGAGCCAACGAGGAAGAACTTGTTCACCCCTAATTACTGACATTTAGTACAAAGATTAGTCTTTGTGTTTACTGATTTGCTTGACAATGGATTAGGCATGCTATGATTTAATTTTCTTTGGAAAGATAGATTTTTTTTTTTTTAAACCGCAAAATCTTTGCGAAGGCCGGGGTCACCTCTTCGAGATTATTTTTTTTTGTATCTGCATAAAGGGGTGAGGGATTATCTTCATCAACATACATAATCAACCGGTGTACGTTCCGGTCATGTAGGTGCACTAAGGGGCTCATTTAAAATGCAATGACTGCACCACACATCATTAAAGCACAGAGATGTGCTCTACAAATGTGCTCTGAACTCCACCGGCTTCTAGACTTTGAAACCTTTTTATGAGCAACAGACTGGATGACATAGAAAAAAAAAGGCCAGGAGGAGAGGCTGGCCATGAAACCTGTCAAAGTTCTACTCTCCACAAAATACCATTGGGCAGAAAGAACTTCATAGTGCTACACATACTACCCCAGTTTTTATGAATGCCCCAGTAGAGGTCCTATTTGGACGAAACGCGTCGGGATTTGGCTCATGCTCCCCACATTGCTTTTATCTTGTGATCACATTTTATCCACGTATGTTGTTTTTTTTTTTTTAAAACAGTACCTGACCACGATATTGTATAAATTTGCGGTCAGGCAACGGCGATATTGCCGCCCTCGACCCCCGTCGCGGGAGCCAGCGCCGAGCTCTGTCGCTCCTCCCGCTCGCTGCCCCCAATGGATTCCTATGGATGCGCTGCATCTCGTGGGGGGCAGCGAGCGCGAGAAGCACAGCCTCGCAGCAGTGATTTCCAGTGCGATCCCATCACGCTGGAAACACAAAATCGCTTTGCTTTTTTGACCTACACCATTGGAGGCATTTTTTCTTTGCATACCCCCCGATGAGAGTTTTTTGGCCGTCCAGCCTGGTCATCAGCATTCCTCTTTGGCGATTATCCATACATCCTTCTGAGTCACTTCTGGAGTTCCTGGGCTCCTTTGATCGTTTGTTTGATTTGCCGATCCATGATTCCATCCATGCTTTACTGACTCGTTGTCGCTAACACTCGAGTCCACCATTTCCGGTAAAGCCCAGTACACTCGGCCGGTTTTCTCGGCAAGAAAACTGCTGGGAGAGCTTTTTGACGAGAAAACCGGCCGTGTGTATGGTTTCTCTGCGGGAAAACTGCCGGGAATCTCGACGAGAAAAATAGAGAACCTGCTCTCTATTTTCTCGTCGGGATTCTCGTCGGCCTGTTTCCCGACGAGAAAACCGTGAGTGTGTACGCTTACCTGTCCATGGTAAACCTGCGCATGTTCAAAAAGACTTTAACGCATGCGCGGTAGCATACAAGGGTAGTGTAGGGTGTAGCAAGATGGCGGCGACGGCATCGTATGTGACGAGCGCAGGCTCGTCGTAGTCGATGACGTCACCACGTTCTTGCCATTCAAAAGAACAGCGGTTCTTTTGAATGGCGCGTGTGTACACAGGGCTTGGCAAGACAAGCTTGCCAGGAATCCCGTCGAGAAAACCGATGTTTTTTTTTTGACCCGTGTGTACGAGAGTAAAAACTCCTATCACTTATTGGATAATATATCTCCTCGGATGCTCCTTGTGCCTGTTTTTATCATCATTGCCCATATGAGAACAACCACTTGTCTGTGATGGACTTTGTTTATTCCCCAAAGGATTGATGTATCTTATTGGACTTGTTCTGTATATATTCATTTTATTTCTACATATGTATTGGAGATTGAATTTGTATCTCTATAATATTGGTACACTTTCACTGTATATCAATTTTAGCGCTACATTCTTTAGAATTGAAGTATTTATTAATGAGATGGTCCACAGCAGTGTATAATGAAGAATTGATAATATCTACTCTCCGCTATGGACCTACAAGGGGGAGACTGCCACAATGGGCTCCCTTTACGGCCAAACTTTTGTGGACACAACTTGCACCTATACAAACGTGTTTCACGTCCCATTCCAAACCAATGGATAGTAATATGGAGATGACACTCCTTTGTAGCTATAGAAACCCCTACACCCTTCTGGGAAGGCTTTCCACAAGATTTCGGAGTGTCTGTGGGCGGGGCTTTTTTCAGCTGGAACGCTGGGGAACGCAGTTCCGGCACCTCCAGCACTGAATATATGTAATAGCAATGGGATTGATGCTGGGAAATCTATTGTTGTTAGAGGGGATCTATTTTTGGGGAGGAAGGGGGTCTATTGTTGCTGGAGAGGTCTTCTGTTGCTTGTGGGGATCTATTGTGGCTGGGGGTGGTTCTTATGTTGCTGGGGGGGGTCATTCGCTGCGGGGAGGGATCTACTGTTGAGGGAGGGGTCTTTGTTGCTAACGTCTTGAGGGTCTATTGATGCTGGCTGCTGGGGAATCTATTGTTGCTGGAGGGGATGTATTTTTGCAGTGGGGTCTATTGTTGTTAGTGAAGGATCTATTGTTGCTGGGGTGGATCTTATGTTGCAGGGGTCAATCAGTGCTGGGAGGGATCTACTGTTGAGGTTAGGGTCTGATGTTCCTGGCTGTTGGGTGGGTCTATTGATGCTGGCTTTTGGGAGCCCACTGTTGCTGGGGTGGATCTATTGTTGCTGGGGTGTCCATTGTTGCTGGATTTATTTTACCGCCTTTCTTGTTATTAACAAATTCCATACAAAAAACTTAGGACCACAACATTATGCTTGGTTCTGTATTCTTTAAAGGGGTAAGGGGTTGACAAAGTAATGGTTGCTTAGAGGTGGGTAGGGGGTGGAGTCAAGGGGTGACTCGGAAGGGTGGAGTTCCTGCACCTATTCTCTGAGAAAAAAAGCCCTGCCTGTGGGAATCTGTGCCCATTTGGCTGTAAGCAGGTTGAGTTGTATGCTGCCCTGGCCGAGAGGGTCAGTGTTAAAATGTTTCCCAGTTCTTTCTTGGTGGGCTGCCTTGGGTCCGACCAACTGGTCCTGTGTGGTATAAAATGGGACACGGGTCTGATCTGGGAGCGCGCGTAACATTGGACATTTTGCAATTACCGGAGTCCCTTCCTACAGACTATTGCCGAAGCCAAGGTACCTATGGATAAGGAGCCTTCTACAGAGTACCGGACCACTGAGAACTACAAAATGGCTGAAGACACCGGTACTGCAGCTCTACCATAATGGACTCTATCCTGTGCAGGTATGCTGGGGCAGACATCAAGCCTGAGTTAGGGAATAGGGATGTTAAGAAAAGACTATGCACTTTGCTCCGTATTCTGCAAGTTTCCAGTAAAGTTTTTGAAAACGTGTTCTTGCCAGGTCTGAAGTTCCTCAAGGAGTGTAATGCAAGTAACCCGCACACATAGTCAGCTTCGGTTAGGGTATGAAAACAGCAATATAAGAGTTAATGGGTTGCAGAATACAGCAGTTGGTTACCAAGGGTAATGAAGGTTTCTTCAGCAGCCTAAGTGTGTGCCTGTGGCAGGGGAGATAGCCTCTTGCAGGAGGGAATTGTTGCTGTGCACTCCCTCAGTGAGCGGTCCCTCTCCTGTAGCAGGGAACAGATCAGCAATGCAGAGGACCCCAGCCTGTGCACAAGTATGGAAGAGGAAGAATTATGTAAAGTGCACGGATGAAGTCAGTGCTAGGTGCACAGCGGGACTCCATTCCGTTACTGGGAGTGAGGTAGTGGAGATTTGCTGAACAGGTGGAGAGGGCATTGGCTCTACATGTCCATCCAAAATACAACATGTAACAGTAGAGGTGTATATATTCACATTGAGAGCCTTAACTTAAGTTCAGTCATCTGTTCAAGTAAAGGTACCCCATGTGTAGGGAGTGACCTGTGCTCAGTGCCTAGCGTAGCCTAGAAGATCCCAACTTGCGGTAGGCCTCCTGTGTGACCTATACTTGGCACCCAATGAGGAGGGGAACATGGAGGAGGTACAATCAGTGTCAGGGAAATGGCCGTAGGAGAACTGGCAATAGTGCCAGTACTAGTAATGGCTGCTTCCAGCACATCCCTGTGCGTACATGCGCAGGAGCCTCAATCGGCGCGCGCGCACAACGCTACAGGTGCAGCCACTTGCTGGCCTATGTAAGACTGCCACTGAGCCCATCTCATTGCTTGATAGTCATCAACCTTCCGGTTCTGTTCAACTGCTGTTTGGATCTCCTGTTGTGACCCGGCTTGTTCCTGACCCGTCTGATCTGCTCTCCTGGTTTGACCCCCTGGCTTGCCTTACCGACTTGTTGCCTTCTCCTCCACCTGATCCCAGCTTGTTCCGTGGACTTTGCCATAGTTATCTGTTCCTGCCTGTTTCCTGTTACCAGACCATTGGCTTGTCTCCAATCCTGCAACCTGCCTCTTCCTCCTGCTGGATCTACTGGGTTTGACCCTCAGCCTGGCTGCCACTACTACTCCTTGAGCTGTGTCCTGCATCCACCAGTGTTCTTCAGGATCCCACCAGCTCTGCTATCCTGGACCCATCTGGTAACCTGTGCTTCTCTGGGCACTACACCCTCTGTACCCAACCTCAGAGGTGTACTGCACTCAGCCGCAAGGGGAGCCCTCTCGGCATTTCGGCCTCCAACCAGGTACGTGACAATCAGGTACTGATGTTGGATGGGAAGACTTGGGTTGCAATCTGCATTACAATGCATTCAAAGGTGTTTAATAGGGTTGAGGTCAGGGCAGTGTGCAGGCTGTGGCAGTTCCTCAACACCAGACTGGTCAAACCATGTCTTTGTGAAGCTGGCATAAAGTCAGTGCGTCCCTATACTTTTAGGGAGGGGTGGGATCCCTCCAGGCAGACATGCCCTAATCTATCCATTAGTATATAAGTGGTTAAACTCAGGAGACTCTCAAAATTATAGAGTTAGGACTGCAGTACACTAGGGTGCCGTGACGTGGCCGCTGCAGCTTACGCATGTCTTTGCAAATGGAAACTAAACCCCTTGTTTGTAGTGTGAACTGTTAGACGGGTCAATTCAGTTTGTTGCAGGCTGGCTGGTAAGTGAGCTGGGAATTTTTCTTTGTTACCTTCCACAATCGGTGATGTCAGCGGGAAATGTTGATAGTTTAAAAAAAAAAAATGTTAGATGGGCATCTTAGTAAATGCAATATGCAGGGATATGAGAAGAAATAGTACTGACATAAACACACACCTACACAGGTTGAACTAGATGGTCTGGTGTCTTTATTCAACCTTACAGCTATGAAACTATGAATGTGGAAAAAATGTCTTGGCTGTTTGGCTTAGAAGTATAATGCCGCCCGCGTACACATGACCGTTTTTAATGTCAGTGCAAAAAAACAGCATTTTTCTCGACGTGATTTTTCGTGTTTCCTCTCAAGACCAATGAGAACCAGGATGAACGAACACAGGAGTAGCATCACCACGGAAAAGGACAAGTGTTCAGTTCCGAGACATTTCAAGGAACTACATGACAGTAGCATAGATGGTCTGAAGGTTTTTGGCATAGAAGCTATACCTAGCAATTTAGATAGTGGCAAGAAATATCAGATTTTATGTAAGAGAGAAGCTTTCTGGATCTTCACCTTGGGGACTTTGGCCCCGCAGGGCCTCAACGAGGGAATTGAACTTCACACCATAAGTACAAGTTGATTGGTCGTGCATGCCAGGGTACATAAAGAGAATATTTCTAGTAGGCTTAGGATTTAGAAGAGAGAGTTTTAAGGCTTTTTGGGTCCTTTGGGGTTTATATTTAATATTGGGAACATGATTATTATTGTTGATAATAATTAATAATAATAATTTGTTTTCTTTTTTGTTTATCATTTTTGCAATGCTATAATGCACATCATATTTACAGCTGGTTTATTCAGGTTCATGTGACATCTTCTGGACCTACTAGGGTCCACGCCACTGGCACCCTACACTATGTGGGTGCTTCTTGGTAGAGTGTAGTTCAAGGGTTGCTTGTTCAACTCCATTAATAATATTTATACGGCGTGGTTCATTTGGTAGGTCCAGCGTACAGTGGGTCCACCATGTATCATCTGTGGGAGTGTTTTGCATAAGTACATGTGGGGAGAGATTTACGTGTATCCCTTTTCCTCACGGCAAATAATTGTGGGGCAGTGGGGATAAATGGGACCTTTGTCCCACGAAGTTATTTTATCCATGGAGATAGTCCATCAATGTTGTTTCCCACAAATTCACTTTGGTGATGGGGGAATGTTTTTGGCAAAGAAACCAGGTAGGAGTTTTCCTATGTACTAGACCCACTGTACGTATCTGTGGATCCTTTGTATGGGTGTGCATGTGCGTGTGTGCATGGAGGAGGCTCCTCTCTCTCCCCCCCCCCCCCTTTTTTTTTTTTTTTTTTCCCTTTTTTTTTTTTTTTTCTCCTTGTCATTGGACAGGCCTCCTTTACACTCCGCCCCTAAGAGTGATAGGAGGAGCGGGTGTGTACACTGTGGTTTCACCGGAAATTGCGGGTGGAACGCAAACACACCCGCACTTCCAGTTTAGCATCCAGATCGAGGCCTGGTATTTGCCTTATCAGGCTGTGCTATAGACAAACAGGGACGCGACCGGAAGTGCGGGTAGACACGCTAGTGACACCCACACCTCTAGGCAATTGCGACCCATTCCATGCTTTGGACAAGCCTCCTCTGCACTCCGCCCCTAGGAGTGATAGGAGGGGCGAGCGCATTCACTGTAGTGCTACCGGAAGTTGCGGGTGGAACGCAAACACACCCGCACTTCCGACTCGGCATCCAGATCGAGGCCTGGCATTCGCCCAATCAGGCCGCACCACTGACAAACAGGAAGTGCGGGTGGAAAAGTTTGTAACACCCGCACTTCTAGTCCAAAGCTCCGAATGTGCCTCTCTCCCTTAATAGAAGGTTAGGTATAGGATGCAGTGAGTGGAATCCTAGATGCATCTCTCCCACTGGCAGATCATTGGACACCTTTGCATCTACTGTTGGCCCCTGCTGCATACGGTAAGCGGTTCGTTCGGGCACAATTAGATGCTTGTTACATATCTGTTGTATACTACTAGCCTACCTGGTCACCCTGTGATGCGGGATCAGTGGGGGTTTTGGGTACAAGTTTGCTAGGAGTATTTTGATCATTAGTGGCACACTGGTCCTTTGAATTTGAACCTCTATCTTATATGTATCTATGATGTGAAATGATTTGTTTTACTCTAGTGCACAATTGGTGTCACATAGCATGTCGAATTATATTTAATTTCTGATTCACCCCTATGGGTTAATCATGAGACACACCTCTGGGGGTGGAGTTTGTAGGGGCGGGGCCTATTGGGGTGGGGACGATGGGTCGGGGCCTCCTTGGTGGACATGAGTGTGTGTATATCTATATGTGTGGGGTTATCCATGAGAATAGGATACCACAAGCTGTGTAGGCTCTGAAGAAAGGGGTGCGCCCCGGAAACGCGTCAGCCGTCCAGCACATTTGAGGTACCATCTATCTCCCTGGTCATCGAGTTTTAACTTCAGTCGTCCTATGATTCAGGCTGGTCACTAGAAAAAGCTCATTTTAACGCTCTGCTTGTGAGTAGGACCATTGCTGTTTTTATACATTTTAATAAAGATTTTATCTGGTAATACACTAGGTCGGTGCGCCCTCCTGTTTTTTGTTTTTTTACAGTTGTATGAACACCCATAGTTCTGAGGAGGGCTGCAAGATTCCTAAAGTGTTGCCTGTTTACTGAGGAATGATCGACACGCCCCGCATACACCAAGACATCAGAGCGCAGGAGTATTGTTTTGTTGTCCTCTCAAGCCTGCCTTGCCTACACACTATCGTGGAAAAAAATGCTCGAGTAAAGCGCGGTGACGTCCAACACGTACGACGGCACTATAAAGGGGAAGTTCCATTCGGATGGCGCCACCCTTCATGTTAGTAAAGTTTGTTGAGAGCCGATTCGCGCTTTTCAGTCTTCGTGCTTTTCAGTCCGTTACAACGTGACGAATGTGCTATCTCCATTACGAACGCTAGTTTTACCAGAACGAGCGCTCCCGTCTCATACTTGATTCTGAGCATGCGCATTTTTTTTTCACGTCGTTAAAGCGTACACACGGCCGTTTTTCACGTCGTTAAAGCCCACACACGGCCGTTTTTCATGACGAGAAAAACGACAATGTAAAAAACGACGTGAAAAATTAGAGCATGTTCCAATTTTTCTCGTCGTGATTCTTGGCGTTTTTCTCGTCGGGAAAACTGCTGGAAAGCCCCACACACGATCGTTTTTAATGACCATTTTAATTTTTTTTTATTTTTCTCGTCATTAAAAACGGTCGTGTGTACGCGGCATGAGTGTGGCACAATGCATGGGAAAATGCCCTGAAGCTTTTTTGCCATGGTAGTTGAGCTTGTAATAATGCTTTGGGGGGTTTTTATGGAAAGGTATGATACTGGAAAATGCCCTAGAGATACTGTATTGCCATGCAGTTAGATCATTGGGCAATGCCCTTGAACTTTGAATTTGAATGTGTGTTAATGCCCTGAAGCTTTGGCCTTACATGGAGAAAATAATTACTTGAACTAGATAGACTTGTGTCTTTTTTAAGACCTGACTACCTATTTAACTACAGTGCCTTGCAAAAGTATTCACCCCCCTTGGCTTTTTACCTATTTTGTTACATTACAGCCTTTTAGTTCAATGTTGTTTTTTTTTTATCTGAATTATATGTGATGGATCAGAACACAATAGTCTAAGTTGGTGAAGTAAAATTAGAAAAATATATATGTAGCGGGTGGCTATATTTAAGGGAAGCATCTGAGTGGTAACTAGGCTCAGATGTAGTAATTGTTAGGGTTCATGGACCAATTTATGCCAGTGGAGGATATCATTGGTGTCCAGTTCCCTGCGGCCTACAGGTGGCGCTGTCGCCATAGGCCGGGGTTGAACCACCATTGGAGGGCTGTGCCTTTTGTGTCCCCTCGCAGCAGTAGTACAGCGGGGCGGAGAACATGCTGTGCCTGCTGGGGGAGGATATAAAAGGGGCAGACGTCTTCCGCTCGGGGTCCACGCCTAGGCACCTTCGGCCTGGGGGTGAGTGATGGTCATCTCCGGGTGCCCTTGGCCCGGGGACGGAGCTGCTGTTCCACCCCAGACACCTTCAGTCTGGGGTGAGGTACTTTGAGAGAGGCCCGGGGGCCCAGTACCTTCGACTGGGTCCCACAAGAGATCGAGGGCTCCTAGGGTGCCCCCTGGAGTGGGTGCCTGAATCTAGGACGAGAAGGTCAGAGAGGTGACCCTTCCCGAAGACCCAGTACAGCATTGTTGGTGACGGTGGGGCCTCTGGTAACTCTCCGGATGGATGTCCTTTCCCTGACAGGGGTCATTACTTCTAGAAGGTAATCCACATTCTCATGGTCTGTGGCAGAGACCCATTGTGAATCAGTTCAGTGGCAGAGACCCAACAACCGGGCCTGTGGCAGAGGCCCTATTCACCTGGTCTGTGGCAGGGACCCCCTCATAGTCGGTGGCAGCGACCGTGCGCCAAGCCTGTTCGTGCTAATCAGAACAGGAGAAAATCTGAATTCAAGTTTGTGCCTGGACCTCCTCCCACCTTATCTGACCCGTGTTTGTCTCAACCTGTCTGCTCGTAAAGAGACTATGTATTGCGCAGCAAAGAATAAATAAGTGTTGGGCCTTTCAGTTGGTGTGGACAGTTGCTTACTGGGGAGAAATAAGGACTTGTCTCTGAATACCGCGGAGACGAGGTCAGCACTGGAGGTTTTAAACACTGGCTGCAAGCAGGCCCAAGAAACAAGGGTTGAGCTTCAATCTGCAGATGATGTCAGTTAATGCAACCTGACAAGTAAATATTTATAATTTGTCTATTTGAAGCCTTAGGCCCCATGCACACGAGACGCAGGTGCAAACTCTGCTGAACACACGTTTTTAAACTCTGAAACCGGCGTTTAGAAACGCGAGTTTGGCCGCGTTTGCAGCCGCGTTTATTGGCGTTTAGCGGCGTTTTACCGCGTTTGCGTTTATAAGCGTTTCATCATAAGACCCTCCCTAAGCTCAAAAAACAGTAAATTTTAACCATTTCAGCCAGTTTGTGAGACCAGAGTGAGTAGCAGCAGCTGAGAGAGCCGCAGTGTACTTGTATTTAGCGTATCACCTGCCACGTCACCTGGCCACGTCACCTGGCCACATTACCTGCCATGTCACCTAGCCACGTCACCTGCCACAAGTTGTGGATTGTCCATTAGCCACGTCACCTGGCCACGTCACCTAGCCACGTCACCTGCCACAAGTTGTGGATTGTCCACTTGCCACGTCACCTGCCATGTCACCTGGCCACATCACCTGGCCACGTTACCTAGCCACGTCACCTGCCACAAGTTGTGGATTGTCCACTTGCCACGTCACCTGGCCACGTCACCTGGCCACGTTACCTGCCACGTCACCTAGCCACGCCCTGCCACAAGTTGTGGATTGTCCACTTGCCACGTCACCTGGCCACATCACGTGCCACGTCACCTGGCCACGTTACCTGCCACAAGTTGTGGATTGTCCACTGACCACGTCACCTGGCCACATCACGTGCCACGTTACCTGGCCACGTCACCTGCCACAAGTTGTGGATTGTCCACTGACCACGTCACCTGGCCACGTCACCTGGCCACGTCACCTGACACAAGTTGTTGATTGTCCACTGGCCACGTCACCTGACACAAGCTGTGGATTGTCCACTTGCCACGTTGCCTGCCACAAGTTGTGGATTGTCCACAATGCAATGCAAGCAATTACAGTTTTCTTTTATATTTTTTAATAGTTTTTCATCATTTGCCATAATTTTTGAGATTTCTAATGTTAAAAAATAGGTCACCTTTAAAAACGCTTATAAACGCAAACGCGGAAAAACGCCGGTACCGCGTTTAGTCGCGTTTAGCCGCGTTTAGCAGCGTTTAGCGTCTGAAACGTGGAAAACTTTTGCGTCTGAACCCATTTTTTTGCTTCTGAAAAAACGAGGTTAAACGCAACTGCTTGTAAACGCCAAAAACCGAGAGTGTGTGCATAGTCACATAGGAGAACATTGAATGGGTTCAGGGGCAGTTGAAAAAAGCATCCAACTGCCTCTGAACGCGCGTTCAACAGCAAATAACAGCGTCTCGTGTGCATGGGGCCTAACACCGCTCAACCTCCCCATCCAGGAGGGTACGGGCTTGTAGTGCGGTGTGCCTCATTCTTTCCTGCCGAGGAGCCAAGGAGAAGAACAGCAGGTAAAGTCTGGGGTTGGTGCGCTACATATACATAAAACTATTTTTCAGAAATAAAAAAACTGATAATTGGCATGTGCGTATGTATTCACCCCCTTTGTTATGAAGCCCATAAAAAGCTCTGGTGCCACCAATTACCTTCAGAAGTCGCATAATTAGTGAAATGATGTCCACCTGTGTGCAATCTAAGTGTCACATGACCTGTCATTACATAGACACACCTTTTTGAAAGGCCCCAGAGGCTGCAACACCTAAGCAAGAGGCACCACTAACCAAACACTGCCATGAAGACCAAGGAACTCTCCAGACAAGTAAGGGGACAATGTTGTTGAGAAGTACAAGTCAGGGTTGGGTTATACAAAAAATATCCAAATCTTTGATGATCCCTAGGAGCACCATCAAATCTATCATAACCAAATGGAAAGAACATGGCACAACAGCAAACCTGCCAAGAGACGGCCGCACACCAACACTCACGGCCCGGGCAAGGAAGGCATTAATCAGAGAGGCGGCACAGAGACCTAAGGTAACCCTGGAGGAGCTGAAGAGTTCCACAGCAGAGACTGGAGTATCTGTACATAGGACGTCAATAAGCCGTACGCTCCATAGAGTTGGGCTTTATGGCGGAGTGGCCAGAAGAAAGACATTACTTTCACCAAAAAACTAAATGGCACGTTTTGAGTTTGTGAAAAGGCATGTGGGAGACTCCCAAAATGTATGGAGGAAGGTGCTCTGGTCTGATGAGACTAAAATGTTACTTTTTGGCCATGAAAGAAAACGCGATGTCTGGCGCAAACCCAACACATCACATCACTCAAAGTACACCATCCCCACCGTGAAACATGGTGGTGGCAGCATCATGCTGTGGGGATGTTTTTCAGCAGTCGGGACTGGGAAACTGGTCAGAGTTGAGGGAAAGATGGATGGTGCTAAATACGGGGATATTCTTGAGCAAAACCTGTAGCACTCTGTGTGTGATTTGAGGCTAGGACGGAGGTTCACCTTCCAGCAGGACAATGACCCCAAACACACTGCTAGAGCAACACTTAAGTGGTTTAAAAGGGAAACATGTAAATGTGTTGGAAAGGCCTAGTCAAAGCCCAGACCTCAATCCAATAGAAAATCTGTGGTCAGACTCAAGCCTCGTACACACGAACGAGTTTCTCGGCAAAAACTAGCAAGAAACTTGCTGGCAGAGATTTTTTGCAGAGAAATTCGTTTGTGTGTATGGTTTCTCGTCAAGAAAAGCGACAAGAATCTCGACGAGAAAATAGAGATCCTGCTCTCTATTTTCTCGTCGAGATTCTCGTCAGCCTGTTTCTCGACGAGAAAATTGTGTGTGTGTACACTTACCTTTTTGCCGGGAAGCCCGCGCATGCTCGAAATGACTTCGACGCATGCGCGGTAGCTTCCTAGGCATACGTAGGGTATACCAAGATGGCGGCGACGGCATCGAATGTGACAAGCGCATGCTCGTCGTAGTCGATGACGTCACCGCGTACGCTCCATTCAAAGAACCGCAGGTTCTTTGAATCGAGCGTGTGTACACTCGGCCGGGACAAGTTTCTTGTCCAAGAATCTCGTCGAAAAAAACGACATGTTTTTTCCGACGAGAATCTCGGCCGTGTGTACGAGGCTTCAGAGATTGCTGTTCACAAGCACAAACCATCTATCTTGAAGGAGCTGGAGCAGTTTTGCAAGGAGGAGGAATGGGCAAAAATCCCAGTGGTAAGATGTGGCAAGCTCATAGAGACTTATCCAAAGCCACTTGGAGCTGTGGTAGCCGCATAAGGTGGCTCTAAAAAGTACTTGACTTTAGGGGGGTGAATAGTTATGCACATTGACTTTTTCTGTTATTTTGTCCTATTTGTTGTTTGCTTCCCAATAAAAGTAAATTAAATGATGTAAATCCTCAAACAATTCATGTTAATTCCAGGTTGTGAGGCAACAAAACACGAAAAATGCCAAGGGGGTGAATACTTTTGCAAGGCACTGTATGTAACTTAGGGTCAGGGCTGGTGCAAAGATTTTTGACACCCTAGGCAAAACCTAATTTTACATCAAATGCAGCCTCACCAGCGCCTAACAAATGCAGCGTCACGAGCGCCCATCAATGCAGCCTCACAAGTGCCCATCAATGCAGCCTCACAAGTGCCCATCAATGCAGCCTCACAAGCGCCCATCAATGCAGCCTCACAAGCACCCATCAATACAGCCTCACCAGCGCCCATCAATGCAGCCTCACAAGCACCCATCAATGCAGCCTCACAAGCACCCATCAATGCAGCCTCGCCAGTGCCCATCAATGCAGCCTCGCAAGCGCCCATCAATGCAGCCTCACCAGCGCCCATCAATGCAGCCTCACAAGCACCCATCAATGCAGCCTCGCAAGCGCCCATCAATGCAGCCTCACCAGCGCCCATCAATGCAGCCTCACAAGCGCCCATCAATGCAGCCTCACAAGCGCCCATCAATGCAGCCTCACCAGCGCCCATCAATGCAGCCTCACCAGCACCCATCAATGCAGCCTCACAAGAACCCATCAATGCAGCCTCACAAGAACCCATCAATGCAGCCTCACAAGAACCCATCAATGCAGCCTCACAAGAACCCATCAATGCAGCCTCACAAGAACCCATCAATACAGCCTCACCAGCGCCCATCAATGCAGCCTCACAAGCACCCATCAATGCAGCCTCACAAGCACCCATCAATGCAGCCTCACAAGCACCCATCAATGCAGCCTCGCTAGTGCCCATCAATGCAGCCTCGCAAGCGCCCATCAATGCAGTCTCACAAGCGTCCATCAATGCAGCCTCACCAGCGCCCATCAATGCAGCCTCACCAGCGCTCATCAATGCAGCCTCACAAGCGCCCATCAATGCAGCCTCACAAGCGCCCATCAATGCAGCCTCACAAGCGCCCATCAATGCAGCCTCACAAGCACCCATCAATGCAGCCTCACCAGCGCCCATCAATGCAGCCTCACAAGCGCCCATCAATGCAGCCTCACAAGCCCCCATCAGGGATGAGCCGAACACCCCCCTGTTCGGTTCGCACCAGAACCTGCGAACAGACAAAATGTTCGTGTAAACTTTAGAACCCTATTAAATACAATGGACTCGAACGTTCGAAATCTAAAGTGTTAATTATAAAGGCTAATATGCAAGTTATTGTCCTAAAAAGTGTTTGGGGACCCGGGTCCTGCCCCAGGGGACATGTATCAATGCAAAAAGAAGTTTTAAAAACGGCCGTTTTTTCGGGAGCAGTGATTTTAATAATGCTTAAAATGAAAAAATAAAAGTGAAATATTCCTTTAAATTTCGTACCTGGGGGGTGTGTATGATATGCATGTGAAGTGGCGCATGTTTCCCGTGCTTAGAACTGTCCCTGCAAAAAATGTCATTTTTGAAAGAAAAAAAGTCATTTAAAACTGACTCGCGGCTATTAATGAATTGTCGGCTCCCGGCAATACATACAAAAGTCATTGAGAAAAAAAAAAAAAAAAGCATGGGGGTTCCCCAGAATTCAATTACCAGGCCCTTCAGATCTGGCATGGATTTTAAGGGGAACTCCACCCCAAGTTTAAAAAAAAAATGGCGTGGAGTCCCCCTAAAAATCCATACCAGACCCCTTATCCGAGCACGCAACCTGGCCGGCCGCAGGGGAAAAGGGGGGGACGAGAGAGCGGCCCCCCCTCCCTCCTGAACCATACCAAGCCACATGCCCTCAACATGGGGAGGATGTCCCCATGTTGATGGGGACAAGGGCCTCATCCCCACAACCCTTGCCCGGTGGTTGTGGGGGTCTGCGGGTGGGGGGCTTATCGGAATCTGGAAGACCCCTTTAACAAAGGGGACCCCCAGATCCCGCCCCCCCTATGTGAATTGGTAAGGGGTACATTGTACCCCTACCATTTCATAAAGAAAGCGTAAAAAAAATGTTTAAAAAAACACACAAACACCTTGAAAAAGTCCTTTATTTAAAAAAATAAATAAATAAACATTCCAGCGGTGAAATCCAGTGTCCCGCGGCGATCCCGATGTCCAGCGCTGTCCTTCATTGGTTGTGCCTGAGCGGACCTGATGGGGAACTCCCTCTCAGTGTTTTAAATGTATAGACCCGCCCCTTCTAAAGTTCCCCATCAGGTCCGCTCAGCGGACCAGATGCGGAACATGAGAAGGGGCGGGTCTATACATGTATTACCAAAGTGAGAGCAGTTCCCCATCAGGTCCGCCCCCTCGGTATGTCGGACCCGCCTACGTCATTGGCTTGAGCGGGGAACTTCCTTCACTGTGTAATTTAAATTTACATAGTGAAGGAAGTTCCCCGCTCAAGCCAATGACGTAGGCGGGTCTGACATACCGAGGGGGCGGACCTGATGGGGAACTGCTCTCACTTTGGTAATACATGTATAGACCCGCCCCTTCTCATGTTCCGCATCTGGTCCGCTGAGCGGACCTGATGGGGAACTTTAGAAGGGGCGGGTCTATACATTTAAAATACTGAGAGGGAGTTCCCCATCAGGTCCGCTCAGGCACAACCAATGAAGGACAGCGCTGGACATCGGGATCGCCGCGGGACACTGGATTTCACCGCTGGAATGTTTTTTTTTTTTTTTTTAAATAAAGGACTTTTTCAAGGTGTTTGTGTGTTTTTTAAACATTTTTTTACGCTTTCTTCGTGAAATGGTAGGGGTACAATGTACCCCTTACCAATTCACATAGGGGGGGGGGCCGGGATCTGGGGGTCCCCTTTGTTAAAGGGGTCTTCCAGATTCCGATAAGCCCCCCACCCGCAGACCCCCACAACCACCGGGCAAGGGTTGTGGGGATGAGGCCCTTGTCCCCATCAACATGGGGACATCCTCCCCATGTTGAGGGCATGTGGCCTGGTACGGTTCAGGAGGGAGTGGGGGCCGCTCTCTCATCCCCCCCTCTTCCCCTGCGGCCGGCCAGGTTGCATGCTCGGATAAGGGGTCTGGTATGGATTTTTAGGGGGACTCCACGCCATTTTTTTTTAAATTTGGGGTGGAGTTCCCCTTAAAATCCATGCCAGATCTGAAGGGCCTGGAATGGATATTTGGGGGAACCCCACGTCAATTTTTTTTTTATTTGCGGCGGGGTTCCCCTTAATATCCATTCCAGACCTGAAGGGCCTGGTAATTGAATTCTGGGGAACCCCCACGCTTTTTTTTTTTTTATCAATGACTTTTGTATGTATTGCCGGGAGCCGACAATTCATTAATAGCCGCGAGTCAGTTTTAAATGCATTTTTTTCTTTCAAAAATGACATTTTTTGCAGGGACAGTTCTAAGCACGGGAAACATGCGCCACTTCACATGCATATCATACACACCCCCCAGGTACGAAATTTAAAGGAATATTTCACTTTTATTTTTTCATTTTAAGCATTATTAAAATCACTGCTCCCGAAAAAACGGCCGTTTTTAAAACTTCTTTTTGCATTGATACATGTCCCCTGGGGCAGGACCCGGGTCCCCAAACACTTTTTAGGACAATAACTTGCATATAAGCCTTTATAATTAGCACTTTAGATTTCTCCCATAGATTTTTCGAATTTGCCGCGAACACCCCAATTTGTTCGCTGTTCGGCGAACGGGCGAACAGGCAATGTTCGAGTCGAACATGAGTTCGACTCGAACTCGAAGCTCATCCCTAGCCCCCATCAATTCAGCCTCACAAGTGCCCATCAATGCAGCCTCACAAGAACCCATCAATGCAGCCTCACAAGAACCCATCAATGCAGCCCACCAGCGCCCATCAATGAATGTTTGCTTGCTTCCATTCATTCGGGAGTCAGGACACAGACACAGTTTTCCGCCACCGCTGCGCCTCTGACACTATGTGCGATCGGAGCGACGGCTGCCTGCTGATGTTGAGACTTAGTTGCTTGCTTCAGGGAGAAGAGAGTAGGAACATCAGTGGCCGGGCGCCCTAGTGGTAGCACCGGCCCTGCTTAGGGTAGGAGTTACCAGTGTGGTGGTGGCACCAAGCCCATGGAGCTGCATACCCGTTACACTGAGCCTTCAGAGCATCTGTGGGTAGATCACTGTGTTCAATCTGTGGTAAATATATTCCTGAATATGTGATTCAACTGCATAATTTTTTCTGTTTGGATCGAGTTGCAGTGTTACGAAGGTGAAAAAAAAAAAAACGTAATTGGCCAAGCCGACGAACCGTCCTTGAAACCGGTCTCTGATCTGACGTAGGAATGTGTATTTGTTGTCCTCCTGGTGTACAGCAATTCCGTTTTCTACATTTACAGACACGCGGTCTATAGAAACGGGCCCTCGGGGGGAACAGATGTCATTTCCATCTGAATTGGCCTCTTTTTATTTTTCCCAAAATGCCTCTCAGCGAAATCCAAGCCCTTTCCACGCTGTTCTGTTTGTTTCCTGACCTGAGGACATTGTACCCAGCCTGCGGTGTAGATACACTGTATAGAAAATAAAAATAAAAAATAACGACGCTGCGGCATCATTTATTCGAAGGGCTTTCACATTCATTACCGCAATTTCTCTGTCGCAGGAGAGGTCACCGGATTCAATTTGCTCTCCAATACCTTGACAAATCAAAGCCTATTTTGGCGTATTGTCACAAACGTACGACGACAGCGGAGCGTTTTGATGTGGTACGATGCGAATTACCAAAGTGGGAGTGAAGAGGTTTTTGATGTGAATAGTAAGAGACAAGTAGCAGCCTATATAATCCAGTACCATCCTTACAACTTACTAACATCTTCAGAAATTGGTACCACAGTAACAATACAAAGATTGGCGCTATCGACTCAAACAGAATAAAGTGGTAGCATCACCAGCAGACTAAAGTTAGCAAAATTTATAGACATGTGATGCCTAGACAGGGCCACCATCAGGAATTTTGGGGCCCCCTACACAGCTTCAGGCATGGGCCCCCTGGAACAAAGAAAAAAACACCCAAAAAAATTATAATATTATTAATAAATAAAATTATCATTTTAATCACCCCTGACAGTTTTACGTGGGTTTCTCTGGGCCCCTTACAAAAAAAAAGAAAAAAAAATGAAATAATAAAAAAAAAAAAAATTATAGAAAAAAAAAAAAAGTGGGGGTTGCCATCCGGGGCCCTGGGGACCTCCGGGCCTCTGGGGACTTCTGGGCCCCTTACAAAAAAAAAGTAAAATTGATAAAAAAAAAAAGGGGGGGTTGCAATCCGGGGCCCTGGGGGCCTCTGGGGACCTCTGGGCCCCTTACAAAAATAAAAAATAAATAAAATAAATAAATAAAAAAAAAAAAAGTAACATTTATAAAAACAAAAAAGGGGGGTTGCAATCCGGGGCCCTGGGGACCTCCAGGCCCCTTACAAAATTAAATAAAATAATAAATAAATAAAATTTATTTTAAAAAAAAGGGGGATTGCCATCCGGAACCCTGGGGACCTCCGGGCCTCTGGGGAACTCTGGGCCCCTTACAAAAAAAAAATTATATAAAAAAAAAAAGGGGGGGTTGCCATCCGGGCCCCTTACAGGTGTACTGCCTGTACCCCCCTGATGGCGGCTCTGTGCCTAGACATGTGCGATTCGTTTAGTATGAATCGAAAATTCATACAAATTTCCGAAAATTCATACATTCGGAAGCATCCGAAATCCGAATTGCTATGCTTCCGTATTTTACGAAATATGAAATTTCGGATCTGAATTTCGTTACAACGGAAACGTGACTGGTGTTTTGTTGACCAATCAGAGGTTTTCTTCTGCTGCTGAGTGAGGGTTGGGAAAATGACCTTTTTAAATATGGGAGTGGGAGAGACGGCTCAGACTGGTACTGGTAGTCGATGGGAGATTCAGAATCAGACAAAATAAGAATGTTCGTTAATATGGTTTTATTATTGTCATAATAATTACGATTATTCGTTATGATGAAATTAAAAACCCAGGAAGTCAGCACAGCACAGGGATGGGGGGAGCCCCTCATAATGAGCACGGCACAGGGATGGTGGGAGCCCCTCATAATGAGCACAGCACAGGGATGGTGGGGGCCCCTCATAATGAGCACAGCACAGGGATGGAGGGAGCCCCTCATAATGAGCACGGCACAGGGATGGTGGGAGCCCCTCATAATGAGCACAGCACAGGGATGGAGGGAGCCCCTCATAATGAGCACGGCACAGGGATGGTGGGAGCCCCTCATAATGAGCACAGCACAGGGATGGAGGGAGCCCCTCATAATGAGCACGGCACAGGGATGGTGGGAGCCCCTCATAATGAGCACAGCACAGGGATGGAGGGAGCCCCTCATAATGAGCACGGCACAGGGATGGTGGGAGCCCCTCATAATGAGCACAGCACAGGGATGGAGGGAGCCCCTCATAATGAGCATGGCACAGGGATGGTGGGAGCCCCTCATAATGAGCACAGCACAGGGATGGAGGGAGCCCCTCATAATGAGCACGGCACAGGGATGGTGGGAGCCCCTCATAATGCGCACAGCACAGGGATGGTGGGAGCCCCTCATAATGAGCACAGCACAGGGCACAGCCCCAGGAGGAAGTCAGCACAGCACAGGGATGGGGGGAGCCCCTCATAATGAGCACAGCACAGGGATGGCGGGAGCCCCTCATAATGAGCACAGCACAGGGATGGAGGGAGCCCTTCATAATGAGCACAGCACAGGGATGGTGGGAGCCCCTCATAATGAGCACAGCACAGGGATGGTGGGAGCCCCTCATAATGAGCACAGCACAGGGATGGCGGGAGCCCCTCATAATGAGCACAGCACAGGGATGGAGGGAGCCCTTCATAATGAGCACAGCACAGGGATGGTGGGAGCCCCTCATAATGAGCACGGCACAGGGATGGTGGGAGCCCCTCATAATGCGCACAGCACAGGGATGGTGGGAGCCCCTCATAATGACACAGCACAGGGCACAGCCCCAGGAGGAAGTCAGCACAGCACAGGGATGGTGGGAGCCCCTCATAATGAGCACAGCACAGGGATGGTGGGAGCCCCTCATAATGCGCACAGCACAGGGATGGTGGGAGCCCCTCATAATGAGCACAGCACAGGGCACAGCCCCAGGAGGAAGTCAGCACAGCACAGGGATGGTGGGAGCCCCTCATAATGCGCACAGCACAGGGATGGTGGGAGCCCCTCATAATGAGCACAGCACAGGGCACAGCCCCAGGAGGAAGTCAGCACAGCACAGGGATGGTGGGAGCCCCTCATAATGAGCACAGCACAGGGCACAGCCCCAGGAGGAAGTCAGCACAGCACAGGGATGGTGGGAGCCCCTCATAATGAGCACAGCACAGGGCACAGCCCCAGGAGGAAGTCAGCACAGCACAGGGATGGTGGGAGCCCCTCATAATGAGCACAGCACAGGGCACAGCCCCAGGAGGAAGTCAGCACAGCACAGGGATGGTGGGAGCCCCACTTAACCACTTCTCCACTGAGGACGTCATATGACGACCTCAAATTTGTGCGGTGATATCTGAATGATGGGTGCAGCTACAGGCATCATTCAGATATCACTGTTTTCTGCCGGCGATTCTGCGCACAATAAGAATGATCATAGCGGCAGTTCCACCGCTTGATCGTTCTTATAGACGGCGGGAGGGGACGCCCCCCTCCTGCCGCCATCCGGTGCTTCTCCGGGCTCTCCCGTGCCATCGGGGGACCCAGAGAACGAATCGGTCTGCGCTGGCTCACAACGATAGAGATTTCCGGTGACCAGATGGTCACCAGTCATCTCTATGATCGTCGGAGGCCTGGGCGCGACATAGTGACGTCACGCCCGGGTACCCGGAAGTAAACAAAGCCGCAATCGCGGCTGTCGGCATGAGATCTGTGAATTTTTTTCCCCAACCTCGTGCTCTCCTGGAGGAGAGATGTGAGGTCTTATTGACCCCGCATCTCTCCATAAAGAGGACCTGTCACAATGATTCCTATTACAAGGGATGTTTACATTCCTTGTAATAGGAATAAAAGTGATCAAAAAAATAAAAATTTTAAAAAAAGTGTAAAAATTAAAAAAATTAAGTAAAATTAAAAAATAAATAATAGTAAAAAAAAATTAATAAGCCCCTGTTCCCGGTAGCTCGAGCTCAGAAGCAAACGTGCATGTAAGTCCCGCCCACAAATTCTAGCACTAGAGCTCCTCTGTAACTCGAAAATAGTAACCTGGAAAAAAAATGTAAGCGTTGCATATGGAGATTTTTAAGTACCGAAGTTTGGCGGCATTCCATGAGTGTGCGCAATTTTAAAGCGTGACATGTTAGGTATCTATTTACTCGGCCTAACATCATCTTTCACATTATACAAAAAAATTGGGCTAACTTTACTGTTTTGTTATTTTTTAATTCATGAAACCGTTTTTTTTTTTCCCAAAAAAAGGTGTTTGAAAAATTATTGCGCAATTACCGTGCAAGATAAAAAGTTGCATTTTATTCCCTAGGGTGTCTGCTAAAAAAAATATATATATATAATGTTTGGGGGTTCTGATTAATTTTCTAGCAAAAAAAATGATGATTTTTACATGAAGGAGAGAAGTGCCAGAATAGGCCCGGTGGAGAAGTGGTTAATGAGCATAAGAAGTCGCCGACTGCCATATTGAGAAAGGTATTGTAGCCCGGGTCGTTACTTCGTATTTCGTAATTCGTGTCCGAAATTCAATTTGGATTGAATACGAATTTTCGTTAGGTTCGTTAACTTTTCGCAACAATTACGAACATTCGTTATGATAATTTTAAAAAAGCAAACCCAGGAAGTCAGCAGAACTGCTGACTTCCTGGGTTTGCTTTTTAAATTCATCATAACGAATGTTCGTAATTTTACGAAAATTTAACGAATCTAACGAAAATTCGTCTTTCGAACGAATCCAAATTGAATTTCGGACACGAATTACGAAATACGAACTAACGGCCAATACGGAACGGAACGGAACAAAACAAACTTATTGACGGCGCACATGTCTAGTGATGCCATGTTTTAGGACCACAAAGGACCCCTTCATCACTGCCTTAAAGGGTTCTTTTCGTGGCCCCCGAAATGTTTCATCACAAAGTTGTGGCGGTAGAAGTTCCTGTGTTTTTCCATAACTTTGGTGTGATGGTGATGGCCCCATTTTATTCTGGTAAGAGAGAAAGGGGACAGTTTACGGTAGGCATAGGAAGGTTTGTAATGGAAGTAAAGATTAACACGAGCCGAAAAACGATAAAAAAAGGATTGGATTGTGGATGGGAACACTCTGATCCCACAAAAAGTTAAAAAAAGGAGGACTTTATTGGCACAGCAAGGGAGACATCAAGAATCGTATAAGGTAGAAAATGTATTTGTACATATTAAAAACGCATTGGTCTAACATATACAGATACAAAAGGTACAAAGGCATCATATAATAGCAGATTGCCTCCTAATTGCCTAAACATTTGTTAGGGCCTAATATCAAAAGGCTAGCTCAATCAATACGGAAGTGTAACTATACAGTCATATAGGGATGATATACATTGACAGGATACTGTACTATGTACACTTCCAGTAGTCAAGGACAACACGTTTCGCCAGAGCATGACTTCTTCAGGACCCAATATCATGAGCAAAAATCACTAAATGAAAATAATAATATATTGTTAACACCAATCGAATACATGTAAGGGGTTTGTAAGGGGTAGCATCAATATCCTCCTATCTTAAGCCCCACTCTGGTTCCCATGTTACCCTATTTTAAAACCCCACTGTGGTTACTCCACCTTAAAGGGGTTGTAAAGGTTTGTTTTTTATTTTCTAAATAGGTTCCTTTAAGCTAGTGCATTGTTGGTTCACTTACCTTTTCCTTCGATTTCCCTTCTAAATATTTTTTTTCTTTGTTTTCTTTGTCTGAATTTCTTACTTCCTGTTTCTCCTCAGTAAGCTGTTCAGTAAGCTGTTCTGGATGACTCCACACCACTCGGATGATGGTGTGAAGTTTACTGAGGAGAAACAGGAAGTGAGAAATTCAGACAAAGAAAAAAACATTTAGAAGGTAAATCAAAGGAAAAGGTAAGTGAACCAACAATGCACTAACTTAAAGGAACCTATTTAGAAAATAAAAAACAAACCTTTACAACCCCTTTAAAGCCCCACAGTGGGTCACCGCCTAGATTTATAGAATGGCTTTGCCTTCTTGCTGGCTCTCTCTAGTAAGGGGCCTCCCCTGGGTCTTATCACCTTGGCTCGGCTTCCTCCACATCAGGCAGGACCACCTCAGCGTACATTGGCCCCAAATAGGCTTCAGGGCCTTATCATGGAGCTCCCTCCATCAGCACCTCCTCAGGCTTTAGCCTGAGGCAAGAGAGCGAGCACATGGCCTGTCCCAAATGTATACCGTTCCCCAGCATGCACCAGTGGCCATGAACCTCCTACTGGGCTGGCTGAAGAAAAAATTAATATTTCTAACTCAGCCTGTTTGTGAAATCTCATACTATGGCCTGTCATATCAGTGACACCTACAGGTGACAGTGAGAAATGCACAAACCAGCTGAGCTTAGGGAAAGCCCTAAGTCTGAGCTGCCCTCAGCCCAGCCAAAAAACTAAATTTTTCATAGTAGCCCCAGTTTAGGACCAGGGGGACTGCATTGCCCTCACACGGGCAAAAGTACACAGACCATAAAATGCAGACTCCAAGCAGACAATGACCCTGATGTAGGACGACATCATGCCACCTCTCCTCCCCGCACTGACAACTTCCATTGACATTTCATTTTCAAATGTAATTGCTCTATTAAGTAACGACAATTTACAGTAATAAGGTTTTGTCAGTTTCTGTTGTTTTTCTTTTTTTATTTGAATTTTTTGCAATGGGCTACACAAAGTAATTGGTTCTAAATGTCTTTATTAGGAACGGTTTAGCTGTTGGTCCCCCTGAATAGAGTCTTTGTGCCTCTGCTAAAAACTTTCCTTCCAGGGTCTGGAACAATTATAATTTCCAGCGTCGGTCATTAATTTTTGGCTGTTTTGAGCCGTCATTTATTCTACCAAGTGGAAAATAATATTCTGAAATGGCATATAAATCCCAGAACATACAGCATGCGTTAGTAGTCTAATTGACCAATCAAATTAATAATTTACTGTCCATGCATGCTTTTTTAATAGTTTTTTTTTCTTCTTTAACCACATCAATTCTGGGCACTTTCGCCCCCTTCCTTCCCAGACCAATTTTCAGCTTTCAGCGCTCTCGCATTTTCAATGACAATTGCGCGGTCATGCTACGATGTACCCAAATTAAATTTTTATCATTTTGTTCACACAAATAGAGCTTTCTTTTGGTGGTATTTATTTACGACTCCGTTTTTTTTATTTTTTTGCGATATAAGCGAAAAAAGAGCGGAAATTAGAAAAAAAAATAATATTTTCGTCTTTGTATTTAAAAAAAAATCCAATAAAATTAAATTTTGTCATTAATTTAAGCCAAAACGTATTCTACTACATGTTTTTGGTAAAAAAAAAATCCGTTAAGTGTATAATAATTGGTTCGCGTGATCACGGACATATGTACGCAAATGATCATGTACAGATGTGCACAGGAGATCACGGACATATGTGTGCAAATGATCATTGGGACATATGATTTTTTTGTCACATATGTGGGGGACAGGTGTTTTTACTATGTGGGGACATGTGTGTGTGTGGGGACGTGTGTGTGGGGACATGTATTTTGGGGACATGTATGTTTACTTTCTGTGTTTTAGACTGTGTGGGGACACTAGGCTGGTGATCAGTAAGTAAAAAGCTGAAAAAAACAGCTCATACTCACTGATCACCAGCCAGGCTGCAGCGATCCGCTCTCCTCTCCTCACCGACGACTTCTGTGTGAGGAGAGGAGAGCTGATTGCCTAGCAACCGGCTCTCTGTTTACATCACATGACGGCTGTGATTGGACACGGCCATCATGTGATCAGGAGGGCCAATCACAGAGCCCTCATGCCGAATCGAGATGCGCTGTGTCCGGGTGACACGAGTGCATCGGGATCGCGCCGCTGCGCGGGAACGCACGCGCGCGCGATCCCTCTCCTTCTGAGGGACGTTCCTGAACGTCCACTCAGGAGAGAGCGCCCACCCGGCCGTATATGTACAGTGGCCGGGTGGGAAGTAGTTAAAGCCCATCTCAAGGCTGCCTTGCCTACACACTATCGTGAAAAAAAATGCTCGAGCAAAGCGCGGTGACGTACAACACGTACAACGACACTATAAAGGGGAAGTTCCATTCGGATGGCGCCACCCTTTGGGCTGCTTTTGCTGATCCTCGTGTTAGTAAAAGTTTGTTGAGAGACGATTCGCGCTTTTCAGCCTCCGTGCTCTTCAGTCCGTTACAGCGTGACCAATGTGCTATCTCCATTACGAACGTTAGTTTTACCAGAACTAGCGCTCCCGTCTCATAACCTGCTTCTGAGCATGCGCGGTTTTTTTTCACGTCGTTAAAGCCTACACACGGCCGTTTTTCATGACGAGAAAAACGACGAGAAAAAATAGAGCATGTTCCAAATTTTTAATGGCCATTTTTCACGTCGCAAAAAATGGTCTGGAGCCCACACACCATCGTTTTTAATGACCAATTTAAAAAATGGCATTTTTCTCGTCGTGAAAAATGGTCGCGGCTTTATAATATGACACTGTCAAAGAGATGTGGCCATCAGCTAAAATGTAAATGCAAAAACAAAAAAGAAACATAGAGGTTCCCTCTAAATCCATCGGTTATGAGGAAAAAATGAAGAAGTCTGGATAGCCGCACTCCAATCCAACTTGGCTTTTATTGGAAAAATCTAATAAAATAAAACAGGCACTACATGTCACAGCAACGGAGTAACAGGGACACCTAACGCGTTTCACACTTAGGAGCAGCAATTTTTGTTTTGTAAATCCATCGGTTGGTACTTGTTTAGAGTCCATCTGTTTTATATTGAGAGGATTGATCTGTTCTTTGTTGAGATTATTACTGTAGCAAGGTCATAACATAAAGTTTTCTGATTCGCTATTAGCGGTGCGCTTCGGGCACAGTGCCCAGCAAGCAGAAACTCTGTCTATAATTTATCCGAAACCTGAATAAAGCTGGATTGAAAGATGCTTCCACCCATCCATGCCGTCTTTGTCTGAGGTGACCGCGGTTTCTTGCAGGACCGGTGAAAGTGCTCGATGATAACGATCGAGGGGCAGCCTGACCTCCAGAGGCTTTTCAGACAAATGGCTGATATTTGGCTGGAAGACTTCACACAATCCTTTCACTTGTTCGTTTTCTTTATCTCGCTCCTAAAGGAAATTCAGAAATCAGTTAAAATGATCATCCTGCATTACAGCTGAGGGGGAGTCTGTCTTCGGCTCAGTTCACAAAAAGTTTTGCAAATCGTGCTTGAAGTTCATAAACTTTGCAGTCAACCTCTTTTAACCACTTCAGCCCCGGGACCATTTCGCCGGCCAAAGACCAGGCCACTTTTTTTGCGATTCGGCACTTGCGTCGCTTTAACTGACAATTGCGCGGTGGTGCAACGTGGCACCCAAACAAAAATTTGCGTCCTTTATTCCCCCACAAATAGAGCTTTCTTTTGGTGGTATTTGATCACCTCTGCGGTTTTTATTTTTTGCGCTATAAACAAAAATAGAGCGAAAATTTTGAAAAAAATTCCATATTTTTTACTCTTTGCTATAATAAATATCCCCAAAAATATTTTAAAAAAACGTATTTTCCCTCAGTTTAGGCCGATACGTATTCTTCTACATATTTTTGGTAAAAAAAAAAAAATCGCAATAAGCGTTTATTGATCGGTTTGCGCAAAATTTATAGCGTCTACAAAATAGAGGGTGGATTTATGGCATTTTTATTAATATTTTTTTTTTTACTGGTAATGGCGGCGATCATCGATTTTTATCGTGACTGCGACATTGCGGCGGACACATCGGACACTTTTGACACATTTTTGGGACCATTGTCATTTTTACAGCGATCAGTGCTATAAAAATGCACCGATTACTGTAAAAATGACACTGGCAGTGAAGGGGGTTAACCACTAGGGGCGCTGAAGGGGATAAGTGTGCCCTGATGAGTGCTTCTAACTGTAGGGGGGATGGGCTGTGTGTGACAAGACAGTGATCTCCGCTTCCGATTACAGGAAGCATTGATCAGTGTCATTGTCACTAGGCAGAGCGGGAAGATACTTATTTACAATTTACAGGGCCGTCAGAACAGGACAGGCAAACCAAGCAACTGCTTGGGGCCCCCACGATTGGCGGCCCCCCCTCCTGCGATTGGCGGCCCCCCCTCTCGCGATCAGCGTCGATGTCCCGCGTTAGCACCCCTCCCCTTCTGAATTTAAAAAAAAAAAGTAAAAAAAATCAGTAGCACCCCCCCCCTGCTTGGGGGCTCCAAATTCTCAATCTGCTTGGGGCCCCCAAATTCCTTCAAACGGCCCTGCTTATTTACATAAGCATCTCCCCGCTCTCTCTCCGTGAGACGATCGCGGGTGTCCCCGCGGCGATCGAGTCGGCGGGACCCGCGGTCAGACACACGGAGAAGGCCGCATGGTCGCGAGCGCGCCTCCGGTGGCGTGCGCGACCACACAGCGGCATCTTAAAGGGGACGTACCTGTACGCCCTTATGCCTGTCCGTGCCATTCTGCCGACGCAAAAAGTCGTGCGCTGGTCCTTAAGCGGTTAAGTATGGAGGGGAAAATCTTGTTTATTTCTGGCCATATGCAGGCCTAATAAGCAAGCTATTATTAAAGCGGAGGTCCGCCCTAAAACAAAAAAAAAAATAAAAATAGCCAAAAAGGCTAAAAAAATATTTTTTTATTTTTTTTTATATTTACCAGAAATGGCTGTTACTAGGCGGATCGTCCTAATCTGCCTCTTCATCGTCCGCGGTGAGGTTCTGTGTTCTCCTCCTCGCGTTGCCCCCTGGGAAATGGAGGCACGCCGCCTTCTGGGACGCACAGGACGGTACGCCCATTCACAAAGAGCCGCGCGACTTGCGCATGCGCAGTAGGAAGCGGGCAGTGAAGCCGCAAGGTGGTACCGGGACCCGGTCTGAGGGACGGATCGGGCGTCAGAAATCGCGGGCAACCTGGACAGGTAAGTTTGCTTATTAAAAGTCAGCAGCTACAGTGTTTGTAGCTGCTGACTTTTAATTTTTTTTTTTACCGCCGGACCTCCGCTTTAATCTAAAGGCATGGGAAGCTGGTATGGGGGTCATGTGCTGATGCCAAAATTTAGGAAAAGTCTGATGCCGCGTACACACGACCGGAAATTCCGACAAGAAAAGTTCGATGTGAGCTTTTGGTCGGAAATTCCGACCGTGTGTAGGCTCCATCGGACTTTTTCTGTCCGACAGCAAAAATTTGAGAGCTGGTTCTCGATTTTTCCGACAAGAAAAGTTCTTGTCGGAAATTCCGATCGTCTGTATGCAATTCCGACGCGCAAAAAAAAACGCGCATTCTCTGAATCAATTCGACGCATGCTCGGAATCATTGAACTTCATTTTTCTCGGCTCGTTGTAGTGTTGTACGTCACCGCGTTCTTGACGGTTGGAATTTGGTGTGACCGTGTGTACGCAACACAAGTTTGAGCCAACATTCCGTCAGAAAAAAAATCCACGGTTTTCTTGTCGGAATTTCCGATGGTGTGTAGGCGGCATGAGGGTGATATCAGAAGACACGTTCATACTCCAATTTGCAGAAAAAGGGTGATTTCCAGCCAGTTGCGTGTGCATGCACATTTGCGTGAACACACTAATTCACACAGGCATGTTAATCTACAAAGACATGTCAATGTGCATGTAGGTAGGTGCAGTTTATTTTCTCCACTGCAGGTGGCGCTCAACCTCAGCAGCTCTGTAGCTAGGGTGGGAATTTAGGAGGAACCTGGTTCCTCTCTGGTTTCCTGGGTCACTGAGGAAGCGATCTGGTTGGATGCTGTTGAGCCATCTTGGGTCAGGCAGAGCCTATTTAAGGCCCTGCCTCCCAGGTTTGGCATGCTTTTTGCAAGTGTGTAGTGCAGGGAAAGGTACCCAATCTGATAGGGACTGTGCTAGTGGTAGGGTACAGGTTCCTGACGAGGAGGGAAAGCGTATGAACACATCTCTTCTGGACATCTTTCCGATTGGGCAAAAAACAGGCCAGGCTGCATCCTGCCCTTCTGTACAGATGCTGTCATTCTGGCTGCAACCCGCTCTGTTCATGTTGCTGTAACTGTGAGTGCACCTGCTTGGGCAATCCTCCCACCGGGATTTTTGTAAACTGTTTCTGCATTGCTTTAATGCAAGTTTATTGTTGCAACTGACTGTGTGAATTATTGCCACCGCACCACGCTGCACCCACCCACCTACACGCAGATCGCTTATTTAACCACTTCAGCCCCGGAAGAATTTACCCCCTTCCTTTGCGATTCGGCACTGCGTCGCTTTAACTGACAATTGCGCGGTCATCCGTCGTTAGTTGGCCACGTACTGCATTGATTGCCTGATTATTGTAAGGATTGCCTGTTTGTTGCCCACACGTTGTCACAAATACTGTAATTAATTATTGTCCGTACATTGTAATGATTGCCCACTTGTTGCCCAGGTATGGTAATGATTGCCCACTTGTTGCCCAGGTATGGTAATGATTGCCCACTTGTTGCCCAGGTATGGTAATGATTGCCCACTTGTTGCCCAGGTATGGTAATGATTGCCCACTTGTTGCCCAGGTATGGTAATGATTGCCCAATTGTTGTCTGCATATTGTCCATTTATTACCAATGTATTGTCATGATTACCCGGTTCTTGTGTGCCGCCCAGCAAACTCTTTGTTTTAAAGGTTTGATTTTTGACACTATACTCTGATGGATATACATCCCAGGGCTTGCAAAGTAACATGGGAAGGCATTCCTAAAGGCAGATACATTTTTTCAAGCAAATTTTGCTTTGGCAAGCTGCATGGTGGAAATAGAGGCAAATTTTGTCAAAATATTGGCAGAGAGAAAGTCAATTTTGCCTAAGTCACTCTTCTCATGCCTAAGCAAAAACACCTGCAGAGAACTCCACTTTTGTGGATTTTTTTTGTGAGGGTTAAAGGATGATAACTAATCCATAAGACATAGTATGACACCATTCAACGCGTTTTGCTTGTCTCAGAGTTACTCTAAAGCAGTGGTTCTCAACCTCACTAGTGCCGTGACCCCTTGACAAAATTTCCCAAGTTGTGGGGACCCCTAACAGTAAAATTTTCGTAGCGTGGGTTGTCCGCACCCAAGGCAAGACAAGTAACTTTCGCCCCTAAGCCACAGACATTTAGCGCTCCCTGAGTCCCCTCCACTTGTACAGTATTAAAACCCCTTATGGTACATTTTAGGATGTAGCACTCTCTCTTTGTTCTCCCTTCTTTCCCTTTTATCTCTCTATCCTCATTTCTTGTCTTTTTTCCCCCATCCCTCTCTCTAGCCGTCTTTCTTGTTCTTTCTCTTATTCTTTCTCTCCCTTTTTCTTTGTTACTCTCCCTCTTTTCCTTTCCCTTCCATGTATTCTCTATTTTTAATCCTTCTCTTACTCCTTGGTGGGGGGAATGGGATTAATGGCAATGCTGGGGGGAGTTTTTCTGATCAGCCAACTTAGGTGCTCTTGATCAAGGTCATCTTCTGATCTGAGAACTGGACTTTTAATGGCAAATCTAATCACAGGTAGTGTTACTCACTGTGTCTCCGGCTTCACTGTGTCTCCAGCTCTGTGGTGTCTCACAGCAGTGACACCTTTGCTGAAATCAGGAGATAGGGTCTCCTCTAGCCCCTCCCACTTCACATTCCTCACCAGTCAGCTGACCTCCAGTCTCTGCCCCCCAGCGATGCCGTGAACTGAACGGGCGGCTGCGAAGAGGCTGAGTGGGCAGCCGCGGGCTCCAGGAACAGCTCAGCTGGGTGGCCGTGAAAAGGCTGGGAGAGCGGTGGGGGCTTCAGGAACAGACCAGGATTCGGTGACCCCTGGCAAATCGTCATTCGACCCCCCGAGGGGGTCCCGACCCCCAGGTTGAGAACCACTGCTCTAAAGCCTCCTGAAACAGTAAAGAAAAACACTTTCTCATTCCAAGCACCATGATACAGCGATGCACATGTCACTTCCAATAAGGTGGATGCGTTTCTTCTGTTTGCCAATAGAATTTAGATGGCTTCCCGGCACATCCTGCGTTTGATCCCTGCTAGCCATTATTCACCAGTTCATTACTGTTTTAATTTAATCACAAAATGTCAGCCACTTCCTGCTGAGCCCCAGCGGAGATTTACCTGTTTATTCCACATATCAGATGAATTGCTCATTATTCTGTCATTTCCAGATTTTATTCTGCAATTTATTTTATGATCCCTGACAAGCTGGAAATGAGGCCTATTGCTGCACTACATGCATGTTAATACCGGCTTGTCCTTTAATTCATTCCAATTCCACAGGGGACAACCAGCGGTTTGCAGGAGCGAGATCATCTGAAAGGGCTCTCCAGTCCTAATTGAAATGTAAGGCTTGATGTGCACATAGGACACATACTGCCTACCCAGGGCCTTTGTTTTCTATGCAAGAAACCCATGATGTTGGCTTCTTCTATAGTAGTGAGATCTCCCTCCCATAACTCTTAAGCCTCGTACACACGGTCGGACTTCAAACAAACTTTTCTGTGGATTTTTGTCCAAAGGGAGTTGGCCGGGAACACCCATAGCATACACACAGCAGGACTTTTCTGCAAACTTTCCCAAAACTTTCCCAACATCACGTGGTTTTTCTGCTCTTTACCGCCACCCTTTGGTCAACTTCTGCTATTGTTGGTTGATTTTAGCATTGGTTCTGGGCATGCATGTTTGTACTTCGGACAAAAGTCTGATGGATTTCTGTACACACGGTCGGACTTTGCACCGTAGGACTTTTGTTGCCGAAAAGTTTGTCCGTTTGCAGAGCGAACTTTTGTCCGATGAAAACCGAAAAAGTTTGTCCGATGGAGCGTACACACGGTCGGATTTTTGGGAAAACTTGCTCATTTTGAAGTTTGTTGGCAAAAAGTCAGACCGTGTGTACGGGGCTTTAGCTTTGTTCCTGTTCACCTGTGTGTGTTCCAGCGCCTCCTATGTGGGGCTTTTGCTTTGAATAATGATAAGGGGGAAGGCCCCTCCAACTTTAAAACACTCACAGAATGTAACAACAATGTGTAGCAGAGCAGCAGGGCTGGGACAAAGGGTGGGCAGAAGGGACGGCTGCCCTGGGCGCATCGTGTATTGTAAGGATGCGAGTGCCACAAGTTCCTTCTACTTTAAAGTGTTTGTTAACCCCCAAAAAAACAGGATCCTGCTCCTTTAAAGCATGTTATATGACACAGTGCTTGCCCTGTGTCATTTGGCCCCCTGTAACACCTAAAATACTTGGCTGATCCTCCCAGTTTCTCCCCACCTCTCTGTAAACTGACCACGGTGTATCATGGCTGCTGAGACGCGACAATTTGGTCAGTTTACGTGCCTCTGTCATCAGCAGCCTTCTCTCCTCTCTGTTCCTGTGTCCTCCTCCCTCCTCCCCCTCCCCTCTCTGTCTGTGTGTGAGCTGCCCCTCCCCCCTCCTGCTGCTCTCGTAACACTAACCAGTATACACCATCAGCACTGCCTCCTATTGCAGTGTCCCCCTCTGTGAATGATTTATAAATATAAATGCTGTAAATACCTAATTTAAAGCGGAGGTTCACACAAAAAGTGAACATCTGATTTTCAGAGCACTCCCCCCCTCCGGTGTCACATTTGGCACTTTTCAGGGGGGGAGAGGGGTGCAGATACCTGTATAAAACAGGTATTTGCACCACTTCCGGGTTCTTACTCCCGTGGGAGTCCCGCCCCTTCGCGTCACCCAGAGAGAGCGGGGACCAGTGACGGCGCGCGCCGCGATACTCGCACATGCGCAGTAGGGAACCGGGCAGTGAAGCCACAAGGCTTCACTTCCTGATTCCCTCACCGAGGACGGCGGCGGAAGCATCCGAGGACCGAGCGATTGCTCAGCCTCGTCTGCTGACATCGCAGGCCCGCTGGACAGGTAAGTGTCCATTTTTTAAAAGTCAGCAGCTGCAGTATTTATAGCTGCTGGCTTTTAAAAAAAAAAAAATCAGGTGGACCTCCGCTTTAAGAGCCAAGATTGCGATCACATGACCAGCCAGCTCTCTCCTCCTCCCCTCCAGACTGACATCAGCAGAGGAATATCAGCCCCGCCCGCTGCATCTCTCAGAGGAGGAAGGGAGAAAGCTGGCCAGTCATGTGATTGCAATCTCGGCAGTGAAATTAAGTATTTGCTGCATTTATTTTTATAAATCACACACAGAGGGGGATACAGTGTTAAAGTGGAGTTCCACCCTAAAAAAAAAAAAAATACACAAAAATCCTGCAAAAAAATAGAGAAAAAAAAAATAGAAAAAAATAATAATTTTTACTCACCAGAAAAGGCGGTTGCTATGCGGATGTTCCTAATCTGCCTCTTCCTAGTCCTCGGCAGGTCTTCTTCCTCGTCCTACTTGCGGTGACTTCTGGGGAATGGGGCGTGCTGCCTTCTGGGAACTGTGTGTATCCCAGAGAGCAGCCGCCCATTCAGAAAACACTGCGAGACTCGCGCATGCGCAGTAGAAAACGGGCAGTGAAGCCGCAAGGCTTCACTGCCTGTTTCCCTTAGTGAGGATGGTGGCGCCGCGACCTGCCAGGATCGAGGGGTCGGCCTCGGGGGGGGGGGGGGGGGCAACATCGCGGCCACCTAGGACAGGTAAGTGTCCTTATTAAAAGTCAGCAGCTACAGTGCTGGTGGAATCCTGCTTTAATGGTGTATACAGGTTAGTGTGGCTTAACAACCACTTTAAGGCTGACTTGGCTTTTCACGCAAGCCTTTCCTGCGTAGCCTCTTTCTTCCACCCTTTCTGCCGCTCTGTGTTGCTCTTGGTTCCTGGGTCCTCTTTTCCCAGGAACTCTGCTATGCGCATCGGGACCCTTCGGGGTAAGACCGCGCTATACTAAAGGTACCTCTCAACTCAACTCAACTCATAAGTAGTAGTGACAGTGGCATCACTGCTTCTGTCAGCCCAGCGCTGGAAGGAGATAGCCAGGAGGGGATGCAGGCTGTGCTTTCTCTCTCCCTCCTCCACATAAGCTTGCACATAATAGGGCCAGGTGGGCTGCCTGGTCCGTGCCCAAAAAGGGAGGCTTCCAGGAAGGTTGGCATGTCCCTATCCTTTTCCTACTCATCTGGAACCTCTCCCTACTGTAATTTACTGTCCCTGACAGAGGGATTACCTGTCCCTACACTACCCACATGCGAAATGCGTGCCAAACCTGGGAGCCAGGGCCTTAAATAGGCTCTGCCTGACCGAATATGGCTGCCACGGTCACATGGGGCTGCAGCATCCAATCGCATAGCTTCCCCAGTGACCAAGTAAACCATGGAGGAACCATGTTCCTCTTGACTTCCCTTCCAACTGCAATGCCGCTCTGGTCGAGCACCACCTACAATGGAAAGAATAGACTGCACCTGCCTACAGGTTGAGTTTAGGGTTTAGGTCAGAAGATGAGATATTGTTAAGATATAAAACAAGATCTATGTGGTGCATTCATAGAATCTGTGGTATGAATGGAGAAGCTGGGCGGAAAGGGCAAGCATAGTTGGCCTCTCTTAGTGAGAGCCTGTGACAGCCCCTTCGTTGTATTGTGCGGCGGTCGGGGGGGCATGTATGGAGGAGAATTTCAATGAAAAGTACAGACATCACCATAAGGGATACATCCTACTGACTGTAAGTTATGTCCCTTGTGCTATTTTTTCTGTTATATGTTTTGGCTGCACTTAGGCTTGAAGCAATACGATAATTGCACCAATTAGTACAGATTTTTATCAAAACGGCAGTGCCAATGTTGCTAGGGGAGCTGTCTACTGTGTACATATAACACTTTATACATTTTTATCTCCATATAGTCTTTCCAATCTCAAGTATAATAAAGCAGTCATAGCCCCCGCATCTTCCCCTGAGAGTTGATTCTACATCTTCAGGACGCTCCAGTGACAAACGCCGACTGTCATCCTTTCCGTGGACATGGATACAATTTATAGCGTTGACACAAATTTCCTACCAAACAGCTAGCGGATTTCTTCCAGCTCCGACGTACCCTATTGTGCCCCAGTTCCATATTGCACATAGTTATATCTACGTCATTATGATTGTTTGCTGTTCCACTTCATACTTGGAAGGGTGTGATCATAAAACACAGCAGTGAGGCCCTATGATAAATTATGTAATTTGTAGATGTGTTTAGAGTTGTTTTATTAGCCTTTAAGCCTAGAGTTATCTAAGTAATTCATGCTTATGCTAATTCATTTACTTTTGCAGTAAAATTTAAGTGGCTGTGCAGGCAAATATAGAAAAACTGTCAACCGAGTTGCCATTTTTACTGGTCCTGCTCTGATTGATGTCTGAATTGGGAAGTATCTCCACTCAGGGCCACCAGCCCAACATATCTGACTTGTACTGGCACAGGGGGCAAATGCCCCCCAACCACTAGCCCAGTCTCCCCACCTTCTACCCCGTCAATCCTCTAACTGACATCCTGTTTGCTTTACCGGGTAATGGGTGTCTTGGTGTCGACCTTGTTTGTGGTCCCCCACCTGCACCCTCGTCCAACACCTCTACACCCCTTCCACAGTTACTTACATCACAATAATCCCCTCACATAGTTTTATTTTTAGTATTGTCACACTCATACACATTTTATTTTGCATTGTTCACATAGGAGTGCCTGGTGCGTCCGGATCCTGCTGCCTGTGGGGGGCGCCGCCGCTGGTCATGCCCTCTCAGCTCCCGGCCCTGTTACCCTAGGCTCACGGTCCCCGCGAGAGTACCCCCAAGTGCACATATATTTGTAAGTAGCCCTTCTCTGATTTAGAGATGGCTATATTGTCATTTAATATTTTTCTTGTAACCGAGACTAGTCAGTCTACCAAGTTTCTTTATGATTCATTATCTTCTTATTGCAGATCTTTCATATACATGCTCCTGGCGAGCGGTTCAAAGCCGCAAAACGCGTAGAGATACTACCTGCCGTGTACATATTACACGCTTCTATAGCTATGTGCCTATCACTTATCAATTTACAGGGACCACAAAGACCCCAGACCGTGCAGACCATATTTGCCAGTCATGTATACCCTATCATGAACAGTGATGGAACCCTCTTAGCTTACAATGTGATTGATGTTTGTAAATACGTTACTACCTGAAATTACCGTTTCAGGAATTGGCACCATTGAGTGTGCATTTTATGTATATGAAATTAATGTATTCTAACATGTATTTTTGTACTATTAAATGTTTTACCACCCACCACTCAATCAATTTTGTCACCAAGAGCTTCATTTAAAGTCCCAACCTCCCACCCCTATCATTGCACCTTTGACACCTATTGAGTGTATTTTTGTTTCATTTTCTCTAATTAACAGGGACGGAGGCACTTGGCCTTACCAGGCCTATGGCCTCATCCAAGTCTCAATGGGATGGAGGCACTTGTCCTTACCAGGCCTATGGTCTCATCCAAGTCTCAATGGGATGGAGGCACTTGGCCTTATCAGGCCTATGGCCTCATTTAAAGTCCCAATTTTTTCCCCCCCCATTTTTGCTATACTGGCACTAAAACGAACGTTAGCACAATCACAAGGAGAGAAGGGAAACTGATAATAAGAGCGAACTTTCACTAGTCTTCAGTGCAGCATTGCAATCCATCCCGTCTACAGTAAACTGAAATGCCCTTACATCACCGACTGCTCCACTGAATAAGTCTATTGATAGCTGGCTAATGGCTTCTGAAACATGTAGCGCTACCCCTGCAGGAGCTGCTGGTAGTTTTGGGTCCTCTGAATTCTTTACCTCTAATTGAGGCATCGCCCCAGCTGACGACAGCAGAATACTGTGGCTGGGATCTCCCAGTGGGTGTACAAAGATTGCACACACTGTCTTTTTAAGAAAATAAGCAGACTGTATTGGCAGATTAAAATTGTAATATAGCAAAGCAGATTGGTACGTCAGTGTCAAGGCATGTAAACATTACCAAAAAAACAAAACAAACGCAATGCAATAAACAGAGGTGCCTCTAATGCCGCTTACACACGGCCGGACTTTGCCAGGTGCAAAACTCCGTCTGAATTTCTGACGGAAAAATAGAGAACCTGCTCTCTATCTAAGTCCGTCGGAAATTCCGACGGGAAAAGTCCGATGGGGCATACACACGGTTGGAATATCCGATGAAAAGCTCCCATCTGACTTTTTCCATCGGAAATTCTGACTGTGCGTACGCGGCATTAGGGCCAAACTTAGCATATACTGCAGTATTTGGAGTGTAAACAGTAGCTCTCCGAATGAGAGGTTTTACTGCAAGTGACCAAGAAGAATTCCAACAAAAAGAAGATAAGACAGACTATGTCACTTGGGTGCTCTCAGACCAAGGGGTCAGGCTTAGACCTTGAAAGCTCGAGCTTAAAATAAGCAACCCAGTTCTGCTCCCAGGGGAACATAGTGACTTGGACAGTCTTATGGTGAGTTTCTGCCAGCAATGTTGGGGTCCTTTAAATGTTGGTGCGCAGACATATGTAGATAACTCAAAGGGGTGGCAATCATCAGAGGCCTAATGTAAAGTCAGGCCAGATAGGTAAGGGGGTTCCTTAGAGCAACCAGACAGACTAAAGCCAGTTGAAAACAATAATTAACAGTATAAAGTTTCGAGTATTAATTAGCCAGGTGGAGGGGCAGATGGAGAGCTAAACAAAGTCAGTGTTCTGGAATATTGATTTGCATAGAGACCTGTATTTGGCTCTGATGACTGCTGCCTGATGGAGAAGGCAGCAGCAGATGTTGATTTTTATATTTAGGCTGAAGGAAAAGGTTAATGGGTCAACATAGCATTGGCTATGATGCGGGTCAGAGACCCTTTCACCAGATCCCTCTGCAACAGTCCTCAAGCAGCAGCATGTAGTCTGTACAGTGGGGGGCCCCCTTAAACAGTGGTGCAGCTACAGCAGTGGATGCAAAGGTGATTTGACCAGCTATTCTAGTTGGCGGAGGCCGATCAGCTCCCAGGTTTTGCGTCCAGCACAGCACTCCACTTTTTAGATCTGGCACAGCACAGTCTAGTACAGGTCAGCCTGGCATGGCTTGGCACGGCACCGTTCGACACTGCACAGTTCACACCCTCCTTCCTGGTTGGTGCATTTCCCCCAAGCCTAACTTCTGCCCTTGTTTGTGTCTTTGTTTTTTTCTTACATATTGCTCCTCCTCCCTCCGAGTGCTAATGAGCCTTGTAGTTACGGCCCCAGGACGACTGTGGCTAGGACCCTTCTTTTAAGACTACATCTCCCAGGCTGCCTCTGGCAATTGTATTCCACAGATAGGCAAAGCTAGTTAGCACTACCATCCTGTGGAAAAATAAAGTTCTGCTTCTCTGTAACAATGCTCCGTGTTACAATTAGACCATGAAAGGAACATGATTCAGTGCCCAGTTATCAAGCGCCTAAATTAATATCTGTGGTGGACTTGAGGATTGGATAAGAAGCAGATATATTTAAAGGGAGCCTAGTTACTATGATTGTACAACAGGTCCAGAGGTCAGAAACACTGAATATAAACCATCTGTAGTCCAACCATGTGGGTCACATTGGGATAGCCATACTTAGTCACAGAGCATAGGAAGAACACAGAAGATGAAAGGTCACTCAGCAAATACCCTTAAACTTATGAGTTCTTATAAATGCAACAGCTCAAGAGATTACACCTTATTGTGCATGGATGCAATCATATCCACTCCACCATGGGCAGCCAGAAAGACACCCAGGACAAGGCCACTAGCATGAACTGGAGGTGACCCAATGTCACACTTACCCCTAACGCAGGTGGTCAGACACTATAGCTGGCTTCTGTGTTCTTCACCTATAGCAGCACCCTTTCCCATAAGGCAAGCAGGCCTACCGGTACTGAGTTTCCCCCAGGTCTTATACACAATGCTATAGTGCCTGGCCACCATGCCGGGGAAGGCACGAACTGATCAAAGCAAACTGGTACTGGTGGTTGGCAGACAGGCAGAGTGGTTCAATGACAGTCCAGGTACAAGGCAGGCAAGGTTCAGAATAGTCGGGTTAATCCATAGTCAAAAGGCAGACAGAGTTTTAGAGATTAGTCGATATCCAATCCGAGGTCATAAATAGGGGAATCCAAACAGCAGCGCGGGACAGAGAGCTTACACGTATTACATAAGCTATCACAAGCATGAGACTGCAGGCATGGCTGGCTTAAATCAGGTTTGGTCCCCACTCAAAGACGAGTCACATCAATCACCTTGCAGGTGGACAGACAGAGAGACAGAGATGCATCATCACCAAAACCAGGATGCTTGAATGAGACTAGCAGCTGTCAAAGAACAGGAGTGTTTACGCTTTCCTGACACTCAAGCCTTCCAACTCCAGAATTCTACTTACTTGATGCTAGTAGCCTAGAGGTGTCAGCATCAGAGCTTGATCATCCACAAGGCAACCTGGGCAGGGGCCTAGGACCCAGTGGATGTCATGAGGGCCCAACTACATTCCCCTGCTGTAAACAAGGAAGCAAGATCAACTGGTCAAAGCTCTGTACCTGCTTAGCCCTTCACAAGAGAGAATGAACTCATAGGCAGGTGGTGTCTGATACAAATGGACGGCTTCTCTTTGCCTACTGCAAACTTTGTAAATGTCAATCAAAGGGATGGGGGGGGGGGGGGAAATATTATGTAGACAGGTAGTATCTGATATCATTACAGACAATGCAAAATAAATGGCTTCTCTTTGCCTACTGCAACCTTTGTCAATGCCAACTGAGGGAAAGGAGCCAGAGCTTCTGTAGGAAGGAAGAAAGCTCAACTGGTCAAAGCTCTGTACCTGCTTTCCCCTTCTCAAGGGAGAATGGACTTGTAGGTAGATGGCATCTGATACCAGTACAGACAATGCAAATGGGGTGGACTCTCTTTGCCTACTACAACCTTTGTTAAGGTCAAATGTGTAGCGCCCTGCTCCTATTGGGTAGGCACTATTCGTAAATTTAGTTGTCTGAGCTGTAGTTTAGCTCAGAATAATTGTGGTAAATTGCTGGTTTCTGTTCCAGTCCAGCTGTGTTGCGCATTTTACACTTGACTGTGGGTGTCGCTGTCACCACAGGTCAAGGTTGGAAATGCAGCAGGCTGGATGTATTGGGTACCTCTTGCCCAGAAACAGCTCAGTGGGATTGGTCCCCCCACTGTGCATTCTGGGAGAGGGTACTTAAGGGACAGACACCATCTTCTGGCCCTCTCTGACTTCATGGCCCTCCTGGCCTAAGGTGTGTTGTAGCAGTTTTCCTGCCTCGGGGCCGGCTGGCCCGAGGCCTCGTTACTAAAAGTAGGCCCAGGTGTTTCTGGGGCCTACTAGTCAGGGGTGGTCCTGTGCTGTCTTGCCTGCGGGGAGAAGCCAAGCAATTGAAGAAACCAGGGGAGGACTTTTCTCGGGGAGGACCGAGCCAAAAGGGCTGGTATCTCAGGAAGAGCCTGGAGACTCAATTGGAGGACGCATCCCGACCCATCTACCTCACAGTATTGCCGGATCGGCTGAAAGAAACTGGTACTGTGTGACTGTACTTAGACTTTATAGAAAGTTCCCTGTTATACAATTCTGTGGCAGAGGATTGTCTAATGACTCTAAGATATTCTTCAAGTCTGTGGCAGAGACTATGACCGAGCACCGCACCGGCTGCTAGGTCAGCGAGAGTAGGCCTATCCAGTGGTTGCTAGATCCAGTGTGGAAACTGTTTATCCTCAGGATTAGAGAAGTACCCGTGATCCGCAAATACAAGGTACCTGAATCTCCCCTAACCCTCCATCCCTCTATTTGACTTTGTTGAAATAAAACCATTGGAAAAAGAGACTATGTGTTGGTGCTGACATCTGTTAACAACTCTCCAATGGGACCCCTATGACGGATACATTGGAACAGACAGGTAACGGTAAGACCCAAAACAAAACCAGTAGCTCCTACGGGGGTAGTGCTACAATTAAAAGGGTGTAGGGGGAAGGGGGGCAAAACTTCAGCAGGTTGGCATCTGATACCAGTACAGACAATGCAAATTGGATGGCTTCTCTTTCCCTACTGCAACCTTGATCAGTGTCAACGTGGAACGTCAAAGGGATAAGGAGACCAAAGCTGCTCCCTTGCCTGAGACTCCATTCTGCCCTAATACGTCAGCATGCAAATGATGGCTGTCATCCTCCTTTATGGTGATCAGATTCTGTAATACTCACAGCTGCGGCACGTGCCAACATATGCCAGACTACCAGATGTTAAACTCAGTCTCTTCGATGAACGTATCCTTTTCTAGAAGTCTTTAGGCTTATCTGCTCTTTGGACTCATATAAAATATGCAACTCAAAGGAGGATTTACAGCAATTCTTGAAACACTATAAGGATGGGAACAAAAAAACTCCATCTTCTCTTCCACTGCAAACAGAGAAACGGTTTCCCTATGTGAATTCTATGAAGCGCGCCAAGCATATCGACACTTGGGGCTCCAACAGTGCAACGTCTAAGCTGCTCCCTGGTTTCAGTTTTTTTTTCCTTTTTAAAGTTAAAATTGCCTTCATGTAATGAGAGCTTTAATCTGTTTTCATTTTATGTAATGGAGCTGGAAAACATGTTGGATATTACAAAAATGAATTAAATGAATGGGTAATTTGACAAATGTTCATTATGCTTAATAGGGATAGTAAGGCATTATCATTATTCATTTTAACTTAATTATATACAGATGCCTGTTTTTACAGCATAAAGTGTATGAAACCATTTTTATAATTACAGAAAGCTTAGTTATAGAAGGGGCATGCCTAGGAAAGTGGGATATTTTGCATGGAAATACAGGTGGGACACAGCTTAGCCCCTGCCCTGGGACATTAGATCCTGGCAATTCATGAACACATTAAACCACCAAGCTTTGCAATATTCCTTAGTCTGGCATTCTTTAGAATTTTGATTACTGTATATACTCGAGTATAAGCCGACCCGAATATAAGCCGAGGCACCTAATTTTACCACAAAAAACCTGGGAAAATGTATTGACTCGAGTATAAGCCTAGGGTGTCCATCTGCAAGCCTCACTGTGCCTCATTGTGTCCATGTGCATGCCTCACTGTGTCCCTGCCTCACTGTGTCCCTGCCTCACTGTGTCCCTGCCTCACTGTGTCCCTGCCTCACTGTGTCCCTGCCTCACTGTGTCCCTGCCTCACTGTGTCCATGCCTCACTGTGTCCATGCCTCACTGTGTCCCTGCCTCACTGTGTCCCTGCCTCACTGTGTCCATGACTAGACTGACGTTTAACATTGGAGTCTATGGAAGGGGTGCCTGGATTTGAAAAATCGGTGCTCCCCAGCTGTAGGTCTCCCAGACAAAAAATGTTGCACACTTTTAGAGGGGAAATTGAGATACATGTGTGCCAAGCTTCGGGTCCAGGGGACCTAGAACCAGCCGGTACCGGGCCCCCAATTTCATCGGAGAAATTACCGTTTAACATAAGAGTCTATAGAAGGGGCGCCTGGCTTTGCAAAATCGGTGCTCCCAGGCCGTAGGTCCCCCGGACAACAAACTTTGCACTCTTGTAGAAGAAGAGTGGGGCTACATGTGTGCCAAGTTTGGGGTCTAGGGGACCTACGGTCGGCCAGTACCGGGCCCCCAAATTCTGGAAGATAAGGCGCAAAAAGGTGACTTGAGTATAAGCCGAGGGGGGCAATTTCAGCACAAAAAAAATGTGCTTAAAAACTCGGCTTATACTCGAGTATATACGGTAACTCATACGTCAGAACATGGGGTTGCCATCATCCCTTGAGAGCTTAGTTTGTGGAAAACCTCTTGTATTGGGATTGTATTGGCAACGAAAACAAAATATATAGAAAAATATAAATGTATTAATACAAAAAATTTCATTGTATACAATATAAATATTATGTTGCAAATATTAAAAACATGCAAACACTGGTGAACAAACAATACAATAACCAAGATTCAAAAAAACCTCCAGAACATCTGGGAACAATCTAAACAAAGGCTTACCCAATGCGTTTCAAACAGTTACAAGATAGTTCTTCCTCAGGGATATTTAATTTGTATCTTTTGACTACAATAAGTCAAAAAAAATGTACTAAATAATCTTTTTTTGATTTATTGTAGACAAAGATACAAATTAAATATCCCTGAGGAAGAACTATCTTGTAACTGTTTGAAACGCGTTGGTAAAGCTTTTGTTTTGATTGTCCCCAAATGTTCTGGAGTTTTTTTTGAATCTTGGATATTGTATCGTTTGTTCACCATTCAGTGTTTGCATGTTTTTAATGTTTGCAACATAATAATATTTATATTGTATACAATGACATTTTTTGTATTGATACATTTATATTTTTCTATATATTTTGTTTTCGTTGCCTATACAATCCCAATACAAGAGGTTTTCCACAAACTAGCCTGGCATTCTAGGAACACCTAATTCTAGGCTTGTAATTCTGCAAGACAGGAATTCTCAACTCCGCCCATCTGAGACTCTGTGCAAACTGTTGCAAGACCACATAATCCTGAGATTGCTTCATTGTAATTCAGCATGGATAAAAATATATGCACAGCCAGTATTTATTCTTGGTGTGCTGCATAGACGTGTGCAATTCGTTTAATTCCGAATTACAGTGGAACCTCGGTTTAAGAGTAACGCGGTCAACTTTTAAAAAAAAATTCTGACTTGGTTTGCGAGTGTTTTCTCGCAAGACGAGTAGAATTTAACCTAATAAGGCCTGCAGTACCGCATTTGGCCTGAGGTGCGGGGGCGCTGGAGCAGAGCAGAGCCGATCGTCGCCGTTTGGCAATCCTTGGAAAGACACGGAAATACTCAGTTTCCGAGCCTTTCCGACGTTTGCCGAGGTTACCCGACGTGTCCTTGGGCATTTCCGAGGCTCTCCAGCGCCCCCCCCCCCCTCTGGCCGCATGCGGCATTACATACCATTAAAGTCAATGCGAAACAAATTATTTTTGTTTCCATTGACTTCAATGGGGAAACTCGCTTTGATATGCGCGTACTTTGGATTACGAGCATTCTCCTGGAACAGATTATACTCGTAATCCGAGGTTCAGCTGTACTTTTTTAATGAATTTCAACAAATTTGTTATTCCGGGAACATCCAAATTAACGAAAACCAGTTTAACAAATTTTTCTGAATATTCGGAAATTTGGAAATTCGAAAATCTGAAATAATAGCTAACTTAAATTATAGGTATTGGAATTTCCTTTTTAACTCTGTCTGTTAATGAATGTAACGAATATGAATTTATTCAAGGTTACAAATTATCCCAAATAACAAATGACGTATCTAAATGAATGGAACCGAACGAATTAGTAATAATAAATAACAATAATAATAATAATAATAATAATAAAAACATGTTATTATTGTTTGTTATTAATTCAATTTGTTCCATTTGTTTAGATGTGGCATTCGTTATTTCAGATAAATTCGTAATAGTTACGTTCACTAACAGGCAATTTTGAAAGGAAATTCCAATACCTATTGCCGCGTACACACGATCATTATTCACGGCGGTTAAAAACCCGCCGTGAATAATGTCATTAAAAACGAGGGAACAGCTTGTTCCCCACACACGGTCGTTTTTCACGTCGTTTTTTCTCTTGTCGAGAAAAACGACCGTCTGTGGGCTCCGCGGCAGTGTTTCCCTATGGGAAACACTGCCGCGGAAAACATGTCGAAAAAAACGACGAGAAAAATTAGAACATGTTCTAATTTTTCTCGTCGTTTTTAATGCCGTTTTTCTCGTCCAAAAAAACGACAGAAAGCCCACAGACTATCGTTTTTCTCGTTGAATGGGAAACATGACGTTTTTCTCGACGAGAAAAACGGCCGCGTGTACGCGGCATATGATTTAAGAGTTAGTTAGTTCTTATTTTGAATTTTCGGATTTTCGTTCTTCCTAATGTCATACTTTGTTTCTTATTTTCGTATTTTCGAATTTCCGAATTTTCAAATTCACTAATTTACAAATTTTCAAATTTATGAATTTTCAAATTTACGAATATACAAATTTTCAAATTTACGAATTTTCAAATTTTCGAATTTTCAAAATTTCAAATTTACAAATTTACAAATTTGCGAATTTGCGAATTTGCGAATTGTGATCATAACGAATGACCCCGAAAACCCCCAAAAAAACGAATGAAACAAAAACAAACACATTTTTCGGCAGTGCACATGTCTAGTGCTGCAGTTAAAATTTGAAAATGAAGCCTTGTGATGCAGGGGCTCCATCATTAATCTAGGCGCTGCTGTGGTCCCCCCAGCCTTTTGTCTTTTTTGTCAAAAACGTTGGAACTCCTATTGCTTCCTTTAATGCCGGAACACATATCTATGAAGAGTGTGTCCATTCCTACCTTTCCTGCCACCTGCACCAAAAAACGCTGCTCTGTAGACTTGTGCACAACGGAAAAATTCGTTCCGTTTCGGTTCGTTTCTTTCCGGTCCTGTTGATTCGTAATCATTCGTAATTTTGCTAGACGGGATTTTTCGTGTTCGGACTAATTCGTATTTTCGCAAGCGACATTTTTCGTTGAATTTTTTGTTGCTTTATAATTCGTACTTTCGGTAGAGTACGTTGTTTTTCTTTGATTCTGGACACATCTCCTACTTTCGTAACTTTTTTTGGTTTCGTTGATTCGTAATTTTCCGTGTCTCTCTCACAACGACGCTGCCTATTATGCCTAATGTGCTTCGAATGGATTTGTACTTTTCTAAATACATTGCGGTTATTTGTAACGATTCGAAATCTCGTATTTTACTTTCGTTTTTTACATGCGGCTATAGACTCCGCCCCTGTACACCATTTTGAGAGGGAGTTCAGCACGGTGAGGGAGAAGCAGAGAGCAGAGAAGAGTGTTATTGTGCTTCAAATGGATTCGTACATTCCTAACTTTTTTCATAACGAATTATGCCGAAGACATTCGGGCATTCGCCTTTTGCGACATAATTTATTTCGGATTTGGTTTTATTCGTAATTGCTTTGTTCGGAAATTTGAATGCTTCCGAATGTCCGAAAGTTGCTAAATTCGGACGAATTTCGATTCGTTACGAAACGAATTGCACAAGCCTACTGCTCTGGTCCCTCGAAGACTTCTGGAAAAACCAATGCTTAAGTGTCCCGACTCCATCATGTAGTTCATGTTGTTGTAAATAAAGACATTCTTTATTTATTGTTTTTTTTTTATTATTATTATTTATTTAGAAATTATTATACATTAAATTTTTTTTATTTAATTTTTATAATCAAATTTATGATTTTCTAGGAGGAATTCCTTTTTTTTTTAACCACTTTCCCCCCATAGGCTCTTTATAAATGGCCTAGAGTTCAAATGGTTAAAACAAACTCATGGCTCCCATTGCCTTTTTTTTTTTCAGCCGACTCCTGTCTTTCAAATAAAAATGGCGGCTATAGGGTTACAGTACGGTGAGGGGTTGCTGTGCTTTCCTCCAGGACCACTGTAAATGGTTTAGGGATGCTGAGTGGGAGAAATTAAGGGGACATTCAACAAGCATTTTGTCACTTCTGGGTTCAGAACTGTCATTCCCTGGCTGCTGGGACCAGGTAAGCAGCTAATCAAGCACGACCTGTGCTTGATTAACTGCAGTGGAGGGCAGACGGGACATTAGGGGTCCCTCACACAGCTCTCCTCCAACATAGGGATGATGTCACTGCTACTTTTACAAGATAATATTTGGGCGTACAAAGTCATATAATGCAAACACAGTGGATTAATATTATTTGTGGCAATTGAGGACAATAAATAAATTATATTTTTATATGAGAAGTCAGCTTTAAAGTGGTTAAGGAAACTTAAAGTTTTTTAAAAAACCTTCTGGGTGCAGCTCCCCCCCCCCAGCCCCTCCTAAAACGTACCTGAGCCCCATCTCAATCCAGCGAGCCTCAGCTCTCTTGGGTCTCTTGGTTCTCATTGGCTGGGACAGCAGTGGTAGCCATTGACTCCTGCTACTGTCAATCACAGCCAGTGAGCAAATGAGGAAAGAATGGGGGTGGGGCCGTGCTCTGTGTGTGAATGGACACACAGAGCAGCAGCTCGGGAGCGAACCTGCTCAGGAATACATGTATCTGCAATCCTGAAAGAGGCCGGACACATGGATGGATGGGGGGGGGGCGAAGCCCATGCGCCCTTAATTAACGAGTTGCCCCTGTAGTTAAGTGGATTGAGGAGGGTCCAATAAAATGTGTGCTCAGGGTCCAATCGATATGTCACAGCAGAAGCTGATAAGCGGGTGCTGGCCAATGGTCCGCCAGCACCCGACGATCGTCAGGAAGAGAGGGGGAACAGAGCTCTGCCTATGTAAACAAGGCAGAGCTTCTTTCTGACAGCGGGGATGCAATGGATTTTCTTTCCCTGCAAAGCAGGGAAAGAAAATCCATCACATCCCTTAGTAAAAGCACCTCACAAAGTACACAAAACACTGGCTAGGCACACCTTTAACCCTTTGATCACCCTAGATGTCTAAGCCCTTCCCATTCAGTATCATTAGTACCAGGTCTATCTTTAATATTGACTGGACTCTGGGCAAACGTTTTCTTGGACCCCCCCAAATCCACTTATCAACTACAGGGGCAGCTCGTCCATTAAGGGTGCACGGGCATTGCCCCCTAGGTTAGGGTGACCAGACATCCCCGGTTTCAGGGGACAGTCCCCGGATTGAGGACACTGTCCCCGGACCAAGTCTGTCCCCGGTTTTGTCCCCGGATTGGATTTGAACAGGGGCTGGGGAAATTTCAAAGACAGTCAGTCCAGAATAAAAATTCTGAATTACACCCCCCCCCCCCCACCCGCTCTGCCGCTCCTACTAGCTTAGGGGGGTGTATTTTTCTCCATTATCTGTGTCCCTTTCTGATGATCATGTGCTGGTCAGAGTGGAGGGAATATTTCTTCAGTTTCGGGTGCATGCCCGATCAGCTTCTGCCTTGGCTCAAGTCCCGGCCAGCCGCCTGCCTGCTTATCTCCTTGCCTTCCCTGGTGGAGTGATCTTCCTCCGCTCCCCACCCAGTAGTAGCCGGGGCATGGAGAGTAAGACTTGACAGGCTGTGAGGCGGGCAGCGACGGGCAGAGAGTCGCTGATTGCCGCCATTACTAGAAAAAATAAATAAGTCCTCGGATTTCATTTAAAAAATCTGGTCACCTTACCCTAGGTGGAAGTGCAGAATTGCGTATATATATATATATATATATATATATATATATACGTGATTCTGCACAGAACAGCCGCCCTGTAGCAGTATATCTGCTATAGGGCGGTCGTTAAAGGGGTTGTAAAGGTTTGTTTTTTATTTTCTAAATAGGTTCCTTTAAGCCAGTGCATTGTTGGTTCACTTACCTTTTCCTTCCATTTCCCTTCTAAATGTTTTTTCTCTTTGTTTTCTTTGTCTGAATTTCTCACTTCCTGTTCCTCCTCAGTAAGCTGTTCTGGTTGACTAACCCCCAGCCAGAACAGCTCGGATGATGGTGTGAAGTTTACTGAGGTGAAACAGGAAGTGAGAAATTCAGACAAAGAAAAAACATTTAGAAGGGAAATCGAAGGAAAAGGTAAGTGAACCAACAATGCACGAGCTTAAAGGAACCTATTTCGAAAATAAAAAACGAACCTTTACAACCCCTTTAAGTTGTTATTGCTCCCAGTAAGCCAACAACAAAGTCTCATCTAGGAACTTCCCCCTAGAAGTAATTTACCCATCTATCATAGATTAAGCATATACCAGAGTAAAGGGGCAGGGTGGGGTTCTGTTGTGTGCCTATTGGACACAGGGCCGCCATCAGGGGGGTACAGGCAGTACACCTGTAAGAGGCCCGGAGGTCCCCAGGGGCCCGGATGCCCCCCTTTTTTTTATATTTTTTTTTTGTAAGGGGCCCGGAGTTCCCCAGGGCCCCGAATGTCAACCCCCCCTTTTTAAAAAAAAAATAATTTTTTTTTATTATTCATTTTTTTATTTAATTTGTTTTTTTGATTTATTTATTTTATTTTATTTCGTTTTGTTTTTTTGTAAGGGGCCCAGAGGTCCCCAGAGGCCCGGAGGTCCCCAGGGCCCCGGATGGAAACCTCCCTTTTTTTATAAAAAAAAAAAATATATATATATTATTAATTTTTTTATTTTATTTTTTTTTATTTTATTTTTATTTTATTAATTTGTATTTTTTTTTTGTAAGGGGCCCAGAGGTCCCCAGGGCCCCGAATGGAAACCTCCCTTTTTTTTTATAATTTTTTTTTTTGTAAGGGGCCCAGAGGTCCACAGGGCCCTGGATGGCAACCCCCCTTTTCTTTGTTTTCTTGTTCTTCTGTTTTTTTTTGTGTTAGTCAGCACCCAAACCCCCTGCTTCTCAACTTCTCAATTCGTGGCATCCCCCCCCCGCTTCTGCTTCTGACATTGCGGCAGCCCCCCCACTTCTCAATTCGCGGCGGCAGCAGCCCCCTCCCCCGGTTCTCCACGGCTACAGGGGGCCCATACCTGAAGCTGTGTAAGGGGCCCCAAAATTCCTGATGGCTGCCCTGATTGGACACACTAAAGATTTGACACCAGCGCTGGAGTTTCTCTACTTTGAGCTGAGAACGGTTTTCCACAAGGGGTTGGGGAGCGCAGTTCATTCAAAAGGCTCGATTGTCATTCGTTATCTGTAATCGGTACGATCCAGGTCATTTATACAGCAGCGGTTGCATGTCTCCGAAAATTAGTTGCAATCAATTTTCCAGCGGATAGCTATTCTGAGAAAACACCCAATACCAATTCCTCAACGTGTGCTGATAACCAGCGCGATAATGAAAAGAGCGCTTACCGCTACCATTTTCATCATCTTACTCCGTGGAGAAGATAGAAATTGCTCCTTACAAGCCATTTTTCTGTTTCAGCCCTTATGCCACCCCGTTTGGTACAATTACATAAAATTGCCGTTGTGGATTTCGCAGCCGGACCCCGCTCCTATTAAAAGGCGTATTATCTACCGCCAGGAACGCCGTCGGCTCCCTTTTCCTCTTACCAACCTAAATTAAATTAAACGTTCTTTTAATTAAAATCTGACAGCGTAGCGTCAGGAAAAATCATCACGGCCCTATCTTTATTACTTCTTAAAAAATATAATTTTGCCTTTTTCTCTCTCTCTCACTCTCTCTTTCTCGAGCTGTGGAAAATGACGTGCTGCCGCTCGGGGAGGTCACGCAATTTGAGAAGAAAGGTCAAAGCCATTAATGGCGGGGAGTGGAGAGCCGGTCCCCAAGAAAGTCTCATTTCTGTGCGTTGACAAGGAGGTATTGATCACCAAGTACAAAATGAATTAGCCTTTAGTGGGATGTCAAGTAATCCTGAACAAAATACTGGCTATTCTCAAAATTATTTTTTCCATCAGAACTCTCTGATAGCCCAGAGCTTATAAAGTGCTTTTCAATGAAATGGAATATTATATGAAATATGAGAAATCATGTCAAAATATGAAATATGAGAGATATAAGAAATGGAAGACTGTACGGGGCGTACAAAGGTTTTATAGGATTAGTGAAGCTTTGTTAAGGTTTAGCTATGCCGCTGACGAAAAACCTTCAACATCAACTGGGATCCTGACTTTTTTTTTATTATTAAATAGGTTACTTAGTAAAAAAAAAAAGTGTTCTCAAGCAGTTACAATGTACAGTACTTGATCTAGGTCCAGGGGTGTCAAACTCCATTTTTATTGTGGGCCGCATCAGCATTATGATTGCCCTCAAAAGGGCCGGTTGTATCTGTAAGATTAGATGTCCAGCGCATCCCCTCCCCATATATTAGATGTCAAGACAGAGCCCCCCCCCACCATCAGAAGTTGAGTCCCCCACTCTCCCTTACATCACAGTGCACCCCCCTTTTCCGTATGCTGCTGCTGGGAAGAAGCTGGATGCATTGCTTGAAAGCAGAAAATAGGGGTCTGGAGGAAGACCAGAGGAGGGCTGGAGCTCTCCTACAGCTGCAGAAGAGGTGCGAGGGCCACATGAAATGGCCTGGAGGGCCGGATTCGGCCCGCGGGCCTTGTGTTTGACACCTGTGATCTAAGACTATCTACTAAGATCTCCAGAGCAGAGGTTAGCATGGTCAAGAGTAGGGCCGAGCTGCCAGTAAGGAACCCACCAGCAGTACCAGCGAGCAGTACCCACCAGCAGTACCAGCCAGCAGTACCCACCAGCTGTACCAGCCCTGAAGGACAGCCAGCAGCAGCCACCCCCACCCATACCCGCCTGTGGGACAGTAGCAGCCAGTGATAACTGCAGGAATCCTAAGGAAGAAGTGAAGATTGAGGTCAGTTGAGGTGCAGGTACCGCGGTGCATCAGTGTGAAAGCAGCCTTAGGCCCCTTTCACAAAAAATAGTGTTCTCAAGCAGTTACAATGTACAGTACTTGATCTAGGACTATCTACTGAGATCTCCGGAGCAGAGGTTAGCATGGTCAAGAGTAGGGCTGAGCTGCCGGTAAGGTACCCACCAGCAGTACCAGCCAGCAGTACCCACCAGCAGCAGCCACCACCCATACCCGCCTGTGGGACAGTAGCAGCCAGTGATACCTGCAGGAATCCTAAGGAAGAAGTGAAGATTGAGGTGAGTTTAGGTGCAGGTACCGCGGTTCATCAGTGTGAAAGCAGCCTCAGGCCCCCTTCACAAAAAAAAAAAGTGTTCTCAAACAGTTACAATGTACAGTACTTTATCTAGGACTATTTACTGAGATCTCCGGAGCAGAGGTTAGCATGGTCAAGAGTAGGGCTGAGCTGCCGGTTCGGAACTCCCATGAAGTCTTTGATCAATTATGGTTATGTTCATATTTGGTCAATGACATCACCTGGGTGACCCACCCCTTTCTTTATATTTAGAGGTGGGGCCTTAGAGCTGTCATTTGCAGCGAGCGAGCAATGGGATTGGACGTGTTGATGGATTGGTTTATTTTGGTTAGTCAGTTGGTGCCATTCATCATGACTGACGAAGATCTGCGTGACATGATTAATGATGACTTTACATCTTCCATGCTTATCAGATGCATTCTGACTGATTAAGCCGGTCATACATGGACCGAAATTCGACTGGTTAGCAGGGCTAGCTGGTTGCACACATGTCAATTTATCGATTGACTTGTGTACAACAAGCCGGTTGGGTTCTTCCTGAAGTACCAGTGGTGTCGGCTAAAGCCGAAAACACTGATCATTGTATTCTGCTGGTGTGAAAGTCTCCCCACAGGCAGAATGCAATAGCTCAGCAGGTGTGACTCCCCCCATCCACATTGGATATGTGGATGGGGGAATAATTTTTTTTTTTTCATTTAACCTGCTGGTTGAACAAAAAAAAATCATCATGTAGGGCCAGCTTTACTCATGATGCTGGGAAAGCATGGTGGTAACCAGTTGGACTAACCATTGACGAGGACAAATAGCGAGGAGTGTCCAATCGGAACTGTAAAGCGTTGTACACACGGGCGGGAATCCCGTCAAAATTTTTTTTTTCGGTTTTCTCGACGGGATTCCCGGCAAGCTTGTCTTGCCAAGCCCTGTGTACACACGCGCCATTCAAAAGAACCCACCGTTCTTTTGAATGGCAAGAACGCGGTGACGTCATCGACTACTACGAGCCGGCGCTCGTCACATTCGATGCGGTCGCCGCCATCTTGCTACACCCTACACTACCCTTGTATGCTACCGCACATGCGTTGAAGTCTCATCGAGCATGCGCGGGTTTCCCTGGACAGGTAAGCATACAGACGACCGGGTTTCTTGGCAGGCAACACTCTGCCGAGAATCCAGACGAGAAAAATAGAGAGCAGGTTCTCTATTTTTCTCGTCGAGATTCCCGGCAGTTTTCCTGCCGAGAAACCATACACACGAACGGTTTTCTCTGCAAAAAGCTCCCCCAGCAGTTTTTTTTGCCGAGAAAACCGTCCGTGTGTACGAGGCTTTACACTGGTGAGTTATGGAGATGCCATAGATATAACCACAAAACCTGCTGAATGATTAAATATGTATTGAGATGGGATTATTACATCCATATATCATACTAATAATAACAGAAGCTTAGTGTTTAGCACGTCTTCTGCCCTGGAGCACAGAGGTCCCTGATTGGAATCTTGGTGGGGACACTATCTGGATGGAGTCTACTTGTTCTCCCTGTGCTGGCATGGGTTTCCTCCCAACCTCCAAAACCATGCTGGTAGGTTAAGTGGCTCCTGTCTAAATTGGCCCTAGTATGTGAGATAGGAACCTTAAATTGTAAACTCCTTGAGGGCATGGATTGATGTGAAACATTGCGTACAGTGTTGGCTCTATATAAACACGTGTAATAAATAAATAACTCCCTAAGACCCCTTTCACACTGGAGCGTATTGCAGGCGCTATAGCGTTAAAAATAGCGCCTGCAATACGCCCTGTCACAGCTGTCACATTCACTCCAGTGTGAAAGCCCCGAGGGGCTTTCACACTGGAGCGTTGCGCTAGCAGGACGGTAAAAAAAGTCCTGCTAGCCGCATCTTTGGAGCGGTTGAAATCAATGGAACAGCGCGGCTATACCGCCCGCAATGCGCTGCTTCAGCAGCACATTGCAGGCGGTCTTAACCCTTTTGCGAGAAGATAAAACACTACACCCTAGGGGTGCAACGAATCAAAAAACTCGCGGATCGGATCGATCCTCGGATCAGAGTCACGGATCGGATCCACCGGAGTTTTAGATTTCATTTAATTTCAACACAAAACCAAGCTTATTTGCTTAAATACAGTATATGTAAATCCAAAGGACTCTTTACATGGTAAATTTAAAAGCAGCAGCAAACCTGCTGACCTTACATGGTTGCTAATGTGACAGAACACCTCTGATTTTCACATTTAACTAAATGTTAAATGTGAAAATCAGAGGTGTTCCGTCACATAAGCAAGCATGTGAGGTTTGCTGCTGCTTTTAAATTTAACATGTAAACAGTCCGATGGATTTCCAAATAATGTATTTAAGCAAATAAGCTCAGTTTTGTTTTGAAATTAAATTAAATCTAAAACTCCATTGGGTGTAACAAGATTTCCGCTTGGCCCCTTCTCTATCATTACTGTGCAGGTGTGTGGGGTGGAGCAAGATGGCGGCGAAATGTCACTACAGCGGCCTCCGCCGGATGTACCAAGATGGCCGCCACTCCGGAGCTAGGCCGAAGCCACAGCCATTCCTACGGCTGAGGCTCCAGAGCGCTCCGCGGATCGCGTGGTGATCCGATCCGAACAGGGTGACCCGTTCGGATCAGGGATCACCACCGATCCGTTGCACCACTACTACACCCCCAATCGTATTCTCCGATCAACCAACCAAAACCTCCTCCACATCCCCAAGTCCCACTACAAATCTAAAGGAGAACGAAGATTTGCAGTCCAAGGACCACGGCTATGGAACGCTCTACCCACGGACATCCGTATGGAAGAAAACCATCGGGCCTTCAGGAAAAAACGTAAGACCCACCTCTTCTGAAGGATCAGGACGACAATGGAGGCAAAGTGCCTTGAGGCGATTTAGTTCGCATTTGTAGCGCTATACAAGTTATTCACTCACTCACTCACTAGCGCGGGGGGGTTAAAACCGCCCCGCTAGCGACCTGCCCATAGCGTCGGCGGTAAAAATAGCGGAGTTTTACCGCCGACGCTATGGGCGCCTTGGTGTGAAAGGGCTCTAAAGCAACCCAACCTATAAATGGTGTATATCGATGCCACTGAAGTCCCGCCAGGAACAAGGAGCGAAAAACACACAGCAAATATGGATGCCGGGAGAGGAGGACTGCCGAGGGTAATGACAGCGGGGAATAAATTAATAGATTTGCATAAGGAACGGATGCGCCATACATCATCCGGCGGAGGGGAACATTAATTATAAAAATGATCAAAGCCAGAATGAGAGTTTAATCTGTTAGATTAAAGAAGAAGGTCACAGCTGTGCAAAACATATTGCTACTGGCCCAGAAAAGTGTGACTTCATAAATAGCTCTGCCGGCTCTGTCTTCAGGACATTTATCAGGTAAGAGACAATTACATTATGGTTTCTACACTCCTGTTGTAATTAAAGGTACACTCCAGTCGTAACTGAAAAGGAAGCCTTATGCCGCGTACACACGATCGGAAATTCCGACAAGAAAACCGTGGATTTTTTTCCAGACGGAATGTTGGCTCAAACTTGTCTTGCATACACACGCGGTCACACAAATCTTGTCGGAAATTCCGATCGTCAAGAACGCGGTGACGTACAAGACGTATGACGAGCCGAGATCAATGAAGTTCAATAGGCAGTTCGGCTCTTCTGCTTGATTCTGAGCATGCGTGTTTTTTTTGTGCATCGGAATCGCTTACAGACGAGCGGAATTTCCGATAGAAACGTTTTCCGTCGGAAAAGTAAAGAACCTGCTCTCAATCTTTTGTGAGTGTGAGTGGGGATGTAGCGCTAAAGTGGGGAAGACCAAAGGAATTGGACCTCAAGGAAAACATAAATGTGAATCTAGAACAATGAAAAAAGTCCACAAAGTGTCCATAAATCAGTGAAAAAATTAAATCACACGTGTGGAAATATGGGATCATCACATAACTTCTGGAGGTGAAGAGAGGTAGAATACTCTTACCGGAAGAGGTGGATCCGCGGTTTAGGCAGATCATAGGTCACAACGGCAGTTCTGCTTGTCTGAAGGTTGGATCAAACGAATCTCAGATGACGACTCTCCAGCGGGTTCCCCAACTTGAAAGGCGACTCTGGACCCGACGATGATCCCCGTAGTCCTCAGATAGAGGCAGAAGCAAAAAGACAGCCTCCACTCTGGAAGTTCTCACCGGAATGGAATTGCAGCATAGACAACATCTCAGTTCAATCAGCCAACCATGGAAAAAAGAATGATGGGAATGCTCCGATGGTGCAGGTCAATGTGGTTTTTATTTTTTTTAAAAACCAACAAGGTAAAAGTGATCACATACAATAAAAAACTTTAAAAAAGGCAGTGTGTAGAGCGGTGTAGCAAGCCTGATGCGTTTCGTACTAGGGTACTTCCACAGGGGCATCCCAATCTTTTGTTGGCGGAAATTCCAAAACAGAAAAAGTCAGATGGAGCCTACACACGGTCGGAATTTCCAACCAAAAGCTCACATCGGACTTTTGCTGGCGGAATTTCCGATCGCGTGTGTACGCGGCATAAGAAGCAGACAAGGGAGCGCGGACTGCTCGGTGTGCTAATTTTTTTACACAATTGTTGCTGCTGGAGTGCACCAGTCCCGTCCCCCCATTGCCTTGTGTCAGTAATTTGATAATCTGGGAGCACCTGTTTGTATTACAGGACAGGAACTGCTGGACACGCCTAGATTCAAATCTTCCTTGGAAGCATAAATGGGATTGGTGATAAAAAGAAACAGAGAACGCTGCATTACACAGGCTCAGGGCTGCCATCAGGGGGGTACAGGCAGTACACCTGTAAGGGGCCTGAGGTCCCCAGGGGCCCGGATGGCAACCCCCTTTTTTTTTTTATATAATTTTTTTTTTTTTTTTTATTTCTTTCATTTTCTTTTGTAAGGGGCCCAGAGGTCCCCAGGGCCCCGGATGGCAACCCCCCTTTTTTTTATTATTATTATTATTTTTTGGAAGGGGCCCAGAGGCCTGGAGGTCCCCAGGAACCCGGATGGCAACCCCCCTTTTTTTTAAAATGAAATAATTAATTAATGTATTTATTTTTTGTAAGAGGCCCAGAGGTCCCCAGGGCCCTGGATGGCAACCCCCCTTTTTTTTTTGTTCTTTTTCTTTTTTGTTCGTCAGCACCCAAAGCTCCTCCGACCTTAACAGCACCCCCGCTTCTCAATTCGTGGCACCCCCCCGCTTCTCAATTCGCGGCAGCCCCCCCCGCTTTTCAATTTGCGGCGGCAGCACCCCCCCCCCGGTTCTCCTCTGCTCCAGGGGGCCCATGCCTGAAGTTGTGTAAGGGGCCCCAAAATTCCTGATTGCGGCCCTGCACAGGCTACAGGAAGTACACCCCCACTGACCTTGTAAGGTGTTATATGGCAGCAGTGGATTACACATACAGTGGGGCAAAAAAGTATTTAGTCCCCCACCAATTGTGCAAGTTCTCCCACTTAAAAAGATGAGAGATTCCTGTAATTGTCATCATAGGTAAACCTCAACTATGAGAGACAAAATGTGGAAACAAATGCAGACAATCACATTGTCTGATTTGGAAAGAATTTATTTATAAATTATGGTGGAAAATAAGTATTTGGTGAATATCAAAAGTTCATCTCAATACGTTGTTATATATCCTTTGTTGGCAATGACAGAGGTCAGACGTTTTCTGTAAGTCTTCACAAGGTTGTCACACACTGTTGCTGGTATGTTGGCCCATTCCTCCATGCAGATCTCCTCTAGAGCAGTGATGTTTTGGGGCTGTCGCTGGGCAACACAGACTTTCAACTCCCTCCAAAGGTTTTCTATGGGGTTGAGTTCTGGAGACTGGCTAGGCCACTCCAGGACCTTAAAATGCTTCTTACGAAGCCACTCCTTTGTTGCCCGGGCGGTGTGTTTGGGATCATTGTCATGCTGAAAACCCAGCCACATTTCATCTTCAATGCCCTTGCTGATGGGAGGAGCTTTGCACTCAAAATCTCACGATACATGGCCCCATTCATTCTTTCATGTACACAGATCAGTCGTCCTGTTCCCTTTGCAGAGAAACAGCCCCAAAGCATGATGTTGCCACCCCCATGCTTCACAGTAGGTATGGTGTTCTTTGGTTGCAACTCAGCATTCTCTCTCCTCCAAACACGACAAGTTGTGTTTTTACCAAACAGTTCTACTTTGGTTTCATCTGACAATATGACATTCTCCCAATCCTCTTCTGGATCATCTAAATGCTCTCTAGCAAACCTCAGACGGGCCTGGACATGTACTGGCTTAAGCAGGGAGACACGTCTGGCCCTACAGGATATTAGTCCCTGGCGGCGTAGTGTGTTACTGATGGTAGCCTTCGTTACGTTGGTCCCAGCTCTCTGCAGGTCATTCACTTGGTCCCCCCGTGTGGTTCTGGGATTTTTGCTCACCATTCTTGTGATAATTTTGACCCCACGGGGTGAGATCTTGCGTGGAGCCCCAGATCGAGGGAGATTATCAGTGGTCTTGTATGTCTTCCATTTTCTAATTATTGCTCCCACCGTTGATTTCTTCACACCAAGCTGCTTGCCTACTGCAGATTCAGTCTTCCCAGCCTGGTGCAGGTCTACAATTTTGTTTCTGGTGTCCTTCGACAGCTCTTTGGTCTTCACCATAGTGGAGTTTGGAGTGTGACTGTTTGAGGTTGTGGACAGGTGTCTTTTATACTGATAACAAGTTCAAACAGGTGCCATTAATACAGGTAATGAGTGGAGGACAGAGGAGCCTCTTAAAGAAGAAGATACAGGTCTGTGAGAGACAGAAATCTTGCTTGTTTGTAGGGGACCAAATACTTATTTTCCACCATAATTTGCAAATAAATTCTTTCCAAATCAGACACTGTGATTGTCTGGATTTGTTTCCACATTTTGTCTCTCATAGTTGAGGTTTACCTATGATGACAATTACAGGCCTCTCTCATCTTTTTACATGGGAGAACTTGCACAATTGGTGGGGGACTAAAAACTTTTTTGCCCCACTGTATGAATGTAAATTGCGGGTATTTTTTTATTTTTATTTAAAGTATAACGAAAGACAACAGTTGTTTTTTTTTAAAGCTTTGGATAGAATGGAGAGAGATCAGTACACCTGTCATGTTTTTATGGCTGTCTTTGACCATATTAGGAAGATTAACCCTCTAATTTTTTCCTGTTTACTGTTATATAAGCAGAACTTCACCCAAAAGGGGAAGTTCTGCCTCCTCTCCCCTCATCTACCACTTTTGGATACATTTATTCTTTTTGTTGGGGGGGTACCTGGTTTTGACAGGTACCAGCTCCAACTTCCTTTTGGATCGCCTAGGCCAGGGGTGCCCAACCCCTGGCCCACGGGCCACATGCTGGCTGCGGCGCCCTCTGATGTGACCCACCACCTCCTTCTCGGGGATAGCGGATCGGCAAACCCAGATCGCAGGTTTCCGACCCGCCATTCCCCGATCATCAGTGTAAAGAATGGTGCCAGCTCTAGAGGGAGCAGAGCCGATGCTTCCTGTATAGCGCCGGCTCCTGTCACAGGCGGAGGGATAACAAATGTACTCTGCCTGTGACAGGAGCGATACAGGAAGCAAATAGAGCCTTCTTTTGGTGGTATTTAATCATCACAGTTTTTATTTAATTTTTTGCTAAACAAACAAAAAAAAGAGAAAGTTTTGAAAAAATATATATTTCATACTTTATTATAAAATTTTGCAAACAGGTAATTTTACTTCTTCACTGATGTGCGCTGATGAGGTTGCACCGATGGGCACTGATGGGGTGGTACTGGTGGGCACTGATGAGGAGGCACTGATGGGCACTGATGGGGTGATACTGGTGGGCACTGATGAGGAGGCACTGATGGGCACTGATGGGATGGTACTGATGGCCACTGATGAGGAGGCACTGATGGGCACTGATGGGGTGGTACTGGTGGGCACTGATGGGGTGATACTGGTGGGCACTGATGAGGCTGCACTGATGGGGTGATACTGGTGGGCACTGATGAGGCTGCACTGATGGGCACTGATGGGGTGATACTGGTGGGCACTGATGAGGAGGCACTGATGGGCACTGATGGGGTGATACTGGTGGGCACTGATGAGGCTGCACTGATGGGCACTGATGGGGTGATACTGGTGGGCACTGATGAGGAGGCACTGATGGGGTGATACTGGTGGGCACTGATGAGGAAGCACTGATGGGGTGGTACTGGTAGGCACTGATGAGGCTGCACTGATGGGGTGGTACTGGTGGGCACTGATGAGGCTGCACTGATAGGTGGCACTGATAGGTGGCACTGATGGGCAATGGTAGGCGGGACTGATGGGCACTGGTAGGCGGCACTGATGGGCACTAATAGGAAGCAGTGATAGATGGCACTGGTAGGCGATACTGATAGACACTGGTAGGGGGCACTGATTGGTGACACGGATTAGGAGGCACTGATGGGCACTTATTGGCAGCACTAGTGGGCACTGTTGGGACTGCACTGATAATCAGGACACCGATAATCAGTGCCCTGATTATCAGTTTAGATGTCCCTTTTAGAGAAGACGGTTATCGGTTCTCGTCTCCTCTTTTCTCCTCTCTTGTCAGCATGAGGAAAGGAGAGCCGATAACCGGCTTCTATTTACATCCGTGGTCAGCTGTGATTGGACACAGCTGATCACATGGTAAAGAGCTGCTGATTGCCTTTTTACCTCAATCTGTGATCAGCAGTGTCCTCAGGACACTGCTGATCACAGAGCCCGGCGCCCACGGCCCGCAGCGGTTTCCCAGAACTAGCCGCCCGCGCTGTACCCGTCATTCGGCTGTAGCGCGGCCGGCAAGTGGTTAAATAGAGTTTTTGGTTTGTGGTGGTCAGATGCAGAGTAGTTTTACTTTAATAGAATATAATCAATATATGTATAATGAAGCAGCACCGGCGTGGGGGAGGGCAGGAAGCTCGAAGTACCTTGTGCCCGGGTGCTCCTTGTGAACGGATGGGCTTGAAGCCGCTGGCAGGAAGTCGGAGTTTGGCGGAGATTCCGCTCAGGAGATCAATGGCATCTTCATTAAAACGAGGAATTTTTATCAGCGGAGTGTGGGAGATGTAAAGCAATCAGCGAGCGCGGGATTAGCGAGGAATACGGCGGATGAACTGACATTTCTGGAGCAGAAGCATTAATCGAATGTAAATCAGACCAAATAAAAAGCTCTTCTTTTTTTTTTTTTTTTCTCCCCTCCTCATTTTATGATTCAGGAGCAGAAATAAGCGAGGCCTGTGCTGTCTGCCTGTGGTATAAGGTCACAGGATTGTCCCTGATATATGTATCATTAATTAGCCGGGTGCATGAACTGTGCGAGATTAGAAATGGCTTTCTGCTTCAATCAATGTGCAAATCAGGGGCTGGCGCGTCTGCCGACTTAAAGGGGAACTCCGGGGTCTCTTTAGTAATGCAAAGCATTGTTTTAGGATTAAACGGGACCTTATAAAATAGAAATATGACAGCTGCCTGTAGCTCACATTCGGGGCTGTCATTCTTCAGGCTGGGTTCACACCGGTGCCATGTTAGACATCACATGTGATTCGCAGATTGTATGGCTGAATTTGCATCGCATTCGCACCAAAATGGTGCAGGACCTATTTTTGGTCACACCCATGCGATCCGATTCCTCCACAATCTGCCCATGGAGAAGAGAGACCGTGGCGAGAGACGCTGCTTTCGTGCACATCGTTGGATCGGATTGGGCTCAGGTAAGTATAAGAGGGGGGCTTGGAGGGATTTTGCAGTACAGAAGGTTTTTACCATAGCATGCATTAAGGTGAAAAACCTTAAAGTGGTTGTAAACCCTGATACACCACTTTTACCTACAGGTAAGCCTATAATAAGTCTTAGGCCTCGTACACACGGCCGAGATTCTCGTTGAAAAAAACATGTCGTTTTTTTCGACGAGATTCTTGGACAAGAAACTTGTCCCGGCCGAGTGTACACACGCTCGTTTCAAAGAACCCGCGGTTCTTTGAAAGGAGTGTACGCGGTGACGTCATCGACTACGTCGAGCATGCGCTCGTCACATTCTATGCCGTCGCCGCCATCTTGGTATACCCTACGTATGCCTAGGAAGCTACCGTGCATGCGTCGAATTCATTTCGAACATGCGCGGGCTTCCGGGAGGACAGGTAAGTGTACACACACTCACTTTTCTCGTCGAGAAACATGCCGACGAGAATCTCGACGAGAAAATAGAGAGCAGGTTCTCTATTTTCTCGTCGAGGTTTCTTGTCGGTTTTCTCGACGAGAAACCCGATAGCCGCGTACACACGACCGATTTACTCGGCAAGACCTCTCTGCCAGCAAGTTTCTTGCTGGTTCTTGCCGAGAAAATCGGTCGTGTGTACGAGGCCTCACTCGTAGGCAGGGCCAGTGCTACCACTAGGCAAACTAGGCAGCCGCCTAGGGCGCCCTGCTGCCTAGGGAGCCGGACCACTGGTGTTCCTACTTTTTTCTCTCTGCAGCAAGCAGCCAAGTCTCAGCATCAGCCGGCAGATGCCGCTCTGCTCGCACAGCGGCGGAGAACTGTGTCCCGACTCCCGAATAAATGGATGCAAGCAAACATTCATTGATGGGCCCTGGTGAGGCTGCATTTGATGGGCCCTGGTGAGGCTACATTAGATGGGCGCTGGTGAGGCTGCATTTGATGGGCGCTGGTGAGGCTGCATTTGATGGGCGCTGGTGAGGCTGCATTTGATGGGCGCTGGTGAGGCTGCATTTGATGGGCGCTGGTGAGGCTGCATTTGATGGGCGCTGGTGAGGCTGCATTTGATGGGCGCTGGTGAGGCTGCATTTGATGGGCGCTGGTGAGGCCGCATTGATGGGCACTGATGAGGCCGCATTTGATGGGCGCTGGTGAGGCTGCATTTGATGGGCGCTGGTGAGGCTGCATTTGATGGGCGCTGGTGAGGCTGCATTTTATGGGCGCTGGTGAGGCTGCATTTGATGGGCGCTGGTGAGGCTGCATTTGATGGGCGCTGGTGAGGCTTCATTTGATGGGCGCTGGTGAGGCTTCATTTGATGGGCGCTGGTGAGGCCGCATTGATGGGCGCTGGTGAGGCTACATTAGATGGGCGCTGGGGAGGCTGCATTTGATGGGCGCTGGTGAGGCTGCATTTGATGGGCGCTGGTGAGGCTGCATTTGATGGGCGCTGGTGAGGCTGCATTTGATGGGCGCTGGTGAGGCTTCATTTGATGGGCGCTGGTGAGGCCGCATTGATGGGCGCTGGTGAGGCTACATTAGATGGGCGCTGGTGAGGCTGCATTTGATGGGCGCTGGTGAGGCTGCATTTGATGGGCGCTGGTGAGGCTGCATTTGATGGGCGCTGGTGAGGCTGCATTTGATGGGCACTGGTGAGGCTGCATTTGATGGGCGCTGGTGAGGCTTCATTTGATGGGCGCTGATGAGGCTTCATTTGATGGGCGCTGGTGAGGCCGCATTGATGGGTGCTGGTGAGGCTACATTAGATGGGCGCTGGTGAGGCTGCATTTGATGGGCGCTGGTGAGGCTGCATTTGATGGGCGCTGGTGAGGCTGCATTTGATGGGCGCTGGTGAGGCTACATTAGATGGGCGCTGGTGAGGCTGCATTTGATGGGCGCTGGTGAGGCTGCATTTGATGGGCGCTGGTGAGGCTGCATTTGATGGGCGCTGGTGAGGCTGCATTTGATGGGCGCTGGTGAGGCTGCATTAGATGGGCGCTGGTGAGGCTGCATTTGATGGGCGCTGGTGAGGCTGCATTTGATGGGCGCTGGTGAGGCTTCATTTGATGGGCGCTGGTGAGGCTTCATTTGATGGGCGCTGGTGAGGCCGCATTGATGGGCGCTGGTGAGGCTGCATTTGATGGGCGCTGGTGAGGCTGCATTTGATGGGCGCTGGTGAGGCTACATTTGATGGGCGCTGGTGAGGCTTCATTTGATGGGCGCTGGTGAGGCTGCATTGATGGGCGCTGGTGAGGCTGCATTTGATGGGCGCTGGTGAGGCTGCATTTGATGGGCGCTGGTGAGGCTGCATATGATGGGTGCTGGTGAGGCTGCATTTGATGGCCGCTGGTGAGGCTGCATTTGATGGCTGCTGGTGAGGCTGCATTTGATGGCCGCTGGTGAGGCTGCATTGATGGGCGCTAGTAGGCTGCATTGATGGGTGCTGGTGAGGCCACATTGATGGGCACTGGTAGGCCGCATTGATGGGCGCTGGTGAGGCTGCATTTGATGAGCGCTGGTGAGGCTGCATTGATGTGCGCTGGTGAGGCTGCATTTGATGGCCGCTGGTGAGGCTGCATTTGATGGCCGCTGGTGAGGCTGCATTGATGGGCGCTAGTAGGCTGCATTGATGGGTGCTGGTGAGGCTGCATTTGATGGGCGCTGGTAAGGCCACATTGATGGGCGCTGGTAGGCCGCATTGATGGGCGCTGGTAGGCCGCATTGATGGGCGCTGGTGAGGCTGCATTTGATGGGCACTGGTGAGGCTGCATTGATGGGCGCTGGTGAGGCTGCATTGATGGACGCTGGTGAGGCTACATTTGATGGGCACTGGTGAGGCTGCATTTGAATGGCGCCGGTGAGGCTGCATTTATGGGCGCTAGTAGGCTGCATTGATGGGCGCTGGTGAGGCTGCATTTGATGGGCACTGGTGAGGCTGCATTTGAATGGCGCTGGTGAGGCTGCATTGATGGGCGCTAGTAGGCTGCATTGATGGGCGCTGGTGAGGCTGCATTGATGGGCGCTGGTGAGGCTTCATTTGATGGGCACTGGTAGGCCGCATTGATGGACACTGGTAGGCCGCATTGATGAGAGCTGGTGGGCTGCATTTGATGGGCGCTTCATTAAAAAGTTGGGGTTTACATGGGCGGGGAAAAGGGATGGGATCAGGGGTGGAGCCAGGGGGGGGGGGCGGAAAAATGAGGTTTCGCCTAGGGTGTCAAAAACCCTTGTGCCAGCCCTGCCTGTAGGTACCTTGAATATCGTCGGCAGCAGCACATTTACTGAATATCTCCTAAACTGTGCAAGTTTAGGAGATATTCAGTATATGCGCTGCTGCCGACGTCATCGGCGCATGCGCACTGAAGAATCGAGTCGCTGGTGCCGTTTCTTCAGGAGTCGTGCCTTGACTGGCGCCTCCCGCGCGCATGCATTGCAGGGTGACGTCATCGCGGCTCTGGCCAATCACAGTGGTGGAGCCGCGAACCCGGAGGTAACTCCGGTAGAAGATGTCCACGCTGTCCTCGGAGGGCCGATGCCGATCCAGGGCATCGTTCTAAGGTAAGTATTTCAGAATGAGCTAGTATGCGATGCATACTAGCTCATTATGCCTTTGTCTTGCAGGGTTTTATTTTTTTATTTTATTTATTTTTCTGAGGTTTACAACCTCTTTAAGACTTTAGAACTACATTAAAATTGTCAAAAGCTTGTATATTAAACCAGGGAAGGCAAAATCCAATCAAACATGAAAGGAGTAATATGAAAAGAGTTTTGCCTCGTACACACGAACGCGATTCCCGACAAGAAAACTGTGGGGGGTTTTTTCCCGCAGGAAAAGGGCTGAAATTTGTCTTGCCTACACACGGTCACACTAATCTTGGCTGAAATTCCGACCGTCAAGAACGCGGTGACGTACAACACGTACGACGAGATCAATGAAGTTCAGTTCGGCTCTTCTGCTTGATTCTGAGCATGCGCGTGTTTTTTTTTTGCGCGTCGGAATTGCATACAGACGATCGCGATTCACGATACAAAATTTTTCCTGTCACGAAAATTGAGATCCCGCTCTCAATCTTTTCTTGGCAGGAAAACTGACAGAAAAAAGTGCGATGGAGCCTACACTCGGTCGCAATTCCTGACAAAAAGCTCACATCGCACTTTTCTTGTCAGGAAAGCTGATCGCGTGTACGAGGCATTTGACTATACTGCTTGTGAGTCCGATCCCGGATACATAGAGTAAAGAAAGAGTCCCTCAAGTTGGGATTTTAAATGGACCACAAGCAGTGATTGGTATAAAAAAAAAAAAGGTAAAAGTCTATCTAAAGCCAAATTGTATTTTTCTTTTAATTTTGAGTAATATAAGGAAAAAATAAAACTCTTGTCCATATTTTTTTTCCATCTGTGTAATACTGGAAAAATTCACCTCTTTCCTGTTCTGGTGGCACCTCCAAAATTTGGGATTTTCCCATCATTTTCATCCTCAGTGATAATGGCCACCAGGACACATGGAAAGGTGAATTTGCCTCACTGGGGTGCAGACAGCAATAAAAACCTGAATTGGGCTCTAACCTCTTAACCACTTGCCGACCAGCGCACACAGATATACGTCAACAGAATGGCACAGGCAGGCAAATGGGAGTACCTCAGTGTTGCCAACCATCCGTATTTTTACGGACAGCCCGTAAAAACTGGCACTTCCCCCCCCCCCCGGTCCATAAATGTCCGTAGTTGCGGGAATGTGCCAGTAAAAATAGCCGAGATCAGTTTGGCTTGGAGCTGCGAATGCGCAGTTCTGGAGCTTTCCGAGCCGAGCATATGCTGTATTCGGCCGGCGGGGGGCGGATTTCACAGAGGCTGTGCCGCGCGGTGCCGGCGAGTGATGTATTAGGACATTTCGCCAGGCGCACGTGCGCCAGAATTTTAAATCTGTAACTAACCAGGAGGTCGGAGGAGCGCAGCACTGGAGCAGGAGTCAAGACTCGGAGGCTGTGCAGCATGTGGCGGCGGCGGAATGGAGGAGCCTGCTGCATCCAGGCAATACAAAGTTTACAGGGGAGTCGGGGACGGACAGAGTGACAGACAGCCCAGCCGACAGTGACATCAGATGATGGTGGCAGAGGGGGATCCGATGGAGGCGGGGGATGATGGAGGCAGGGAGTTATGGTGGCACCGCAGAGGGGGGCGATGGAGGCAGGGGGGTGATGGTGGCACCGCAGAGGGGGACAATGGAGGCAGAGGGAGATTGGAGGCAGGGGGTGTTAGTGGCATGGGGTGTTGGTGGCACCGCAGAGGGTGGGGGATGGAGACAGGGGTTGTTGGTGGCACCGCAGAGGGGGAGGGAGGCAGGGGGGATTGGAGGCAGGGGGGGATTGGAGCACCGCAGAGGGGGGTGAAGGCAGGGGGTGTTGGTGGCAGAGGGGGATGGAGACAGGGGGTGATGTGACTAAATAATTTGCCCTTATATCCAAAATAACAAAAATGTTTTTTTACCTTAATATCTACCTTAAATCACATTGCTATTTGCCTAGCGTACTTGTTTGTAGCCTAAATAGTGAAATTTGCACCTAAAAATTTAATGTAGTAACTTTTGTGAAATGGCAGTAAAAACGTGGCTGTGCCAGTAAATTTCGGGTGTGGTGCCAGTAAATTTCAATCTGGTAGGTTGGCAACACTGGAGTACCTGTACGTCCCTTTAAAATTTGCCGCCCAGCAGGCACGCGCCCGCCGCCAGGGGTGCGACCCGCCGCCAGGGGCGCGCGCCCGCCTTGTGCCTCGTGAGCGTGTTTGCGGGAACTCGATGTTCCCGGGCGGCCCGCGATTTGCGGTCGGCAAAGGCAGAACAGGGGGATGCCTTTGTAAACAAGGCATTCCCCTATTCTGCCTAGTGACACGTCACTGATAGCTGTTCCCCCCCCCCCCGTGAACGGGAACGGTCATCAGTGACGTGTCACGTGTAGCTACGCCCCCTAACAGTAAGAATCACTCCCTAGTACTGACTTAACCCCTTCAGCGCCACCTAGTGGTTAACCCCTTCACTGCCAGTGTCATTTACACAATAATCAGTGCATTTTTATAGCACTGATCTCTGTAAAAATGACAATGGTCCCAAAAAAGTGTCAAAAGTGTCCGATTTGTCCGCCATAAAGTCGCAGTCACAATAAAAATCGCAGATTGCCGCCATTACTAGTAAAAAAAAAAATATTCATAAAAATGCCATAAAACTACCCCCTATTTTGTAGACGCTATAACTTTTGTGCAAACCAATCAATAAACGCTTATTGCGTTTTTTTTTTTACCAAAAATATGTAGAAGAATACGTATCGGCCTAAACTGAGGAAAAAAATGTTTTTTTATATATTTTTTGGGGATATTTATTATAGCAAAAAGTAAAAAATATTGCTTTTTTTTCAAAATTTTCACTCTATTTTTGTTTATAGCGCAAAAAATAAAAACCGCAGGAGGTGATCAAGTACCACCAAAAGAAAGCTCTATTTGTGGGGGAAAAAAAAAGAATGTCAATTTTGTTTGGGAGCCACGTCGCACGACCGCGCAATGGTCAGTTAAAGCAACGCAGTGCCGAATCGCAAAAAGTGGCCTGGTCTTTGGCCAGCGAAATGGTCCGGGGCTGAAGCGGTTAACTTACTATCCAAAACGTAAAAAAAAAAAAGAAGAAGAAGATACTCTTTAAAGCACATGTCCAGCCTTTGTGGCTGCTGTGTGTACATGACCGACATCAACAAGTAGTTTATGGCGCTCTGCTGCAGTCATTGCCGGAAACATAAAATATTCACTGAATGTACACATCACCTATAGCTGCCTAGCAACATTCATCATCACATAGGAAGGGTCAGAAGGACACAGCACAGGGGAGAGGAAATATATTCTCTACAACACAGGAGCATGCACATTATATACTGTATGGAATGGGGGGGGGGGGGGGCGCGACATGAATACATAGAGCAGTAACAATGGTTATTACCAGTATAATTATTAAGGTGAAGAAAGAATCCACACACATAGTGAACTTTTCTTTAAAGCCAGTGTAAGGTTTACCAAAGATACACATAAAAAAGATGCGTGACATTAAAGGTGCCATTTTAACCACAAAAATGGTACCATGTTTAAAATATTTCCATCAACTTATTTAAAAAGTTCCCCATCAGGATTGTTCATGCCAGGGGTCTCCAAACAGTGGCCCAAGGGCTGAATGTGGCCCTTTGATTGCCTTTGATTGCCATTGATGGGTCACTATTCCTCCCACTGACACCATTGATGGGGCACTATTCCTCCCACTGACACCATTGATGGGTCACTATTCCTCCCACTGACACCATTGATGGGGCACTATTCCTCCCACTGACACCATTGATGGGTCACTATTCCTCCCACTGACACCATTGATGGGGCACTATTCCTCCCACTGACACCATTGATGGGTCACTATTCCTCCCACTGACACCATTGATGGGTCACTATTCCTCCTACTGATACCAATGCTGGGTTACTATTCCTCCCACTGATACCAATGATGGAGCACTACCCCCCCCCCACTGATACCAATGATGGGGCACTATTCCTCCCACTGATACCAATGCTGGGTCACTATTCCTCCCACTGATACCAATGCTGGGTCACTATGCTGGGTTACTATTCCTCCCACTGATATCAATGATGGGTCACTATTCCTCCCACTGATACCAATGATGGGGCACTATTCCTTCCACTGACACCATTGATGGGTCACTATTCCTCCCACTGACACCATTGATGGGGCACTATTCCTCCCACTGATACCAAAGATGGGGCACTATTCCTCCCACTGATACCAAAGATGGAGGTCTATTCTTCCCACTGACACCATTTATGGGTCACTTTTCCTCCCACTGATACTAAATGCTGGGTCACAATTTCCCCCACTGATACCAATGATGGAGCACTATTTATCCCACTGATACCAATTATGGGACACTATCCTATTCCTCCCACTGATACCAAGGATGGGGCACTATTCTTTCCCACTGATACCAATGATGGGACACTGTTACTCCCACTGATACCAATGATGGGACACTGTTACTCCCACTGATACCAATGATGGAGCTCTATTCCCCCCCACTGATACCAATGATGGGGCACTATTCCTCCCACTGATACCAATGCTGGGTCACTATCCTGGGTCACTATTCCTCCCACTGATACCAATGATGGAGCACTATTCCTCCCACTGATACTAATGCTGGGTCACTATTCCTCCAACTGATACCAATGATGGAGCTCTACCCCCCCACTGATACCAATGATGGGGCACTATTCCTCCCACTGATACCAATGCTGGGTCACTATTCCTCCCACTGATACCAATGATGGAGCTCTATCCCCCCCCCACTGATACCAATGATGGGGCACTATTCCTCCCACTGATACCAATGCTGGGTCACTATTCCCCCCACTGATACCAATGATGGAGCTCTATCCCCCCCCACTGATACCAATGATGGGGCACTATTCCTCCCACTGATACCAATGCTGGGTCACTATTCCCCCCACTGATACCAATGATGGAGCACTATTCATCTCACTGATACCAAGGATGGGGTACTATTCCTCCCACTGATACCAATGATGGAGCACTATTCCTCCAACTGATACCAATGATGGGACACTATTCCTCCCATTGATACCAAGGATGGGGCACTATTCCTCCAACTGATACCAATGATGGGACACTATTCCTCCCACTGACACCAAGGATGGGGCACTATTCCTCCCACTGATACCAATGCTGGGTCACTATTCCCCCCACTGATACCAATGATGGAGCACTATTCATCTCACTGATACCAAGGATGGGGTACTATTCCTCCCACTGATACCAATGATGGAGCACTATTCCTCCAACTGATACCAATGATGGGACACTATTCCTCCCATTGATACCAAGGATGGGGCACTATTCCTCCAACTGATACCAATGATGGGACACTATTCCTCCCATTGATACCAAGGATGGGGCACTATTCCTCCCACTGATACCAAGGAAGGGGCACTAATCCTCCCACTGATACCAATGATGGGACACTGTTACCCCCACTAATACCCCCACTGATACCAATGATAGAGCTCTATCCCCCCCACTGATACCAATGACGGGACACTATTCCTCCCACTGACACCATAATGGGGCACTATTCTTCCCACTGACACCAATGCTGGGTCACTATTCCTCCCACTGATACCAAGGATGGGGCACTATTCCTCCCACTGATACCAAGGATGGGACACTATTCCTCCCACTGATACCAAGGATGGGGCACTATTCCTCCCACTGATACCAAGGATGGGGCACTATTCCTCCCACTGATGCCAATGATGGAGCACTATTCCTCCCACTGATACCAATGATGGGACACTATTCCTCCCACTGATACCATTGATGGGGCACTATTCCTCCCACTGATACCAATGATGGCATACTGTTACTCCCACTGATACCAATGGTGGAGCTCTATTCCTCCCACTATTACCAATGATGTTACAATGGTTACATCCACTTACACCAGGGAATTTTATACTCCCACTGAGCAATTTCTGGCCCCCTAAAGTCTGAAGGACAATAAACTGTCCCTTTGTTTGGAAAGATTGGAGACCCCTGGTCCATGCCTGAGTTTTGGCTTGTACCAGTTTATCTGTGGGTGTCCTGACCTTTGGCTTGGTATCTCTGCCATTATAAATCATTTCTCCATTTACCTGTCTGGAACTTGGACTCTGTTTATCTGCCACTCACCTGGCCACTACTTTTCTGACTGCTACCTTTGGTTGTTTCTTCTGACCCTCTTTACATTTTGTCATGCCTGTTGCCAGCAGCCCTGAAAGCACAAGAAATTCTGTGACCTACAATGAATAAAAAATATATGTTTTAATTTTTTTTTATAATTTATAATGAAAAAATGTACAAAAAAGAACAAAATACACAAAGGCATTGAATGCCCCTTTTAACCGCTTGAGGACCGCCGCACGCCGATGTACGTCGGCAGAATGGCACGGCTGGGCACATGGGCATACAGGTATGTCCCCTTTAAGAGCCCAGCCGTGGGTCGCGAGCGCGTCTCGTGACCCGGTCCTCTTCTCCGTGACCATCCCCGCGGGAACAGCGGACCCTATTGCCGCCAGTGTCCCGCGATTGGGTCACAGAGAGGAAGAACGGGGAGAGGTAAGTGTAAACAAACCTCTCCCCGTGCTTCCTAGTGAGCCTGTCACTGATCGTCTGTTCCCTGTCATAGGGAACGATGATCAGTGACGTCACACGCTCAGCCACGCCCTCCCACAGTAAGTAAAACACATCAGGGCACACTTAATCCCTACAGCGCCCCCTCCTGGTAAACCCCTTCACTGCCAGGGTCATTTTCACAGTAACCAGTGCATTTTTATAGCACTGATCGCTGTAAAAATGACAATGGTCCCAAAAATGTGTCAAAAGTGTCCGATGTGTCCGCCATAATATCGCAGTCACGAAAAAAATCACTGATTGCCACCATTACTAGTAAAAAAATTAATAAAAATGCCATAAAACTACCCCCTATTTTGTAGACGCTATAACTTTTGCGAAAACCAATCAATAAACGCTTATTGCCATATTTTTTACCAAAAAGATGTAGAAGAATACGTATCGGCCTAAACTGAGGAAAAAAAATGTTTTTTTATATATTTTTTTGGGATATTTATTATAGGAAAAAGTAAAAAATATTGCATTTTTTTAAAAATTAACGCTCTATTTTTGTTTATAGCGCAAAAAATAAAAACCGCAGAGGTGATCAAATACCACCAAAAGAAAGCTCTATTTGTGGGGGAAAAAAAGGACGTCAATTTTGTTTGGGAGCCGCGTCGCACGACCGCGCAATTGTCAGTTAAAGCGACGCAAGTGCCGAATCGCAAAAAAGGGGCCTGGTCCTTATGCTGTGTATTGGTTCGGGTCTTAAGTGGTTAAATGCACGCTGGTATTTTCCACGCACGGTATTGCGCGATAACAACATTTTGTGGGGACAGATCAAGCACCGTCGATCTTAAAAGTATCTTCCATTTAAAATCAGATGCGGCACAATTGATTTTTTTTGTTGAAGAAACTCTCTGAATACTTGCAGGGCATTTCAAAACCTGTAAACAGCAGGGGCTTCCATTTGGGCTGCAGCGGAGGCATCTCTCCGGGTAGTAGATTGATATAACCGGTGTTTTGTGCCTACGGAGACAATTTTCAGCAATACCTTGTCCCTGCGGCCGAGTCTCGGGGGTAAAATTAAATACTTTGACACCTTTTAGTTACACGGGAAGTGGAATTTATAAGCTTTTAGTTTGTTGCTCTTTTTTTTTTTTTTTTTGCACTCTGTTTAGATCTAAAACTATTAGGTTTAAACTGCCATCCCCTGGCTACAATCAATATGTTTTGATTATTGCTCACCACGGTTATTTTAACCTTTTTTTTTTTTTTTTAAAGCTTGGTCTTCAAGACGTAACACGGCTAGATTTATTCCCTGAGCACCGACAGCCCGGGGTTTAATAAAGCAGCTGAAAATTGAAATGTAACGTATTTCAGTTAGAGGCTGTTTCAAGTTATTAACTACAGTGTACAGGAGGGGGGGGGGGGGAGTTTGGGACTTTGAGTGAAGCACATTTGCTACATGTAAGTAGGAGGGTGAACACCGTTCCCTTCTTCCATATTCCCCCTTCCCTATGTCTACTTCCTTATTTCGTTTTTTACCCCATTGTTCCAAGAAATAGTTATCGGTCCTCATTTTTTTTCTTTCAATTTTTTCAGACTAAATGCATCTGCTCCTGACGAGGCGATTAAACGCCGAAATGCGTCGAGCCAATGAGCCTTTCAGTATCCTTGGCTCTCCTAGATGCATTATGTTATTACAACATATTGTGATTTAATTGTCTTGAAGTATCCTCGTTAACTTATGTGTCAGGTCACCTATGGCCAGGTGACAGATGCACACCGTAGGGGGACAGGAGTGCACCGCAAGGTAGTGAACCCTATGGCTGACTGCTGCGGATAGGAAACTGGGTGGTTGTGGAAAGCGGGACCAGAGGAGCACAACCGGGATCCTATAGGAAGCTAGAGCCAAGATTCCCCAGGGCGCGGAGTCTAAGACCCAGCAGGTCTTCTCCAGAGCCTCTAGTGGTGAGGATGTTATGCTGCAGGCTGGGTCCAGGTCGCGGCCCCTAGAGTCTCCTAGCTCACGCCCCGTAGGATAAGGAGAAAAGAGGGGAAGCAGCAGCACAAGATATAAGAGTAACGAATAACAAGCTGAAGGTCAAGGGCCACAAGCAGACAAGGATAACGAAGGACAAGCCAAAGGTCAAGGGTCACGAGCAGACAGGGATAGTCGGGGACAAGCCAATAACGTAACAGAGAGACAGACGTAGCACACGGCAGGCAGGAACCCAAACACACAATGCCTAACAAACACGTTGATCAGCAAAGCAGGCTTGCAGTGCACAGGTTAATATAGTGTTCAGTGATAGGGCCTGGGGTGGAGTCAGGCTGGGAGGAGATTATAAAGGAAGCCAGGTGAAGGAGGTCTGGTCTCTAGGATGAACACATGAGGAGGAAAGGTAAGATGGCAGACAGACATTAATGCATATCCATGACATTATGTCTTTATATGGAGCCTTTTGGCCAAGATATATGTATAACCTATGTGATTTTAATAAAATGTACTTTTTTCAAAAAATGTATTGTTCCACCTATGTGCTTCACTTAAAGTCCCAAACTTCTCCCCCCCCCCCCCCCCCCTCATGTACACATTGATTAGGGATGGAGACATTTATCTAGGTGTCTCATTTAAAGTCCCACAGTTCCCTTCCCCCCAATTCCCCCTTCTTTACTTATTAACTACAGCTTTTACATTAAAGTCATTTCTTATATGACAAACATGCTTATCTAGTAACTCTTCCATATTTTTATTACTGAATTAAAGTAGAACTAAAGCCAACACTTATTTTTTTTTTTCCATTTTGGACAGAGCAGCCATTCTAAACCAGAGTTCCATGGAACCCTTGGGTTCCTTTAGAGGTTGCGCTGACCATAGACTCAAAGGGTACAAAATATATAAAAGTGTGCACACAATGTATAATTAATAGCCCATATTAATCATCTAATCCAGGGGTCTCAAACTGGAGGCCCTCCAGCTGTTGCGCAACTTCAAGTCCCATCTTGTCTCTGTCTCTGGGAGTCATGCTTGTAACTGTCGGCCTTGCAATGCCTCATGGGCCTTGTAGTTTCGCAAAACGCTGGAGGGCGCCAGTTTGGGACCCCTAATCTAATCCTTTGTGAAGAATAAAGGTGAATAAGTGGGTATCACTTTAAATTATCCTTGTGACCAGTGGCGGCTGGTGCTCCAAATTTTTTGGGGGGGCGCAAACAAACTGAAGAAAAAAAAACATCAATTGCAGCCACTGTGCCAATCAAACGCAGCCACTGTGCCCATCAAACGCAGCCACTGTGCCCATCAAACGCAGCCACTGTGCCCATCAAACGCAGCCACTGTACCGATAAATTGTCACCACTGTGCCCATTAAACGCTGCCACTGTTTCATCAAGCGCAGCCACTGTGCCCATCAAGCGCAGCCACTGTGCCCATCAAACGCAGCCACTGTACCCATAAATTTCCGGCACTGTGCCATCAAACGCAGCTACTGTAACCATCAATTGCTGCCAGTGTGCCCCATCAATTACCGCCAGTGTGCCCCATCAATAGCCACTAGTGTGCCCCATCAATTGCCACCATTGTGCCCCATCAATTGCCGCCAGCTTGCAACATCAGTTGCCGCCAGTTTGCAACATCAGTTGCCGCCAGTTTGCAACATCAGTTGCCACCAGTGTGCCCATCAATTACCGCCAGTTTGCCCCATCAATTTCCGCCAGTTTGCCCATCAATTGCCACCAGTGTGCCCATCAATTACCGCCAGTTTGCCCCATCAATTGCCGCCAGTGTGCCCCATCAATAGCCGCCAGTGTGCCCCATCAATTGCCGCCAGTGTGCCCATCAATTGCCGCCAGTGTGCCCATCAATTGCCGCCAGTGTGCCCCATCATTTGCCACCAGTGTGCCCATCAATTACCGCCAGTGTGCCCCATCAAATGCTGCCAGTGTGTCCCCCCGCCCGGCACTTACCTGTCTCGGGTAACGGCGCTGTCCTCCACGCTCCCTCCCTGGCTGTCATGATGACCCATGGCTTTAATAAGTAATGATTTGCTAAAACTGAAATACTTACTGAAATGAAGCAGTGAATGGAATATATGAGCAACTAAGTGGAAAATGGCCCTCCAAAGCAGGAAACATGGAGGACGTCTGGACAGTTTTGAAGACCCTGACAGTTTCTTGCTGTCAGGGCTGGGCTCAGCCCTTCCTTCTCTGAGCTGGCCGCTCAGCTGTTGGCTAATTGCCAGCTCCTATTTCTCCACAGTGACTCACCTGTTGATGATCCTGCTCGTCAGTCCTGCCTACTTAAGCATTCCAGTTCACTTGCTCTCTGCCTTCGCCTTGGTCAACATCACAGAGACTTTCTCCTGTGTTCCTGTTGAAGACTATGCTCGGCTGATGGCCCTTCTGGCTCCTAATCCTGCTTGCTGTTCTACTACGTATATCTCTGGCCAGGGCCGCTGATAGAAATTATGGGGCCCTGTACAGCCTACCTGAAGGGGCCCCCTTCAGCCCCTCCCCTGGTCCCTCCTTCAGCCCCACCCCTAGCCCCTTCCAGGCTTTCAGCAGCTGCAGGAGGAAATTGGAGAGATCGGTTCCTCTAGATCACTATTTCTTAACATTTTACCAGTCGTGGTGAAATATATTGCCTCTTCACTGCCTGTCAACGTCCTCTGAAAAGCGATCTGAGCCTGGATTGCTTTTCGGAGAAATGGTATTTTCTTGTTGGTATCATGAACCCACTCTAAAAAAAAAAACAGTTCTGATCGTACAGAAAAAGGGCGTCAGGTTTAAAAGTAACGTGTGTATACACACACACACGCATGTAAACACACATGTACGCACATACACACAAACATGCACACACACAGACACACCTCTCAAACAGTAGCTGCCTGCAGTTACACATGGCACAAGGCTAGATTTACATAGCAGCAGGCAACTTTTTTTTTTGGAACAGGGGGACAAAAATGACAGATTTCTGGCCATGCTTTCTCAACAGAATAGGCCCCTCACTTCTACTGTATATCCAACATCCGTGCATTTTAAGGGTCTATGGTCTCCTCTCCTGAGGGATACTGTGAGAATTTACCATCTACTATAGTCTGTGTGAGGGGGCTAGCTCGGCAGCGGGTATGTGTGACCCCCGGGATGGGCTCCCCACCCAAAACAGGCCCAGCAGACGGAGGTTGTGGTTTTCAAAATCAAAAAGGTGCGGTTTATTTTCTATTTACAGTGACAAAAACACAGCAAGGCAAAAAAAACATAAACAAAATAAATCCTGGTCAACTTGACCTCTGACTAAACTTACAGGTTTCCTAACTAACGACTGGGATCAGCCTAGTGCTGTCCTAGTCCCTGGTTTTAAATGTCCAAGCAAAATATAGCCACACAGGCTTTCTCTCACCGCACAGGGGTTCACTCTCCCTAGACAGTCCACACAGGTCTGCTTCCAGGCATGAGCTAACATCTAATGAATCTGGGAGTTTCTTATAGAGGCCTAAATGAGCTGACAAGGTTCAGCTGGTCTCATCAACTCCCTGTCTGCACGAAGCCCAGCCCTCTCCCTAGAGGTATGAGTCATCCATGAGCCCACTAGTCTCAGCTGGGCTTATACAACTCTCCACCTAGCTGTATAAATCGGCGTAAAGCCTGAATCTGGGCGAAATATATCTACCCCCCTGGATGCAACCAGGTGACTTTACCTTCCTGCTGTCACATACCCCCCCCTCTTGTTTTAACCTCGGGGTTGGAACACCAGCAATCAGGCATTCATGTACTCGAGACAAAGCATCCACATTCCCCATTTGAACGCCAGGGCGATGCTTTACTGTGAAGTTGAATTCCTGGAGGGCCAGGAACCACCTATTCACTCTTCTATTTGTTTCCTTGTTTTGAGCCATCCACTTTAACGGAGCGTGATCCGTAACCATGTCAAAGTGCCTACCTAGCAGGTAGTACCGAAGGGAATCTAGAGCCCACTTCACCGCTAAACACTCCTTTTCAACGGTGGCGTAATTTACCTCATGGGACTTCAACTTCCTGCTGAGGTAAATGACTGGGTGCTCTTCCCCGTTCCAGACCTGGGACAATACTGCTCCTAACCCCACATCTGACGCATCACTTTGTACGACAAAGTCTCTAGAGAAGTCGGGTGAGTACAACACTGGCTGGCTACATAAGGCTTGTTTCAAGAATTGGAATGCTGCCTCAGCCTCGGGGGTCCATTTAATCATGACCGACCCTTTCCCCTTCGTCAGGTTGGTTAGGGGCACAGCCTTAGAAGCAAAGTGGGGAATGAATCGCCGATAATACCCAGCGATTCCCAGAAAGGCTCGTACCTGCTTCTTGCTGTTGGGACGTGGCCAACTCTGGATGGCCTCGACTTTGTTGAGTTGGGGTTTTATTACTTACTCCCCTCCCAATGGTGTACCCAAGATATTTGGCCTCCTCCTGCCCAATGGTACACTTCTTGGGGTTAGCCGTAAACCCTGCTTCCCGAACAGAGTCCAGGACTGCTTGCACTTTTGGCAGATGTGAGGCCCAATCTGTGCTATGGACAATTATGTCATCCAGGTAAGCCGCAGCATACTTCCGATGGGGCCTCAGCATCTGGTCCATTTTCCGCTGGAATGTGGCCGGCGCATTCTGTAACCCGAACGGCATTCTTTTATATTGGAACGCCCCGTCTGGGGTTACAAATGCGGTTTTCTCTTTGGCCGACTTGGCCAGGGGGATTTGCCAATACCCTTTTGTGAGGTCAAGAGTCGTCATGTATCGGGCTGTTCCCAGCCGGTCGATCAACTCATCTATACGTGGCATGGGGTAGGTGTCAAATTTTGTAACTTTGTTCAACTGACGAAAATCGTTACAAAATCGCCAGCTCCCATCCGGTTTAGGCACCAACACAATGGGACTAGACCAATCACTTTGGGACTCCTCTATCACCCCTAAGTTCAGCATTCTCTGTACTTCCTCCCGTATTGCCTCCCGTCGGGCCTCTGGGATCCGATAGGGTTTTAACTTCACCCTTTCACCGGGCGGGGTAATAATGTCATGCTCTACCCCAGATGTTTGTCCCGGCAGCTCAGAGAATACCTCCTTGTTGCGAAGTACAAACTCCTTAACCTCCTGTTGTTGGGGTTGTGACAAGGTGGCTGCGATTCCAACCTCAGGAATCACGCAACCAGTTTGAGCTGGTGACCAAGTGTCTGCGACTAGGGACTCTCTATCCCTCCAGGCTTTCAACAGATTAACGTGATAGATCTGTTCGGGCTTTCGCCTTCCTGGTTGTCTGACCTTGTAATTCACTTCGCTCACTTTTTCCATTATCTCGTAGGGGCCTTGCCATTTGGCAAGGAATTTACTTTCAACCGTAGGGACAAGTACCAATATCCTATCCCCCGGGGAAAAGGTACGGGTCTTGGCTCCACGGTTGTACACTCTCTGCTGTGCCAACTGCGCTTGGGCCAAATGTTCCTTCACGATGGGCATTACCTGTGCAATTCGATCTTGCATCAGGGCGACATGCTCAATCACACTCCTGTGGGGAGAACTCTCACTTTCCCAAGTTTCCTTGGCAATATCCAACAGCCCTCTTGGGTGTCTCCCATACAGTAACTCAAAGGGGGAGAATCCCGTAGAGGATTGGGGCACCTCCCTAATAGCAAACATCAAATAAGGAAGTAGACAGTCCCAATCCCTTCCATCTCTATCCACCACTTTCTTCAACATTTGTTTTAGGGTTTTGTTGAATCTTTCAACCAGCCCATCGGTTTGGGGGTGATACACAGATGTACGCAATTGCGTCACTTTGAACAATTTACACAGCTCTTTCATAACCCGGGACATAAAGGGTGTACCTTGGTCCGTAAGCAGTTCTTTACAAATACCCACCCGGCTAAAAACAAGAGATAGCTCTTTGGCTATGGTTTTGGCCGAGGTATTTCTGAGAGGGATCGCTTCTGGATAACGGGTGGCATAGTCCATTATAACCAATATGTACTGGTGCCCCCTAGCGGACTTGATTATAGGACCTACCAAATCCATTGCGATTCTCTCAAACGGGACCTCAATGATGGGTAGAGGGACCAGCGGGCTACGGAAATGTGGCATCGGGGCCGACCTCTGACACACAGGGCAGGAGGAACAATAATTTTCTATGTCCTTCATCACCCCAGGCCAATAGAATCTCTGTAATACCCTCTCTCGGGTTTTCTCTGTCCCCAGATGACCTCCAAGAATGTGCCCATGGGGGGGGCGTGGCCTGGACGTGAACGGCAGCGGACGCTTTCTGGAGGAGCTCCGGGTATTCCAGGCACAATCCGCCACCATCTGTGGATTTAACTAAGAATCCTCAACCCAAAACCTCCCTGCATGGTCAGCACAGTCCCCTGCAATATCCATCGCAACTATTCCGGGGAAATTCGGCCAGAGGACACTGGAATTGCATCTCCTGGAGACCCGGAGGCCGCAGCCATCTTGTAGGCCAGAGGCCCTCCTGAGGAACCAGTCTCCAGCAGTCAAAAAAGGTACAGAGACCAACACCTGTCCCTCCCTGCCACCCATCCACCCATCTAGGGGGGTCCGGAGCTCGTTCTTAGTCTCGGGGACATCCGCGGCAGGTGCGGCCTAGTGAGGCCTCAGGATCCCCGGACTTTCCTAAAACTGCGCCCCGCCGGAGCGCACCGCGGCCGGTCCGCTTCCGCCCCAGAGGTGCAAGCCCCCCCACAGCACTCATCCAGACACCCCCCCTTGGCCCATCCACAACTGAGGGTGCCAGAAAGCACTACCTACCTACATGAGCTTTAAAAGTCTGTAAGGCAGACATACGGCGGCCATCTTGGTACACCTTTGCAGACTCCCCGGGCTTCAAACCACCTGTAGCCTGACACTGATCTAATCCCTCCACCGAAGCATCTGATCTGGTCAATACGGCGCCCTGGTGGAAGTTTGTGGCGGGTTTCATCCATTAAAGCAGATAGCAACTGCAGCCAGGACCCCAAAGCTCTGCTGGGCGGACATCTTGCTACACCGGCCACAAGTTCACAAAGGTCTCCCTTACCCATTTGCGGTAGATCTCTTCCCTGTAACCAGATAAAAGTGACCAGGCCTGAAAGACTATAAACAGAAGTCACCAGCAAAAAAGGGAGAGGGGAAGAGTAAAAGGAGGGGGAAGTTGAAAGAGAAGAGGGGAGAAAAGAGAAAGGGAAAAAAAAGTAAGGAGAGAAGAAGCAACTCTAACCACCCATTCCTCTCTATAGGGAACAGAGAACAGCGCTAATATTTTCCTCTCCCAAGGCCATCGCAGAGATCCCTTCCTCAATAGGCTGCGCATCACAGCCATTAAACAACGGACAGTTTACTGCACCCAGAAGCGCCATCATGGCCTCCTTGTCTCCTCTCTATTAGAGCTACATATCCCCCCCCCCCCCCATCTAACCACCATGGTAAATATGTGATAAAACCCTGAGCAGAGGGGACGCATGCACGACGCGATGCGAGTAGGACGTGAGTGACCAGAGCTCCGTTATACCCGTTCAAAGCAGGCGAGATACCCACGGCTATATCGCTTGAATATCAGCACAATCTCTCGGACCCCCCGTGGGAACAATCAGTATATGCCAGAAGGGAGAAACAGGCGTTCTCGCCGCTCCACCCACAACCTAACTAACTTTCTCCTAGAATCTGAATCCACGCAGCACAAGATGTCTCAGGGCGGCACGAAGGCCAGCACACACGCGGTCACGGGGAAGAACCTACAAGATCATCCCCCCTCAGAACCAAACTGTGAGTACACTATACCATTATCTAAAGCTGACTTAGATGCAAGCTTAACATCCATATTTGATAAATTAGTAGACAAAATAGAAACAGAAGTACACAAATCCACAACCGCCCTATCTCAGGAGATTGCAAGCATAGGAAATAGAACCGATCTATTAGAAGCAAAGCACGATGAACTTTCACTGGCCCATAATGATTTGAGAAAAGACTATGAAACTTTGGCGGATAGCTTTGCGTTTATGCAGGCACAGGTTGAAGACCTAGATAATAGAAACCGCAGACAGAACATCAGAGTACGCGGGGTTCCGGAATCGATCACCGATCTCATGCCAACTGTATCAAAAATTTTCATAATCTCCTTCCTGATAAACCAAAGTCAGCTTTCACCTGTGATAGAATCCACAGGGCCCTCCGCCCTAAACCCACACCTGATAAACCGCCTAGGGATATCATCATGTGCTTGAAGGATTTCCTGGTCAAAGAGGATATAATGCGGGCAGCTAGGAACTCTTCTGACATAAATTTGGACGGCAAAAGAATTCAAATATACCCTGACATCTCCCCAGCCACATTAGACAGGAGACGTAGGATGAAGGAAGTCACTAATGTTCTACAAACAGCAAGGATAAGATACAGATGGGGCTTTCCTTTCAAGCTCACCGTCCCACACAATGGTTCTACATATACGGTCTATAATGTGATTGAGGGTAAAGAACTGTTGGTGAAACTGGGCTTGCTGGATCCGGAGCCTCCTAGCCGCCCGCCATCAACCCCCAGATCTTCCCCGATATGGTCAACACCTTCCTCACACCGCAACCAAAAAGACCAAAGAGATCAGAGACGCTGGAGACAATCATTTCAGGACCAGAATCCCTGATCAATGCTTCTACTCCAGAAAGCCTGGAAATATAATCTTAAATAAGAGGCTGCTTTTATCATATTATGCCGGAGTTTCAAATGTTTGAGGAGACTGCAGTATGCCTGAGTAACACCGTCCCATATTCCTCAGAAATTACTATTACTGTTATCATTCGGTTTGACTCCCACTGCAGAAAGAGCTTTTTAGACATGGGAAAGTGGACTCTAAATTTCTTACCTACTTTTTCATAGGCTACCTGAAGTCCTGTCTCATAGACTGACGTAGAAACTCGGCAGAACTCCTGAATATTATCACCTTATTTTCATTTCAATCCCCTCAGAAATGACTCTCCTCAATGTTGATTATTTTATATGTTTCCCTTACATAGCGATCTTTATACCTGACAGCAATGCCTCTCTACCCTCTAGTGATAGTTACACATATCACATGTTTTTCTAAGATGCCTGCTACATCCGTCGTAGTTAGTTTGTCCCCCGGTCCTGCTCTCCGGGATGGAGCCACAGCTCTCGCTTTTAGAGATGCGGTGCCCTTCCAGGTTTGCAGGAATTGGACTTATTTGTCCTCTTGTTGCTTACGTAAGTTTTTTTGACAGGTTATATCTTGTCCCCATCTTAGTTCTGTTCATGTCTCTCATTTTTGAAATTTTAGCCCATAAGGCTTATAATGTTTTCACTTTAAAAAAAGGAAGTCCTGTTATCTACGTACGGGTATTGATGCTAGACATAGATTTCATAACTCTAGACTACTTTGGTAATCACATAAGGTATAATGTACATTACTCTGCTAGTATATCAACCCTTTTTCTTACAATACCTCCGGTCACAATCACAACTTTAGCTTTAGACTTAGTCACTATCTATATCCAGAATTTACATTACACATATAACCCAAGCCTGTTATCTCTCCATCACGGAATCATAAAGCCTCACACCCTTAACCGTTTCAATGGGTTTTAAAATAATATCGCACAATGTGCAAGGTTTCAATTCCCCCCACAAACGAAAAAAGGCTTTTCAGCATTATAAAAGAATAGGAGCAGACGTCATACTCATTCAAGAATCCCACTTTTGCACGACCAATCACCCGAAATACTTTGATAAAGCATACAACCAAGTATACTATACAACATTCCACAATAAGACTAGAGGAGTTGCAATCTTCATACGCAACTCGATTATATTTGATATTCACAGCATATTCAGAGATATGGATAGTCGTTACATTATCTTAAAAGGTACTATTGATAATAGGACCGTAACAATAGCATCAGTATATGCTCCCAATGATTCACATTCCTCATTCTTCACAAACTTTTTTGAAACTCTAGACCGCTATACCTCCCCCCACATCATTTTGGGTGGGGACTTTAATCTAACCTCACATCCGGCCCTAGACAGGAGTAGAGTCGCACCCTCATCTAAGGCATTTCCAAAGTCACTGAACCGCTCTCTCAGTAATTTTCAACTTATAGACTCATGGAGAGCTCACAATGTCGGCATCAAGGCATACACTTACTATTCACATCCCCATAATGTATATGCCAGATTGGATTACATATACTGCACCCCTATCCTGCTAGCAAACTCTTCTAAAGCTGTCATTCACCCCTGCCCGTGGTCGGATCATGATATTACCTATCTTGAAACCACTTATATTGGTCTTAAACCATCCCCTTTCAACTGGCGTCTAAATGACTCCTTGCTATCTGATCCTACAATAGCGCAATCTGTCTCTACACATATAGAGAATTATTTCACTGAGAACATTAATGACGAAACACCTCCCTCCTCTATCTGGGTAGCTCACAAGGCAGTCCTACGAGGTCAATTAATCAGTCTCGCTGCCAAAAAAAATAAAGAAAGGCTCTCAGACATTAGATGTCTTACTAAAGAACTCAATAACTTATACAACAAATTACAACACACCCCCTCCCAGGATCTTACAGATCAGATCAAATCCAAACGCCTTGCCTTAGACCAAATTTTATCTGCTAACACTGAAAAATCTCTCAGATTTTCTAAGGCTAAATTCTTTCTCCATAGCAACTCCTCCTCCACTATGTTCGCCAGAAAACTTAATCAAGCCAACAATCCACCTCATGTCTATAAGCTTAGAGATAACGCGGGTAACATCGTTACTCACCCACAAGAGGTGCTGAATATCTTCTCCTCTTTTTACAAAGACCTCCTTTCAGGTCCACAATCCCAACCTAAGCAGTCCTCCAAAATTTGGTTAGATGATATCCCTTTACCCACCCTCAACACCCAACAGATTGAATCTCTCAGTGCACCATGTACAGACTTAGAAATAATAAATATAATTAAATCCCTTAAGACTTCTACAGCCCCAGGCCCGGATGGCTTCTCCTCCACATATTATAAAAAATTTGCATCTCTTTTAGCCCCCAACTTATCCAAACTCTTCAATCACGTGCTAGACGGACATCAATTCCCAAAAGAAATGCTCTTGGCGAACTTATCTTTAATACCCAAGCCGCTTAAAGACCATTCTCTCCCGCAAAATTTCCGCCCCATCTCAGTTCTCAACAATGACTTAAAAATCTTTGGGAGACTTCTTGCAGATAGATTGGCAGCAGTAATCACTAGCTTAGTACACATAGACCAAACAGGATTCATTCCTGGACGCCAAATAACGGACAATATTAGGTTGGTGACCAACATCATACAAGATGCCAACATATACTCCAAAGAGCTATGCCTCCTCAGCCTAGACATCCACAAGGCCTTCGACAGCGTATCTTGGTCGTACCTTAATCATATCTTGCCCAAATTTGGTATCCCGGATAAGTTCCTCTATGGCTTTAATGCACTATATCACTCCCCCCAGACCCGTATAAAGATCCCAGGACATAACTCAGAATTCTTTCCTCTTAGTAGGGGAACTAGACAGGGATGCCCTCTATCCCCACTCCTGTTCGCACTAGCAATGGAACCCCTGGCCCACAAAATTAGAAACAGCCCTGATATAAAAGGAGTTGTCAAGGGTGAAGACGAGTACAAAATTAGCCTTTATGCGGACGATGCATTAATCTTCCTTACTGAACCTCACATATCTATTCCCTCCCTTCTTAAAGAGTTGAAATCATTTCATAACATATCGGGTTTAAAAATTAACATGAATAAATGCTCTGCCCTTCCCATCAATCTCTCGGAACACTCAAAGACCATGCTGACGAAAAATTTCCCTTTCATATGGTGCCCTCACTCGTTGAAATATCTTGGTGTCTCTATCACCTCCTCACACAGCCTACTATTTAAAACCAATTATATCCCTCTATTCAATAATATATCTATACTCCTCAAGACCTGGTCAACCCTTCATATCTCATTTCTAGGCAGAATTTGTGCCATTAAAATGACAATTCTTCCCAAACTACTATACTACTTCCGATCCCTTCCCATTAACATCCCTAAAACTAAACTTGCTTCTCTCCAAAAAGAAATCAATAAATTCATATGGTCAAACAAGAAACCTAGATGCAGCCACGCACACATGCACAGACCTCAAACTATGGGCGGGATGGGTCTCCCGAACCTGTGGCATTATTTTCTTGCCGCCAAACTTTCTCAGTTAGCACAATGGTTCTCGCCCATTCAATGTATCCCTTGGAAAAAGTTTGAATCATCCTCAATCTCCCCCTGGTATTTACAGGGAATCCTTTGGTCCAGAACAACCTCATACAGCAAACTATTCAAATACAATGTAATTGTAGCTCACTACTACCAATTGTGGCTCAAAGCCCAACATACCTTTGAATTATCTTCACTCACCCCCCCCCTGGCTTCCTTCCTAGGTGACCCGAGATTTACCCATGCCTATGGAAACTGTCAATCGTTTGCCTATTGGATCAATAACAATCTTACTACACTCAAATCTTTACAATCTAAATGGGAATTCTCCTCATTCACCGCTTTGCAAGATAAATATGGCACTCCCCTATCCGAATTCCAACACTACAACCAAATCAAAGCTTTCTATGCAGAATATTACTCTCTCTCCACCCTTCCCGCTGTAACAACCTTTGAACGGATTTGCATATCTTCATCTAGAGATAAGGGCATCATATCCTGCCTATACAACCATCTCAATACTTTTCACTCACCTGACAAGTCCGTTCAAATGCTCCATTGGGAATCAGACATAGTTAGCTCCTTCACAGTGGATGAATGGCATAGCATGTCAGATAATCTACGCAAGAGTAACAAAGCTATCTCCTTCAGAGAGACTCCCACAAAAATATTCTCTAGATGGTATCTCACCCCGTCCAAACTTCACTCCTTCTATCCCTCAATCTCCCCAAACTGCTTTAGGGGTTGTTCGGAACCAGGCAACATCCTACACATATTTTGGAGCTGCAAACACCTACTTCATACATGGCGCAACGCAGTAGAAATTTTTGAAAACTCCACCAAACAAAGGTTCCCCATATCCCCACAAATATGCCTTTTATATGCTAAGGTTCCTAATATTCCAATCCCTTGCATGAGACTCTTTCACACTTTATGCAGCTCCATCCAATGGATGATTGCCTCTAATTGGAGATCCAAAGATCTCCCTTGGTCGCAGGTACTAGCTAGGATGGAGATGATGAAACTTTCGGAGAGAATCTATCACACTCTCCATGATACCTTCCATGTATATGAAAGGAAATGGTCATATTGGCGTACAACATAATTTAACAATTTAGTCCCTAAGGCTCCACTTACTCTCTTTCGCAATACCCTGAATTCTAGACCTATAGTGCTTGATTTGTGTGTTTGTGACATATACCCATGAACTATTTCTTTGTACCTTATTACTATGTCTACAACCAATATTTGCATATATGAACTCTACGTTTTTTATATTGATTACCTTTATCAACACCCTATGTACCTGTACATTTGAACTTCCAAATAAAACTTTGTAAACAAAAAAAAGAATGTGCCCATGGGCCAACTCCAACACCAACTTCCTGTAAGGTTTGGGCACCACAAGCTGCTCAACGGTTTCTTCTGCCCTTTTTGCCACCCGATACAGTAGGTCCTTCTCTACGCTGAAGTATGGGTAAGTGCCAGTATTATCTGGGTTCACTAACTCGCCATCTATTTTCACTACGTTTTCCCGTGCCTTTATTAGGGCGGGGTCTTTCAACTGTTCTGTGGCAAAGTTTTCCCTGTGAACCTCAAGATCAGAAAACTCCACAGACGGTAGGTTTTCGTCTGAGGAGGTGGGCTCCTCTCCAGTTTCTTGAGTCTCCCCTGCCAATACTGACAAGGGAAATTCCGGAGAGTCCTCACCACTCTCAGGGGAGTTCTGGCTATCACATTCCTGGTACATAGGGGCACCAGTGGGGGGCTCAGGATCATCCCACAGTTCCCAGAACTTCGGAAAATCCCTTCCCACAATGGCGTCATACGGTAACTGAGATACTAAGCCCACTGGATGAGAGAGGGTACCTTTGGGGGTCTCGAAACACACTGTAGTCACTGGATACTCTCGGGTGTCCCCATGCACACAAATAACAGCTACCTTGCTATTCCCAGAGACCTCTGTTTTAACTAATTCAGCCTTTATCAGGGTCACAAGGCTACCTGAATCCAGCAATACCACAACATTTCTACCATTAATACACATTTTGCATAAATGTTTCTCAGTTCCCCGAATGGCAGTGCATGCGACTGTCGCACACAGCGACTGACGTCTGCCCGTCAGAAAGTCACACTGCATGGGTTCCTCCAAAACCGGGCAATTTGCTGCAATATGTCCCGCTTGCCGGCAGCGGTAGCAAATGATCCTTCTTGCCGCCTCTTGAGCCGCTGATTTCCCAGGCTGTTCTCGCCAAACTTGGGGTAGAGCTCCCACCCTCTCACTCTCTCCACCCTTACCCCTTGGAATCCTCTTATCCGCCCCTGGGGATGGTCTGGTCTTAGGGTGGAAAGTCCGAGTGTCTCTGGAAGAGGCCGTCAGGTTCTCTGTAGCCAAGTATTTCTCCACACGATCCACAAGACCATCGGCCGTCTCTGGGTCTCCATGGCTTACCCACTTTTGGATGGCAGTAGGAAGAGCTCTCAAAAACCGATCCATTACAACACGTTCCACAATCTTTGGTGCGGACAAAGTCTCTGGCTGTAGCCACTTTCTGCTCAGGTGAATGAGATCATACATTTGAGACCTGGGGGGTTTTCCAAGCTGGAAAGTCCAGTTATGCACACGCTGAGCCCGGACAGCCTGGGTGACACCCAGCCTTGCCAATATCTCAGCTTTTAGCATCACATAGTCTTTTGCTTGGTCAGGCTCCAGGTCATAGTAAGCCTTCTGCGATTCACCAGTTAACAGAGGAGCCACCAGTCCAGCCCACTGCTCCTCAGGCCACTTTTCTCTTTCAGCAGTCCTTTCAAATGTGGTCAAAAATACCTCTGGATCATCCTCTCCAGTCATTTTTGTCAATAAACGACTCACCCCAAAGGACGCGGTATTAGTGGGACGGCTTTCCTCACTGGTCTGCGGACGTTGCTGCATTACTGCTTCCATTTGTTGTAGTCTCTGCTCTTGCTTCTGTAACAGGTCTATGAAGCGGGCCTCAGATTGCTGCTGGGCTTGTTGCTGAGCTTCCAGACTCTGTTGGTGAGCTTGCTGCTGGGCTGCAAGGCTCTGTTGATGAGCTTGCTGCTGGGCTGCGAAGTTCTGTTGTTGAGCTGCAAGGCTCTGTTGATGAGCTGCAAGGCTCTTTTGCAAACCTGCATTTGTCTGCTGTTGATTGGCATTTGCTAGAGCCAGCTGCTTCAGTATCTCCTCCATGCTGGCTTAAAAAAAACTGCCCGCATTCTCCACCAACTGTGAGGGGGCTAGCTCGGCAGCGGGTATGTGTGACCCCCGGGATGGGCTCCCCACCCAAAACAGGCCCAGCAGACGGAGGTTGTGGTTTTCAAAATCAAAAAGGTGCGGTTTATTTTCTATTTACAGTGACAAAAACACAGCAAGGCAAAAAAAACATAAACAAAATAAATCCTGGTCAACTTGACCTCTGACTAAACTTACAGGTTTCCTAACTAACGACTGGGATCAGCCTAGTGCTGTCCTAGTCCCTGGTTTTAAATGTCCAAGCAAAATATAGCCACACAGGCTTTCTCTCACCGCACAGGGGTTCACTCTCCCTAGACAGTCCACACAGGTCTGCTTCCAGGCATGAGCTAACATCTAATGAATCTGGGAGTTTCTTATAGAGGCCTAAATGAGCTGACAAGGTTCAGCTGGTCTCATCAACTCCCTGTCTGCACGAAGCCCAGCCCTCTCCCTAGAGGTATGAGTCATCCATGAGCCCACTAGTCTCAGCTGGGCTTATACAACTCTCCACCTAGCTGTATAAATCGGCGTAAAGCCTGAATCTGGGCGAAATATATCTACCCCCCTGGATGCAACCAGGTGACTTTACCTTCCTGCTGTCACATCTGTTATATGCCTCTTCCCAGAGGCGGCTCTAGGCTTTGTGAGGCCTTAGGCAAAACTTAGACATGAGGCCCCCACTCACGCCCATAATGGGAAAAATAATTCAAGCAAGAAAAATGGCTGCAGAAAATGCAGGGATCTAGCACACAGGTGATCAGCACCACTTCCAGGGCACCCTCCTCACCCATCAGACATATTCAGCCAATGCAAGAGAGGGGGGGGGGTGAGAAAGAGAGAGGGGTGATAGAGAGATCCGATGGCACCGACATTAGTATTGATCACAGGCAAATTAGGCGGCCGTGAGGCCCCTGTGAGTGCGAGGCCTTAGGCGACCGCCTAATTTGCCTAATTAGAGAGCCGCCTCTGCCTCTTCCCTGCCCCCTGATTTTGAACACATACATGCATACAAATATATATAGACTGCTTTTTGAAAAAATGTCAGCAGCAGCTCTGTACCTCTGTATGTATTGAATGCCTATTTGTATAACCATTATTTTCCTCTTTTACCAAGTAAACATATCACCATTGGTTAAGCTACAATTTGTGTGGAACTCTGTCTTTGCAGCTGAGTGGCAGGTGAACGACACCAAGGTAACAACTCTTTTATTGCATTTATTGTTGTGTGTGTATCATTGGGGTCCCTTACAGCCAATAGGGGTCCTCAATCATATGATTGTCCATTTGTGCCAGAGGGGATTTGAGCCAAATTCTGGGGGTTGACAGGCAGAGTGCAGGCCCAAAACTAAACCAGCGGCTCCTACGGGGGTAGTGCTACACATGGTACTCAGAAAGAAGAAAAAAACCCTCATGCCGCGTACACACGACCGTTTTCAATGTCATTGAAAAAAAACAGCGTTTTTCTCGACGTGATTCTTCTCAAGCCTGCCTTGCCTACACACTCTCGTGGAAAAAAACATTTGAGCAAAGCGCGGTGACGTACAACACGTATGATGGCACTATAAAGGGGAAGTTCCATTCGGATGGCGCCACCCTTTGGGCTGCTTTTGCTGATCCTCGTGTTAGTAAAGTTTGAGAGACGATTCGCGCTTTTCAGCCTCGTGCTTTTCAGTCCGTTACAGCGTGACCAATGTGCTATCTCCATTATGAACGCTAGTTTTACCAGAGCGAGCGATCCCGTCTCATACTTGCTTCTGAGCATGCGCGTTTTTTTCACGTCGTTAAAGCCTACACACGGCCGTTTTTCATGACGAGAAAAACGACGAGAAAAATGTGAGCATGTTCCAAATTTTTAATGGTCATTTTTCACGTCGTGAAAGATGCTCTGGAGCCCACACACGATCATTTTTATTGACCAAATAAAAAAATGGCATTTTTCTCGTCATGAAAAACGGTCGTGTGTACGCGGCATCAGTTAAGTCAGAGGAGAGAGGAATGGGGGTTGGGGGGTGCTGGCTGGAGAAGGACTTTTTTTTTTTTTTTTATTCTGCATTCTTTTATTCTCCGATTGTCCAGGGCCCCCTGCTGGCTGGGCCCGGTACAACAGGGCCAGTTGTACTGGCTTATCAGCGGCCCTGTCTCTGGCTCTCTGACATTTGGCTTGGCTGATTATCCGGTTCCTGAACTCTGGCTTTGTTCTGACTACTCTGTTTATCTTTTTTTTATTATTATTAGTAAACAAGTGTGATTTAACTGTACTTCTGTCTCGGTCTGATTCATGGTTTCTGACACTTGCAAGATAAATAAAACCTATTTAGTTACAACGTACAACACAAACGAAAATCCCGGGGACAATTTATACAGCGAAGCCCTTCAGATATGACAACCCTTTCCTTGTTATACTCCGGAGACTTTAGTGCTTCTCACAGCGCCGGAAGCTTTTTTATTTTTTAACCCTCATGTCCTAGTAAGGTTAGGCTCGCTTGTCAATCTCCTTTACAGCATCTACTTTTTTTTCTGTCTTTGTTGCTCAGATAGAGATGTCAGTCGGCCATGTCAGTGGGATTGACGGCTGGCCAGATGTAGCACGAGAGCAAAGCGCGCAAGACAGAGCTGTTCAATAATAAATGACGCCCTGTACAAGCATCCTCCAGCTAATGTACAAACGAGATCCCACGTTGTTTTCAATGAATAAATTAGAGCGAGTGGAAGAAGATCTGACATGAATAAGTAAATAATTCTTTGCGAGAAAATCTAAATTTCTATGGCGTGGACGGGGGGGGGGGGGGAGCGGCTTGATTGACACACGCTAGAGGAAAAAATCCATAAAATTATAGGCAACATAATAAAACAAAGTACTAAACATAGAAAGGAGTTTAAAGTGCAAGTTGACCTTTCACCTAAAATAAACGACATAAAGAAATTACAATCAACCCATACTATAATACTATAATACTATAATGCTATAATACTATCATACTATAATGCTATAATACTATCATACTATAATGCTATAATACTATCATACTATCATACTATCATACTATAATACTATCATACTATAACACTATAATACTATCATACTATCATACTATCATACTATAATACTATCATACTATAATGCTATAATACTATAACACTATAACACTATAATACTATCATACTATAATGCTATAATACTATCATACTATAATGCTATAATACTATAACACTATAATACTATCATACTATAACACTATAATACTATAATACTATAATACTATAATGCTATAATACTATCATACTATAATACTATAACACTATAATACTATCATACTATCATACTATAACACTATAATACTATCATACTATCATACTATAACACTATAATACTATCATACTATCATACTATAATGCTATAATACTATAACACTATAATACTATCATACTATCATACTATCATACTATCATACTATAACACTATAATACTATCATACTATAACACTATAATACTATAATACTATAATACTATAATGCTATAATACTATCATACTATCATACTATAACACTATAATACTATCATACTATCATACTATAATGCTATAATACTATAACACTATAATACTATCATACTATCATACTATCATACTATCATACTATAACACTATAATACTATCATACTATAACACTATCATACTATCATACTATCATACTATCATACTATAACACTATAATACTATCATACTATAACACTATAACACTATCATACTATCATACTATCATACTATAATGCTATAATACTATAACACTATAATACTATCATACTATCATACTATAATGCTATAATACTATAACACTATAATACTATCATACTATCATACTATAACACTATAATACTATCATACTATAACACTATAATACTATAATACTATAATACTATAATGCTATAATACTATCATACTATCATACTATCATACTATCATACTATAACACTATAATACTATCATACTATCATACTATAATGCTATAATACTATAACACTATCATACTATCATACTATCATACTATCATACTATAACACTATAACACTATAATACTATCATACTATAACACTATCATACTATCATACTATCATACTATAACACTATAATACTATTATACTATCATACTATAATACTATCATACTATAACACTATAATACTATCATACTATCATACTATAATACTATAACACTATAATACTATCATACTATCATACTATAACACTATAATACTATTATACTATCATACTATAATACTATCATACTATAACACTATAATACTATCATACTATCATACTATCATACTATCATACTATAATACTATCATACTATCATACTATAATACTATAACACTATAATACTATCATACTATCATACTATAACACTATAATGCTATAATACTATCATACTATAATACTATAACACTATAATACTATCATACTATCATACTATAACACTATAATACTATCATACTATCATACTATAATGCTATAATACTATAACACTATAATACTATCATACTATCATACTATCATACTATAACACTATCATACTATCATACTATCATACTATAACACTATAATACTATCATACTATCATACTATAATGCTATAATACTATAACACTATCATACTATCATACTATCATACTATAATGCTATAACACTATAACACTATAATACTATCATACTATAACACTATCATACTATCATACTATCATACTATAACACTATAATACTATTATACTATCATACTATAATACTATCATACTATAACACTATAATACTATCATACTATCATACTATAATACTATAACACTATAATACTATCATACTATCATACTATAACACTATAATACTATTATACTATCATACTATAATACTATCATACTATAACACTATAATACTATCATACTATCATACTATCATACTATCATACTATAATACTATCATACTATCATACTATAATACTATAACACTATAATACTATCATACTATCATACTATAACACTATAATGCTATAATACTATCATACTATAATACTATAACACTATAATACTATCATACTATCATACTATAACACTATAATACTATCATACTATCATACTATAATGCTATAATACTATAACACTATAATACTATCATACTATCATACTATCATACTATAACACTATCATACTATCATACTATCATACTATAACACTATAATACTATCATACTATCATACTATAATGCTATAATACTATAACACTATCATACTATCATACTATCATACTATAATGCTATAACACTATAACACTATAATACTATCATACTATAACACTATCATACTATCATACTATCATAGTATAACACTATAATACTATCATACTATCATACTATAATGCTATAATACTATAACACTATAATACTATCATACTATCATACTATCATACTATAACACTATAATACTATTATACTATCATACTATAATACTATCATACTATAACACTATAATACTATCATACTATCATACTATCATACTATCATACTATCATACTATAATACTATCATACTATCATACTATAATACTATCATACTATCATACTATCACACTATAATGCTATAATACTATCATACTATAATACTATAACACTATAATACTATCATACTATCATACTATCATACTATAATACTATAATACTATCATACTATAATGCTATGGGACTATGAAGGTACCAATAGTTTATCATAAATGGACCCAACAATTGATCATTTTATTAACATTTAAAAATCTACTGACTTTTATTCCCATTCTCAATAAAACATATTTAACCACTTCCTTACTGGGCACTTAAACCCCCCTCCTGCCCAGACCAATTTTCAGCTTTCAGCACTCTCACTCTTTGAATGACAATTGCGCGGTCATACAACGCGGTACCCAAATGAAATTGTTGTCATTATTTTCCCCAGAAATAGAGATTTCTTTTGGTGGTATTTGATCACCTCTGCGGTTTTTATTTTTTGTTAAAATAAGACAGAATAAAAAAAAAAAATACAAAACCGTTTTATATTTTGTTATAAAATTTTGCAAACGGGTCATTTTCCTCCTTCATTGATGTACGCTGATGAGGCTGCACTGATGGGCATCGATAGGCGGCACTGATGGGCTACACTGGTGGGCACGGATAGGCAGCACTGGTGGGCACGGATAGGCAGCACTGGTGGGCACTGATAGGCAGCACTGGTGGGCACTGAGAAGTGGCATTGGTGGGCACCGAGAGGTGACACTGAGAGGTGGCACCTGATGGGTGGCACTGAAGGGCATTGATAGGTGGCACTGGTTTGCACTGAGAATTGGCACTAATAGGTGGCATTGATAGGTGGCACTGATAGGTGGCAGTGATGGGCACTGATAGGTGGCAATGATGGGCACTGATCAGCACTGGTAGGTGACATTGATAGGCAGCACTGCTAGGTGGCACTGATGAGGCACTGACTGGCACCACTGGTGGGCATCGCTAGGTGGCAGTGATGGGCATTGATAGGTGGTACTGATTGGCACTGACAGGTGGCACTGGTGGGCACTGGCAGGTGGCACTGGCAGGAGGCACTGGCAGGGGGTACTTGTGTCCACTAATGAGGCAGAATTGCCTCTTCCACTGGGGACCGATGTCCCTCACTCAGCAGCCGGTGATCGGCTTTTTTTTTTGTCAGCGCGAGGAGAAAAAAAAAACCATTACCGAGCTTTGTTTTGATCACGTGATCAGCTGTCATTGGCTTACAGCTGATCACGTGGTAAGGGGCCGGGACCGGCCCCTTACTCGGATCCGTCATCACCCGAGTCTCAGTGACTCAGTGATCACAGCGCGTGGGGAGTGCGCAAAGGGGAGGCCGTCTATTGACGGCCTCCCGGATTTTCAGGTCCGCGCTGAAGCCGTCATTTGGCTAAAGCGCGGGCCTCAAGTAGTTAAAGAGAATCATAGTACATAAGATTGCATGCTGTTACAGAGTACTCTTACATTTCTTTACACATACACATATTACCAAAAGTATTGGGACACCTCCCTTTACACGCACATGAACTTTAGCGGCATCCCAGTCTTAGTCCGTAGGGTTCAATATTGAGTTGGCCCCGCCCTTTGCAGCTATAACAGCTTCAACTCTTCTGGGAAGGCTGTCCACAAGGTTTAGGAGGGTGTCTATGGGAATTTTTGACCATTCTTCCAGAAGCACATTTGTGAGGTCAGGCAATGATGTTGGAAGAGAAGGCCTGGCTTGCAGCCTGCGCTCAAATTCATCCCAAAGGTGTTCTATCAGGTTGAGGTCAGGACTCTGTGCAGGCAAGTCAAGTTCCTCCACCCCAAAGTGGCTCATCCATGTCTTTATGGACCTTGCTTTGTGCTCTGGTGTGCAGTCATGTTGGAACAGGAAGGGGCCGTCCCCAAACTCTTCCCACAAAGTTGGGGGCATGAAATTGTCCAAAATGTCTTGGTATGCCGACGCCTTAAGAGTTCCCTTCACTGGAACTAAGGGGCCAAGCCCAACCCCTGAAAAACAACCCCACACCATAATCTCCCCTCCACCATATGGTTTTAGACCAGTGCACAAACCAAGGTCCATAAAGACATGGATGAGTGAGTTGGGAGTGGACAAACTTGACTGGCCTGCACAGAGTCCTGACCCCCCAACCCGATAGAACACCTTTGGGATGAATTAGAGTGGAGACTGCGAGCCGGGCCTTCTTTTATTTTTTGCGCTATAAACAAAAAAAGACTGCCAATTTTGAAAAAAACACAATATTTTGTACTTTTTGCTAGCGTGTCGAGATCCTACAGGGTAAATGACCGCATTAGCCAGGCAGACACTGGCTGCAAAAAGCGCCTTGAGGCGATTCAGTTTGCATTTGTAGCGCTATACAAGTTACTCATTCATTAATTCATTCATATAATAAATATCCCAAAAAATAAAATTCCTTATCAGTTTAGGTCAATACGTATTCTTCTACATATTTTTGGTAAAAAAAATCACAATAAGCGTTTATTGATTGGTTTGCGCAAAAGTTATAGCGTCTACAAAATAGGACATAGATTTATGTAACTTTTTTTTTTTACTAGTAATGGCGCTGATCTGCGATTTTTATCAGGACTGTGACCACTAGGGGGCGATCAAGGGGTTACCTGTGTTTCCTAGGTGTGTTCTAACTGTAGGGGGATGGGACTGACTGGGGGAGGAAACCGATTGGTGTTCATACTCAGTATAAACCCACGATCTGTCTCCTCTCCCCTGAGAGAACCGGGATTTGTGTGTTTACACACACACAGGGCCGCCATTATTTTATTTATTTTTTTCGTAAGGGCCCGGAGGTCCCTAGGGCTCCTGATGGCAACCCCCCCCCCTTTTTTTTTTTTTTTTATAAAAAATTATTTTTTTTGTTTAATTTTTTTTTGTAAGGGGCCCGGAGGTACCCAGGACCCCGGATGGCAATCCCCCCTTTTTTTTTTTTTTTTGTTCGACAGCAACCAAAGCCCCCTGACCTCAATACGCAGTGGCAGCACCCCCCCCCCCCCCGCGTCTCAATTATTTTCTCAATTAGCGGCGGTACCCCCGCTTCTCAACCTGCGGGGCATCCCCCCGCCTCTCAATTCGCGGCAGCCCCCCCCCCCCCACGCTTATCAATGGGGGCCCATGCCTGAAGCTGTGTAAGGGGCCCCAAAATTCCTGATGGTGGCTCTGCACACACACATCCCCGTTTTCGTTCTGTCACAAGCGATCGTGGGTGCCTGGCGGACATCGCGCCCACTGGGCACGCAAATAGGCTCTGGGGATGCATGCGCGCCTGCTATGACGTCTTAAAGGAGCGACGTACAGCTACGGCGATTTGCACAGCCGTGGCAACCTGCGGCGGTATAACTGCGGCCGCTGGTTGGCTAGCGGTTAAAGTAACGCAGTGCCGTATCACAAAAAATGGCCTGGTCAGGAAGGGGGGTAAATCTTCTGGAGTAGGGTGACCAGACATCCCCGGTTTCAGGGGACAGTCCCCGGATTGAGGACACTGTCCCTGGACCAAGTCTGTCCCCAGTTTTGTCCCCGGATTGGATTTGAACAGGGACTGGGGCAATTTCAAAGACAATCAGTGCAGAATTAAAAAAATAATAATAATAATTCTGAATTACACCCCCCCCCCGCTGCTCCTACTAGCTTAGGGTAGGGTGACCAGACGTCCCCGTTTTCCGGGGACAATCCCCGGATTGAAGACATGGTCCCCTGAGCCTGTCTGTCCCCGGATCTGTCCCCGGATTGGAGGGGGTGTGTGCCCGCGGGCCGCGGGATCTCCCTGGAACTAGCCGCTATTAGTAGTTCTCTTCCCGACTGTATACAGAGGAGAGGGGAGGAGCCTCTGACCCGGGCAGCTATCGGCAACAGTGTACAAGCACAGCGACTCACTTGTACACTGAAAAGTGATGCCGTTACATGCCTGGGTCAGAGGCCCCTCCCCTCTCCTCTGTATACAGTCGGGAAGAGAACAGTTTGTTTCTGGATCCATGCAGCAGAGCGATGTCAGTCAGGAGGCAGCAGGGAGGAGGAGGAGGGGGGAGCCGGCAACCGAGGTAAACAAACTGGGCACAGGGCGCATTCTTTAAAGTGGCCAGGGCATGGCATGGGAAGAAGGGAGCGGGCTTAATCTTTATTGAGAAGGGCGCACTGAGAATTTCAGCATTCTCCTCGTCACTGAACAGGCAGACTGTCATCCTTCCTCGGTCTCACGGCACAATGTATTCCCCAACTCATCCGTTCCAGCAGCCCAATCTCTTCCTTATCTCTCCTACTTCTTGCAACTATTAAAGTGGTTGTAAACCCTTTTATCTTTTTTTTTTTTTTTTGACTAACCTGCAAGACAAAGCTATTATGAGCTAGTATGACTAGCATACTAGCTCATTATGTACCACTTACCTTCGATCGGGGCCCCCGAAGTCGTCCGTGTCCCTCCTCTAGCCGCATCCATCGCTGCGGCGATAGCCGGAATGTTACTTCCGGGTATCGCCGCTGCAGCCAATCACAGCGCCGTGATTGGCCGGAGTGGAGAAGACGTGACTCCGCGCATGCGCGCGTGAGCTGTCGAATTTGGCTACGTCGTCGAATGTTGCGACCTAGCCAAATTTGTGAATGGGGTGACGTCAGCGTCGCCGCATTTACATACAAATATCTCCTTAACCGTGTAGGTTTAGGAGATATTTCTTGCACCTACAGGTAAGCCTTAATCTAGGCTTACCTGTAGGGCTTTGTTTAAAAAGTGGGTTTACAACCACTTTAAGCACTCCCCTCCTCCTCAGTGTCCTCACTAAGCTCCACTCTGCTGTCAGCTTGCTTTCCCTCTCCGTGTGAGTCACTCTCACTTTGTCCGGCTCATTTAACTTCCACCCTCCCTGTATGTACTCCTCTCTCTGTCTTCCCTGCAAAACCCTAACCATGTAGTAAGTCAGCACCGATCCTCCTGTTTTATCTTTTTATTTTCTGTCTTCTCCATAAATCTGCAATACACACATTCTGCAGCCTCTTGTCTCAGCTCTGGGCATTCCATATTGTCCACAACCCATCTGTATGACACACCCTTTCCATCCCAGTTTACTTCTATCTCTACTAACTGTCCTGTCACTATCATGCAGTCTAGCACATTCTCTCCTGTCCGTTCCTCCTCTCCTGTAAAACTGCCTCCCTACTGTCTCGCTGCCCCTTTCCTGTCCCACTGCCCTTTTCCTGTTCCGCTGGCCTTTTCCTGTCCGCTGCCCCTTTCCTGTCCCACTGCCCCCATCCTGTCTCGCTGCCCCCATCCTGTCTCGCTGCCCCCATCCTGACTCTCTGCCCCCATCCTGTCTCGCTTATCCTGCTGCCCCCCTCCTGTCTCGCTGCTCCCCTCCTGTCTCGCTGCTCCCCTCCTGTCTCGCTGCTCCCCTCCTGTCTCGCTGCTCCGCTCCTATCTTGCTGCTCCCCTCCTGCCCGCTGCCCCTTTCCTGTCCCCCTGCCCCTCCTCCTGTCTCGCTGCTCCCCTCCTGTCCCCTCCTGTCCCGCTGCCCCTTTCTTGTCCCACTGCCCTCCTACTGTCCCGCTGCCCTCCTCCTGTCTCACTGCCCCTCCTGTCCCGCTGCCCCTTTCCTGTCCCGCTGCCCCTTTCCTGTCCCGCTGCCCCATCCTGTCCCGCTGCTTCCCTCCTGTCTCGCTGCAACCCTCCTGTCTCGCTGCAACCCTCCTGTCTCGCTGCAACCCTCCTGTCTCGCTGCAACCCTCCTGTCCCGCTGCAACCCTCCTGTCCCGCTGCAACCCTCCTGTCCTGCTGCATCCCTCCTGTATCGCTGCAAACCTCCTGTCTCGCTGCAACCCTCCTGTCTCGCTGCAACCCTCCTGTCTCGCTGCAACCCTCCTGTCCCGCTGCCACCCTGCTTTCCCGCTGCCCCTCACCCGTCCCGCTGCCCCTCACCTGTCCCGCTGCCCCCCTCCTGTCCCGCTGCCCCCTCCTGTCCCGCTGCCCCCCTCCTGTGATGCACTGTCAATCTGCCCCCCAGTTAGTCCAGAGATCAATGAGCCACAGTTGACTGGCAGGGACAGCCCCACCCCCCATATGTCTTGTGTTTTCACCCTGGCAGTGCATAGTCTGCTCAGGGTGTTGGTGTTGAAGTCTGTATGAGGAGTCTAGAAATGGGGGAGGATCCACCTGCATGAGGAATCCAGGGATCCGGTGAGTCCAATGATGGGGAGGATCTGTCTGTCTGCACATATTACAATCTGCATAGGGTCACATGACTGCTCTGTCTATCACTAACACTGTGGCACTCACATATACATACACACTCATACACATGCACACATATTCTCAAAAACATGTACACATGCATAAAACACACATGCCCATACATACATAGGATGTCCCAATCATGCCTTAGAGTGCCAGGATTGGACACTCCTCTCCTGCACATACTACCCACTGCCATACACTCCACACTCCTCTCCTGCACGTACTACCCACCGCCATGCACTCCTCTCCTGCATATACTACCCACCGCTATACACTCCACACCCCTCTCCTGTACAAACTACCCACCACCATACACTCCACACCCCTGTCCTGTACATACTACTTACCGCCGTACACTCCGCTCTATACAGTCACAATTTAACATTACCAAATTCTGCATTGCTGGGCACTGGTAAGGCTGCATTGCTGGGCACAGATGAGGCTGCATTGCTGGGCACAGGTGAGGCTGCATTGCTGGGCACAGGTGAGGCTGCATTGCTGGGCACAGGTGAGGCTGCATTGCTGGGCACTGGTGAGGCTGCATTGCTGGGCACTGGTGAGGTTGCATTGCTGGGCACTGGTGAGGCTGCATAGATTGGCACTGGTGAGGCTGCATAGATTGGCACTGGTGAAGCTGCATAGATTGGCACTGGTGAGGTTGCATAGATGGGCACAGCTGAGCCCTACATTCCATTCTCCTGTATATACTACCCACTGCCGTACACTCCGCTCTATACAGTCACAATTTAACATTACCACATTCTGCATTGCTGGGCACTGGCGAGGCTGCATTGCTGGGCACTGGTGAGGCTGCATAGATTGGCACTGGTGAGGTTGCATAGATGGGCACAGCTGAGCCCCACATTGTTTATGCAGTGCACTCCTGAACTCAGCACTCAGTTTTTTCTTATCTTCATAGCATTTGGTAGTCATATCTCAAAAAATTCTAAGCAGTATCTTTTTTTTTATCTTTATGGACGAAATGTGAGAAATAACATACATATCATACAATCATTCCATAAACACATACACTACATATATCATTTGAGGAAAATATGCTTATAAAATAGTTTACCATTTGCCAATAAAAAAAAATGTCCCCGGATTTCATTTAAAAAATCTGGTCACCTTAGCTTAGGGGGTGTATTTTTTTCCATTATCTGTGCCCCTTTCTGATGATCATGTGCTGGTCGGAGTGGAGGGAATATTTCTTCAGTTTCGGGTGCCCATTCAGCTCCGCTCGCATGTTCTTCTGCCTTGGCTCAAGTCCCGGCCAGCCGCCTGCCTGGTTACAGTATCTCCTTGCCTTCCCTGGCGCAGTGATCTTCCTCCACTCCCCACCCAGTAGTAGACGGGGGTCCGGAGAGTAATGCCCCGTACACACGGTCGGACTTTTGGCCAACAAACTTAATTTTGAGCAAGTTGGACCAACAATCCGACCCGTGTGTACGCTCCATTGGACAAACTTTTTTGTTTTGTTTCTTGTTTTCATCGGACAAAAGTTGGGTCTGCAAACGGACAAACTTTTGGCCAACAAAAGTCCGATGGAGCAAAGTCTGACCGCGTGTACAGAAAACCATCGGACTTTTGTCCGATGGACAAAACAACTAATGTTAAAATCAAATAAACAAAAACTAAAACTTGCGCTTAAGGAGACATACAAAAATAAATGACAAGTGAAAAGAAATTATTATATGCGCAGCTGCTACAGCATAAGGCACTAACACCTTGAGAGATAAAAAAAAATTATAAAATGCAGCGCTAGCGAATATAAATGTGCTCAATACAAACGTATGTGTGAATGTCAACCATCTAAACCTTTCGGGATGATGGTACACACTATTAGTGAAAAGATTATGCACCAATGATTGGTGTCACCAGAAATGCAGTGGGTGTAATACTAAATGTTACCACTAAAAAGTGATCAACTAAGTAAAACCAGAAAATATACTGTGCAAAACATTAAATGAACTGAACAACCAGGCAAATAGTTCTAGGAGTAATTCACAGTACTACAGATGGTTTTCAACATCAAGGAAATAATGTCCCATATGCAACAGTGGTTGTAATATAGAAGGAAGGAAAAGAAATGCTTTAAAATAAAATAAAAGTCACACAACATCAAACTTCTAGGACCGATAATGTTCGGTGAAATTCAACAGTTGGCTCAATAACAGCAGAGATCAGAGGACCATGTGGGGAATAAAAAGAAAAAGCAACTTGTGAAGTACCGCTTAGGAACAGATTAACAATACGCTGTTATTGGGAAAACTCACAAGGCTTCAATGATAACCGAGCGTCAGTGTGTTCCGGGTTCACAACGGCGTGCGTTCCACAAGAACCGGAAGCAGCGTCACTGGTTCTTAGTGTTGACCGGAAATTCGTCAATGCATTTCGCCCCTCCTCTAGGGCATCATCATGGAATTTTATATTCGCTAGCGCTGCATTTTATAATTTTTTTAATGTTAAAATCAACCAACAATAGCAGAAGTTGACCAAAGGGTGGCGGTAAAGAGCAGAAAAGAGCAGAAAAACCATGTGATGTTGCAAAAAGTTTTGGGAAAGTTTGCAGAAAAGTCCTGTGGTGTGTATGCTATGGGTGTGCCCGGCCAACTCACTTCAGACAAAAATTCAGGGAAAAGTCCGACCGTGTGCATGGGGCTTTAGACTTGACAGGCTGTGAGGCGGGCAGCGGCGACGGGCAGAGAGTCGCTGATTGCCACCATTACTAGTAAAAAAAAAAAAAATATGTCCCCAGATTTCATTTTAAAAATCTGGTCACCTTATTCTGGAGGCCAAGTGGATAAGCAGCATTTTTTTATGCCCAGTGTTTGTGGCCTTATTGTTACACACTCTTGTTTTTGCAACTTTCACATATATAATGATGAACCCAATAAGCTGATTATATTTATACAGAATCTGGAAAAAGAAACAACTAAAATAGAGATTATAGTTTCCCTTTAAATACGGGAAGGCTATTTCAGTGTGCACGTCGTCAGGGCCGCCATCAGCGGGGTACAGGCAGTACACGTGTAAGGGGCCCGGAGGTCCCCAGGTGCCTGGATGGCAACCCCCCCTTTCTTTTTTTTTTTTTTTCTTGTAAGGGGCTCGGATGGCAACGCCCCCCTTTTTTTTTTTTTTTATTTATTTTTTAAAATTATTAAATTTTTTTATTATTAATTCTTTTCTTGTAAGGGGCCCGGGGTCCCCTGGGGCCCGGGTGGCAACCCCCCCTTTTTTTTTTTTTTTATTTATTTAATTCTTTTTTTCTGGATGGCAACCCCCCACCCTTTTTTTTTGTTATATTTAAAAAAAAGGTTGTTTTTTTTTGTAAGGGGCCCAGATGACAACCCTCATTTTTTTGTTTTTATTCATCAGCACCCAACAAAGCCCCCCCGCTTCTCGACTTGCGGCAACCCCCCGGCTTTCAATTAGCGGCGGCACCCCCCCCCCCCCGCTTTCAATTCGCGGCAGCCCCCCCGGTTTTCCATCTCCGGCGACAGCACCCCCCCCTCAGTTCTCTGCTCCAAGCGGCCCATGCCTGAAGCTGTGTAAGGGGCCCCAAAATTCCTGATGGCGGCCCTGCACGCCGTGTCTGGAGCAAAGCAACACAGTAAATGGAATTATTTGTGGAAGCCGGTGACATTTGATGTGAATAATTAGATGCGACGGGCTCGGGAGCCATGAGCCGTACCTGGCCTATGCACAAATAAAACCCGCTCTATGTAATTTTCCAATGACATGTATATTTCCTCTTTCTCCCGGCTGAATCACTCAGAGCACAATAAGCCTTCTCTGTTATGTCAAGGCAACCCGGGCTCGGCTTAGTGGAAGTGGAGGAGATGGATTTATCAACCTCCCGAACACCTTTTCAGTTCATTATGAATTCTTCAGATAACCGGATAACTAATTCAGAATGCCGATACCAAAATTACCGGCTGTCCAGTTCCCACGTTCTATCCTTCAAAGATAAAAAAAAAAAATCACTAAAAACACAAGCAGAATACAGATCAAACATATTATTTTAAAACTGAATTCTAAATATGAATGCAGCTTTGTTTTCTTTAACCCCTAACCACTTCCAGCCCTTTCTGGTATTTTTTTTTTCCAGTCTTTTTTTTGCTAGAAAATAACTTAGAACCCCCAAACATTATAGAGAATAAATCAGTGGGTTTCGCATTTTTTTTTATGTCACACGGGAATTTGCGCAGCAGGTTTTTCAAATGCAATTTTTGGTAAAAAATATATATTTTTAAATTTTAATACAAAAAAAAAACCACACAACCCAATTTGTTAGTAAAATATAAAAGATGATGTTACGCCGAGTAAATAGATACCAAACATGTCACACTTTAAAATTGCGCACACCCGCGCAATGGCGACAAACAAAGTAAGTTTTACTATCCATAGGCGACGCTTTAACCACTTCAGCCCGGGACCATTTCGCTGGCCAAAGACCAGGCCACTTTTTGCGACTCGGCACTGCATCTCTTTAACTGACGATTGCGCAGTCGTGCGACGTGTTTTCTAAACAAAATTGACGCCTTTTTTTTCCTCCACAAATAGAGCTTTCTTTTGGTGGTATTTGATCACCTCTGCGGTTTTTATTTTTTGCGCTATAAACAAAAATAGAGCCACGATTTTTTAAAAAATTCAATATTTTTTACTTTTTGCTGTAATAAATATCCCCCAAAAAATCTATATAAAAAAAAAAAAAATCCTCAGTTTAGACCAATACATATTCTTCTAAATATTTTTGGTGAAAAAAATCACAATAAGCGTATATTGATTGGTTTGCGCAAAAGTTATATCGTCTACAAAATAGGGGATAGTTTTATGGCATTTTTATTATTTATTTATTTTTTACTAGTAATGGCGGCGATCAGCGATTTTTATCGTGACTGCGACATTATGGCGGACACATCGGACACTTTTGATACATTTTTGGGACCATTGTCATTTTTACAGCGATCAGTGCTATAAAAAAGCACGGATTACTGTGAAAATGACACTGGCAGTGAAGGGGTTAACCACTAGGGGGCTTGGCTATGAGTGACACGTCACTGATCGCTGTTCCCGATGAGAAGAAACAGGTGATCAGTGACCGTGTCACTAGGCAGAACGGGGAGATGCTTGTTTACACTTGGCTCTCCCCGTTCTGCAGCTCTGTGACCCGATCGCGGGACACCGGCGGACATCCAGTCCGCAGGTCCCGCGGTCACCGTAACGGAGCTCGCGGCAGGGGCGCACGCGCCAGCGGCTGTGTGCGTGCGCACGGCGGGAATTTCACTTTGCCCATCTGTGCCATTCTGCCGACGTATGTGTACAGGAGCCGGTCGGGAACCGGTTAATAAAGGTGCCAAAAACAACCGGGTAAACCGGAAGTGATGTCATGTCACTGCTACCGGGTAGGGATGAGCTTCGTGTTCGAGTCGAACATACGTTCGACTCGAACATTGGCTGTTCGATCGTTCGACGAAGATCGAACGATTTGGGCCGTTTGCGCCAAATTCGAGTGGCGCGAACGGCCCACAATGCACTACGCCATCGCAGTGTCATCCAGGCGCTGTGATTGGCCAAGCATGCACTGTGACCCCGCATGCTTGGCCAATCACAGCGCCGGCAGCGAGGAGAGCAATGATTGGCCACAGGCAGGATGCCTGTGGCCAATTATTGCTGAGGGTGTTTAGTACACGCCCCACACTATAAAAGGCCGCCAGCACGGCGGCCTAGTGTAGTGTGTTCCGGAGCAGGGAAAGAGAAGCATAGGCAGGGACAGTGACATTTATTTTTTTCTTGCTTAACCTGGATTCCTTTAGTTTAGGGAAAGAGAAGGATAGGTAGGGAGAGTGTCAGTGTGTTTTACTGTGCGAATCCTTGTTTCTAGGGACAGGGAAGGACAGTGAGGGAATTCTCCTTGTGCTATAGTGTGCTTTAAAAAAATTTTTTTTCTAGGGACAGAAAACTATAGGTAGGGAGAGTGTCAGTGTGTTTTACTGTACGAATCCTTGTTTCTAGGGACAGGGAAGGACAGTGAGGGAATTCTCCTTGTGCTATAGTGTGCTTTAAAAAAACCTTTTTTCTAGGGACAGAAAACTATAGGTAGGGAGAGTGTCAGTTTCTTTCACTGTGATAATCCTTGTTTCTAGGGACAAAGAAGGAAAGTGAGGGAAATTCTCCTTGTGCTATAGTGTGCTTTAAAAAAACATTTTTTCTAGGGACAGAAAACTATAGGTAGGGAGAGTGTCAGTGTGTTTTACTGTGCGAATCCTTGTTTCTAGGGACAGGGAAGGACAGTGAGGGAATTCTCCTTGTGCTATAGTGTGCTTTAAAAAAACATTTTTTCTAGGGACAGAAAACTATAGGTAGGGAGAGTGTCAGTGTGTTTTACTGTGCGAATCCTTGTTTCTAGGGACAGGGAAGGACAGTGAGGGAATTCTCCTTGTGCTATAGTGTGCTTTAAAAAAACATTTTTTCTAGGGACAGAAAACTATAGGTAGGGAGAGTGTCAGTGTGTTTTACTGTCGAATCCTTGTTTCTAGGGACAGGGAAGGACAGTGAGGGAATTCTCCTTGTGCTATAGTGTGCTTTAAAAAAACATTTTTTCTAGGGACAGAAAACTATAGGTAGGGAGAGTGTCAGTGTGTTTTACTGTGCGAATCCTTGTTTCTAGGGACAGGGAAGGACAGTGAGGGAATTCTCCTTGTGCTATAGTGTGCTTTAAAAAAACATTTTTTCTAGGGACAGAAAACTATAGGTAGGGAGAGTGTCAGTGTGTTTTACTGTGCGAATCCTTGTTTCTAGGGACAGGGAAGGACAGTGAGGGAATTCTCCTTGTGCTATAGTGTGCTTTAAAAAAACATTTTTTCTAGGGACAGAAAACTATAGGTAGGGAGAGTGTCAGTGTGTTTTACTGTGCGAATCCTTGTTTCTAGGGACAGGGAAGGACAGTGAGGGAATTCTCCTTGTGCTATAGTGTGCTTTAAAAAAACATTTTTTCTAGGGACAGAAAACTATAGGTAGGGAGTAGTGATGAGCCGAACACCCCCGGGTTCGGTTCGCACCAGAACCCGCGAACGGACCGAAAGTTCGAACGAACATTAGAACCCTATTAAATACAATGGATGCGAACGTTCGAATTCTAAAGTGCTAATTATAACAACTATTATGCATGTTATTGTCCTAAAAAGGGTTTGGGAACCCGGGTTCTGCACCAGGGGACATGTATCAATGCAAAAATAAGTTTTAAAAACGGTCGTTTTCCGGGAGCAGTCATTTTAATGATGCATAAAGTGAAAAAAAAAAAGTCAAATATTCCTTTAAATATCGTACCTGAGGGGTGTCTAAAGTATGCCTGTGAAGTGCCACGTGTTTCCCGTGTTTAGAACTGTCCCTGCACAAAATGACACTTCTAAAGGAAAAAAAAGCCATTTAAAACTGCTTGCGGCTTTAATGTAATGTCTGGTCCCGGTAATATGGATGAAAATCTTTAAGAAAAATGGCATAGCTACCCCATGACCCCCCCCCCCTACCCCAGCCCATTACCAGCCCCTTTGGGTCTTGTATGGATATTAAGGGGAACCCCGCACATAAAATAAAAAAGGCCCTATATACTCTGAACAGCCGTATACAGGCGGTGCATACAAGACAGGGACTGTAGGTTTGTTCTTATGTAGAATCTGTTTGTAATTTTGAACAGGTACATTGTTGAAGTGTAGCTCCAGACCAAAAATCTATTTTTAAACTTTTTGGAAAACATAGGTAAGGGTTATCACCCCTGTAACATTTGTTTTGCTGTCTGTGCCCCTGTTCAGAACATTTCACCTCACTTTCCGTCCTAATGACAACTGTTTTTGAAATGTGGTGTTTTTCTTGAAACAAGGATTGCTGATAAAGCATCAGTACAGAGGAGACACCTTTCTCCCATATTTATTCTTACAGGAGAGAATTTTCCTTCCTAGTGGTAGATTTCCTCTCACTTCCTGTTGTCTTCTTGCGTTTGCAAGTAGGAGTCGTTTGTAAGTTGGATGTTTGAAAGTAGGGACCTGCCGTATATACTCTGCAGAAATAGGCCCCTTAGTTGTTGGTGTTGGCACAACACTGTAAGCACTCACAGTTACTCTTGGTTGGTGCTGGAACGCCCTGCTGTCAACTATTATATCAGGAATTTTAATTACATATAATTGTTGAACAGTGGTAGTAAAAATTGGGCCTTTGATGGTGGTGCTGGTGCCACAACACTGTAAGCCCTGACAGTTACTCTTGGTGGGTGCAGCAATGGGCCCTGCTGTGAATTATTAGATCAAGAATTGTAATTACATGCCCCTGTTGAACAGGGGCTGAAAAATTGGGCCTTAGGCACTGGTGGCACAACACTGCAACCCTTCACAGATACTGTACTTGGAGCACAGCAATGAGCCCTGTTGCAAAGTATTGCTTCAAAAATTGTAATGACACGCCCCTGTTAAACAGGGGCTGAAAAATTGGGCCTTAGGCACTGGTGGCACAACACTGCAACTCCTCACAGATACTGTACTTGGAGCACAGCAATGAGCCCTGTTGCAAAGTATTGCTTCAAAAATTGTAATTACACGCCACTGTTAAACAGGGGCTGAAAAATTGGGCGTTAGGCACTGGTGGCGGCACCCATAAACAAAAATGATCTTCCAAGCTATCATCATCAATCGTATCATTGAGGACTCGGAGGAGGAGGATAGGCAGTCAACATAACAGCACAGGCACTCAGCATCAGCATCAGTCTTGAAGGGATGTGACATTTTAAAATCAATTAGTCTGTTATATCAGCATCAGGTGTGTGGTAGCTGGTGGTGATCCAAGACTGGTTCATCTTGATGAAAGTCAGTCGATCAACCGAGTCGGTGGACAGGCGCACCCTGTGATCCGTGACAAATCCTCCAGCAGCACTGAATGTGCGTTCCGAAAGAACGCTGGATGCAGGACAGGCCAGTAGCTCAATTGCATACTGTGCAAGCTCTGGCCAGTGATCCATCCTCAAGACCCAGTAAGCCAGAGGATTTTCGGTGGGGAAGGTGTCCAAGTCTGACCTTGCCCCTAGATATTCCTGCACCATGTTTATCAGACGCTGGCGATGGTTGCTGGAACCGATCATACTTTGGGGCTGCGGACTAAAGAATTGTCTGAACGCATCGGTCAGACGGCCACCTTCCCCACTGCTCCTTCTTTGACTGGCCGAAGCCTCAGCAACTCGTTGTCCAGGACCAGGAGTTTGCAACCTCCCAGTCTCTGGGAACGCGTTGCACAGACCTTTCTGCAAGGCCTCCCGGAGTTGTCTCATCCTCTGCTCCCTCTGCGACGGTAACATAAGGTCCGCAACCTTACCCTTGTACCGTGGATCAAGGAGAGTGGCCAGCCAGTAATGGTCCCTCTCCTTGATCCGAAGAATACGAGGATCCTTCCGCAGACTTTGCAGGATCAGGGAGGCCATGCAGCGTAGGTTTGCTGAGGCATTCGCTCCGGAGTCCTCTGGGTCACTAAGGACGACATGATCCGCAGCCACCTCCTCCCAGCCACGTACAAGTCCACTGGTTTCTTGGGACTGTAAATCATCCCTAAAAGACTGCTGCTGATGATGCTGAGTGCCAGCCTCCACCTCCATGCTGACACAATCCTCCTCCTCCTCCTCCTCCTCCTCCTCCTCCTCTTCCTGTGCGATGGGTGGGACAGAAGGAACACTGTCTGGGTAAAGGGGGCCTTGAGAGGCAAGGAAGTCCTCCTCTTCCTGCCTCTGTTCTGCCTCAAGTGCCCTGTCCATTATTCCACGCAGCGTGTGCTCCAACAGGTGGACAAGAGGTACAGTGTCACTGATGCATGCACTGTCACTGCTCACCATCCTCGTGGCCTCCTCAAATGGTGCCAGGACAGTGCATGCATCCCTGATCATGCCCCACTGGCGTGGAGAAAAAAAACCAAGCTCCCCTGACCCTGTCCTGGTGCCGTAGTCGCACAGGTACTCATTGATGGCCCTCTGCTGCGTGTGCAGCCGCTGCAGCATGGCCAACGTTGAGTTCCACCTGGTGGGCATGTCACATATAAGGCGGTTCTTGGGCAGGTTCAACTCCTTTTGCAGCTCAGCCAGGCGAGCACTGGCATTATAAGATCTGCGGAAATGCACACAGACTTTCCTGGCCTGCCTCAGGACATCCTGTAAGCCCGGGTACCTGCCCAAGAACCGCTGCACCACCAGGTTAAGGACGTGAGCCACACAGGGCACATGGGTCAGTTGTCCCTGTCGGAGGGCGGAGAGGAGGTTGGTGCCATTGTCGCAAACCACCATTCCTGGCTTAAGCTGGCGTGGCGTCAACCACCTCTCGGCCTGGCCCTGCAGAGCAGACAGGACCTCTGCCCCAGTGTGGCTTCTGTCCCCCAAACACACCAGCGCAAGCACGGCATGGCATCTTTTTGCCTGCGTACTTGCGTAGCCCCGTGAACGGCTACGGAGCACCGCTGGTTCATAGGACAAACCACAGGAAGAGGCCATGGAGGAAGAAGAAGAGGAGGGGGTGGAGGAGAGAGGTGTGTCACAACCAGTAGTAGCATTTTGGAGGCGTGGCGGTGGGACAACCTCCAACACTACTGCACCTTGTCCTGAATCCTTCCCAGCTGCCAAAAGAGTGACCCAATGGGCCGTGAAAGAAAGGTAACGTCCCTGTCCATGCCTGCTGGACCATGAGTCAGCGGTAATATGCACCTTACCGCTGACCGCCCTGTCCAGCGAGGCCAAGACATTGCCTTCCACATGCCGGTAGAGAGCCGGAATAGCCTTCCGTGAGAAAAAGTGGCGTTTGGGAACCTGCCACTGAGGAACCGCACATTGCACAAACTCACGGAAGGGGGCCGAGTCTACCAACTGAAAAGGCAGCAGTTGAAGCGCTAGCAATTTAGCCAAGCTAGCATTCAACCGCTGGGCATGTGGATGGCTGGGAGTGAACTTCTTTCGACGGTCCAGCAGCTGGGGCAGGGAAATTTGCCTGCTAGAATCGGACGTCGGTGTACTGCTAGCAGAGTGGGCGCAAGTACTTGGCTGTGACACACCTAATTCTACACCTTCATTCCTCTCAGTGCATGTTTCAGAGAGGACTGAAGTTATAGTGGGGTTGGAGATCCCAGCTGATGCGGTGCAAGGAGAGGTCCGCTTTGTTCTTTGGTGTGGGTCTTTGAGGTAGGCTTGCCAACGAGCTGCATGGCAGGTCAACATATGTCTGGTCAGGCATGTGGTACCCAAGCGGCTGATGTTTTGGCCACGCGATATACGCTTGAGACATATGTTGCAAACAGCAGCTGTGCGATCTGATGCACTAGCCTCAAAAAAGGCCCACACCAAAGAACTTTTTGAATGACGGGCAGAGGCAGCGCCCTGCACAGGCGGAGCTCTGCGGTGTGATTCCGTCGGTGTACTGCCCTTACGCTGGCCACCAAAGGGCATCCTGCCTCGTTGGAGATGTGCCTCCTCCTCATCCTCCTCCTCCTCCTCTCTCCTATTAGGCACCCACGTGGAGTCATTGACCTCATCATCCCCTCCCTCCTCATCACTGGAGCCAATCTGGCAGTATGCTGCAGCTGCTGGAACATGACTGCCAGATTGGTGTCCTTCTTGAGCATCCCCTCTGTCTGCTCTCACGCTACTGCCTTCCTCTAGCTGGGTTTCATCATCAGACCCTTCGAAACGCTGGGCATCCTCCTGGAGCATGTACCCAACACTGTGCTGAAACAGTTCGGGGGACTCCTCAGGAGGAGGACATGGTGGGTCTAGGGAAGGAGTGACTGATGATTTGTCTGACATTGATACCAGGGAAGACGACGCTTTGGCAGCTGCTTTTCCAGTACCCTGAGCCTGGGTGAGAGAGGATGAGGAGGAGGAGGAGGGCTTGGTCATCCACTCTACCAAGTCTTCGGCATGATGTGGCTCAACATGTCCAGCTGCCGAAAAGAAGGACAAGCGTGTCCCATGGCCATGTGCTGATGACAATGCACCGCGTCCACGACCAGCACTGTTGCCCCCAGACACAGAGCCTGCTTGCCCTCTTTTATTGCCTCCTGACTGTCTGCCTCTCCTTGTTTGCCTTCCAGACATTCTAATAGATGGCCTGCAGGGAGATGGGAAAAAAGCAATAAGGGCTACCTTCAGGTGTCCTTCTCTGTCCCTTGAAACAAGGACTTTCACAGTGAAAGAAACTGACACTGTCCCTACCTAGAGTTTTCTATCCCTAGAATAAATGTTTTTTTTAATCACAATATAGCACAAGGACAATTCACTCAATGTCTCTCCAGGTCCCTGGAAACAAGGACTTGCAGAGTGAAAGAAACTGACACTGTCCCTACCTAGAGTTTTCTGTCCCTAGAATAAATGTTTTTTTTAAGCACAATATAGCACAAGGAAAATTAACTCACTGTCCTTACAGGTCCCTGGAAACAAGGACTTGCAGAGTGAAAGAAACTGACACTGTCCCTACCTAGAGTTTTCTGTCCCTAGAATAAATGTTTTTTTTAAGCACAATATAGCACAAGGACAATTAACTCACTGTCCTTACAGGTCCCTGGAAACAAGGACTTGCAGAGTGAAAAAAAAAAAACACTCTCCCTACCTAGAGTTTTCTGTCCCTAGAAAAAATGTTTTTTTTAAGCACAATATAGCACAAGGACAATTAACTCACTGTCCTTACAGGTCCCTGGAAACAAGGACTTGCAGAGTGAAAGAAAAAAAACACTCTCCCTACCTACAGTTTTCTGTCCCTAGAAAAAATGTTTTTTTTAATCACAATATAGCACAAGGAAAATTAACTCACTGTCCTTACAGGTCCCTGGAAACAAGGACTTGCAGAGTGAAAGAAAAAAAACACTCTCCCTACCTACAGTTTTCTGTCCCTAGAAAAAATGTTTTTTTTAATCACAATATAGCACAAGGAAAATTAACTCACTGTCCTTACAGGTCCCTGGAAACAAGGACTTGCAGAGTGAAAGAAACTGACACTGTCCCTACCTAGAGTTTTCTGTCCCTAGAATAAATGTTTTTTTTAAGCACAATATAGCACAAGGACAATTAACTCACTGTCCTTACAGGTCCCTGGAAACAAGGACTTGCAGAGTGAAAAAAAAAAAAAACTCTCCCTACCTAGAGTTTTCTGTCCCTAGAAAAAATGTTTTTTTTAATCACAATATAGCACAAGGACAATTAACTCACTGTCCTTACAGGTCCCTGGAAACAAGGACTTGCAGAGTGAAAGAAAAAAAACACTCTCCCTACCTACAGTTTTCTGTCCCTAGAAAAAATGTTTTTTTTAATCACAATATAGCACAAGGAAAATTAACTCACTGTCCTTACAGGTCCCTGGAAACAAGGACTTGCAGAGTGAAAGAAACTGACACTGTCCCTACCTAGAGTTTTCTGTCCCTAGAATAAATGTTTTTTTTAATCACAATATAGCACAAGGAAAATTAACTCACTGTCCTTACAGGTCCCTGGAAACAAGGACTTGCAGAGTGAAAGAAAAAAAACACTCTCCCTACCTACAGTTTTCTGTCCCTAGAAAAAATGTTTTTTTTAATCACAATATAGCACAAGGAAAATTAACTCACTGTCCTTACAGGTCCCTGGAAACAAGGACTTGCAGAGTGAAAGAAACTGACACTGTCCCTACCTAGAGTTTTCTGTCCCTAGAATAAATGTTTTTTTTAATCACAATATAGCACAAGGACAATTCACTCAATGTCTCTCCAGGTCCCTGGAAACAAGGACTTGCAGAGTGAAAGAAACTGACACTGTCCCTACCTAGAGTTTTCTGTCCCTAGAATAAATGTTTTTTTTAAGCACAATATAGCACAAGGACAATTAACTCACTGTCCTTACAGGTCCCTGGAAACAAGGACTTGCAGAGTGAAAAAAAAAAAAAACTCTCCCTACCTAGAGTTTTCTGTCCCTAGAAAAAATGTTTTTTTTAATCACAATATAGCACAAGGACAATTAACTCACTGTCCTTACAGGTCCCTGGAAACAAGGACTTGCAGAGTGAAAGAAAAAAAACACTCTCCCTACCTACAGTTTTCTGTCCCTAGAAAAAATGTTTTTTTTAATCACAATATAGCACAAGGAAAATTAACTCACTGTCCTTACAGGTCCCTGGAAACAAGGACTTGCAGAGTGAAAGAAACTGACACTGTCCCTACCTAGAGTTTTCTGTCCCTAGAATAAATGTTTTTTTTAATCACAATATAGCACAAGGAAAATTAACTCACTGTCCTTACAGGTCCCTGGAAACAAGGACTTGCAGAGTGAAAGAAAAAAAACACTCTCCCTACCTACAGTTTTCTGTCCCTAGAAAAAATGTTTTTTTTAATCACAATATAGCACAAGGAAAATTAACTCACTGTCCTTACAGGTCCCTGGAAACAAGGACTTGCAGAGTGAAAGAAACTGACACTGTCCCTACCTAGAGTTTTCTGTCCCTAGAATAAATGTTTTTTTTTAATCACAATATAGCACAAGGACAATTCACTCAATGTCTCTCCAGGTCCCTGGAAACAAGGACTTGCAGAGTGAAAGAAACTGACACTGTCCCTACCTAGAGTTTTCTGTCCCTAGAATAAATGTTTTTTTTAAGCACAATATAGCACAAGGACAATTAACTCACTGTCCTTACAGGTCCCTGGAAACAAGGACTTGCAGAGTGAAAGAAAAAAAACACTCTCCCTACCTACAGTTTTCTGTCCCTAGAAAAAATGTTTTTTTTAATCACAATATAGCACAAGGAAAATTAACTCACTGTCCTTACAGGTCCCTGGAAACAAGGACTTGCAGAGTGAAAGAAACTGACACTGTCCCTACCTAGAGTTTTCTGTCCCTAGAATAAATGTTTTTTTTAATCACAATATAGCACAAGGAAAATTAACTCACTGTCCTTACAGGTCCCTGGAAACAAGGACTTGCAGAGTGAAAGAAACTGACACTGTCCCTACCTAGAGTTTTCTGTCCCTAGAATAAATGTTTTTTTTAAGCACAATATAGCACAAGGACAATTAACTCACTGTCCTTACAGGTCCCTGGAAACAAGGACTTGCAGAGTGAAAGAAAAAAAACACTCTCCCTACCTACAGTTTTCTGTCCCTAGAAAAAATGTTTTTTTTAATCACAATATAGCACAAGGAAAATTAACTCACTGTCCTTACAGGTCCCTGGAAACAAGGACTTGCAGAGTGAAAGAAACTGACACTGTCCCTACCTAGAGTTTTCTGTCCCTAGAATAAATGTTTTTTTTAATCACAATATAGCACAAGGAAAATTAACTCACTGTCCTTACAGGTCCCTGGAAACAAGGACTTGCAGAGTGAAAGAAACTGACACTGTCCCTACCTAGAGTTTTCTGTCCCTAGAATAAATGTTTTTTTTAAGCACAATATAGCACAAGGACAATTAACTCACTGTCCTTACAGGTCCCTGGAAACAAGGACTTGCAGAGTGAAAGAAACTGACACTGTCCCTACCTAGAGTTTTCTGTCCCTAGAATAAATGTTTTTTTTAATCACAATATAGCACAAGGACAATTAACTCACTGTCCTTACAGGTCCCTGGAAACAAGGACTTGCAGAGTGAAAGAAACTGACACTGTCCCTACCTAGAGTTTTCTGTCCCTAGAATAAATGTTTTTTTTAAGCACAATATAGCACAAGGACAATTAACTCACTGTCCTTACAGGTCCCTGGAAACAAGGACTTGCAGAGTGAAAGAAACTGACACTGTCCCTACCTAGAGTTTTCTGTCCCTAGAATAAATGTTTTTTTTAAGCACACTATAGCAGAAGCACAAAACACACTGACACTCTCCCTACCTATCCTTCTCTTTCCCTAAACTAAAGGAATCCAGGTTAAGCAAGAAAGAAATAACAGTCACTGTCCCTGCCTATGCTACTCTATCCCTGCTCCGGAACACACTACACTAGGCCGCCGTGCTGGCGGCCTTTTATAGTGTGGGGCGTGTACTAAACACCCTCAGCAATAATTGGCCACAGGCATCCTGCCTGTGGCCAATCATTGCTCTCCTCGCTGCCGGCGCTGTGATTGGCCAAGCATGCGGGGTCACAGTGCATGCTTGGCCAATCACAGCGCCTGGATGACACTGCGATGGCGTAGTGCATTGTGGGCCGTTCGCGTCACTCGAATTTGGCGCGAACGGCCCAAATCGTTCGATCTTCGTCGAACGATCGAACAGCCAATGTTCGAGTCGAACGTATGTTCGACTCGAACACGAAGCTCATCCCTAGTAGGGAGAGTGTCAGTGTGTTTTACTGTGCGAATCCTTGTTTCTAGGGACAGGGAAGGACAGTGAGGGAATTCTCCTTGTGCTATAGTGTGCTTTAAAAAAACATTTTTTCTAGGGACAGAAAACTATAGGTAGGGAGAGTGTCAGTGTGTTTTACTGTGCGAATCCTTGTTTCTAGGGACAGGGAAGGACAGTGAGGGAATTCTCCTTGTGCTATAGTGTGCTTTAAAAAAACATTTTTTCTAGGGACAGAAAACTATAGGTAGGGAGAGTGTCAGTGTGTTTTACTGTGCGAATCCTTGTTTCTAGGGACAGGGAAGGACAGTGAGGGAATTCTCCTTGTGCTATAGTGTGCTTTAAAAAAACATTTTTTCTAGGGACAGAAAACTATAGGTAGGGAGAGTGTCAGTGTGTTTTACTGTGCGAATCCTTGTTTCTAGGGACAGGGAAGGACAGTGAGGGAATTCTCCTTGTGCTATAGTGTGCTTTAAAAAAACATTTTTTCTAGGGACAGAAAACTATAGGAAGGAAGAGTGTCAGTTTCTTTCACTGTGATAATCCTTGTTTCTAGGGACAAAGAAGGAAAGTGAGTGAAATTCTCCTTGTGCTATAGTGTGCTTTAAAAAAAACATTTTTTCTAGGGACAGAAAACTATAGGTAGGGAGAGTGTCAGTGTCTTTTACTGTGCGAATCCTTGTTTCTAGGGACAGGGAAGGACAGTGAGGGAATTCTCCTTGTGCTATAGTGTGCTTTAAAAAAACATTTTTTCTAGGGACAGAAAACTATAGGTAGGGAGAGTGTCAGTGTGTTTTACTGTGCGAATCCTTGTTTCTAGGGACAGGGAAGGACAGTGAGGGAATTCTCCTTGTGCTATAGTGTGCTTTAAAAAACATTTTTTCTAGGGACAGAAAACTATAGGAAGGAAGAGTGTCAGTTTCTTTCACTGTGATAATCCTTGTTTCTAGGGACAAAGAAGGAAAGTGAGTGAAATTCTCCTTGTGCTATAGTGTGCTTTAAAAAAACATTTTTTCTAGGGACAGAAAACTATAGGTAGGGAGAGTGTCAGTGTGTTTTACTGTGCGAGTCCTTGTTTCTAGGGACAGGGAAGGACAGTGAGGGAATTCTCCTTGTGCTATAGTGTGCTAAAGCATTCCTCATCAACCATCTTTGAAATCCTTGTTTTTTTGGACAGTCAGGGAAATTGTCGTTGTGCTATTCTGTGCAAAAGCAATCATCCTCAACCATATTTAGAAATCCTTAAGTAAAGGGACAGAGAAGGACACCTGAAGGTAGCCCTTATTGCTTTTTTCCCATCTCCCTGCAGGCCATCTATTAGAATGTCTGGAAGGCAAACAAGGAGAGGCAGACAGTCAGGAGGCAATAAAAGAGGGCAAGCAGGCTCTGTGTCTGGGGGCAACAGTGCTGGTCGTGGACGCGGTGCATTGTCATCAGCACATGGCCATGGGACACGCTTGTCCTTCTTTTCGGCAGCTGGACATGTTGAGCCACATCATGCCGAAGACTTGGTAGAGTGGATGACCAAGCCCTCCTCCTCCTCCTCATCCTCTCTCACCCAGGCTCAGGGTACTGGAAAAGCAGCTGCCAAAGCGTCCTCTTCCCTGGTATCAATGTCAGACTCATCATCAGTCACTCCTTCCCTAGACCCACCATGTCCTCCTCCTGAGGAGTCCCCCGAACTGTTTGAGCACAGTGTTGGGTACATGCTCCAGGAGGATGCCCAGCGTTTCGAAGGGTCTGATGATGAAACCCAGCTAGAGGAAGGCAGTAGCGTGAGAGCAGACAGAGGGGATGCTCAAGAAGGACACCAATCTGGCAGTCATGTTCCAGCAGCTGCAGCATACTGCCAGATTGGCTCCAGTGATGAGGAGAGAGGTGATGATGAGGTCACTGACTCCACGTGGGTGCCTAATAGGAGAGAGGAGGAGGAGGAGGATGAGGAGGAGGCACATCTCCAACGAGGCAGGATGCCCTTTGGTGGCCAGCGTAAGGGCAGTACACCGACGGAATCACACCACAGAGCTCCGCCTGTGCAGGGCGCTGCCTCTGCCCGTCATTCAAAAAGTTCTTTGGTGTGGGCCTTTTTTGAGGCTAGTGCATCAGATCGCACAGCTGCTGTTTGCAACATATGTCTCAAGCGTATATCGCGTGGCCAAAACATCAGCCGCTTGGGTACCACATGCCTGACCAGACATATGTTGACCTGCCATGCAGCTCGTTGGCAAACCTACCTCAAAGACCCACACCAAAGAACAAAGCGGACCTCTCCTTGCACCGCATCAGCTGGGATCTCCAACCCCACTATAACTTCAGTCCTCTCTGAAACATGCACTGAGAGGAATGAAGGTGTAGAATTAGGTGTGTCACAGCCAAGTACTTGCGGCCACTCTGCTAGCAGTACACCGACGTCCGATTCTAGCAGGCAAATTTCCCTGCCCCAGCTGCTGGACCGTCGAAAGAAGTTCACTCCCAGCCATCCACATGCCCAGCGGTTGAATGCTAGCTTGGCTAAATTGCTAGCGCTTCAACTGCTGCCTTTTCAGTTGGTAGACTCGGCCCCCTTCCGTGAGTTTGTGCAATGTGCGGTTCCTCAGTGGCAGGTTCCCAAACGCCACTTTTTCTCACGGAAGGCTATTCCGGCTCTCTACCGGCATGTGGAAGGCAATGTCTTGGCCTCGCTGGACAGGGCGGTCAGCGGTAAGGTGCATATTACCGCTGATTCATGGTCCAGCAGGCATGGACAGGGACGTTGCCTTTCTTTCACGGCCCATTGGGTCACTCTTTTGGCAGCTGGGAAGGATGCAGGACAAGGTGCAGTAGTGTTGGAGGTTGTTCCACCGCCACGCCTCCAAAATGCTACTACTGGTTGTGACACACCTCTCTCCTCCACCCCCTCCTCTTCTTCTTCCTCCATGGCCTCTTCCTGTGGTTTGTCCTCGGAACCAGCGGTGCTCCGTAGGCGTTCAAGGGGCTACGCAAGTACGCAGGCAAAAAGATGCCATGCCGTGCTTGCGCTGGTGTGTTTGGGGGACAGAAGCCACACTGGGGCAGAGGTCCTGTCTGCTCTGCAGGGCCAGGCCGAGAGGTGGTTGACGCCACGCCAGCTTAAGCCAGGAATGGTGGTTTGCGACAATGGCACCAACCTCCTCTCCGCCCTCCGACAGGGACAACTGACCCATGTGCCCTGTGTGGCTCACGTCCTTAACCTGGTGGTGCAGCGGTTCTTGGGCAGGTACCCAGGCTTACAGGATGTCCTGAGGCAAGCCAGGAAAGTCTGTGTGCATTTCCGCAGATCTTATAATGCCAGTGCTCGCCTGGCTGAGCTGCAAAAGGAGTTGAACCTGCCCAAGAACCGCCTTATATGTGACATGCCCACCAGGTGGAACTCAACGTTGGCCATGCTGCAGCGGCTGCACACGCAGCAGAGGGCCATCAATGAGTACCTGTGCGACTACGGCACCAGGACAGGGTCAAGGGAGCTTGGTTTTTTTTCTCCACGCCAGTGGGGCATGATCAGGGATGCATGCACTGTCCTGGCACCATTTGAGGAGGCCACGAGGATGGTGAGCAGTGACAGTGCATGCATCAGTGACACTGTACCTCTTGTCCACCTGTTGGAGCACACGCTGCGTGGAATAATGGACAGGGCACTTGAGGCAGAACAGAGGCAGGAAGAGGAGGACTTCCTTGCCTCTCAAGGCCCCCTTTACCCAGACAGTGTTCCTTCTGTCCCACCCATCGCACAGGAAGAGGAGGAGGAGGAGGAGGAGGAGGAGGATTGTGTCAGCATGGAGGTGGAGGCTGGCACTCAGCATCATCAGCAGCAGTCTTTTAGGGATGATTTACAGTCCCAAGAAACCAGTGGACTTGTACGTGGCTGGGAGGAGGTGGCTGCGGATCATGTCGTCCTTAGTGACCCAGAGGACTCCGGAGCGAATGCCTCAGCAAACCTACGCTGCATGGCCTCCCTGATCCTGCAAAGTCTGCGGAAGGATCCTCGTATTCTTCGGATCAAGGAGAGGGACCATTACTGGCTGGCCACTCTCCTTGATCCAAGGTACAAGGGTAAGGTTGCGGACCTTATGTTACAGTCGCAGAGGGAGCAGAGGATGAGACAACTCCGGGAGGCCTTGCAGAAAGGTCTGTGCAACGCGTTCCCAGAGACTGGGAGGTTACAAACTCCTGGTCCTGGACAACGAGTTGCTGAGGCTTCGGCCAGTCAAAGAAGGAGCGGTGGGGAAGGTGGCCGTCTGACCGATGCGTTCAGACATATCTTTAGTCCGCAGCCCCAAAGTATGATCGGTTCCAGCAACCATCGCCAGCGTCTGATAAACATGGTGCAGGAATATCTAGGGGCAAGGTCAGACTTGGACACCTTCCCCACCGAAAATCCTCTGGCTTACTGGGTCTTGAGGATGGATCACTGGCCAGAGCTTGCACAGTATGCAATTGAGCTACTGGCCTGTCCTGCATCCAGCGTTCTTTCGGAACGCACATTCAGTGCTGCTGGAGGATTTGTCACGGATCACAGGGTGCGCCTGTCCACCGACTCGGTTGATCGACTGACTTTCATCAAGATGAACCAGTCTTGGATCACCACCAGCTACCACACACCTGATGCTGATATAACAGACTAATTGATTTTAACATGTCACATCCCTTCAAGACTGATGCTGATGCTGAGTGCCTGTGCTGTTATGTTGACTGGCTATCCTCCTCCTCCGAGTCCTCAATGATACGATTGATGATGATAGCTTGGAAGATCATTTTTGTTTATGGGTGCCGCCACCAGTGGCTAAGGCCCAATTTTTCAGCCCCTGTTTTACAGGGGCGTGTAATTACAATTTTTTTAGCAATAATTTGCCATAGGGCTCATTGCTGTGCTCCAAGTACAGTATCTGTGAGGGGTTGGAGTGTTGTGGCACCAGTGCCTAAGGCCCAATTTTTCAGCCCCTGTTTAACAGGGGCGTGTCATTACAATTTTTGAAGCAATACTTTGCAACAGGGCTCATTGCTGTGCTCCAAGTACAGTATCTGTGAGGGGTTGTAGTGTTGTGCCACCAGTGCCTAAGGCCCAATTTTTCAGCCCCTGTTCAACAGGGGCATGCAATTACAATTCTTGATCTAATAATTCACAGCAGGGTCCATTGCTGCACCCACCAAGAGTAACTCTGAGGGCTTACAGTGTTGTGGCAACGCCACCACCACCACCACCACGAAAGGCCCAATTTTTCAGCCCCTGTTCAAAAGGGGCATGTAATTACAATTCTTGATCTAATAATTCACAGCAGGGCCCATTCCTGCACCCACCAAGAGTAACTCTGAGGGCTTACAGTGTTGTGGCAACACCACCACCACCACCACCACCACGAAAGGCCCAATTTTTCAGCCCCTGTTCAACAGGGGCATGCAATTACAATTCTTGATCTAATAATTCACAGCAGGGCCCATTCCTGCACCCACCAAGAGTAACTCTGAGGGCTTACAGTGTTGTGGCAACACCACCACCACCACCACCACCACGAAAGGCCCAATTTTTCAGCCCCTGTTCAACAGGGGCATGCAATTACAATTCTTGATCTAATAATTCACAGCAGGGCCCATTCCTGCACCCACCAAGAGTAACTCTGAGGGCTTACAGTGTTGTGGCAACACCACCACCACCACCACCACCACGAAAGGCCCAATTTTTCAGCCCCTGTTCAACAGGGGCATGCAATTACAATTCTTGATCTAATAATTCACAGCAGGGCCCATTGCTGCACCCACCAAGAGTAACTGTCAGGGCTTACAGTGTTGTGGCACCAGCACCACCATCAAAGGCCCAATTTTTACTACCACTGTTCAACAATTATATGTAATTAAAATTCCTGATATAATAGTTGACAGCAGGGCGTTCCAGCACCAACCAAGAGTAACTGTGAGTGCTTACAGTGTTGTGCCAACACCAACAACTAAGGGGCCTATTTCTGCAGAGTATATACGGCAGGTCCCTACTTTCAAACATCCAACTTACAAACGACTCCTACTTGCAAACGCAAGAAGACAACAGGAAGTGAGAGGAAATCTACCACTAGGAAGGAAAATTCTCTCCTGTAAGAATAAATATGGGAGAAAGGTGTCTCCTCTGTACTGATGCTTTATCAGCAATCCTTGTTTCAAGAAAAACACCACATTTCAAAAACAGTTGTCATTGGGACGGAAAGTGAGGTGAAATGTTCTGAACAGGGGCACAGACAGCAAAACAAATGTTACAGGGGTGATAACCCTTACCTATGTTTTCCAAAAAGTTTAAAAATAGATTTTTGGGCTGGAGCTACACTTCAACAATGTACCTGTTCAAAATTACAAACAGATTCTACATAAGAACAAACCTACAGTCCCTGTCTTGTATGCACCGCCTGTATACGGCTGTTCAGAGTATATAGGGCCTTTTTTATTTTATGTGCGGGGTTCCCCTTAATATCCATACAAGACCCAAAGGGGCTGGTAATGGGCTGGGGTAGGGGGGGGGGGTCATGGGGTAGCTATGCCATTTTTCTTAAAGATTTTCATCCATATTACCGGGACCAGACATTACATTAAAGCCGCAAGCAGTTTTAAATGGCTTTTTTTCCCTTTAGAAGTGTCATTTTGTGCAGGGACAGTTCTAAACACGGGAAACACGTGGCACTTCACAGGCATACTTTAGACACCCCCCAGGTACGATATTTAAAGGAATATTTGACTTTTTTTTTTTCACTTTATGCATCATTAAAATGACTGCTCCCGAAAAACGACCGTTTTTAAAACTTCTTTTTGCATTGATACATGTCCCCTGGTGCACAACCCGGGTTCCCAAACCCTTTTTAGGACAATAACATGCATAATAGTTGTTATAATTAGCACTTTAGAATTCGAACGTTCGCATCCATTGTATTTAATAGGGTTCTAATGTTCGTACGAACTTTCGGTCCGTTCGCGGGTTCTGGTGCGAACCGAACCCGGGGGTGTTCGGCTCATCACTACTACCGGGTTACGATTACAGACAGGCTACCAAAGCCGAACCTGGCTATTATTGGGCTATCCAGCCAGCCAGCCAGCGGATGTACTGGCAGGTTGCTTGGGTCCCCCAGTGCCACGGGAAAACCAGAGAGAGCCAAGGAAGGCAGCAGGAGGGCGGGGATGTCCCCTTCCACTGCTTGTAATAGCAATCGAGTGGCTAGTTAGCTGCTTCCATTGCTTTTACACGAGAGATGGCAGCCAGCTCAAAAAAAAACGCTACCGGGGTGATGCCTGCAGAAGTCCTGCAAATCACCGCCACCTGGTGGTAGTGCAACCATCATAGCACTGACACTACCTAACATGGTAAAGTAACACTGCTATACATGTTCCCATCTTGTGCACACAGCAGCAGGCGCTGTTAATACAGGTGCAGACAATACAGGTGCGAAAACATCTCCTCCCTCACATGCAGGGGCTTCCACCCGGGTTGCAGTCTCCCCAGAATCCAAGGGTGATCCCTCTTTTATGCTTCGGGGTGCGGACAACAGGGTTTTGTCCCATCCCTTCCTGGCGAAAAGTTCATCTACCTCAAATTCGTCTCCCACATCAGAGGACGACTTCAAATCAGAGGTATCATACTCCTCTGCCAGCAGATAGTTCCTGGTCAATGTTGACTCCTTTTCTTTTAAAAGTTCCCGCGGGTCAGGCACCCAAGCATCCCATATGGAACGGACACTCGGCCTCTTCCCTTTCCCTGGCAAACTCTTTACTGACATGGCCCCAGCCTCCTTACTGTGGCCTGCCGTGGATCTCCTGGAGGTCCCTCCGGGTTGGAGCTCCGGCTCAGGTAGGCGCTAAGGTGTACCTCGACCGCAGCCGCTGGAGGCCTTTACGTAGCACACTCTCCGCTTGGGAGGTGGAAGGGAAGTCTCGGTAGCGACAGAGGCGGCATCCGCCGGCTTCTCCGTCCTCACAGCAACCGGAACCTCAAGCTTGACTTCCCTCTCGGTCACAGTGGTGCGCGTGGGGGTGGCTGTGAAAATGCAGGTTTCCTCCTTTAGAGTGGTGGCGGCCGTTAAGCAATTCACCCGATAGGCCCGGGGCTTTTCCGTAGGCTGCTCCACCTCGAAGAGAAACTCTCCACATTTTGTACATCTCCCGAAAGGTCGGAGGTGCACCACCAGTCCCTGGCACGTGGGACAGATCATCCCCAAGATCACAGCATCTCGGCATGTATACAGTGCGAAGCGGCCCCGAGGCTTCATCCGAATCCCCGTATCCATCAAGAGGGCAGCTAGTGAGGCAACATCCATGGTGGAAGCAGACACCGAACTCCATGGAACAGCAGACATGTTGTACACTCACTTTTCCAGAACGCACTGTTCACTTAACGCCAAGGTCACCACGTGCAACTCATGATATGTCGGGGCTCCTCCCCTTTCTTCTTCCTGTTGCACTCAACTCGCGGGCTTTTCCTGTTGAGACGCGCCCACGAACTACGCCGCCAGAAATACAGTTTTAGACCTGTACCTCCATTACTCACATGCAGTGGCGCAGTTCAAATTTCACCAAAATGGCCGACCTCCTCGGAACCACACGGGGAAACAAAGTCCAACTTCAGGGGGGGGGTATAGCTGCAGAATCCCGGATGAGCCCCCACGTGTAGCACACGGACACTTTTCCCTTGCTTTGGCTCAATTGCAGGAAAAAGGCACACCGTACTATATGCCCGTACCCTCCTGGATAAGGAGGTTAAGCAGTGTTATGTATTTGGGTCCCACAGCTAGGTTCTTCCGTCTGTTGGTTCTCGTCTCCTAGGATATAGGGCAAGTCTCTGTATTCCCCCCAGTAATTCCAATGTCCACACCACTTCAAACTCCAACGTTGAGTTTATTTTCTCAATGTTCAGTAGATAGGAAAGGGTGGAAGAGAGACAGGACAGCAAGGTTTGGGAGGTTAGTCTAGGCTCAATGGATAGCACAATCACTACTCTATCCCTGAGTAGGTTTATCTCACCCGGATAGTCTCCTACAGAGTGGATTCTAGCAGCCGAAGTGATGTTCGGACGTTTGATCAAGTTCTTTTCCCAGATGCGATCGGGAGACTCTCTGCCACAGAATCTATCAGACACCGAACCTCTTAGCTTCTTGGGTACTTGAGTTGAGTTGAGAGGTATCTTAATATAGCGCGGTCTTACCCCGAAGGGTCCCGACGCGCATAGCAGAGTTTCTGGGAAAAGAGGACCAGGAACCAGAAGCAGCACAGAGCTGCAGAAAGGGTGGAAGAAAGAGGCTACGCAGGGAAGGCTTGCGTGAAAAGCCAAGTCTTCAGTAACCCGCGGAAGACCGGAATAGTAGGGGCCTCCTGGAGCTCGACAGGGAGGCTATTCCACAAAACAGCACCCTGGTGGGAGAAGGCCCGACCACCACGCCGGATCTTCTTGGGCACCGAGATGTGGAGGAGATCTCTGCCGGTAGATCTGAGTGATCTAACAAAAGCTTGTTTATGAAAACGAGAGCAGAGATAGTTTGGGGCCAGTCCTCTCATTATCTTAAACATAATACATCCGGCCTTAAATAAGGTGCGATAGTGGACCGGCAGCCAGTGCAAGGCGCAGAGGACAGGGGTGATATGATCCCTCAGCGGGACATCCATGAGTAACCTAGCCGCAGCATTTTGAATAAGTTGAAGCTTCTGCACTAACATCTTTGGCAATCCCAGATAAAGAGAGTTGCAATAGTCTAGGCAGCTACCTATCGTGGCGCAGATGACAGTTTTCCTGTCCGAGATATCCAAATATTTAAACAGCCCCCTCAGGAGTTTTAGCTGCCAGTGACATGCACTGACGACCCTCTTTACCTGAGGAGCCAAAGTTAAACCTGAATCTAGGACAAATCCCAGATCACGGACCTGGGGGGCCACCTCCGGAGCAGGACCAAATGAGGGAGGCCAATGTGGGATATCTGGAGGGGTGGCCAGATTGCTGAAGATGATCACCTCAGTTTTTCCCCCATTAAGTTTCAGGAAGTTGGAAGACATCCATATGTTGATGGCCTCCAAACAGCTGGCAAGGGTCGCATCAGCCATCTGGTTCCTAGGAATCTTTAGGTAAACCTGGGTGTCGTCCGCATAAACATGGTAATGGATGGAGTGGGACTTTAGCAGGTCGGCAAGGGGCCTCATATAGATATTAAACAGCAGGGGAGACAAGGCAGAGCCCTGTGGCAGTCCGCAATCCAGGGCAGTGGACTTAGAGTAAAAGGGGCCAGTCTTGACTCCCTGAACTCTGCCCTCTAAGAAAGAGGCCACCCATGCCAAAGCCGACCCACTCATACCCAAAACTGACTTCATCCACTCCAGTAAGATTCCATGATTAATGGTATCAAATGCGGCCGACAGATCCAAAATAACCAGAGCTACTGAGTCACCCCTGTCCAAGCTGTGAAGGACATCATCATAGACACAGATGAGGCTCGTCTCTGTTCCATGTACAGGTCGAAATCCAGACTGGAATTCGTCCAAGAGATGGAAAGACTCAAGGTAAGCCTGTAGCTGGATAACCACCAGGCGCTCCATCACCTTTGCCACAAAAAGCAAGATGGAAATCGGCCTGTAGTTGCCCAGTATGTCCGGGTCCAAGGTCGGTTTCTTCAGCAGGGCCAAGACCACGGCCCGCTTCAGAGCACCTGGGACAGTACCTGTCCTGAAGCAGCAGTTGATTGTCTCCCCAATAAAGGGGGCCAAAAGGGCAGCAGATTTTTTAACCAGCCCGGCAGGACATACATCTAATGGAGAGTAAGATGGTTTCAAAGAGGCAATTACCTCAACCACCTGTATAACCGTAACTGGTTGGAAACCAGGCAATCCAGGGGCCAACACTGTGTGGCCGATGTCCTCTTTCACAGTCTCTAGCCTGGGAATGTTGTCTCTAATGGTCTTAACCTTAGAGACAAAGAAGTCAGCGAGCTCCTGGCACCAGTCCTGTGACTCCTTGGGAGCAGAGCTGGTAGCTTCAGGATGGGTTAACTCTGAGGAGATCTTGAAAAGTTCGGCCGTGCTGTTGGATGCCTTCCTGATTCGCTCTCGGAAGTAGATCTTTTTAGCCTCTCTAATAGCCCTCTTATAAAGATAGAGGACAACCAGATGCAGCTTTTTGTCAGCTTCCAGAAGAACTTCCGCCAGCGTCTCTCCCTGGACCGAACCTGCTTTTTGAGGAGCCTAAGCTCCTCGGTAAACCATTGCGGGCTCTTGCCCAAGGGACGGGGATTAGATCTCATCCTACGGGGTGCTAACACATCAAGAGCCACTTCAACCGACTCCTGAAAAATACTCAGTTTCTCTACCGGGTCACCCAGCTCAAAAAAGTTTGGCTGGTTAATACCCGTAGCCACAAGGTTTCCAAATCTGTCTGGGCAGACTTTTAAAAAGTTTGAGAAAACCTTGGGGCCAGAGTGATCTGGGATATGTGGAGGTTTCCCTTCCGGTAGGGCCAGGCTAAAGGAAATAAAACCTGTGATCCGACCAGGTCAACTCCCTAGGCAGCGCACAGGTTGCCGACAATCCACTGAACAGGAGCCAATCCAACACATGACCAGCAGTGTGGGTGGCCGCTGTCACATGTTGCCTATACCCTAAAAGCAACAGTTCTTGGATAAGGGATTGGGTGGGGGAATCACTTAGATCCTCCGCCCAAAAGTTTAAATCACAGGACAGGTGCCAGCAGCAGCACATTACTAGGCCGTTGGTGGATAGAAGAATCCCTCCAGAGAGTTACCGGGCCCCTTCCTTCACCATGAACTCTCACCGGTCCGTCAGAAAGGTCCTCCCCCGGCCTCCTCTTCTTAGAAGCGGGCTCTCTCGCGAGAGACACCCTGGGACTTCTCCTCGAAGCGGGAAGAAATGTAAAAGAAAACTTTAAAACAAGTAAATCTGATATACTTTCCTATCTAGTTATTAATGCTATTAGCATGAGGATTTAAAGTAATTGTAAAGTCTCAGGTTTTTTTCTATAACAATAATAAACATGTTCTACTAACAGTACCTGCTCTGTGTAATGGTTTTGCACAGGGCAGCTAAGATCCTACTGTTCTCTGGTCCCTCTTCGGCTCTCCTGGCCCCTCCCGCCTGTCGAGTGCCCCCACAGAAAGCAGCACTCAGACACAGAGCCCAGGTTCGGCCCCGCCCCCTCTCTCTCCTGATTGGTTAACTGAATTTGAGTGACATCAGTGGGAGCCAATGGTGCAGCTGCTGTATCTCAGCTAATCAGGAGGTAGCGTTACAGATGGCTGAGGCACTCGTAGACATTACTGGATAGAGATGGGGCACAGGTAAGTATTAGGGGGTGCTGGGGCGGCTGCTACACACAGAAGGCTTTTTATCTTAACCACTTCAGCCCCGGAAGGATTTGCCCCCTTAATGACCAGGCCATTTTTTGCGATACGGTACTGAGTCGCTTTAACTGACAATTGCACGGTCGTGTAACACTGTACCCAAACAAAATTGACGTCCTTTTTTTCCCACAAATAGAGTTTTCTTTTGGTGGTATTTGATCACCTCTGCGTTTTTTATCATCTATAAAACAGATCTCCCGGATCAGCAGATTACAAAAGCATATAAAAGAAAATTGTCATACAAAGCGACTTTGTAACAACATACCCTTTTCTGGCTAGATGTGAATCTATAGACAAAGGAAGATTAAAAAGAAAAGGTGTAAGAGCGCATGTGCAATTATGTAAGTATGTATTTATGTAATTATGTAATTATGTATGGGACAAACTTCATATTCAGACAAAAAAAGAAAAAAAAAAAAAAAACAAGAACAAAAAAACAAAGCAAAACAAAAAATACTAAACCAATGAAAAATAAATAAATAAATGGTGCAGACTCAATGGACCACTTGTTCATTTTTTTCTGCTGTCACTTTTCTATGTTTCCAAGATATCAGGGCAATGCACAGCACTAATAACCCTCCACAAACTTCCCCCATTTAATAAAGGATTGATGGTCGTAGGTAGGGGAGGGAATATGGCACCCGGGATGACCCCCCCCCCCCCATGGTGATCTTTTGTCCTGTGGCGGGACTCCTGTTTTCAAATTGTTTTTTAAAAGTATTGGTTATTATACTTTGTGCTGGTTACGACCACTGTGTATTCCTATATTTTTCCGAGTGTGTGTGCGATACCCTTCTTGATGTATCGCCAGAACTACATTCCCGGTGTAAACGTATGTGGTTAAGTGTATTTTCCTAGAAGGTGTACTTTTACTGTGTGCAAACAAATGTATGTACTGTACTGTGCGAATTGTTTATTGTACGGCTGTTGTTCTTTTAATAAATGTCTACTTGATTTAATAAAGGATTGCTTGTCCCCTGTAATTACATATCTCTTATGTCTCTGTCAGTGAATAGCACTTGATTTAGTCAATAACAATTGGCGAGCCAGCCAGGGCCAGACTGAAATCATTACAAGACCACTGTGACATTTGTGCTTGACAGACACTTCATTAACGTAAGCGAACATTAGCTTGTTTCTGTGATGACCTAAGACCTCATAATTATTCTTTTAAGCCCTGTACACACGATCGGATTTCCTATGGTTTGTAAACCGATGGATTTTTCCATCGGAAAACCGATGAAGCTGACTTCCATCAGTCTTGCCTACACACCATCAGTCAAAAAACCGACCGTTCCAAACGCGGTGACGTAAAACACTTCGATGAGCCGAGAAAAATGAAGTTCAATGCTTCTGAGCATGCGTCGACTTGATTCTGAGCATGCGTGGGTTTTTTAACCAATGGACTTGCCCATAGACGTTCGGAATTTGCTATCGGTTTTTTATCCATCGGAAAAATGTAAAACATGTTCTATTTTTTGACACCGATGGAAAAAAGACCGATGGGGCCCATACACGATCGGCTTGTCCGATGAAAAAAATCCATCGGACTGTTTTCATCGGTAAAACCGATCGTGTGTACGCGGCTTAAGTCTGTCTGTAAATAAAGCTTGCACAATAAAATTATAAAAATAAAGAGGGTAATGTTCTTTTTAGACAGTACAAGTGTCCCCATTGCAAAAATGTCCCCCTGTTCATGTTTTGGCGACAACTCAAAACTTTGTATTTTTACTCCCTTTAAGTCCAAGTGATTGTGGTCACAAGGACAAATAGAAATAAGTAAAATGTATCGAACAGAGTGTCCAAGCTCCTCCTCAATCTATCCAGAACTAAGAAGAAAAAGAAAGCTTGGGCCTTAGATATATTTTAAAGCCCATCCTCAGCCTCCAGTCCTCCTACCGGGCTCTCTGAATCTCTTCACACTGATTTTTAAAATTCCCTAATTACATACATTGACTCCAACTGTTTTCAGGCTGGTCCTGTGATGTCACAAGTCCATCATCTCCTTGCCCATTTGTGGCGGTGGGGGTCCTCATCGCAGCCCTGAATGATGCTTATGTAGCACACAGATCCCTTCCTTGCTTACCTCCACTCGCAAGTGGGACACACCATGCCACATGCCCAGTATCCTCCTTGTTGCAGAGGGTGAGCGGTGTTATCTGATTTTGGGTCCTGCAGCGAGTTACCTCCTTCCGTTGGATTCTTTATCCTAGAGCAGTGGTCTCCAAACTGCAGCCCGAGGGCCGGATGCGGCCCTTTGCTTGCCTTTATACGGCCCTTGGGCCAGTATCCCTCCCACTGATACGAGACACTATTCTGACATCTGACACCGACAGTGGAGCAACATTTCACCCACTGACACCACTAATGGGGCACTATTCCTTCCTATGATACCAACAATGGGGCACTATTTCTCCCTCTAAAATCATATGTTTAGTCCCACTGATGCTAGGAAATTTCCAACCCCCACTGGCCAAAGTCCGGCCCTCCAAGAGTCTGAAGGACAATAAACCGGCCCTTTGTTTAGAATGTTTGGAGACCCCTGCCCTAGAGTGTAGGAAGAAGTCTATTCTCTCTCTTTACTTCAAGAAGGCCATTGTCCAGACTCCAGACAGTATTGAAACCCAATAAAAGGTTTATTTTGGTTGCTTAGGAACTTGATAGGAAAGTTGGAGATAGAGAGAAATGAACTAGGAGGTAGGTTCATAAACAACAACAAAACTGGCGCTGAGAAAAAATATAATGAAAACACTCTAGTGAACAAGGGTGATAGATAAATAAATGATTGTAGCCGCTAAGCAGCAAGTGCTAAAACTTGAAATATAAAAAAAATGAAATAAATTGCAGCGCTGACAATAGACCAAGTGCTCAGTATAGGACAAATGTTGGTGCAATCAATAATGAAATAAAGGTCTTTTGATGACGCTCTGGAGGAGGGGCGAAACGCGTCGACGCACATCCGGTGAACGGCAAAACCACTGACGTTATTTCCTGTCTCCGTGGAGCGCACGCTGTTTGAGGGGCGCTCGTGGAAGCTTTTTCTTACTGAATGCCTGCTCATGCCATCCAGTGCTATGAACGTCTTTTCAACGTTCTAGACTTGTCCAGCAATTCTTTTTCTTTCTCCCACGCATTTGTCTTCATCTCCGAGCACTCAGCAAGCCATCCAGTCTACAATCGTTTCCATCTTTGAGCAAACCATTCAGTCTCTTTTCCAAGGAGCAGAGGACAAGCATCCAATGGTGAGTGGATCCTCAGAGGGAAATTAGCTTGTTCAGTTGATGTTTGTAGGACTATTTTTGAAGATTTGCTGCCTTAATATTATTTTTGAAGATTTGTCACTTTTTGTTTTACACTTTATGTCTGTTTGATTCAGACTCGATTTCACTGCACCTGAAAACTGTTTTGGACCTTTTTAATTTCATTATTGATTGCGCCAACATTTGTCCTATACTGAGCACTTGGTCTATTGTCAGCGCTGCAATTTAATTCACTTTTAGGAGGTAGTTTCAGGCACGCGGCACTCAATCATCAATCGACGCCACTCAGGCCTGAGTGGGTTTTGCTCACCCAGGTAGTCCCTCCAAGAGCAGTCCTAGCAGCCGGTGTGGAGCATGAAGCGTTTACTTGTAGTTCCCTAGGGATACGATCAGGAAATAATCTCTAAGTCCTAAACTTCCCAGCCTAGTAATATTTTAAGTCCTTAGGTGCCAATAGGGCACATCACTAGGCTTGTGGCGGGTTATGGAATCCTTCCCTCTGATAGGTAGCCAGGCCTCTCCAGAGACAGCGAACCTTCTACTGATCTCCTTGGGACCGATCCTCCCCTGGCTTCCTCTCCTTCAGAGCGGGACACCCCTCACTTGGGTACCCTGGGATTCCTCTTCGGGGTGTAGGCCTCAGCTAAAGGTGCTGGGCATACTTACAGTGATGCAGCCTAATGCTAAAGGTGCCTGGGGCTGATACACACTCACCCCTGGCCTGGAAGGTCGGGAGGTGCGAACTGCTCCCCGAATAATTGCGTCTGCCCCTTTTGTACCCTCTTCCAGCATGCACAGTGGGTAGACCACGCCTACTGCACTGCTGCCGAGAGAGGACACCCAATGGTGTTGCAATACCCCCTGTGGTTCCACCTGAGCCGGAGATGACAGCGCCACCCACAGGCAACAGGGAACACTGCAGCCAGGCAATATCACACCAGAGCAGAAGCAAGTTTTAGGAAATTAATAGTCTGAGCCCAACTATGGGCTCAGACTAACCCCTAAATTTGAACATAGCGCCCCATAAATCGCCCCCTAAATCGGTGGGTGGGGCGCTACACTTATGTAATAGTGCATGAGCGCTGTTCAGCGCAGCAGTACTGTGGGTTCAAGACCAAGATCATTAAAGTGGAATTACACCGTATCTGAGTGTAGCGGGGTCCTCAAATTGATGGGATACACCTGGGCAATAGTGTGACCCAGGTGTATAATTGTGTTAGGATTCAGACCCCTTTTTGTTTCGTGGAGGATTGGAGGATGTAATGTTCTCCTTTGCCTGTGGGTGGCGGGGTACCCACAGGCTTCAGGTAGAATCATCTTCGCAGTGCTCCCTGTTTTGTCCCTTCCCGGAGATGGTATGGCTGGGGCGGGGAACCCGCCGGGCCGTTGATGGGAGGAGATAAAAGGGGGGAGACGCCCTTACCACGAGGTGGTCGTCGTCGTCGTCTGGCGGAGAAGGAGGTCCTCGGAGGAGGAGGGTTGCGGTCCGCACCCAGGGCCCTTGGGCCTGGGTGCGGGAGATCCAGGAGTCTGGTCCAGGTGCCCATGGCCTGGTCCGGAGTCATGTTGGCGTCCATCCCAGGCACCTTTAGCCTGGGGTGAGGTACTATCGAGGAGGCCTGGGGCCCAGTACCTTCGACTGGGTCCCGCTAGGGTGGACTGTCCGAGGGTCCCTGAGCGGAGGGACTCGTACCTGAGGTGAGGAGGCCGGGGAGGTTACCCACTGGAGACCCGGAGCAGCACCAACCCGGTGACAGTGGGCCTCTGGGAACTCTCTTGGGAGGACACATCCCCCTGATAGGGGCCACAGCGTATCGAAGAGGGCTCCATCGCTGTTCATAGGGGTTGCTGGAAGAGACCCCATCTTTCCTGTTCTGCAACAGCCGGATTGGCTTAGGCGCCGCTGATCATAGTACAGTGGCATAGAACTGAAACGTTAGGAAGTGCCTTGATCTGCTCGCCCCACCGTTGGCAAGGTTATAGGTCCCAACTAGTGATGAGCCGAACACCCCCGGGTTCGGTTCGCACCAGAACCCGCGAACGGACCGAAAGTTCGTACGAACATTAGAACCCTATTAAATACAATGGATGCGAACGTTCGAATTCTAAAGTGCTAATTATAACAACTATTATGCATGTTATTGTCCTAAAAAGGGTTTGGGAACCCGGGTTCTGCACCAGGGGACATGTATCAATGCAAAAAGAAGTTTTAAAAACGGTCGTTTTTCGGGAGCAGTCATTTTAATGATGCATAAAGTGAAAAAAAAAAGTCAAATATTCCTTTAAATATCGTACCTGGGGGGTGTCTAAAGTATGCCTGTGAAGTGCCACGTGTTTCCCGTGTTTAGAACTGTCCCTGCACAAAATGACACTTCTAAAGGAAAAAAAAGCCATTTAAAACTGCTTGCGGCTTTAATGTAATGTCTGGTCCCGGTAATATGGATGAAAATCTTTAAGAAAAATGGCATAGCTACCCCATGACCCCCCCCCCCCTACCCCAGCCCATTACCAGCCCCTTTGGGTCTTGTATGGATATTAAGGGGAACCCCGCACATAAAATAAAAAAGGCCCTATATACTCTGAACAGCCGTATACAGGCGGTGCATACAAGACAGGGACTGTATGTTTGTTCTTATGTAGAATGTGTTTGTAATTTTGAACAGGTACATTGTTTAAGTGTAGCTCCAGCCCAAAAATCTATTTTTAAACTTTTTGGAAAACATAGGTAAGGGTTATCACCCCTGTAACATTTGTTTTGCTGTCTGTGCCCCTGTTCAGAACATTTCACCTCACTTTCCGTCCCAATGACAACTGTTTTTGAAATGTGGTGTTTTTCTTGAAACAAGGATTGCTGATAAAGCATCAGTACAGAGGAGACACCTTTCTCCCATATTAATTCTTACAGGAGAGAATTTTCCTTCCTAGGGGTAGATTTCCTCTCACTTCCTGTTGTCTTCTTGCGTTTGCAAGTAGGAGTCGTTTGTAAGTTGGATGTTTGAAAGTAGGGACCTGCCGTATATAATCTGCAGAAATAGGCCCCTTAGTTGGTGTTGGCACAACACTGTAAGCACTCACAGTTACTCTTGGTTGGTGCTGGAACGCCCTGCTGTCAACTATTATATCAGGAATTGTAATTACATATAATTGTTGAACAGTGGTAGTAAAAATTGGGCCTTTGATGGTGGTGCTGGTGCCACAACACTGTAAGCCCTGACAGTTACTCTTGGTGGGTGCAACAATGGGCCCTGCTGTGAATTATTAGATCAAGAATTGTAATTGCATGCCCCTGTTGAACAGGGGCTGAAAAATTGGGCCTTTCGTGGTGGTGGTGGTGGTGGTGGTGTTGCCACAACACTGTAAGCCCTCAGAGTTACTCTTGGTGGGTGCAACAATGGGCCCTGCTGTGAATTATTAGATCAAGAATTGTAATTGCATGCCCCTGTTAAACAGGGGCTGAAAAATTGGGCCTTTCGTGGTGGTGGTGGTGGTGGTGGTGTTGCCACAACACTGTAAGCCCTCAGAGTTACTCTTGCTTGGTGGGTGCAGGAATGGGCCCTGCTGTGAATTATTAGATCAATAATTGTAATTACATGCCCCTGTTGAACAGGGGCTGAAAAATTGGGCCTTAGGCACTGGTGGCACAACACTGCAACCCCTCACAGATACTGTACTTGGAGCACAGCAATGAGCCCTGTTGCAAAGTATTGCTTCAAAAATTGTAATGACACGCCCCTGTTAAACAGGGGCTGAAAAATTGGGCCTTAGGCACTGGTGGCACAACACTCCAACCCCTCACACATACTGTACTTGGAGCACAGCAATGAGCCCTGTTGCAAAGTATTGCTTCAAAAATTGTAATTACACGCCCCTGTTAAACAGGGACTGAAAAATTGGGCCTTAGCCACTGGTGGCGGCACCCATAAACAAAAATGATCTTCCAAGCTATCATCATCAATCGTATCATTGAGGACTCGGAGGAGGAGGATAGCCAGTCAACATAACAGCACAGGCACTCAGCATCAGCATCAGTCTTGAAGGGATGTGACATGTTAAAATCAATTAGTCTGTTATATCAGCATCAGGTGTGTGGTAGCTGGTGGTGATCCAAGACTGGTTCATCTTGATGAAAGTCAGTCGATCAACCGAGTCGGTGGACAGGCGCACCCTGTGATCCGTGACAAATCCTCCAGCAGCACTGAATGTGCGTTCCGAAAGAACGCTGGATGCAGGACAGGCCAGTAGCTCAATTGCATACTGTGCAAGCTCTGGCCAGTGATCCATCCTCAAGACCCAGTAAGCCAGAGGATTTTCGGTGGGGAAGGTGTCCAAGTCTGACCTTGCCCCTAGATATTCCTGCACCATGTTTATCAGACGCTGGCGATGGTTGCTGGAACCGATCATACTTTGGGGCTGCGGACTAAAGAATTGTCTGAACGCATCGGTCAGACGGCCACCTTCCCCACCGCTCCTTCTTTGACTGGCCGAAGCCTCAGCAACTCGTTGTCCAGGACCAGGAGTTTGTAACCTCCCAGTCTCTGGGAACGCGTTGCACAGACCTTTCTGCAAGGCCTCCCAGAGTTGTCTCATCCTCTGCTCCCTCTGCGACGGTAACATAAGGTCCGCAACCTTACCCTTGTACCGTGGATCAAGGAGAGTGGCCAGCCAGTAATGGTCCCTCTCCTTGATCCGAAGAATACGAGGATCCTTCCGCAGACTTTGCAGGATCAGGGAGGCCATGCAGCGTAGGTTTGCTGAGGCATTCGCTCTGGAGTCCTCTGGGTCACTAAGGACGACATGATCCGCAGTCACCTCCTCCCAGCCACGTACAAGTCCACTGGTTTCTTGGGACTGTAAATCATCCCTAAAAGACTGCTGCTGATGATGCTGAGTGCCAGCCTCCACCTCCATGCTGACACAATCCTCCTCCTCCTCCTCCTCCTCCTCCTCCTCCTCCTCTTCCTGTGCGATGGGTGGGACAGAAGGAACACTGTCTGGGTAAAGGGGGCCTTGAGAGGCAAGGAAGTCCTCCTCTTCCTGCCTCTGTTCTGCCTCAAGTGCCCTGTCCATTATTCCACGCAGCGTGTGCTCCAACAGGTGGACAAGAGGTACAGTGTCACTGATGCATGCACTGTCACTGCTCACCATCCTCATGGCCTCCTCAAATGGTGCCAGGACAGTGCATGCATCCCTGATCATGCCCCACTGGCGTGGAGAAAAAAAACCAAGCTCCCCTGACCCTGTCCTGGTGCCGTAGTCGCACAGGTACTCATTGATGGCCCTCTGCTGCGTGTGCAGCCGCTGCAGCATGGCCAACGTTGAGTTCCACCTGGTGGGCATGTCACATATAAGGCGGTTCTTGGGCAGGTTCAACTCCTTTTGCAGCTCAGCCAGGCGAGCACTGGCATTATAAGATCTGCGGAAATGCACACAGACTTTCCTGGCCTGCCTCAGGACATCCTGTAAGCCCGGGTACCTGCCCAAGAAACGCTGCACCACCAGGTTAAGGACGTGAGCCACACAGGGCACATGGGTCAGTTGTCCCTGTCGAAGGGCGGAGAGGAGGTTGGTGCCATTGTCGCAAACCACCATTCCTGGCTTAAGCTGGCGTGGCGTCAACCACCTCTCGGCCTGGCCCTGCAGAGCAGACAGGACCTCTGCCCCAGTGTGGCTTCTGTCCCCCAAACACACCAGCGCAAGCACGGCATGGCATCTTTTTGCCTGCGTACTTGCGTAGCCCCGTGAACGGCTACGGAGCACCGCTGGTTCATAGGACAAACCACAGGAAGAGGCCATGGAGGAAGAAGAAGAGGAGGGGGTGGAGGAGAGAGGTGTGTCACAACCAGTAGTAGCATTTTGGAGGCGTGGCGGTGGGACAACCTCCAACACTACTGCACCTTGTCCTGCATCCTTCCCAGCTGCCAAAAGAGTGACCCAATGGGCCGTGAAAGAAAGGTAACGTCCCTGTCCATGCCTGCTGGACCATGAGTCAGCGGTAATATGCACCTTACCGCTGACCGCCCTGTCCAGCGAGGCCAAGACATTGCCTTCCACATGCCGGTAGAGAGCCGGAATAGCCTTCCGTGAGAAAAAGTGGCGTTTGGGAACCTGCCACTGAGGAACCGCACATTGCACAAACTCACGGAAGGGGGCCGAGTCTACCAACTGAAAAGGCAGCAGTTGAAGCGCTAGCAATTTAGCCAAGCTAGCATTCAACCGCTGGGCATGTGGATGGCTGGGAGTGAACTTCTTTCGATGGTCCAGCAGCTGGGGCAGAGAAATTTGCCTGCTAGAATCGGACGTCGGTGTACTGCTAGCAGAGTGGCCGCAAGTACTTGGCTGTGACGCACCTAATTCTACACCTTCATTCCTCTCAGTGCATGTTTCAGAGAGGACTGAAGTTATAGTGGGGTTGGAGATCCCAGCTGATGCGGTGCAAGGAGAGGTCCGCTTTGTTCTTTGGTGTGGGTCTTTGAGGTAGGCTTGCCAACGAGCTGCATGGCAGGTCAACATATGTCTGGTCAGGCATGTGGTACCCAAGCGGCTGATGTTTTGGCCACGCGATATACGCTTGAGACATATGTTGCAAACAGCAGCTGTGCGATCTGATGCACTAGCCTCAAAAAAGGCCCACACCAAGGAACTTTTTGAATGACGGGCAGAGGCAGCGCCCTGCACAGGCGGAGCTCTGCGGTGTGATTCCGTCGGTGTACTGCCCTTACGCTGGCCACCAAAGGGCATCCTGCCTCGTTGGAGATGTGCCTCCTCCTCATCCTCCTCCTCCTCCTCTCTCCTATTAGGCACCCATGTGGAGTCAGTGACCTCATCATCCCCTCCCTCCTCATCACTGGAGCCAATCTGGCAGTATGCTGCAGCTGCTGGAACATGACTGCCAGATTGGTGTCCTTCTTGAGCATCCCCTCTGTCTGCTCTCACCCTACTGCCTTCCTGTAGCTGGGTTTCATCATCAGACCCTTCGAAACGCTGGGCATCCTCCTGGAGCATGTACCCAACACTGTGCTCAAACAGTTCGGGGGACTCCTCAGGAGGAGGACATGGTGGGTCTAGGGAAGGAGTGACTGATGATGAGTCTGACATTGATACCAGGGAAGAGGACGCTTTGGCAGCTGCTTTGCCAGTACCCTGAGCCTGGGTGAGAGAGGATGAGGAGGAGGAGGAGGGCTTGGTCATCCACTCTACCAAGTCTTCGGCATGATGTGGCTCAACATGTCCAGCTGCGGAAAAGAAGGACAAGCGTGTCCCATGGCCATGTGCTGATGACAATGCACCGCGTCCACGACCAGCACTGTTGCCCCCAGACACAGAGCCTGCTTGCCCTCTTTTATTGCCTCCTGACTGTCTGCCTCTCCTTGTTTGCCTTCCAGACATTCTAATAGATGGCCTGCAGGGAGATGGGAAAAAAGCAATAAGGGCTACCTTCAGGTGTCCTTCTCTGTCCCTTTACTTAAGGATTTCTAAATATGGTTCAGGATGATTGCTTTTGCACAGAATAGCACAACGACAATTTCCCTGACTGTCCAAAAAACAAGGATTTCAAAGATGGTTGATGAGGAATGCTTTAGCACACTATAGCACAAGGAGAATTCACTCACTGTCCTTCCCAGTCCCTAGAAACAAGGACTTGCACAGTGAAAGAAACTGACACTCTCCCTACCTAGAGTTTTCTGTCCCTAGAAAAAATGTTTTTTTTAAGCACACTATAGCACAAGGAGAATTCACTCACTGTCCTTCCCAGTCCCTAGAAACAAGGACTTGCACAGTGAAAGAAACTGACACTCTCCCTACCTACAGTTTTCTGTCCCTAGAAAAAATGTTTTTTTTAAGCACACTATAGCACAAGGAGAATTCACTCACTGTCCTTCCCAGTCCCTAGAAACAAGGACTTGCACAGTGAAAGAAACTGACACTCTCCCTACCTACAGTTTTCTGTCCCTAGAAAAAATGTTTTTTTTAAGCACACTATAGCACAAGGAGAATTCACTCACTGTCCTTCCCAGTCCCTAGAAACAAGGACTTGCACAGTGAAAGAAACTGACACTCTCCCTACCTAGAGTTTTCTGTCCCTAGAAAAAATGTTTTTTTTAAGCACACTATAGCACAAGGAGAATTCACTCACTGTCCTTCCCAGTCCCTAGAAACAAGGACTTGCACAGTGAAAGAAACTGACACTCTCCCTACCTACAGTTTTCTGTCCCTAGAAAAAATGTTTTTTTTAAGCACACTATAGCACAAGGAGAATTCACTCACTGTCCTTCCCAGTCCCTAGAAACAAGGACTTGCACAGTGAAAGAAACTGACACTCTCCCTACCTAGAGTTTTCTGTCCCTAGAAAAAATGTTTTTTTTAAGCACACTATAGCACAAGGAGAATTCACTCACTGTCCTTCCCAGTCCCTAGAAACAAGGACTTGCACAGTGAAAGAAACTGACACTCTCCCTACCTACAGTTTTCTGTCCCTAGAAAAAATGTTTTTTTTAAGCACACTATAGCACAAGGAGAATTCACTCACTGTCCTTCCCAGTCCCTAGAAACAAGGACTTGCACAGTGAAAGAAACTGACACTCTCCCTACCTACAGTTTTCTGTCCCTAGAAAAAATGTTTTTTTTAAGCACACTATAGCACAAAGAGAATTCACTCACTGTCCTTCCCAGTCCCTAGAAACAAGGACTTGCACAGTGAAAGAAACTGACACTCTCCCTACCTAGAGTTTTCTGTCCCTAGAAAAAATGTTTTTTTTAAGCACACTATAGCACAAGGAGAATTCACTCACTGTCCTTCCCAGTCCCTAGAAACAAGGACTTGCACAGTGAAAGAAACTGACACTCTCCCTACCTACAGTTTTCTGTCCCTAGAAAAAATGTTTTTTTTAAGCACACTATAGCACAAGGAGAATTCACTCACTGTCCTTCCCAGTCCCTAGAAACAAGGACTTGCACAGTGAAAGAAACTGACACTCTCCCTACCTAGAGTTTTCTGTCCCTAGAAAAAATGTTTTTTTTTAAGCACACTATAGCACAAGGAGAATTCACTCACTGTCCTTCCCAGTCCCTAGAAACAAGGACTTGCACAGTGAAAGAAACTGACACTCTCCCTACCTACAGTTTTCTGTCCCTAGAAAAAATGTTTTTTTTAAGCACACTATAGCACAAGGAGAATTCACTCACTGTCCTTCCCAGTCCCTAGAAACAAGGACTTGCACAGTGAAAGAAACTGACACTCTCCCTACCTACAGTTTTCTGTCCCTAGAAAAAATGTTTTTTTTAAGCACACTATAGCACAAGGAGAATTCACTCACTGTCCTTCCCAGTCCCTAGAAACAAGGACTTGCACAGTGAAAGAAACTGACACTCTCCCTACCTACAGTTTTCTGTCCCTAGAAAAAATGTTTTTTTTAAGCACACTATAGCACAAGGAGAATTCACTCACTGTCCTTCCCAGTCCCTAGAAACAAGGACTTGCACAGTGAAAGAAACTGACACTCTCCCTACCTACAGTTTTCTGTCCCTAGAAAAAATGTTTTTTTTAAGCACACTATAGCACAAGCACAAAACACACTGACACTCTCCCTACCTATCCTTCTCTTTCCCTAAACTAAAGGAATCCAGGTTAAGCAAGAAAGAAATAAAAGTCACTGTCCCTGCCTATGCTGCTCTTTCCCTGCTCCGGAACACACTACACTAGGCCGCCGTGCTGGCGGCCTTTTATAGTGTGGGGCGTGTACTAAACACCCTCAGCAATAATTGGCCACAGGCATCCTGCCTGTGGCCAATCATTGCTCTCCTCGCTGCCGGCGCTGTGATTGGCCAAGCATGCGGGGTCACAGTGCATGCTTGGCCAATCACAGCGCCTGGATGACACTGCGATGGCGTAGTGCATTGTGGGCCGTTCGCGTCACTCGAATTTGGCGCGAACGGCCCAAATCGTTCGATCTTCGTCGAACGATCGAACAGCCGATGTTCGAGTCGAACGTATGTTCGACTCGAACACGAAGCTCATCCCTAGTCCCAACCAGTTTGCTGCAAAAGAACTGTTTATCGTGCTTTGCTATTGGAGTGCCAAATAAACAAGTGTTGGACCTTTCTTCGGTGTGTGAACTCCAGTTACTGGAAGCAAAGGGGAGGCTGGTGAGCTTGCAATTACAGACTCAGTGCATTCACAGAACACAACGGCCCGAGGAAACATCAGGAAGTGGCCTTCACCTCCCTACTACAATGGGGAGGACATGGGCCGTGGCGCATCTCACTCTCACAACCCAGGAACCCCTAGACATGAGTTGGTGTGTAACCGATAAAGATGGAGAGAGGGTGAGGCCGCTACACGTGGGGGCTCGTCCGGGATAGAGTGTGTTCTAAAGATGGACTTGAGAATGTCTACATTTGAACTTTGCTGCCCAGAGGAGTTCCGAGCAGATCGGCCATATTACTGGCCAAAGTGCGTCCCTGCTCGGAGTTGTGGAAATGACCCTAACACGGGAAAGGCCCATGCGGAGGAGCGGAAAAAGGGAGAGGTCCAGCCGTGTGACGTACTGCACGTGGGGACTGTTAACGCACTGCGCTACGAGGCACCCCATGGCGACATCGTTCGTGGGCGGAGTCAAGAGGAAGCCCGCAAAAATGTACAGCTCATGGGAGGAGTCTGGCCAAGTGTGGGGATACACGTGGAGACTCCGGCGCGGGGTCAGTGCATGATGGAGCAGCAGATAGTCGGGATGACCTCAAGTGCCCCGTGGATTATGGTTCCTCACCCCATGAGAATGACTTCCTTTGCTGCCCCCATCACAGACACGGGGATAAGACTTAGGCCCCGAGGGCGGTTGGCTCTGTACACTTGCAGAGACACGGAGGCCCTCGGTGTGATCTGTCCCGGCTGCTCGGGACTGGTGGTCACCCTGAAGCCATTCGGGCAATGTGAGGAGTGCAGAGAATTCCTTTTTGAGGTCGAGTCGTCCACAGCAAGGCCCCGGGCCCTTCGCCTCAACCACCTCACGGGTACTGCTACTCCGGAAGGGGAGATCAAGGCCTTTGTCGAGGTTCCCGTGCGCGCTGACCAGGGCGATGGACTGCCCAACAGAGAAAAATCAGAGGATGCTGCCTCGGTCGCCACAAGTTCTCTGCTCCCACCACCGAAGAGGAAAGTTGGCCTAGTACAGGCATCCTATGGACATGGTCGAGCTTCACCCCGCTGCTTGCCTGGCCTGGATGGCGCCGGTCGAGAAGGAAGTCCCGGACATCCCAGTCCTCTACAAGGGTCAGGTGAGCCAGGGGCTGGGACTGTGGTGGTGGTTGGAGGTGTCGGGGGCCCATTGGAGGTGGAGCCCTCCAGGGAGGTTGATTCTGTGTCCACCGGAAGATATCTGCCTGCGGAGATGTATGACACCTCCGACCTAGAGTCGCTGTCTGATTGCGGAGATGATGGCGAGATAGACGAACTGTTCAGCCGCAAGGGCTGGGATAGAGTGCCACTTCTTGCTTCCCGTGCGGTACGGGATTCACCTATGTACACAGGAGACAGCACGCCTCGGGTGGAAGACCCGCAGCTTACGAGGGAACCTACCCCTCCACCTGTGTCCTCATCTACTGTTACCTCACCTACTTTGGTTGTGGGGACACCCCGCGCTTCTCTGAGAGCGCCGAAAGTCAGTTTCAGGGAGCTGGTAAAGGCACCTCGGCATCCGGAAGCTATTGTGCTGCCTGGAACTGGAGAGAAAGCCACTATGCCACCTTTGGCCCGCTTGCAGAGACTGTTTTGCCACAAAGTAGCTCGGGAATATGGGTGGGAGTACCCGTATCTGCCCCGGGACTTGCTGTTTGAGGTGGAAGTCTGGAGAGCAAGATGGTATGACGAGTTTGTGTGGGACAAGTTGAAGGTGCCCCATGCTCGCAGGTACCTGGAATGTGTGCCGGCAGTGTCTAAGAGGTTTGAGGACTGCAAAGCTGAATGGAAATTGGGGCGCCATATCCATGCTGACAAGATAGTCATTTGCAGAAGAGAAGGAGAAGATGTCGAGTATTCGATAGAGGCATTTGACAAACACCTGAAACCCCTGTACCTGCCGGATCCAAAGTTTTACTTATAGGAGAAAAGAACTCCTGTTTATTTCCTTTGTGCACTTGAACTTTCTGGAAGAGCCATTCCCAGACACCCAGGACTGTGCCCTGTTTTTGTTTTTGTTTGGGCTTTTCTTTTTCTCGTTGGAGACTTGGGGACTGTTGTGTTTTCGTGTTTCCCCTTTTCTTCATGTGCCAAAGGCAAGGACATTTGGGAATAGTGGCAGAGTAGGAAAAAGCTGGAAGAACGAAGATTCGTTGAGTGTCATGACCGCGGCGTTGTCACCAGGTGGCAGTGTTGCGCAACAAATGTTTGAAAATGTTTCACACACACATCACCTTGCTTGTTGGAGTGAGTGGGTCTCTCGGCTGACGGGCCCACTCATCCCAAATGACACGAAATTATGTTAGGATGTTGTTTTTTTCTTTCCCCTGCAGGAGAATCGTCAATCAAGACCATTGAGAGTGGGTGGCTCTTAGACAGTGTGGGAGAGGGGTTGTGACTATGCAGATGTTTAAAGTGTTTTATGACATAAGTTGTTTTATATGTTCCCCATTCCCTGAGCAGGTCTTGGCACTTGGGAAATTTAGAGGAACTGCCTCAGGGGTTTCACTCCATGTCACCACTTTATGGGAGGCATGGGTGTGCACCTGACGCTGGGGACCAGCGTCCAATTACAGGGGGGAGTGTGTAGCGGGGTCCTCAAATTGATGGGATACACCTGGGCAATAGTGTGACCCTGGTGTATAATTGTGTTAGGATTCAGACCCCTTTTTGTTTCGTGGAGGATTGGAGGATGTAATATTCTCCTTTGCCTGTGGGTGGCGGGGTACCCACAGGCTTCAGGTAGAATCATCTTCGCAGTGCTCCCTGTTTTGTCCCTTCCCGGAGATGGTATGGCTGGGGCGGGGAACCCGCCGGGCCGTTGATGGGAGGAGATAAAAGGGGGGAGACGCCCTTACCACAAGGTGGTCGTCGTCGTCGTCTGGCGGAGAAGGAGGTCCTCGGAGGAGGAGGGTTGCGGTCCGCACCCAGGGCCCTTGGGCCTGGGTGCGGGAGATCCAGGAGTCTGGTCCAGGTGCCCATGGCCTGGTCCGGAGTCATGTTGGCGTCCATCCCAGGCACCTTTAGCCTGGGGTGAGGTACTATCGAGGAGGCCTGGGGCCCAGTACCTTCGACTGGGTCCCGCTAGGGTGGACTGTCCGAGGGTCCCTGAGCGGAGGGACTCGTACCTGAGGTGAGGAGGCCGGGGAGGTTACCCACTGGAGACCCGGAGCAGCACCAACCCGGTGACAGTGGGCCTCTGGGAACTCTCTTGGGAGGACACATCCCCCTGATAGGGGCCACAGCGTATCGAAGAGGGCTCCATCGCTGTTCATAGGGGTTGCTGGAAGAGACCCCATCTTTCCTGTTCTGCAACAGCCGGATTGGCTTAGGCGCCGCTGATCATAGTACAGTGGCATAGAACTGAAACGTTAGGAAGTGCCTTGATCTGCTCGCCCCACCGTTGGCAAGGTTATAGGTCCCAACCAGTTTGCTGCAAAAGAACTGTTTATCGTGCTTTGCTATTGGAGTGCCAAATAAACAAGTGTTGGACCTTTCTTCGGTGTGTGAACTCCAGTTACTGGAAGCAAAGGGGAGGCTGGTGAGCTTGCAATTACAGACTCAGTGCATTCACAGAACACACCGGCCCGAGGAAACATCAGGAAGTGGCCTTCACCTCCCTACTACAATGGGGAGGACATGGGCCGTGGCGCATCTCACTCTCACAACCCAGGAACCCCTAGACATGAGTTGGTGTGTAACCGATAAAGATGGAGAGAGGGTGAGGCAGCTACATGAGCACCACTAATCAAAAACGCAATTTAATTCATTTTTAATATTTAACGCAAACTCACCCATCCAGTTTTGTCTCCATGCTTTACTTTGCTGAGAAATCACTTTAAAAAACACCACCTAGCGTTTCTGGCTTTGGCCTCCTTGAGTAAGGGCAGATGATTCCTGTAGCATTTACTTCCTGGAATCCAACAGCCCTTAGCTTGGGCATGCAGTCAGGAGGGTGTGCCTAGCTTGAAAAACACCTCCTCCCCTCCTGAAGACTCCTGGGATGTATGACATCATTTTCCTAGGCATAAAACCAGGAAGTATCTGAAGAAATGTAAAAAAAAAAAAAAGTTTAAAACAAGCAAATATTATATACTTTCCTATCTATTTACTAATGCTAGCAGTATAAGGATTACCAATACGTAAAACAAAAAGATAATTGGCTGCACTCCCACACAATGCAATGTTGGCTTTATAGTGTAAAAAATAATAATAAAAAACAGTTTGAAGGCAGGGGAGAAAAGAAGATTGATGTGTTTCACACAAGATTCGTGCTTTGTCAAAACCACATGGAAATGCAATCGATGTCTCAATATATATGTATATATATGTGATATTCAGAGTTAAACGCAGATGTGTCCAATCTCATAATTGCATATCCTATTTCCAGTCCCATCATGCATATTCAGATCTTACACGTGTAGCACACGGATCTTTTTCCCCCTCTTACCTTCTCAAGCAGGGGGATAAGACACACCATGCCACATGCCCGTGTCCTCTAGGTTATAAAGGTCAGGCGGTGTTACATACTCGGGTCCTGCAGTTACCCGCCTCCTTCTTCTGGTTCTCCCCTCTATGTTTATAGAGGCGAGTCTTTATCTTTCCCCAATGAGGTCACTGTCCACACAACCTATCAACTCCAACGTGAGTTTATTTTATCTTGCTTCCAGGAACCAGAGAGTTGAAGTGAGAAAAAGGTTATCAGATAGAAGTGGATTCAGGCACACTCTTGGCTTCGTCGCCACTCGGTCCCGAGTGGGTACAGCTCACCCGGATAGTCACTCAATAGCACTAGCAGCCGGCATGAAGCTCGAACAATGACTCAGTCCCCTCCAAGGACAAAGTCAAGGAGATCCCTCCTTTAATAACGACACTCCGCAAAGGCAGTCTGTGAAGAAAGGAATCCTTCCCTCCGACAGGACACCAGGCCTCTCCCGAGACAGCAATCTTGTATTACTCGCCTTCTTAATGGGACCGATCCTCCCCCCGGTTTCACTCAATAGCACTAGCAGCCGGCATGAAGCTCGAACAGTGACTTACTCCCCTCCAAGGACAAAGTCAAGGAGATCCCTCCTTTAATAACGACACTCCGCAAAGGCAGTCTGCAAAGTGAGGAATCCTTCCCTCCGACAGGTCACCAGGCCTTTCCCGAGTCAGCAATACTCTGATTACTCGCCCTCTTGTTATGGGATCGATCCTCCCCTGGCTTCCTCTGTGTCAGTGCAGTTACCCTCCCGCGGGTTCCCTGGGACTGCTCTTCGGTTGTAGACCCAGTCAAAGGTACTGGGGCCACCTGGAACTCCGTAGCCTCGGGCTAAAGGTGCCCGAGACTCCTCGATCAAGATAGGGCGCACCCCCCTCCGAGGGGGGAGCTTCCTCCGGGCATGGGCCCCGGGAATTGGTTCTCCGGGCATGGGCCCCGGGAATTGGTTCTCCGGGCATGGACCCCGGGAATTGGTTCTCCGGGCATGGGCCCTGGGAATTGTCTCTCTGTGTAATGGCGTCTGCCCCTTATATACCCTATTCTGGCTTGCACAGCAGGCCAGAACAGCCCACCAACAGCAGCCGAGAGAGGACATCCAATACCTACTCCATCACCTGTGGTTCAACCCCGGGTATAGGTGACAACACCAGCTATACGACCAAAGGGGAACTGCACGCCAGGTGACACAGCAGTAAAGCAGAGTCCAAAATAATCAAAAGACCCGAGCCAACTATTGCTCTGGTCACCCCTAAATTTAGATATAGCGGGGTTAAATTTGGGTCCCCGCTACACAAAACATCACTGAAAACATTCAGGTGATATAAACATGATAAAAAGTAACAAAAAATTGAGAAAACAGAGTAAAATGAAAAACATATAACAAATATTATCTTGTAAACACTAAACAATACATGAACGAAGCTAAAAACATTAATAAGCATAGCAGCATTCTACTGTGGAAATTTCGATCATTCAGACATCATATAAATATGTATGTCCAGAGATATGTGTCCCTATTACGACATCCATACCAAAAAAAATAATAATCCAAATCTCCCATGAGTGTATATCCCTACGAACGTATGCATACATATATACCCACATCCATATGTTAGTGCCAAAAACTGTGTATAATAGACCACAAGTAAATATATACTAATAAAAAGTGATCCACACAACACAAATAGGCACAAAATACACACATGGGAAAAAAAATCAGACGGCAATCTAACCATATTATGTCCCATCATAACGGGGGGAGAAAGATGCATGTATACCCATGTGCAAGTAGCGGCACCACACACTGCCCCCAATACACTCCCAATGTGACATGATACATAGAGCCAACGCTGTATCCTGGTCTAGGCCAACAAGGCCCAGGCCTAGGGCAGCACTTTGCAGGGGGGCAGCACGGAAAGAGTCCCTGCCGGCTTCTAATGCTAGTGTTAGTGTAACGCAAGCTGCTTCTAATTTTGACTGTCCTATCATCCTGGACCACAAACCTTCCTCACTGTGCTATATGTTTTCTGCTGCACCATTGGCATGGTTATATCTTCTTAGTCCTCTCCATAAAATCATCAGAAATTTGTGCTTAAAGTAGAACTATAGGCAACACTTTTTTTTTCAATTTGGATAGAGTAAGGGGGGGTTAGAGCCCCTGTCAGTTTATTTTTTACCATCCCTGTCCCATTGCAGAGATTTCCCTTCACTTCCTGCCCCATAGCCAAACAGGAAGTGAGAGGAAATCCATGCAAATTAAGGGAATCCAATGCCCCACCCCCAGGCCCTAAGAACTATTGTCCCCATACCAAAATTTCAGGGCGTGTCTTAAACAGAAAGGGGTGTGGCCTTGACAGGACGGGGTGGGTCATATTTAAATTTGGGGGTGCACAAGTTTAGTCAGGCCTAGGGCAGTACAAAACCTAAATACACTACGGCATAGAGCATATGAAACATAATAAGCAGTGCACAGTCAACATGTATGTAGCGCCCACCCCAATTCTGGGGCGCTGTGTACAGAAATTTAGGGGTGGTCTGAGCTGGTAGTTTAGCTCAGACCTGTTGATTATATACAAATTTGCGTCTGCCTGGGTGTGATGCTGCCTGGCAGAACAGTTCCCTGTGACCTGTGGGTGGCACTGTCACCTCAGTCCCAGGTTGAACCACAGGTAGCGTTACAGCACCATTGGGTGTCCTCTCTCGGCAGCTGTGCAGTGTACACGAGGGGCAGACGCTATTATTCAGGGAGCAGTTCGTGCCTCCCAGCCCTCCAGGCCAGGGGTGTGTGTGTGTGTGTGTACCAGCCCCAGGCACCTTTAGCCTGAGGCTGCATCGCTGTAAGTAGGCCCAGCACCTTTGGCTGAGGCCTACACCCGAAGAGGAATCCCAGGGTACCCAAGCGAGGGGTGACCCGCTCTGAAGGAGAGGAAGCCAGGGGAGGATCGGTCCCAAGGAGATTAGTAGAAGGTTCGCTGTCTCGGGAGAGGCCTGGCTACCTGAGGGAAGGATTTCTATCCGCCAAAAGCCTAGTGATGTGCCCTAATGGCACCTAAGGACCTAAATGTTACTAGGCTGGGAAGTTCAGGACTTATCAGGAGACTTATCTCCTGATCGTATCCCTAGGAAACTACAAGTAAACGTTTCGTGCTCCACACCGGCTGCTAGGACCGCTCTTAAAGGGACAATCTGGGGTGAGAAAAAAACCCACTCAGGCCTGAGTGGCGACGATTAATAATTGAGTGCTGCGTGCCTGAACCTGCCTCCTAGTTCATTTCTCTCTATCTCCAACTTTTCTATCTTAAAGTGGAAGTAAACCCTCCTATCATTTTCAGGCAAGGAAGCCGCCATCTTGGCCTCTGTTTAATCTTCAACTGCCATGATGCTGCACATGTGATCAGTTATGACACCAGCCATTGGATGGTTTGACAGTTTGGTTGAGTGCACAACAAATGTGGCAGTTGGCATTCCCGGCATGCCGGGAATGTAACTGATTTTTGAAACTGTTAAATCGATGGGTTTACTTCCGCTTTAAGCAACCAAAATAAACATTTTATTGGGTTTCAATACTGTTTGGACAATGGCCTTCTTGAAGTAAAGAGAGAGAATAGACTTCTTCCTACACTCTAGGGTGAAGAATCCAACGGAAGGAGGTAACTCGCTGCAGGACCCAAATCAGATAACACCGCTCACCCTCTGCAACAAGGAGGATACTGGGCATGTGGCATGGTGGGTCCCACCTGCTAGCAGAGGTAAGCAAGGAAGGGATCTGTGTGCTACACGTACATTAATATAAATGCACATACTGGAAAAATCAAAAACAAAAAATACTTAAAATGGATTTAACCCAATTCATGAAATTTGAGCTGGGCACATATATCTGCAGTATTTTGTTATCTCTCTTCAAAGAGCTATGTCCCATAGCTCTCTCCTGAACCGTTCCTCTGTTATCAGCCTGATAACTCCCGACAAATTCTCTGACACATCAGATAAAAGCAGCCTGACATTTCTGTCAGGGGAGGTTGCTTAAATAGATTAGCAGGGATCAGGCCCTGTTACAAAACACCTCTGAGAGTCTCTGCCTATAATGACAGGGGGTGTATGCCTTTCCTCCAATCAGCAATTTTAGCTATCTTGGCTGTATGCCCAGACAACATCATACTCTGCGTTAAACAGGAAGAGAAAATTTCCTAACACGATCTGAACATTCTAAACAGTATATAAATGTGAAGACAGCAGATATACATGTAAAATCTATGCAGGGAGATTTGTTTAACTACTTGGAGCCCGGGCCATTGGCAAATGACGGCCACAAGGTGGCTCTTCAGGTCCGGGAGGGCGTCTATTGATGGCCTTGGCTCCTCCGGCCACTGGGGGGCACGCGAGCACCGCTGGCGGCGCGCCCCCTCCGCGTCACTGAGGTGCCAGTGCGCGTGCCTGGCGGCCGCGATGTCCGCCAAGTTCCCGCGATCGGCCGTTACACAGCCAAGGACGTGGATCTCTGTGTGTAAACACAGAGATCCACGTCCTGTCATGGAGAGGAGACCGATGCTGTGTCCCTTGTACATAGGGACACAGATCGGTCACCTCCCTCAGTCAGTCCCCTCCCCCCACAGTAAGAATCACTCCTAGGGAACACATTTAACTCCTTCCTCGCCTCCTAGTGTTAACCCCTTCCCTGCCAGTCACATTTATACAGTAATCAGTGCATTTTTATAGAACTGTTCGCTGTATAAATGTGAATGGTCCCAAAAATGTGTCAAGTGTCCGATGTGTCCGTCGTAATATCGCAGTCCTGACAAAAATCGCAGATCGCCGCCATTACTAGTAAAAAAAAAAAATAATAAAAAAAAAAAAAAAATTCTATCCCCAATTTGTAGGCGCTATAACTTTTGCGCAAACCAATCAATATACGTGTAGCGGGGGTTTAAATTTAGGGGGATACACCTGGGTGGTAGTATGACCCTGGTGTGTATAAATCATGAAAGGATTTAGACCATTGTTAATTCGTGGAGGACTTGGTGGTCTGTTGTTCTCCTTGACCTGTGGGTGGCGGGGTTCCCACAGGTCTAAGGTAGATTCACAGCCGCAGTGCTGGCCTTTTTGTCCCCTGTCAGCGATGGTACGGCGAGGGTGGGGAACCCGCTGTGGCGTCGCGGGAGGAGATAAAGGGGAGAGACGCCCTCATCACGAGGTCTTTTTCCTGCATCGCGCGCCCAGGCACCTTCGGCCTGGGTGCGGGTGGTTCGGAGTTCCGGCCCAGGCGCCCTAGGCCTGGTCGGAGCGGAGTTGGCGTCCATCCCAGGCACCTTCAGCCTGGGGTGAGGTACTAAACCGGAGGCCTGGGGCTCAGTGACTTCGACTGGGTCCCGCAAGGGCGGAGGAGTCCGAGGGTCCCTGAGGTGGATGGGGCCCATGTCTGAGGTGAGGAGGCTGGGGAGGTCACCCGTCCGAAGAGTCCGGAGCAGCATCAACCCGGTGACGGATGGGCCTCCAGTAACTCCCTTGGAGGGACATCTTCCCCCTGACCACAACGCAGCGAAGGTACTCCTATCTGCATTCTATTGAGTCGCTGGTAGAGACTCACAAGTTCCAAGTTCTCTCTAGCCAAGGCTATAGTAACCGCTGGTGAAACCACAGTGGTTTAGCGTACAATCAGGATAGTGCCTCGACCTGCTCACCCCATCGTATTGAACTGTTATTGGGTCTCAACTAGTTGGCTGGCAAAGAACTGTTTTATTGTGAGTGTGACAATAAAACAAGTGTTGGACCTTTATCGGTGTGTGGTACTCTGGTTAATGGGAGCAAAGGGAAGTGTCAGCACAGCAAGACTTGGTCATTAACTGAAACGCACAGGCCCGAGGAAAATAACTGGTACTGCCCTTCACCTCACCCACTGCCATGGGGAGGACATGGGCCGTAGTGCATCTTACTCTCACATACAACATACCCCTAGACAAAACGGATGGAGTGAGGGCGCTACATACGCTTATTGCAATTTTTTTTTCTTTTACCAAAAATATGTAGAAGAATACATATCGGCCTAAACTGAGAAAAAAGATCGTTTTAAAAAAAAAAAAAAAATTGGGTTATTTATTATAGCAAAAAGTGAAAAATATTGTGTTTTTTTTTTCAAAATTGTCATTTTTTTTTAGTTTATAGCGCAAAAAATAAAAACCGCAGAGGTGATCAAATACCACCAAAAGAAAGCTCTAATTGTGGGAAAAAAAGGACGTCAATTTTGTTTGGGAGCCACGTCGCACGACCGCGCAATTTTTATTCAAAGCATGACAGTGGCGAAAGCTGAAATTTCGCCTGGGCAGGAAGGGGGTATATGTGCCCAGTAAGCAAGTGGTTCATCTCAGTGTATCATCTGAGGCTGTTCACTTCACTGAGTGTATGGAGGGTTTACATCCACTTTAATCATAGAAATGGGTCAAATCCAACTCAAAGTTCAAACCCTTTGGGATTCTAGTTTGCAAGCTAAATATCCAGAAGACCTCACGTTTACATAAGATCCTAAAACTATCAGCCCCTCTTCTAGGTGTTGTAACTCTTTCTATATCCTGTATTTGTATTAGAGATGTATTCCCATTATGGATCTCATTGAAACGTCTAGCAATGTTAGTGGCATGTTCCTTTTCAGTATCATGAACATGATCATTCAATCGATCCCTTAATCTCCTTGTTGTACGACCTACATATTGAATGCTGCATTCTTTACACATAATCAGGGATGAGCCGAACACCCCCCTGTTCGGGTCGCACCAGAACCTGCGAACAGACAAAATGTTCGTGTGAACTTTAGAACCCTATTAAATACAATGGACTCGAACGTTCAAAATCTAAAGTGTTAATTATAAAGGCTTATATGCAAGTTATTGTCCTAAAAAGTGTTTGGGGACCCGGGTCCTGCCCCAGGGGACATGTATCAATGCAAAAAAAAGTTTTAAAAACGCAGTTTTTTCGGGAGCAGTGATTTTAATAATGCTTAAAATGAAAAAATAAAAGTGAAATATTCCTTTAAATTTCGTACCTGGGGGGTGTGTATGATATGCATGTAAAGTGGCGCATGTTTCCCGTGCTTAGAACTGTCCCTGCAAAAAATGTCATTTTTGAAAGAAAAAAATGCATTTAAAACTGACTCGCGGCTATTAATGAATTGTCGGCTCCCGGCAATACATACAAAAGTCATTGATAAAAAAAAAAAAAAAGCGTGGGGGTTCCCCAGAATTCAATTACCAGGCCCTTCAGGTCTGGAATGGATATTAAGGGGAACCCCGCCGCAAATGTAAAAAAAAATTGACGTGGGGTTCCCCCAAATATCCATTCCAGGCCCTTCAGATCTGGCATGGATTTTAAGGGGAACTCCACCCCAAATTTAAAAAAAAATGGCGTGGAGTCCCCCTAAAAATCCATACCAGACCCCTTATCCGAGCACGCAACCTGGCCGGCCGCAGGGGAAAAGGGGGGGACGAGAGAGCGGCCCCCCCTCCCTCCTGAACCGTACCAGGCCACATGCCCTCAACATGGGGAGGATGTCCCCATGTTGATGGGGACAAGGTCCTCATCTACACAACCTTTGACCGGTGGTTGTGGGGGTCTGCGGGCGGGGGGCTTATCGGAATCTGGAAGACCCCTTTAACAAAGGGACCCCCAGATCCCGCCCCCCCCCATGTGAATTGGTAAGGGGTACATTGTACCCCTACCATTTCACAAAGAAAGCGTAAAAACACACAAACACCTTGAAAAAGTCCTTTATTTATAAAAAAAATAAAAACATTCCAGCGGTGAAATCCAGTGTCCCGCGGCGATCCCGATGTCCAGCGCTGTCCTTCATTGGTTGTGCCTGAGCGGACCTGATGGGGAACTCCCTCTCAGTGTTTTAAATGTATAGACCCGCCCCTTCTAAAGTTCCCCATCAGGTCCGCTCAGCGGACGAGATGCGGAACATGAGAAGGGGCGGGTCTATACATGTATTACCAAAGTGAGAGCAGTTCCCCATCAGGTCCGCCCCCTCGGTATGTCGGACCCGCCTACGTCATTGGCTTGAGCGGGGAACTTCCTTCACTATGTAAATTTAAATTACATAGTGAAGGAAGTTCCCCGCTCAAGCCAATGACGTAGGCGGGTCCGACATACCGAGGGGGCGGACCTGATGGGGAACTGCTCTCACTTTGGTAATACATGTATAGACCCGCCCCTTCTCATGTTCCGCATCTGGTCCACTGAGCGGACCTGATGGGGAACTTTAGAAGGGGCGGGTCTATACATTTAAAATACTGAGCGGGAGTTCCCCATCAGGTCCGCTCAGGCACAACCAATGAAGGACAGCGCTGGACATCGGGATCGCCGCGGGACACTGGATTTCACCGCTGGAAAGTTTTTTTGTTTTTTTTTTTAAATAAAGGACTTTTTCAAGGTGTTTGTGTGTTTTTTTTAAACATTTTTTTACGCTTTCTTTGTGAAATGGTAGTTGTACAATGTACCCCTTACCAATTCACATGGGGGGGGGCCGGGATCTGGGGGTCCCCTTTGTTAAAGGGGTCTTCCAGATTCCGATACGCCCCCCGCCCGCAAACCCCCACAACCACCGGGCAAGGGTTGTGGGGATGAGGCCCTTGTCCCCATCAACATGGGAACATCCTCCCCATGTTGAGGGCATGTGGCCTGGTACGGTTCAGGAGGGAGGGGGGGCCACTCTCTCGCCCCCCCTTTTCCCCTGCGGCCGGCCAGGTTGCGTGCTCGGATAAGGGGTCTGGTATGGATTTTTAGGGGGACTCCACGCCATTTTTTTTTTAATTTGGGGTGGAGTTCCCCTTAAAATCCATGCCAGATCTGAAGGGCCTGGAATGGATATTTGGGGAAACCCCACGTCAATTTTTTTTTAAATTTGCGGCGGGGTTCCCCTTAATATCCATTCCAGACCTGAAGGGCCTGGTAATTGAATTCTGGGGAACCCCCACGCTTTTTTTTTTTTTTTTATCAATGACTTTTGTATGTATTGCCGGGAGCCGACAATTCATTAATAGCCGCGAGTCAGTTTTAAATGACTTTTTTTCTTTCAAAAATGACATTTTTTGCAGGGACAGTTCTAAGCACGGGAAACATGCACCACTTCACATGCATATCATACACACACCCCAGGTACGAAATTTAAAGGAATATTTCACTTTTATTTTTTCATTTTAAGCATTATTAAAATCACTGCTCCCGAAAAAACGGCCGTTTTTAAAACTTCTTTTTGCATTGATACATGTCCCCTGGGGCAGGACCCCGGTCCCCAAACACTTTTTAGGACAATAACTTGCATATAAGCCTTTATAATTAGCACTTTAGATTTCTCCCATAGATTTTTCGAATTTGCCGCGAACACCCCAATTTGTTCGCTGTTCGGCGAACGGGCGAACAGGCAATGTTCGAGTCGAACATGAGTTCGACTCGAACTCGAAGCTCATCCCTACACATAATTAAATAGATTACGTGTCTAGTATTACAGTTTATATATGTCCCAATGCTGGATGATTTGCCACTAATGCTGGAAGAAAAACTATCACCCCTAATAATATGTGGACAACATGGACATATATTGGTTCCACATCTGTAGTTGCCAACAAAGTCAAGCCATGTCCTATTTGGGGTACGAAAACAAAGGTCACTTGGTGATAGAGATTTACTCAAAGTGGGAGCCCATCGAGACACCATTTTGACCCCCCTAGACAGGATATTGGCATATACATCATCTTCATTAGGGATGAGCTTCGTGTTCGAGTCGAACATACGTTCGACTCGAACATCGGCTGTTCGATCGTTCGACGAAGATCGAACGATTTGGGGCGTTCGCGCCAAATTCGAGTGACGCGAACGGCCCACAATGCACTACGCCATCGCAGTGTCATCCAGGCGCTGTGATTGGCCAAGCATGCACTGTGACCCCGCATGCTTGGCCAATCACAGCGCCGGCAGCGAGGAGAGCAATGATTGGCCACAGGCAGGATGCCTGTGGCCAATTATTGCTGAGGGTGTTTAGTACACGCCCCACACTATAAAAGGCCGCCAGCACGGCGGCCTAGTGTAGTGTGTTCCGGAGCAGGGAAAGAGAAACATAGGCAGGGACAGTGACATTTATTTTTTTCTTGCTTAACCTGGATTCCTTTAGTTTAGGGAAAGAGAAGGATAGGTAGGGAGAGTGTCAGTGTGTTTTACTGTGCGAATCCTTGTTTCTAGGGACAGGGAAGGACAGTGAGGGAATTCTCCTTGTGCTATAGTGTGCTTTAAAAAAACATTTTTTCTAGGGACAGAAAACTATAGGTAGGGAGAGTGTCAGTGTGTTTTACTGTGCGAATCCTTGTTTCTAGGGACAGGGAAGGACAGTGAGGGAAATTCTCCTTGTGCTATAGTGTGCTTTAAAAAAACATTTTTTCTAGGGACAGAAAACTATAGGTAGGGAGAGTGTCAGTGTGTTTTACTGTGCGAATCCTTGTTTCTAGGGACAGGGAAGGACAGTGAGGGAATTCTCCTTGTGCTATAGTGTGCTTTAAAAAAACATTTTTTCTAGGGACAGAAAACTATAGGTAGGGAGAGTGTCAGTGTGTTTTACTGTGCGAATCCTTGTTTCTAGGGACAGGGAAGGACAGTGAGGGAATTCTCCTTGTGCTATAGTGTGCTTTAAAAAAACATTTTTTCTAGGGACAGAAAACTATAGGTAGGGAGAGTGTCAGTGTGTTTTACTGTGCGAATCCTTGTTTCTAGGGACAGGGAAGGACAGTGAGGGAATTCTCCTTGTGCTATAGTGTGCTTTAAAAAAACATTTTTTCTAGGGACAGAAAACTATAGGTAGGGAGAGTGTCAGTGTGTTTTACTGTGCGAATCCTTGTTTCTAGGGACAGGGAAGGACAGTGAGGGAATTCTCCTTGTGCTATAGTGTGCTTTAAAAAAACATTTTTTCTAGGGACAGAAAACTATAGGTAGGGAGAGTGTCAGTGTCTTTTACTGTGTGAATCCTTGTTTCTAGGGACAGGGAAGGACAATGAGGGAATTCTCCTTGTGCTATAGTGTGCTTTAAAAAAACATTTTTTCTAGGGACAGAAAACTATAGGTAGGAAGAGTGTCAGTTTCTTTCACTGTGATAATCCTTGTTTCTAGGGACAAAGAAGGAAACTGAGGGAAATTCTCCTTGTGCTATAGTGTGCTTTAAAAAAACATTTTTTCTAGGGACAGAAAACTATAGGTAGGGAGAGTGTCAGTGTCTTTTACTGTGCGAATCCTTGTTTCTAGGGACAGGGAAGGACAGTGAGGGAATTCTCCTTGTGCTATAGTGTGCTTTTAAAAAAAAAAATTTCTAGGGACAGAAAACTATAGGTAGGAAGAGTGTCAGTTTCTTTCACTGTGATAATCCTTGTTTCTAGGGACAAAGAAGGAAAGTGAGTGAAATTCTCCTTGTGCTATAGTGTGCTTTAAAAAAACATTTTTTCTAGGGACAGAAAACTATAGGTAGGGAGAGTGTCAGTGTGTTTTACTGTGCGAATCCTTGTTTCTAGGGACAGGGAAGGACAGTGAGGGAATTCTCCTTGTGCTATAGTGTGCTTTAAAAAAACATTTTTTCTAGGGACAGAAAACTATAGGTAGGGAGAGTGTCAGTGTCTTTTACTGTGCGAATCCTTGTTTCTAGGGACAGGGAAGGACAGTGAGGGAATTCTCCTTGTGCTATAGTGTGCTTTAAAAAAACATTTTTTCTAGGGACAGAAAACTATAGGTAGGAAGAGTGTCAGTTTCTTTCACTGTGATAATCCTTGTTTCTAGGGACAAAGAAGGAAAGTGAGTGAAATTCTCCTTGTGCTATAGTGTGCTTTAAAAAAACATTTTTTCTAGGGACAGAAAACTATAGGTAGGGAGAGTGTCAGTGTGTTTTACTGTGCGAATCCTTGTTTCTAGGGACAGGGAAGGACAGTGAGGGAATTCTCCTTGTGCTATAGTGTGCTTTAAAAAAACATTTTTTCTAGGGACAGAAAACTATAGGTAGGGAGAGTGTCAGTGTCTTTTACTGTGCAAATCCTTGTTTCTAGGGACAGGGAAGGACAGTGAGGGAATTCTCCTTGTGCTATAGTGTGCTTTAAAAAAACATTTTTTCTAGGGACAGAAAACTATAGGTAGGAAGAGTGTCAGTTTCTTTCACTGTGATAATCCTTGTTTCTAGGGACAAAGAAGGAAAGTGAGTGAAATTCTCCTTGTGCTATAGTGTGCTTTAAAAAAACATTTTTTCTAGGGACAGAAAACTATAGGTAGGGAGAGTGTCAGTGTGTTTTACTGTGCGAATCCTTGTTTCTAGGGACAGGGAAGGACAGTGAGGGAATTCTCCTTGTGCTATAGTGTGCTTTAAAAAAACATTTTTTCTAGGGACAGAAAACTATAGGTAGGGAGAGTGTCAGTGTCTTTTACTGTGCAAATCCTTGTTTCTAGGGACAGGGAAGGACAGTGAGGGAATTCTCCTTGTGCTATAGTGTGCTTTAAAAAAACATTTTTTCTAGGGACAGAAAACTATAGGAAGGAAGAGTGTCAGTTTCTTTCACTGTGATAATCCTTGTTTCTAGGGACAAAGAAGGAAAGTGAGTGAAATTCTCCTTGTGCTATAGTGTGCTTTAAAAAAACATTTTTTCTAGGGACAGAAAACTATAGGTAGGGAGAGTGTCAGTGTGTTTTACTGTGCGAATCCTTGTTTCTAGGGACAGGGAAGGACAGTGAGGGAATTCTCCTTGTGCTATAGTGTGCTTTAAAAAAACATTTTTTCTAGGGACAGAAAACTATAGGTAGGGAGAGTGTCAGTGTCTTTTACTGTGTGAATCCTTGTTTCTAGGGACAGGGAAGGACAGTGAGGGAATTCTCCTTGTGCTATAGTGTGCTTTAAAAAAACATTTTTTCTAGGGACAGAAAACTATAGGAAGGAAGAGTGTCAGTTTCTTTCACTGTGATAATCCTTGTTTCTAGGGACAAAGAAGGAAAGTGAGTGAAATTCTCCTTGTGCTATAGTGTGCTTTAAAAAAACATTTTTTCTAGGGACAGAAAACTATAGGTAGGGAGAGTGTCAGTGTCTTTTACTGTGCGAATCCTTGTTTCTAGGGACAGGGAAGGACAGTGAGGGAATTCTCCTTGTGCTATAGTGTGCTTTAAAAAAACATTTTTTCTAGGGACAGAAAACTATAGGAAGGAAGAGTGTCAGTTTCTTTCACTGTGATAATCCTTGTTTCTAGGGACAAAGAAGGAAAGTGAGTGAAATTCTCCTTGTGCTATAGTGTGCTTTAAAAAAACATTTTTTCTAGGGACAGAAAACTATAGGTAGGGAGTAGTGATGAGCCGAACACCCCCGGGTTCGGTTCGCACCAGAACCCGCGAACGGACCGAAAGTTCGAACGAACATTAGAACCCTATTAAATACAATGGATGCGAACGTTCGAATTCTAAAGTGCTAATTATAACAACTATTATGCATGTTATTGTCCTAAAAAGGGTTTGGGAACCCGGGTTCTGCACCAGGGGACATGTATCAATGCAAAAATAAGTTTTAAAAACGGTCGTTTTCCGGGAGCAGTCATTTTAATGATGCATAAAGTGAAAAAAAAAAAGTCAAATATTCCTTTAAATATCGTACCTGGGGGGTGTCTAAAGTATGCCTGTGAAGTGCCACGTGTTTCCCGTGTTTAGAACTGTCCCTGCACAAAATGACACTTCTAAAGGAAAAAAAAGCCATTTAAAACTGCTTGCGGCTTTAATGTAATGTCTGGTCCCGGTAATATGGATGAAAATCTTTAAGAAAAATGGCATAGCTACCCCATGACCCCCCCCCTACCCCAGCCCATTACCAGCCCCTTTGGGTCTTGTATGGATATTAAGGGGAACCCCGCACATAAAATAAAAAAGGCCCTATATACTCTGAACAGCCGTATACAGGCGGTGCATACAAGACAGGGACTGTAGGTTTGTTCTTATGTAGAATCTGTTTGTAATTTTGAACAGGTACATTGTTGAAGTGTAGCTCCAGACCAAAAATCTATTTTTAAACTTTTTGGAAAACATAGGTAAGGGTTATCACCCCTGTAACATTTGTTTTGCTGTCTGTGCCCCTGTTCAGAACATTTCACCTCACTTTCCGTCCTAATGACAACTGTTTTTGAAATGTGGTGTTTTTCTTGAAACAAGGATTGCTGATAAAGCATCAGTACAGAGGAGACACCTTTCTCCCATATTTATTCTTACAGGAGAGAATTTTCCTTCCTAGTGGTAGATTTCCTCTCACTTCCTGTTGTCTTCTTGCGTTTGCAAGTAGGAGTCGTTTGTAAGTTGGATGTTTGAAAGTAGGGACCTGCCGTATATACTCTGCAGAAATAGGCCCCTTAGTTGTTGGTGTTGGCACAACACTGTAAGCACTCACAGTTACTCTTGGTTGGTGCTGGAACGCCCTGCTGTCAACTATTATATCAGGAATTTTAATTACATATAATTGTTGAACAGTGGTAGTAAAAATTGGGCCTTTGATGGTGGTGCTGGTGCCACAACACTGTAAGCCCTGACAGTTACTCTTGGTGGGTGCAGCAATGGGCCCTGCTGTGAATTATTAGATCAAGAATTGTAATTACATGCCCCTGTTGAACAGGGGCTGAAAAATTGGGCCTTAGGCACTGGTGGCACAACACTGCAACCCTTCACAGATACTGTACTTGGAGCACAGCAATGAGCCCTGTTGCAAAGTATTGCTTCAAAAATTGTAATGACACGCCCCTGTTAAACAGGGGCTGAAAAATTGGGCCTTAGGCACTGGTGGCACAACACTGCAACTCCTCACAGATACTGTACTTGGAGCACAGCAATGAGCCCTGTTGCAAAGTATTGCTTCAAAAATTGTAATTACACGCCACTGTTAAACAGGGGCTGAAAAATTGGGCGTTAGGCACTGGTGGCGGCACCCATAAACAAAAATGATCTTCCAAGCTATCATCATCAATCGTACCATTGAGGACTCGGAGGAGGAGGATAGCCAGTCAACATAACAGCACAGGCACTCAGCATCAGCATCAGTCTTGAAGGGATGTGACATTTTAAAATCAATTAGTCTGTTATATCAGCATCAGGTGTGTGGTAGCTGGTGGTGATCCAAGACTGGTTCATCTTGATGAAAGTCAGTCGATCAACCGAGTCGGTGGACAGGCGCACCCTGTGATCCGTGACAAATCCTCCAGCAGCACTGAATGTGCGTTCCGAAAGAACGCTGGATGCAGGACAGGCCAGTAGCTCAATTGCATACTGTGCAAGCTCTGGCCAGTGATCCATCCTCAAGACCCAGTAAGCCAGAGGATTTTCGGTGGGGAAGGTGTCCAAGTCTGACCTTGCCCCTAGATATTCCTGCACCATGTTTATCAGACGCTGGCGATGGTTGCTGGAACCGATCATACTTTGGGGCTGCGGACTAAAGAATTGTCTGAACGCATCGGTCAGACGGCCACCTTCCCCACCGCTCCTTCTTTGACTGGCCGAAGCCTCAGCAACTCGTTGTCCAGGACCAGGAGTTTGCAACCTCCCAGTCTCTGGGAACGCGTTGCACAGACCTTTCTGCAAGGCCTCCCGGAGTTGTCTCATCCTCTGCTCCCTCTGCGACGGTAACATAAGGTCCGCAACCTTACCCTTGTACCGTGGATCAAGGAGAGTGGCCAGCCAGTAATGGTCCCTCTCCTTGATCCGAAGAATACGAGGATCCTTCCGCAGACTTTGCAGGATCAGGGAGGCCATGCAGCGTAGGTTTGCTGAGGCATTCGCTCCGGAGTCCTCTGGGTCACTAAGGACGACATGATCCGCAGCCACCTCCTCCCAGCCACGTACAAGTCCACTGGTTTCTTGGGACTGTAAATCATCCCTAAAAGACTGCTGCTGATGATGCTGAGTGCCAGCCTCCACCTCCATGCTGACACAATCCTCCTCCTCCTCCTCCTCCTCCTCCTCCTCCTCCTCTTCCTGTGCGATGGGTGGGACAGAAGGAACACTGTCTGGGTAAAGGGGGCCTTGAGAGGCAAGGAAGTCCTCCTCTTCCTGCCTCTGTTCTGCCTCAAGTGCCCTGTCCATTATTCCACGCAGCGTGTGCTCCAACAGGTGGACAAGAGGTACAGTGTCACTGATGCATGCACTGTCACTGCTCACCATCCTCGTGGCCTCCTCAAATGGTGCCAGGACAGTGCATGCATCCCTGATCATGCCCCACTGGCGTGGAGAAAAAAAACCAAGCTCCCCTGACCCTGTCCTGGTGCCGTAGTCGCACAGGTACTCATTGATGGCCCTCTGCTGCGTGTGCAGCCGCTGCAGCATGGCCAACGTTGAGTTCCACCTGGTGGGCATGTCACATATAAGGCGGTTCTTGGGCAGGTTCAACTCCTTTTGCAGCTCAGCCAGGCGAGCACTGGCATTATAAGATCTGCGGAAATGCACACAGACTTTCCTGGCCTGCCTCAGGACATCCTGTAAGCCCGGGTACCTGCCCAAGAAGCGCTGCACCACCAGGTTAAGGACGTGAGCCACACAGGGCACATGGGTCAGTTGTCCCTGTCGGAGGGCGGAGAGGAGGTTGGTGCCATTGTCGCAAACCACCATTCCTGGCTTAAGCTGGCGTGGCGTCAACCACCTCTCGGCCTGGCCCTGCAGAGCAGACAGGACCTCTGCCCCAGTGTGGCTTCTGTCCCCCAAACACACCAGCGCAAGCACGGCATGGCATCTTTTTGCCTGCGTACTTGCGTAGCCCCGTGAACGGCTACGGAGCACCGCTGGTTCATAGGACAAACCACAGGAAGAGGCCATGGAGGAAGAAGAAGAGGAGGGGGTGGAGGAGAGAGGTGTGTCACAACCAGTAGTAGCATTTTGGAGGCGTGGCGGTGGGACAACCTCCAACACTACTGCACCTTGTCCTGAATCCTTCCCAGCTGCCAAAAGAGTGACCCAATGGGCCGTGAAAGAAAGGTAACGTCCCTGTCCATGCCTGCTGGACCATGAGTCAGCGGTAATATGCACCTTACCGCTGACCGCCCTGTCCAGCGAGGCCAAGACATTGCCTTCCACATGCCGGTAGAGAGCCGGAATAGCCTTCCGTGAGAAAAAGTGGCGTTTGGGAACCTGCCACTGAGGAACCGCACATTGCACAAACTCACGGAAGGGGGCCGAGTCTACCAACTGAAAAGGCAGCAGTTGAAGCGCTAGCAATTTAGCCAAGCTAGCATTCAACCGCTGGGCATGTGGATGGCTGGGAGTGAACTTCTTTCGACGGTCCAGCAGCTGGGGCAGGGAAATTTGCCTGCTAGAATCGGACGTCGGTGTACTGCTAGCAGAGTGGGCGCAAGTACTTGGCTGTGACACACCTAATTCTACACCTTCATTCCTCTCAGTGCATGTTTCAGAGAGGACTGAAGTTATAGTGGGGTTGGAGATCCCAGCTGATGCGGTGCAAGGAGAGGTCCGCTTTGTTCTTTGGTGTGGGTCTTTGAGGTAGGCTTGCCAACGAGCTGCATGGCAGGTCAACATATGTCTGGTCAGGCATGTGGTACCCAAGCGGCTGATGTTTTGGCCACGCGATATACGCTTGAGACATATGTTGCAAACAGCAGCTGTGCGATCTGATGCACTAGCCTCAAAAAAGGCCCACACCAAAGAACTTTTTGAATGACGGGCAGAGGCAGCGCCCTGCACAGGCGGAGCTCTGCGGTGTGATTCCGTCGGTGTACTGCCCTTACGCTGGCCACCAAAGGGCATCCTGCCTCGTTGGAGATGTGCCTCCTCCTCCTCCTCCTCCTCTCTCCTATTAGGCACCCACGTGGAGTCATTGACCTCATCATCCCCTCCCTCCTCATCACTGGAGCCAATCTGGCAGTATGCTGCAGCTGCTGGAACATGACTGCCAGATTGGTGTCCTTCTTGAGCATCCCCTCTGTCTGCTCTCACGCTACTGCCTTCCTCTAGCTGGGTTTCATCATCAGACCCTTCGAAACGCTGGGCATCCTCCTGGAGCATGTACCCAACACTGTGCTGAAACAGTTCGGGGGACTCCTCAGGAGGAGGACATGGTGGGTCTAGGGAAGGAGTGACTGATGATTTGTCTGACATTGATACCAGGGAAGACGACGCTTTGGCAGCTGCTTTTCCAGTACCCTGAGCCTGGGTGAGAGAGGATGAGGAGGAGGAGGAGGGCTTGGTCATCCACTCTACCAAGTCTTCGGCATGATGTGGCTCAACATGTCCAGCTGCCGAAAAGAAGGACAAGCGTGTCCCATGGCCATGTGCTGATGACAATGCACCGCGTCCACGACCAGCACTGTTGCCCCCAGACACAGAGCCTGCTTGCCCTCTTTTATTGCCTCCTGACTGTCTGCCTCTCCTTGTTTGCCTTCCAGACATTCTAATAGATGGCCTGCAGGGAGATGGGAAAAAAGCAATAAGGGCTACCTTCAGGTGTCCTTCTCTGTCCCTTGAAACAAGGACTTTCACAGTGAAAGAAACTGACACTGTCCCTACCTAGAGTTTTCTGTCCCTAGAATAAATGTTTTTTTTAATCACAATATAGCACAAGGACAATTCACTCAATGTCTCTCCAGGTCCCTGGAAACAAGGACTTGCAGAGTGAAAGAAACTGACACTGTCCCTACCTAGAGTTTTCTGTCCCTAGAATAAATGTTTTTTTTAATCACAATATAGCACAAGGACAATTAACTCACTGTCCTTACAGGTCCCTGGAAACAAGGACTTGCAGAGTGAAAAAAAAAAAACACTCTCCCTACCTAGAGTTTTCTGTCCCTAGAAAAAATGTTTTTTTTAAGCACAATATAGCACAAGGACAATTAACTCACTGTCCTTACAGGTCCCTGGAAACAAGGACTTGCAGAGTGAAAGAAAAAAAACACTCTCCCTACCTACAGTTTTCTGTCCCTAGAAAAAATGTTTTTTTTAATCACAATATAGCACAAGGAAAATTAACTCACTGTCCTTACAGGTCCCTGGAAACAAGGACTTGCAGAGTGAAAGAAAAAAAACACTCTCCCTACCTACAGTTTTCTGTCCCTAGAAAAAATGTTTTTTTTAATCACAACAAGGAAAATTAACTCACTGTCCTTACAGGTCCCTGGAAACAAGGACTTGCAGAGTGAAAGAAACTGACACTGTCCCTACCTAGAGTTTTCTGTCCCTAGAATAAATGTTTTTTTTAAGCACAATATAGCACAAGGAAAATTAACTCACTGTCCTTACAGGTCCCTGGAAACAAGGACTTGCAGAGTGAAAGAAACTGACACTGTCCCTACCTAGAGTTTTCTGTCCCTAGAATAAATGTTTTTTTTAAGCACAATATAGCACAAGGACAATTAACTCACTGTCCTTACAGGTCCCTGGAAACAAGGACTTGCAGAGTGAAAGAAAAAAAACACTCTCCCTACCTACAGTTTTCTGTCCCTAGAAAAAATGTTTTTTTTAATCACAATATAGCACAAGGAAAATTAACTCACTGTCCTTACAGGTCCCTGGAAACAAGGACTTGCAGAGTGAAAGAAAAAAAACACTCTCCCTACCTACAGTTTTCTGTCCCTAGAAAAAATGTTTTTTTTAATCACAATATAGCACAAGGAAAATTAACTCACTGTCCTTACAGGTCCCTGGAAACAAGGACTTGCAGAGTGAAAGAAACTGACACTGTCCCTACCTAGAGTTTTCTGTCCCTAGAATAAATGTTTTTTTTAAGCACAATATAGCACAAGGACAATTAACTCACTGTCCTTACAGGTCCCTGGAAACAAGGACTTGCAGAGTGAAAGAAAAAAAACACTCTCCCTACCTACAGTTTTCTGTCCCTAGAATTAATGTTTTTTTTAATCACAATATAGCACAAGGACAATTAACTCACTGTCCTTACAGGTCCCTGGAAACAAGGACTTGCAGAGTGAAAAAAAAAAAACACTCTCCCTACCTAGAGTTTTCTGTCCCTAGAAAAAATGTTTTTTTTAAGCACAATATAGCACAAGGACAATTAACTCACTGTCCTTACAGGTCCCTGGAAACAAGGACTTGCAGAGTGAAAGAAACTGACACTGTCCCTACCTAGAGTTTTCTGTCCCTAGAATAAATGTTTTTTTTAAGCACAATATAGCACAAGGAAAATTAACTCACTGTCCTTACAGGTCCCTGGAAACAAGGACTTGCAGAGTGAAAGAAACTGACACTGTCCCTACCTAGAGTTTTCTGTCCCTAGAATAAATGTTTTTTTTAAGCACAATATAGCACAAGGACAATTAACTCACTGTCCTTACAGGTCCCTGGAAACAAGGACTTGCAGAGTGAAAGAAAAAAAACACTCTCCCTACCTACAGTTTTCTGTCCCTAGAAAAAATGTTTTTTTTAAGCACAATATAGCACAAGGACAATTAACTCACTGTCCTTACAGGTCCCTGGAAACAAGGACTTGCAGAGTGAAAGAAAAAAAACACTCTCCCTACCTACAGTTTTCTGTCCCTAGAAAAAATGATTTTTTTAATCACAATATAGCACAAGGAAAATTAACTCACTGTCCTTACAGGTCCCTGGAAACAAGGACTTGCAGAGTGAAAGAAAAAAAACACTCTCCCTACCTACAGTTTTCTGTCCCTAGAAAAAATGTTTTTTTTAATCACAATATAGCACAAGGAAAATTAACTCACTGTCCTTACAGGTCCCTGGAAACAAGGACTTGCAGAGTGAAAGAAACTGACACTGTCCCTACCTAGAGTTTTCTGTCCCTAGAATAAATGTTTTTTTTAAGCACAATATAGCACAAGGACAATTAACTCACTGTCCTTACAGGTCCCTGGAAACAAGGACTTGCAGAGTGAAAGAAACTGACACTGTCCCTACCTAGAGTTTTCTGTCCCTAGAATAAATGTTTTTTTTAAGCACAATATAGCACAAGGAAAATTAACTCACTGTCCTTACAGGTCCCTGGAAACAAGGACTTGCAGAGTGAAAGAAACTGACACTGTCCCTACCTAGAGTTTTCTGTCCCTAGAATAAATGTTTTTTTTAAGCACAATATAGCACAAGGACAATTAACTCACTGTCCTTACAGGTCCCTGGAAACAAGGACTTGCAGAGTGAAAGAAAAAAAACACTCTCCCTACCTACAGTTTTCTGTCCCTAGAAAAAATGTTTTTTTTAATCACAATATAGCACAAGGAAAATTAACTCACTGTCCTTACAGGTCCCTGGAAACAAGGACTTGCAGAGTGAAAGAAAAAAAACACTCTCCCTACCTACAGTTTTCTGTCCCTAGAAAAAATGTTTTTTTTAATCACAATATAGCACAAGGAAAATTAACTCACTGTCCTTACAGGTCCCTGGAAACAAGGACTTGCAGAGTGAAAGAAACTGACACTGTCCCTACCTAGAGTTTTCTGTCCCTAGAATAAATGTTTTTTTTAAGCACAATATAGCACAAGGACAATTAACTCACTGTCCTTACAGGTCCCTGGAAACAAGGACTTGCAGAGTGAAAGAAACTGACACTGTCCCTACCTAGAGTTTTCTGTCCCTAGAATAAATGTTTTTTTTAAGCACAATATAGCACAAGGAAAATTAACTCACTGTCCTTACAGGTCCCTGGAAACAAGGACTTGCAGAGTGAAAGAAACTGACACTGTCCCTACCTAGAGTTTTCTGTCCCTAGAATAAATGTTTTTTTTAAGCACAATATAGCACAAGGACAATTAACTCACTGTCCTTACAGGTCCCTGGAAACAAGGACTTGCAGAGTGAAAGAAAAAAAACACTCTCCCTACCTACAGTTTTCTGTCCCTAGAAAAAATGTTTTTTTTAAGCACAATATAGCACAAGGACAATTAACTCACTGTCCTTACAGGTCCCTGGAAACAAGGACTTGCAGAGTGAAAGAAAAAAAACACTCTCCCTACCTACAGTTTTCTGTCCCTAGAAAAAATGTTTTTTTTAATCACAATATAGCACAAGGAAAATTAACTCACTGTCCTTACAGGTCCCTGGAAACAAGGACTTGCAGAGTGAAAGAAAAAAAACACTCTCCCTACCTACAGTTTTCTGTCCCTAGAAAAAATGTTTTTTTTAATCACAATATAGCACAAGGAAAATTAACTCACTGTCCTTACAGGTCCCTGGAAACAAGGACTTGCAGAGTGAAAGAAACTGACACTGTCCCTACCTAGAGTTTTCTGTCCCTAGAATAAATGTTTTTTTTAAGCACAATATAGCACAAGGAAAATTAACTCACTGTCCTTACAGGTCCCTGGAAACAAGGACTTGCAGAGTGAAAGAAACTGACACTGTCCCTACCTAGAGTTTTCTGTCCCTAGAATAAATGTTTTTTTTAAGCACAATATAGCACAAGGACAATTAACTCACTGTCCTTACAGGTCCCTGGAAACAAGGACTTGCAGAGTGAAAGAAAAAAAACACTCTCCCTACCTACAGTTTTCTGTCCCTAGAAAAAATGTTTTTTTTAAGCACAATATAGCACAAGGAAAATTAACTCACTGTCCTTACAGGTCCCTGGAAACAAGGACTTGCAGAGTGAAAGAAAAAAAAACACTCTCCCTACCTACAGTTTTCTGTCCCTAGAAAAAATGTTTTTTTTAATCACAATATAGCACAAGGAAAATTAACTCACTGTCCTTACAGGTCCCTGGAAACAAGGACTTGCAGAGTGAAAGAAACTGACACTGTCCCTACCTAGAGTTTTCTGTCCCTAGAATAAATGTTTTTTTTAATCACAATATAGCACAAGGAAAATTAACTCACTGTCCTTACAGGTCCCTGGAAACAAGGACTTGCAGAGTGAAAGAAACTGACACTGTCCCTACCTAGAGTTTTCTGTCCCTAGAATAAATGTTTTTTTTAAGCACAATATAGCACAAGGACAATTAACTCACTGTCCTTACAGGTCCCTGGAAACAAGGACTTGCAGAGTGAAAGAAAAAAAACACTCTCCCTACCTACAGTTTTCTGTCCCTAGAATAAATGTTTTTTTTAATCACAATATAGCACAAGGACAATTAACTCACTGTCCTTACAGGTCCCTGGAAACAAGGACTTGCAGAGTGAAAGAAACTGACACTGTCCCTACCTAGAGTTTTCTGTCCCTAGAATAAATGTTTTTTTTAAGCACAATATAGCACAAGGACAATTAACTCACTGTCCTTACAGGTCCCTGGAAACAAGGACTTGCAGAGTGAAAGAAACTGACACTGTCCCTACCTAGAGTTTTCTGTCCCTAGAATAAATGTTTTTTTTAAGCACACTATAGCAGAAGCACAAAACACACTGACACTCTCCCTACCTATCCTTCTCTTTCCCTAAACTAAAGGAATCCAGGTTAAGCAAGAAAGAAATAACAGTCACTGTCCCTGCCTATGCTACTCTATCCCTGCTCCGGAACACACTACACTAGGCCGCCGTGCTGGCGGCCTTTTATAGTGTGGGGCGTGTACTAAACACCCTCAGCAATAATTGGCCACAGGCATCCTGCCTGTGGCCAATCATTGCTCTCCTCGCTGCCGGCGCTGTGATTGGCCAAGCATGCGGGGTCACAGTGCATGCTTGGCCAATCACAGCGCCTGGATGACACTGCGATGGCGTAGTGCATTGTGGGCCGTTCGCGTCACTCGAATTTGGCGCGAACGGCCCAAATCGTTCGATCTTCGTCGAACGATCGAACAGCCAATGTTCGAGTCGAACGTATGTTCGACTCGAACACGAAGCTCATCCCTAGTAGGGAGAGTGTCAGTGTGTTTTACTGTGCGAATCCTTGTTTCTAGGGACAGGGAAGGACAGTGAGGGAATTCTCCTTGTGCTATAGTGTGCTTTAAAAAAACATTTTTTCTAGGGACAGAAAACTATAGGTAGGGAGAGTGTCAGTGTCTTTTACTGTGTGAATCCTTGTTTCTAGGGACAGGGAAGGACAGTGAGGGAATTCTCCTTGTGCTATAGTGTGCTTTAAAAAAACATTTTTTCTAGGGACAGAAAACTATAGGAAGGAAGAGTGTCAGTTTCTTTCACTGTGATAATCCTTGTTTCTAGGGACAAAGAAGGAAAGTGAGTGAAATTCTCCTTGTGCTATAGTGTGCTTTAAAAAAACATTTTTTCTAGGGACAGAAAACTATAGGTAGGGAGAGTGTCAGTGTCTTTTACTGTGCGAATCCTTGTTTCTAGGGACAGGGAAGGACAGTGAGGGAATTCTCCTTGTGCTATAGTGTGCTTTAAAAAAAAAAATTTCTAGGGACAGAAAACTATAGGTAGGAAGAGTGTCAGTTTCTTTCACTGTGATAATCCTTGTTTCTAGGGACAAAGAAGGAAAGTGAGTGAAATTCTCCTTGTGCTATAGTGTGCTTTAAAAAAACATTTTTTCTAGGGACAGAAAACTATAGGTAGGGAGAGTGTCAGTGTGTTTTACTGTGCGAATCCTTGTTTCTAGGGACAGGGAAGGACAGTGAGGGAATTCTCCTTGTGCTATAGTGTGCTTTAAAAAAACATTTTTTCTAGGGACAGAAAACTATAGGTAGGGAGAGTGTCAGTGTCTTTTACTGTGCGAATCCTTGTTTCTAGGGACAGGGAAGGACAGTGAGGGAATTCTCCTTGTGCTATAGTGTGCTTTAAAAAAACATTTTTTCTAGGGACAGAAAACTATAGGTAGGAAGAGTGTCAGTTTCTTTCACTGTGATAATCCTTGTTTCTAGGGACAAAGAAGGAAAGTGAGTGAAATTCTCCTTGTGCTATAGTGTGCTTTAAAAAAACATTTTTTCTAGGGACAGAAAACTATAGGTAGGGAGAGTGTCAGTGTGTTTTACTGTGCGAATCCTTGTTTCTAGGGACAGGGAAGGACAGTGAGGGAATTCTCCTTGTGCTATAGTGTGCTTTAAAAAAACATTTTTTCTAGGGACAGAAAACTATAGGTAGGGAGAGTGTCAGTGTCTTTTACTGTGCAAATCCTTGTTTCTAGGGACAGGGAAGGACAGTGAGGGAATTCTCCTTGTGCTATAGTGTGCTTTAAAAAAACATTTTTTCTAGGGACAGAAAACTATAGGTAGGAAGAGTGTCAGTTTCTTTCACTGTGATAATCCTTGTTTCTAGGGACAAAGAAGGAAAGTGAGTGAAATTCTCCTTGTGCTATAGTGTGCTTTAAAAAAACATTTTTTCTAGGGACAGAAAACTATAGGTAGGGAGAGTGTCAGTGTGTTTTACTGTGCGAATCCTTGTTTCTAGGGACAGGGAAGGACAGTGAGGGAATTCTCCTTGTGCTATAGTGTGCTTTAAAAAAACATTTTCTTTCTCGTACATCACGGGACACAGAGCGACATAGTCATTACTAATGGGTTATATAGTTACCGTCAGGTGCTGGCACTGGCAACTTCCAAAACCGGAAGTACCCTCCCCTATATAAGCCCCTCCCATCCGGGAGCACCTCAGTTTTTTGCCAGTGTCTAAGGTGTTGGCCAAGAAGAAACATGTGTTTTTCACTGAGCTTGCGTACAGGTTCTTTTGGGCCTCAGTAAGCTATTCCGGATCCGACCAAAAAAGCTTCATAGCTAAACGGTCGGTACCCGGGCCTTGCAGAGAAGAGCAAGGTTCTGCCTGTAATGCTTCTCTTAGGAGAGCTGGACCCTGGGATCCAGAGCTCTGGTCATACCCACGACCAAGATGTTTTCTGTGCAGGGTGCTATACAGGTCCAGGGGAGTGGAATCCTTGGGAACCCGGTCCCTGAAGGTTTGATTACAATGCCTGCCGTGATAGGTGAAGTTTGGGCTTTTGTGGACCAAACAAAGTCCTGCGGCGGGGAACAGGTAAGTGGGGGCCCCCAGGAACTTGGTTCTATTGGGGGACCCCCAAGCCTAATTTGTCTTTCTGTCTGTTACCTAACGGTATTCCCGCTAATATCTGTGCATGCCTGTAACTACTAAAAAAATGTAATAATTTTTAATGGTGGTCAAGAAAAAAAAAAAAAAAAAGAATTTTTTTTATATATGTTTAGTATATTAAACTGCGGTACCTGTGTTTGTCCACTAGAGGCCGCTGTGGAATGTTTTTCTTGTCATATGGACTAGTTTCTTCTCAGAGAGCAAAGTCCAGGCAGCTGGTGAGTTCTCCTACAGGAAACTGTTTCCTCTGCCATGTTGCAGTGTTCGTCTATCCCCCGGCCTGCGGCAAAGGGGGCCCTGGCTCCTGTCCCTGGTTTCCATGTTTGAAAATTAGCGCCGAGGCGCACGTGGCCGCGCGCGTGCACGCGCCTCTATATATAGAGGTGGCCGGAAAAAGGGGCGGGGCCTGGGGGATGACGCTCTGTGCGCGCCGCAGCGCTTCTGCGCATGTGCGGGCGTCCCAGCAGGTTTTTAAAAAGCCACATTATTGCAGATAAGCTGGTTATGAAGTACAGAGACAGAGCTGGCAACATTTAAAGGCATACAGCATAGCGGTTGATACAGGCATCCCCTAGAAAGGCACATTAGTAGACACCAACTGTGATATAGCAGCAATTGTGCTAGACTATTCTCAGTAAAAGTGGTGTATTACGGCTGGAATACCTCAGCTTTAGGCTTAGGAATATGCCGTCCAGTAGCTCCGGAACTGAATCTTCCAGGAAGCGAAGGGGGTCTCATCGGGCTCTGAGGATCTTGGGCATACTCCTGCTGCACCAGTCTCCCCTGAAGTTCAGAGGTAAGTGACCGTAGAGACCCCGCAGGGGTACTTGGTACTGTGGCTGTCCTCAGTCACCTGCTCCTGTGTATGTAACAGAGGAGGTTTTTTCCTCAGCTCTGGGAGGATTAGAGAGAGATTGTCAAAATTTATCGCTGCCTCCCTGTCAGGGAAAGCACGCCCGATCTCCGTCTCCTCCTTCAGAGTGCCTGTTAGCAGAGCAACAGTCCCATACAGGGATCGACCTGCCTGAAGGGGATCAGGATAAGGTTGATTCTGTTATAGAGGAATCAACAGTGGGGGAACCTTTTCTCAGCATCTCAAGCTGAAAGATTATGGGTTCAGTCTCTGACTAACATGGTCCGATCAGCATTTAAAAATGCACCTTGCCGAACCATCAACCACTACTGTATCCTCGTTGGGGTCGCTAGAAGCCCCCAGACTGTTTGTTCTTTTCCACTTCACCCTTTACTGAAAGGGCTCATTTACCAGGATTGGGAACGTCCTGAGAAAATATTTATTCCCCCAAGAGATTTCCGGTGGTCTATCCCATGGAGGATAAGTTCATCAAAAAAAAAAAAATGGAAGGTCCCTACAGTGGACGCAGCCATCTCTTGTATGTATAAATCACTGACATGTCCAGTGGATAATGTCCAAATGTTCAAGAACCCAATAGATAAAAGATTGGAGTCATTATGAAAATCTGCTTGGTGATACAACCAGCAGTAGCAGCTATTGGGGTCTGCTAAGCAGTGAAGGATCAGTTGAAACAGGTCTTGAGGGACTTGACAGATCAGCAGGCTTTGCCCTAGCTGATCTACCTAGAGCCTTAGGCTTTGCGGTTGACGCCATAGAGGATTCAGTCCATCAGGCCTCCCGCCTTACGCTGTCTATAGTACATATGCGTAGGCTCCTATGGCTCAGAAACTGGTCTGCTGAAGCTCCCTGTAAAGAATGGCTGGTTAGCGTCCCATTTCATGGTGAACGCTTATTCAGGGAAAACCTGGACAAATATATCCAGAAAATTTCCAGCGGTAAAAATACGCTCTTGCCGGTTAAAAGCAGAGTTAGAGGTCCCTCTTTAAGAGGCCTGCTTCTCCAGTCCCTGGGGCATCGGCTGTGTAACAGTTCCGACGGCCTCCTCGGTCAAATCCCGGGGGTAAAAAACGGACAGTAGCAGGGTAATGAGAAACCCTGGGTCAGGGGAGGTACAAAACCTCCCCCAAAGTTAAATTCATTGAAGCCCCCACTCAGTCGGGTGGGGGGAGGACTCCAGTTGTTCGCAAAGAGACCTGGCGGGACACGATCAAAACAGATAGGTGCTCTCCGCAGTAGGTTTGGGATACAGTTTGGAGTTAAAAGACTCTCCTCCTTCCCATTTTGAGGTCAAACGTGCCAAGGGATCCCCGGAAGAGAGAGTCCCTCCTGTTGGCACTAGAACAACTATTGCTCCAAGGAGTAATTATGGAGGTTCCCCTGGAAGAATGAGGGTTCGGGTTTTACTCAAACCTCTTTACAGTCCCGAAGCAAACGCGGACGGGAGGCCCATATTAATTTTAAAAGGGCTATACAAATTCCTGTATATCAGGACTTTCCGATGGAGTCGATCCGATCGGTGGCCACTGCCCTACAAGGGGAGGATTGGTTAGCCACGATCGACATCAAAGATGCTTATTTGCACATTCCCATCTTTCCAGTCCACCAAAAATTTCTACGCTTTGCAGTAGAAGGGCGCCATTTTCAGTTCAGAGCCTTACCCTTCGGTTTGGCCACAGCACCAAGAGTGTTCACAAAAATTCTGGCCCTTTATTGGCCAATCTAAGAACACAAGGTGTAATGATAATGGCATATCTGGATGACTTGTTGCTGATAGACCACTCAGTGAAAAAACTAGACGTGGTCGTTCACAAGACGATCAAGTATCTGGAATCTCACGGTTGGATTATCAACCGAGACAAGTCAGCCCTAAAAACCAGTCAAAAGTCTGGAATACTTGGGGCTAAGGTTGGATTCAGGCCAGAGAAAAATATTCTTGCCTCGAGGAAAGGTGTTGTCTTTGAAAGATTTGATCCACTTAGTGGGTACAAAAAAGACAGCCGTCCATACGCCTGTATATGAGGCTGCTGGGAAAAATGGTGGCATCATTCGAAGCAGTACCCTACGGTCAATTCCATTCAAGGAATTTGCAAGGGGCCATACTGTCAGCCTGGAACAAAAAAGTTCAGGCCCTAGACTTACAATGTCCTTGTCCCCTTCCGTTCGCAAGAGCCTCCGTTGGTGGTGGGTTCCCCAGAATCTGGAAAAAAGGAAATCCTTCAGTCCGATTTCTTGGAAGGTGGTCACTACAGATGCCAGCCTTATAGGCTGGGGAGCAGTACTGGAGCAATAGTCTCTCCAGGGCAGATGGTCGGATGCAGAAAAGGCCCTGCCCATCAATCTCTTAGAGATACGAGCAGCCCGGTATGCCCTAGTAGCATGGACATCCAAACTCCAAGGGTCCCCTGTCAGAATTCAATCAGACAATGCCACAGCAGTGGCATATATCAATCATCAGGGGGGCACCAGGAGTCGTGCAGCCCAGAGGGAAGTAAATTACATCCTGAAATGGGCAGGAAAAATATGTCCCAGCCATATCTGCGGTATTCATTCCAGGAGTGGAGAATTGGAAGGCGGACTTTCTAAGTCGCCAGCAATTAGGCCCAGAGGAAGGGTCCCTTCACCCCGAGGTTTTCTGGACAATATGTCAGCGGTGGGGAACATCGGATGTAGATCTTCTAGCATCCAGATTCAACGCAAAGGGGGATAGGTTTGTCTCTCGGACAAGGGATCCCCTAGCTTGCGGCTCGGATGCCCTAGTGTTCCCTGGGGATCAGTTCAAGCTGATATATGCATTCACACCGCCACAATGGTTACCTCGATTACTCCGCAGAATCAGGGTAGAAAAGAAACCAGTGATTCCGGTGGCTCCAGCGTGGCCCCGAAGAGCGTGGTACGCGGAGATTGTAAAATTTCAGTGGGGAGTCCTTGGACTCTCCCACGTCGTCCGGCTTTCGCAAGGACCGATATACCACCCTTCCTTACCAGCCCTAGGTTTGACGGCCTGGCTATTGAAGCCCACATTCTAAAAAAGAGAGGGCTCTCTAATGCTGTGGTATCTACCATGATCAATGCCAGGAAGCCGGTATCCAGGCAGATCTACTATAAAATCTGGAAGGCGTACATCGCGTGGTGTGAGGCCAAGAAATGGCATCCACATAAGTACGTAATAGGTAGGATTCTGGACTTCCTACAGTGGGCTGTAGATAGGAAGCTTGCCTTGAGTACTATCAAGGGTCAGATTTCGGCCTTGTCAATATTTTTTCAAAGGCCCTTGGCTTCGCATTCACTAGTCAAAGCCTTTATACAAGGAGTGATGCGTATTAGGCCTCCGGTTAATATTCCCATATGTTCATGGGATCTAAACTTGGTTCTGTCGGTTCTACAGAAACAACCATTTGAACCATTACAGCATATTTCCTTGGTGCTTCTCACCAGGAAATTGATTTTTCTAGTAGCCATTTGTTCGGCTAAAAGAGTATCGGAATTAGCAGCTATGTCCTGTAAGGAGCCATATCTGGTTATCCATAAGGACAGAGTAGTGTTACGTCCTCATCCAGCCTTTCTTCCTAAGGTGGTATCGAGGTTTCATTTGAACCAAGATGTGGTTCTTCCTTCTTTTTTCCCCAAACCTACTTCGGTAGAGGAAAAGTTATTGCATTCTTTGGATGTAGTAAGAGCAGTTAAAGCTTATCTAAAAGCCACTGCTCAGATTCGCAGAACGGATACTTTGTTTATTCTGCCGGAAGGCCCCAGAAAGGGTCAGGCAGCGTCAAAGTCTACTTTAGCCAAGTGGATTCGACAGGTCATTATGCAAGCTTATGGCTTGAGAAGGAGACCGCCTCCGTTCAAAGTTAGAGCGCACTCCACGAGAGCAGTTGGAACTTCATGGGCAGTGCATCACCAGGCCTCCCTGGCTCAAATCTGTAAGGCCGCAACATGGTCTTCGGTACACACGTTTACTAGGTTCTACCAGGTGGACGTTAGAAGTCAGGAGGATGTCGCCTTTGGGCGCAGTGTGTTGCAGGCCGCAAAAGATCCTCATGTCTGATAGCGCTCAGCTTATATATGGTGTATCCCCCCCCTCATTTGGCATTGCTTTAGGACATCCCATTAGTAATGACTATGTCGCTCTGTGTCCCGTGATGTACGAGAAAGAAAATAGGATTTTTATAACAGCTTACCTGTAAAATCCTTTTCTTGGAGTACATCACGGGACACAGAGCTCCCGCCCCTCTTTGGGGACACTTATTGCTTTGCTACAAAACTGAGGTGCTCCCGGATGGGAGGGGCTTATATAGGGGAGGGTACTTCCGGTTTTGGAAGTTGCCAGTGCCAGCACCTGACGGTAACTATATAACCCATTAGTAATGACTATGTCGCTCTGTGTCCCGTGATGTACTCCAAGAAAAGGATTTTACAGGTAAGCTGTTATAAAAATCCTATTTTTTCTAGGGACAGAAAACTATAGGTAGGGAGAGTGTCAGTGTCTTTTACTGTGTGAATCCTTGTTTCTAGGGACAGGGAAGGACAGTGAGGGAATTCTCCTTGTGCTATAGTGTGCTTTAAAAAAACATTTTTTCTAGGGACAGAAAACTATAGGAAGGAAGAGTGTCAGTTTCTTTCACTGTGATAATCCTTGTTTCTAGGGACAAAGAAGGAAAGTGAGTGAAATTCTCCTTGTGCTATAGTGTGCTTTAAAAAAACATTTTTTTCTAGGGACAGAAAACTATAGGTAGGGAGAGTGTCAGTGTCTTTTACTGTGCGAATCCTTGTTTCTAGGGACAGGGAAGGACAGTGAGGGAATTCTCCTTGTGCTATAGTGTGCTTAAAAAAAACATTTTTTCTAGGGACAGAAAACTATAGGAAGGAAGAGTGTCAGTTTCTTTCACTGTGATAATCCTTGTTTCTAGGGACAAAGAAGGAAAGTGAGTGAAATTCTCCTTGTGCTATAGTGTGCTTTAAAAAAACATTTTTTCTAGGGACAGAAAACTATAGGTAGGGAGAGTGTCAGTTTCTTTCACTGTGATAATCCTTGTTTCTAGGGACAAAGAAGGAAAGTGAGTGAAATTCTCCTTGTGCTATAGTGTGCTTTAAAAAAACATTTTTTCTAGGGACAGAAAACTATAGGTAGGGAGAGTGTCAGTGTCTTTTACTGTGCGAATCCTTGTTTCTAGGGACAGGGAAGGACAGTGAGGGAATTCTCCTTGTGCTATAGTGTGCTTTAAAAAAACATTTTTTCTAGGGACAGAAAACTATAGGAAGGAAGAGTGTCAGTTTCTTTCACTGTGATAATCCTTGTTTCTAGGGACAAAGAAGGAAAGTGAGTGAAATTCTCCTTGTGCTATAGTGTGCTTTAAAAAAACATTTTTTCTAGGGACAGAAAACTATAGGTAGGGAGAGTGTCAGTGTGTTTTACTGTGCGAATCCTTGTTTCTAGGGACAGGGAAGGACAGTGAGGGAATTCTCCTTGTGCTATAGTGTGCTTTAAAAAAACATTTTTTCTAGGGACAGAAAACTATAGGTAGGGAGAGTGTCAGTGTCTTTTACTGTGTGAATCCTTGTTTCTAGGGACAGGGAAGGACAGTGAGGGAATTCTCCTTGTGCTATAGTGTGCTTTAAAAAAACATTTTTTCTAGGGACAGAAAACTATAGGAAGGAAGAGTGTCAGTTTCTTTCACTGTGATAATCCTTGTTTCTAGGGACAAAGAAGGAAAGTGAGTGAAATTCTCCTTGTGCTATAGTGTGCTTTAAAAAAACATTTTTTCTAGGGACAGAAAACTATAGGTAGGGAGAGTGTCAGTGTCTTTTACTGTGCGAATCCTTGTTTCTAGGGACAGGGAAGGACAGTGAGGGAATTCTCCTTGTGCTATAGTGTGCTTTAAAAAAACATTTTTTCTAGGGACAGAAAACTATAGGAAGGAAGAGTGTCAGTTTCTTTCACTGTGATAATCCTTGTTTCTAGGGACAAAGAAGGAAAGTGAGTGAAATTCTCCTTGTGCTATAGTGTGCTTTAAAAAAACATTTTTTCTAGGGACAGAAAACTATAGGTAGGGAGAGTGTCAGTGTGTTTTACTGTGCGAATCCTTGTTTCTAGGGACAGGGAAGGACAGTGAGGGAATTCTCCTTGTGCTATAGTGTGCTTTAAAAAAACATTTTTTCTAGGGACAGAAAACTATAGGAAGGAAGAGTGTCAGTTTCTTTCACTGTGATAATCCTTGTTTCTAGGGACAAAGAAGGAAAGTGAGTGAAATTCTCCTTGTGCTATAGTGTGCTTTAAAAAAACATTTTTTCTAGGGACAGAAAACTATAGGTAGGGAGAGTGTCAGTGTGTTTTACTGTGCAAATCCTTGTTTCTAGGGACAGGGAAGGACAGTGAGGGAAATTCACCTTGTGCTATAGTGTGCTAAAGCATTCCTCATCAACCATCTTTGAAATCCTTGTTTTTTTGGACAGTCAGGGAAATTGTCGTTGTGCTATTCTGTGCAAAAGCAATCATCCTCAACCATATTTAGAAATCCTTAAGTAAAGGGACAGAGAAGGACACCTGAAGGTAGCCCTTATTGCTTTTTTCCCATCTCCCTGCAGGCCATCTATTAGAATGTCTGGAAGGCAAACAAGGAGAGGCAGACAGTCAGGAGGCAATAAAAGAGGGCAAGCAGGCTCTGTGTCTGGGGGCAACAGTGCTGGTCGTGGACGCGGTGCATTGTCATCAGCACATGCCCATGGGACACGCTTGTCCTTCTTTTCGGCAGCTGGACATGTTGAGCCACATCATGCCGAAGACTTGGTAGAGTGGATGACCAAGCCCTCCTCCTCCTCCTCATCCTCTCTCACCCAGGCTCAGGGTACTGGAAAAGCAGCTGCCAAAGCGTCCTCTTCCCTGGTATCAATGTCAGACTCATCATCAGTCACTCCTTCCCTAGACCCACCATGTCCTCCTCCTGAGGAGTCCCCCGAACTGTTTGAGCACAGTGTTGGGTACATGCTCCAGGAGGATGCCCAGCGTTTCGAAGGGTCTGATGATGAAACCCAGCTACAGGACGGCAGTAGCGTGAGAGCAGACAGAGGGGATGCTCAAGAAGGACACCAATCTGGCAGTCATGTTCCAGCAGCTGCAGCATACTGCCAGATTGGCTCCAGTGATGAGGAGGGAGGTGATGATGAGGTCACTGACTCCACGTGGGTGCCTAATAGGAGAGAGGAGGAGGAAGAGGATGAGGAGGAGGCACATCTCCAACGAGGCAGGATGCCCTTTGGTGGCCAGCGTAAGGGCAGTACACCGACGGAATCACACCGCAGAGCTCCGCCTGTGCAGGGCGCTGCCTCTGCCCGTCATTCAAAAAGTTCTTTGGTGTGGGCCTTTTTTGAGGCTAGTGCATCAGATCGCACAGCTGCTGTTTGCAACATATGTCTCAAGCGTATATCGCGTGGCCAAAACATCAGCCGCTTGGGTACCACATGCCTGACCAGACATATGTTGACCTGCCATGCAGCTCGTTGGCAAGCCTACCTCAAAGACCCACACCAAAGAACAAAGCGGACCTCTCCTTGCACCGCATCAGCTGGGATCTCCAACCCCACTATAACTTCAGTCCTCTCTGAAACATGCACTGAGAGGAATGAAGGTGTAGAATTAGGTGTGTCACAGCCAAGTACTTGCGGCCACTCTGCTAGCAGTACACCGACGTCCGATTCTAGCAGGCAAATTTCCCTGCCCCAGCTGCTGGACCGTCGAAAGAAGTTCACTCCCAGCCATCCACATGCCCAGCGGTTGAATGCTAGCTTGGCTAAATTGCTAGCGCTTCAACTGCTGCCTTTTCAGTTGGTAGACTCGGCCCCCTTCCGTGAGTTTGTGCAATGTGCGGTTCCTCAGTGGCAGGTTCCCAAACGCCACTTTTTCTCACGGAAGGCTATTCCGGCTCTCTACCGGCATGTGGAAGGCAATGTCTTGGCCACGCTGGACAGGGCGGTCAGCGGTAAGGTGCATATTACCGCTGACTCATGGTCCAGCAGGCATGGACAGGGACGTTACCTTTCTTTCACGGCCCATTGGGTCACTCTTTTGGCAGCTGGGAAGGATGCAGGACAAGGTGCAGTAGTGTTGGAGGTTGTTCCACCGCCACGCCTCCAAAATGCTACTACTGGTTGTGACACACCTCTCTCCTCCACCCCCTCCTCTTCTTCTTCCTCCATGGCCTCTTCCTGTGGTTTGTCCTCGGAACCAGCGGTGCTCCGTAGGCGTTCAAGGGGCTACGCAAGTACGCAGGCAAAAAGATGCCATGCCGTGCTTGCGCTGGTGTGTTTGGGGGACAGAAGCCACACTGGGGCAGAGGTCCTGTCTGCTCTGCAGGGCCAGGCCGAGAGGTGGTTGACGCCACGCCAGCTTAAGCCAGGAATGGTGGTTTGCGACAATGGCACCAACCTCCTCTCCGCCCTCCGACAGGGACAACTGACCCATGTGCCCTGTGTGGCTCACGTCCTTAACCTGGTGGTGCAGCGGTTCTTGGGCAGGTACCCGGGCTTACAGGATGTCCTGAGGCAGGCCAGGAAAGTCTGTGTGCATTTCCGCAGATCTTATAATGCCAGTGCTCGCCTGGCTGAGCTGCAAAAGGAGTTGAACCTGCCCAAGAACCGCCTTATATGTGACATGCCCACCAGGTGGAACTCAACGTTGGCCATGCTGCAGCGGCTGCACACGCAGCAGAGGGCCATCAATGAGTACCTGTGCGACTACGGCACCAGGACAGGGTCAGGGGAGCTTGGTTTTTTTTCTCCACGCCAGTGGGGCATGATCAGGGATGCATGCACTGTCCTGGCACCATTTGAGGAGGCCACGAGGATGGTGAGCAGTGACAGTGCATGCATCAGTGACACTGTACCTCTTGTCCACCTGTTGGAGCACACGCTGCGTGGAATAATGGACAGGGCACTTGAGGCAGAACAGAGGCAGGAAGAGGAGGACTTCCTTGCCTCTCAAGGCCCCCTTTACCCAGACAGTGTTCCTTCTGTCCCACCCATCGCACAGGAAGAGGAGGAGGAGGAGGAGGAGGAGGAGGATTGTGTCAGCATGGAGGTGGAGGCTGGCACTCAGCATCATCAGCAGCAGTCTTTTAGGGATGATTTACAGTCCCAAGAAACCAGTGGACTTGTACGTGGCTGGGAGGAGGTGGCTGCGGATCATGTCGTCCTTAGTGACCCAGAGGACTCCGGAGCGAATGCCTCAGCAAACCTACGCTGCATGGCCTCCCTGATCCTGCAAAGTCTGCGGAAGGATCCTCGTATTCTTCGGATCAAGGAGAGGGACCATTACTGGCTGGCCACTCTCCTTGATCCACGGTACAAGGGTAAGGTTGCGGACCTTATGTTACCGTCGCAGAGGGAGCAGAGGATGAGACAACTCCGGGAGGCCTTGCAGAAAGGTCTGTGCAACGCGTTCCCAGAGACTGGGAGGTTACAAACTCCTGGTCCTGGACGACGAGTTGCTGAGGCTTCGGCCAGTCAAAGAAGGAGCGGTGGGGAAGGTGGCCGTCTGACCGATGCGTTCAGACAATTCTTTAGTCCGCAGCCCCAAAGTATGATCGGTTCCAGCAACCATCGCCAGCGTCTGATAAACATGGTGCAGGAATATCTAGGGGCAAGGTCAGACTTGGACACCTTCCCCACCGAAAATCCTCTGGCTTACTGGGTCTTGAGGATGGATCACTGGCCAGAGCTTGCACAGTATGCAATTGAGCTACTGGCCTGTCCTGCATCCAGCGTTCTTTCGGAACGCACATTCAGTGCTGCTGGAGGATTTGTCACGGATCACAGGGTGCGCCTGTCCACCGACTCGGTTGATCGACTGACTTTCATCAAGATGAACCAGTCTTGGATCACCACCAGCTACCACACACCTGATGCTGATATAACAGACTAATTGATTTTAACATGTCACATCCCTTCAAGACTGATGCTGATGCTGAGTGCCTGTGCTGTTATGTTGACTGGCTATCCTCCTCCTCCGAGTCCTCAATGATACGATTGATGATGATAGCTTGGAAGATCATTTTTGTTTATGGGTGCCGCCACCAGTGGCTAAGGCCCAATTTTTCAGCCCCTGTTTTACAGGGGCGTGTAATTACAATTTTTTTAGCAATAATTTGCCATAGGGCTCATTGCTGTGCTCCAAGTACAGTATCTGTGAGGGGTTGGAGTGTTGTGGCACCAGTGCCTAAGGCCCAATTTTTCAGCCCCTGTTTAACAGGGGCGTGTCATTACAATTTTTGAAGCAATACTTTGCAACAGGGCTCATTGCTGTGCTCCAAGTACAGTATCTGTGAGGGGTTGTAGTGTTGTGCCACCAGTGCCTAAGGCCCAATTTTTCAGCCCCTGTTCAACAGGGGCATGCAATTACAATTCTTGATCTAATAATTCACAGCAGGGCCCATTGCTGCACCCACCAAGAGTAACTCTGAGGGCTTACAGTGTTGTGGCAACGCCACCACCACCACGAAAGGCCCAATTTTTCAGCCCCTGTTCAAAAGGGGCATGTAATTAAAATTCTTGATCTAATAATTCACAGCAGGGCCCATTGCTGCACCCACCAAGAGTAACTCTGAGGGCTTACAGTGTTGTGGCAACACCACCACCACCACCACCACCACGAAAGGCCCAATTTTTCAGCCCCTGTTCAACAGGGGCATGCAATTACAATTCTTGATCTAATAATTCACAGCAGGGCCCATTGCTGCACCCACCAAGAGTAACTCTGAGGGCTTACAGTGTTGTGGCAACGCCACCACCACCACCACCACGAAAGGCCCAATTTTTCAGCCCCTGTTCAAAAGGGGCATGTAATTACAATTCTTGATCTAATAATTCACAGCAGGGCCCATTCCTGCACCCACCAAGAGTAACTCTGAGGGCTTACAGTGTTGTGGCAACACCACCACCACCACCACCACCACGAAAGGCCCAATTTTTCAGCCCCTGTTCAACAGGGGCATGCAATTACAATTCTTGATCTAATAATTCACAGCAGGGCCCATTCCTGCACCCACCAAGAGTAACTCTGAGGGCTTACAGTGTTGTGGCAACACCACCACCACCACCACCACCACGAAAGGCCCAATTTTTCAGCCCCTGTTCAACAGGGGCATGCAATTACAATTCTTGATCTAATAATTCACAGCAGAGCCCATTGCTGCACCCACCAAGAGTAACTGTCAGGGCTTACAGTGTTGTGGCACCAGCACCACCATCAAAGGCCCAATTTTTACTACCACTGTTCAACAATTATATGTAATTAAAATTCCTGATATAATAGTTGACAGCAGGGCGTTCCAGCACCAACCAAGAGTAACTGTGAGTGCTTACAGTGTTGTGCCAACACCAACAACTAAGGGGCCTATTTCTGCAGAGTATATACGGCAGGTCCCTACTTTCAAACATCCAACTTACAAACGACTCCTACTTGCAAACGCAAGAAGACAACAGGAAGTGAGAGGAAATCTACCCCTAGGAAGGAAAATTCTCTCCTGTAAGAATAAATATGGGAGAAAGGTGTCTCCTCTGTACTGATGCTTTATCACCAATCCTTGTTTCAAGAAAAACACCACATTTCAAAAACAGTTGTCATTGGGACGGAAAGTGAGGTGAAATGTTCTGAACAGGGGCACAGACAGCAAAACAAATGTTACAGGGGTGATAACCCTTACCTATGTTTTCCAAAAAGTTTAAAAATAGATTTTTGGGCTGGAGCTACACTTCAACAATGTACCTGTTCAAAATTACAAACAGATTCTACATAAGAACAAACCTACAGTCCCTGTCTTGTATGCACCGCCTGTATACGGCTGTTCAGAGTATATAGGGCCTTTTTTATTTTATGTGCGGGGTTCCCCTTAATATCCATACAAGACCCAAAGGGGCTGGTAATGGGCTGGGGTAGGGGGGGGGGGGGTCATGGGGTAGCTATGCCATTTTTCTTAAAGATTTTCATCCATATTACCGGGACCAGACATTACATTAAAGCCGCAAGCAGTTTTAAATGGCTTTTTTTCCCTTTAGAAGTGTCATTTTGTGCAGGGACAGTTCTAAACACGGGAAACACGTGGCACTTCACAGGCATACTTTAGACACCCCCCAGGTACGATATTTAAAGGAATATTTGACTTTTTTTTTTCACTTTATGCATCATTAAAATGACTGCTCCCGAAAAACGACCGTTTTTAAAACTTCTTTTTGCATTGATACATGTCCCCTGGTGCACAACCCGGGTTCCCAAACCCTTTTTAGGACAATAACATGCATAATAGTTGTTATAATTAGCACTTTAGAATTCGAACGTTCGCATCCATTGTATTTAATAGGGTTCTAATGTTCGTACGAACTTTCGGTCCGTTCGCGGGTTCTGGTGCGAACCGAACCCGGGGGTGTTCGGCTCATCACTAATCTTCATATAATATGGGGATTTGTCTCTCAACAATTCTTTTGATTTTATCAAATTCCAAACTAAAGGGAGTTGAAAAGACCAGTACACCGACAGGAGGTCATTTACACTTTTTATCCGGTAAAAGAGATTTCCTTTCAATGGTATCAACAATGCTAACTGCTTTCCGAATAGTACCCGATCCATATCCCCGTGAAGAAAACCTCTCATCCATTAACCGTTTCTCCTCCTCATAGATAGGATCCTCGCTACATATTATTGCAACCTAATGAACTGCCAAATAGTCGATGTTGATTGTGAGAGTGAAGCATAATGTTTCCACCTCCTTGCTTGACTGTAGGGTTGGTGTTCTTAGGGTCATAGTCAGCATTTTTCTACCTCCAAACGCTGCGAGTTAATGCCAAAGAGCTGATCTGACCACAGCCCTTTCTCCCAATCCTTCTCTGAATCATTTAGATGTTCATTGGCATGACTGAACATGTGCCTTCTTGAGGAGAGGGATTCGCCGTGTTTGGAGGTAGAAAAATGCTGACTATGACCCCAAGAACACCATCCCTACAGTCAAGCACAGGGGTGGAAACGTGATGCTTTGGGGCTGTTTCTCTGCTAAAGGTACAGACTGACTTTGCCTGCATTGAGGGACCAATGGATGGGACCATGTATTGTAAAATCTTGGATGAGAACCTTCTTCCCTCACCCAGAACACTGAAGATCACTCTTCAGTGGTCGCTCTATTTTTGTTTATAGCGCAAAAAATAAAAACCGCAGAGGTGATCAAATACCACCAAGAGAAAGCTCTATTTGTGGGAAAAAAAGGACGTCAATTTTGTTTGGGAGCCGCGTCACACGACCGCGCAATTGTCAGTTTAAGGCGACGCAGTGCCGAATCGCAAAAAGGGGCCTGGTCCTTTAGCAACAAAATGGTCCGAGGCTTAAGTGGTTGACCACTATTTTCCTTTATATTGGCTTTTCAAGAAAACAACAGTAGTAATATAGAGGTTAGGTAAAAAGTTTAGTGCAGCATATCACTTTTGCTACTAAAATAGGGACAACGGAGGCTGCACAAGGTCTCCAAAGAGGGCTAATCCCGCAAAATGAGAGACAGTTGGGAACTATGAACTTATTAAAGGAGAAGTCTCACGTCAATTTGTATTAATGTGTTCTGTTCTACAGGGGACAACGTTTATGTAGTAGTTTGTCTCATCTTCCTATGAGCTGTTCAAGGTTAGCTGCAAGGTCAGACTGGATGCCCCTCTTCCCCCCAAGGCCATTCAAACACATCTAGCAAGGAGATGGCTGCTTTGTCAGATGGCAGTCTTCTTCTCCTTCTCTTTCTTCAGGACTTGCTTGGAACATTTTAACTGACAAGCCCCTGACAAGCCCCTCTCCACCTGCATTCCTCGTAAGGAACTTGTCATGGGCAAGTGATTGCGGAAACAGAGAAAAGTGTTATTCTTTGCTAGCTTTGTGGTCGGACGGCCGGAATGGCAGGGAGAATCCTTCTTCAACATCATAGCTAGTCTTATGCCGCGTACACACGATCATTATTCACGGCGGTTAAAAAACCGCCGTGAATAATGTCATTTAAAACGGGGGAACAGCTTGTTCCCCACACACGGTCGTTTTTCACGTCATTTTTTCTCTTGACGAGAAAAACGACCGTCTGTGGGCTCCACGGCAGTGTTTCCCTATGGGAAACACTGCCGCGGAAAACATGTCGAAAAAAACGACGAGAAAAATTAGAACATGTTCTAATTTTTCTCGTCGTTTTTAATGCCGTTTTTCTCGTCGAAAAAAACGACAGAAAGCCCACAGACTATCGTTTTTCTCGTCGAATGGGAAAAATGCTGTTTTTTTCGACGAGAAAAACGGCCGTGTGTACGCGGCATCAGATGGCACCGGGGCCGCCATCAGGAATTTTGGGGCCCCTTACACAGCTTCAGGCCCCCTGGAGCAGAAGAGAACTGGGGGTGGCTGCGCCGCCGCGAAATGAGAAGCGGGAGGGGGCTGCCGCAAATTGAGAAGCGGGGGGTGCTGTCGCCACGAATTGTTGAGGTCGGGGGGGCTTTGGGTGCTGACAAACAAGAAAAAAATAAAAATAGGGGGTGGGTTGCCATCCTGGGCCCTAGGGACCTCTGAGCCCCTTCCAAAAAAAAAAAAAATCGAAAAAAAAAAAGGGGGGGTTGCCATCCAGGGCCCTGGGGACCTCTGGGCCCCTTACAAAAAAAATAATAAATAAATACATTTTTATAAAAAAAAAAGGGGGGTTGCTATCCGGGGCCCTGGGGACCTCTGTGCCCCTTACAAAAAAAAAAAAAAAAGGGGGTTGCCATCTGGGGCCCTGGGGACCTCCGGGCCTCTGGGGACCTCTGGGCCCCTTACAAAAAAAAAAAAAAAAAATACATTTTTATTTAAAAAAAAGGGGGGTTGCCATCCGGGGCTCTGGGGACATCTGGGCCCCTTGCAAAAAAAAAAAAAGGGGGGGGAATGCCATCCGGGCCCCTGGGGACCTCCAGGCCCTTACAGGTGTACTGCCTGTACCCCCCTGATGGCGGCCCTGGATGGCACTTAGAAGGATAGGACAAAGTACTGCTTGGCTTTTGTTCCCAGGACAACAGAACACATTAATGATTTACTGGAGTGCACTTAGACCCATCTTACTGCAGAGTTCATAGTACTTTTACCAAGATAGTGCTTACATCTGAATTCCCCTTATAGAACACAAATAATACTAATGTTGGTCTATGTAACAAAAGCTCCATAAAATACACAAGGCAAACAAGCTTCTTTGCCTGTACAATCCATCAACCTGTGCTAGACCTTTAAAAGCGTCTCCGGTATACAATAAAGACATCACTCCGCACCGCTAATGGATACCTACATTATCACGAATCACCAATACTCGCTCAGATGTCTTTATTACGGAGGAAAAGAGAAATAACGGAGATCTGTTTAAAGCCAGGGGAACCCAAGATGTTGTTTCTCTTGCCCTTTGAGGGCTCTGGTTCCAGTACTCCCCCCGCCGTATAATTGTTCTAAACTTTTTTAAGGGAGATGGCAGTGTTATATAGACATCTCTGGAAGATGGAGCCCAGCATGACGCAAAGCCCCGCAGCCCATGGGCCTTGTCTGTCTATTAAAATTTCTGGTATGTGGAGATCAAAGCTCTACTGAGATTGTCCAGGGGGTATGGAAGAGTCTGGTGCGCCTGCCATAGCTGGGCGATGGATTCTTGCCATTTATTGTTAATATCTTAGGAGACTACGGAGACACTATTTCCTTCAGTGCGGAGACAAAGAGTTAAAAGCAGCTTAAATTGTTAATGCAAGATTATCGGCGCAGGGGAAATAACGAAGGAGAGGAGGGCTCATCCATACACATCTCTGCTAAGAGCCCATTCTGTTTGATGTGAAGGTTAAAAGGTTGTTTTACTGTATCTTTTGGGGGGTTTTACATCAAAGATAAGCTCTAAGTCTGTTCTCGACGGTGTTCTGGGCAAAGGGTACCATCTGGTTGCTATAGGTAATAATTACTCCAGTTTTTCTATGCTCCACTTTTTCTTTGTAAGTGTATCGTACTAAAAAAAAAGGAGAAAAAGAAAAAGAAGGTCAGCCTGTTATAAGGCAAGGCTTCATCAAAATCAAAGCATCAACATTTAGATATATTAAAGCGGTAATAAACTTTACAATAACTTTTTTAAAAGGGTCCCCTGCAGGTTTATGCCACAATGAGCTAGAGGCCGGCTCACTGAACTAGTGCCTCCCGGGCAGCGACTTACCGGATCAGCACAAGAGACCGCTCTCGGGGCAAGGTAAGATATTTTCATTTATTATATTATACCTTTAGGCCTAAATGTGATTAGGGATTTAATGAATTAAGGGATTTTTTGTTCAATACATACAATATAGAGATTAATTGAATGTTTATCTGTTGTGTATATGTTTTGCTTTATCCAAGTTGAGGGAATATAAGTAGATACGTCCGTAGTTTAAATCCCTTTGATATAGGAGTATGGTCCCATTCTAATACCCGGGTGCAGATAAAGGAAATTTGTCGACAAAGGACCTAGGTCCTGACAGCCTTGTAAACTGCAGGAATTCCCGTGGGGGACACATAAATATTCCTACATCAAAAACATGAACCCCTGTTAATACAAAGGTATGGCCTGATAGATTTCCAGGTAACAAATAGAGGTAATTTGACGAGCCCTTGCGCTCAGCCAGCCTCGTATGTTGTGTAAAAAACCTGTACAGGCATTTATAAATACCGTTGAATTAACTAATATTAATGTTTTGATAAAGTGTGGGAACAACAGTCGAGAGAAATTAAGTCTCTTTTGTAATTCTGTTCATGCTCCCTACAGTTTACTGAAATATTAATGTTTTGATCAGGGGGGGTTGACCAGTCAGGTGAATTTACGTTCGCCTTGTAATTCTGTTCATTCTCCCTATAAATGAATAAAACATTAAATAAGAAGACAAGACACCAGTATTATAGCAGCACACAAGATCAATAATCTAGAAGTGATATGTCACGACTAGAAAGTTTGTGAGTAGCTGCAGAAGTGATAAGATACTGTGTGCAGGTATTGTGTCAGTGTGAGAAGACCTTACAAAAAAAACTCCGTGTGCACGTTAAAATGGGTGTGATCCATGGAAAATCTGTTGGTTTGAATGAAGATGCTAAGTATATGTGTAGTCTAGACAAAGAGAATGTGAAATTTCTTAAGATGTGGGAAACAAAATATGATTTTGATACTGCCTTAAATAAGGATGGTTGTGTAATGCTATGTAGAAAACTTAAAAATAAGGCCGGCCCGAAAAAAAGGAAACAGAAGAAATTAGGTCTTCCCCAGGCAAAAAAATGGCTTGAGGAGGCTAATCGTAGGTTAAATTCAGAAAACCATAAAAAAACTATGTTTTTAGACAAAGAGGAGGACAATAATATGACCGTCCTCCGAAGCTTAGTTCAGCAAGTATTGACTGAACAAAACTCAACAAATCAAATGCACCCAACAGCCCCCACACACCCTTTAAAAGATACCCCAAACCCACTGACAGTTGCCGCTCCCCCTTTAACCACAACTCCCACTCCCAAATCCCTATACCCTATTGCAGACTTACATTCCCCACCACCATACGGGACAGAGGCATGCAATAGGCCACCTCGACTGACCCCCCGACTATCGGCAAACAACCCTTTTTCCATGCAATGTGACCCCCCACTGTTTTCTGTCCCTTCGTGGTCACCTGGGTCACCCCCAGATGCAACCGTTTCTCCTACGGCTGCAGCAAAACCCCCTCTCAAAATGACCCTTGCTGTCCAGAGAAGTCCACAAGGGACCCCCCTTACAGCAACAGTTACAAAACTCGTCGGCCACCTGCTCAATAAATTAATGTCCCCCGCAGCTGGGGAACAAACAGAATTTGGGGAGGAAGAGTTCCCATTAATTGAAGTTCCCAACCCTAGGGCAGGACAAGATGTAGGAGGTGTACCAGCCCCCAACACTATGATGGTCTATCGCCCCTGGACCCCCGAGGATGTTAAGAAAGCTATTGAAGGGATACCACATCCCAAAGTTAACATAGCTCAATTCAGGGATGGTATCATGGGAATGATTGCTAGCTATCATCTCAATGGGAGGGAAATAGAGCAGGTCATCCGACAGGTACTGGGACCTGACTGGCATCATGTAGTGGGAGATTGGAGTGGATTAAACAACCAGGGAAGGGTGTTGCCTCATGATGATGCAGCACTCGAAGTCAGGAGAAATGCTCTTATAGCAAGGATAGAAAATAGATGGGTACGTCGGGCCGACTGGTCCATTATAAATCAGTGTATGCAAGGAGAAGAGGAAACAGTGGATAATTTCATTGTTAGGATGAGGGAGATTTTCAATAACCACTCTGGGATAGAAATCCCAGCAGACCAAGTGAACGATAGCCCATATGAGCAACAGCTAAAGAATGCAATCCTGAAGGGGCTGATAGCCCCTATATCAAGTTTTGTTACCAAACACATGATTAACCATAGGATTTGCAGACTTCAGGAGCTAATTGAGTATGCAAGGCATGCTGAAAGGCACTTTCAATCAAAAAAGAAAGTAAAAAAAGGGAAGGTGTTTATGATGGGTGAAAGTAATGATGTATATGTTGTTGAAAATCAGAACAAAAGATTGGGGAACACTCGAACAAGGCCCCGAACAAGGCCCCGCATTCAGGATTATGAGGGGAAAAAGAAGAGGGGGGAGTGTTTCCTGTGTGGTAAAAGAGGTCACTTAGCGAGAGCATGTGAGTCAAACAGAGAGGAAGAAGCATGACTAGAAAATGTTGGTATGTCCACAGAGAGAGATACAGAGGGAAATGAGGAGAAAGAGTCTGAGATCTTGGATGTGTGTAATGTTGAAGCTTGTTTGCATGCTGAAGTCAAGCCAGAAATAACATTGATTGTAAAGGGTAGTTGGGTAACATTTCTCTGTGACACCGGGGCTTGCAGGACCCTAATACACCCACTGGATATGCCACCAGGGGTAAAGAAAACAGGTGTAGTATATGTAAAGTCTGCAAATGGGTTAATGCACCAGGAGGCCGTGTCTGAAGGCCTTACTGTGGAAGATCCACAGACAGGTAAAAAGGCTCAGTGTAAAATTGTAATTTCAACTAAATGTCCTGTTAATTTGTTGGGTAGAGACATGTTGCATGCTCTCGATATTTCTGTCATACCAGTGGAGGGGGGCCTCAAAGCCCATCGGCTGTGTGAAAAACGAATCACAGCCGTGGATAATGAGCCCCGATACTGGTATAGCTTGGATTTGCAAACTGAGGGGTTAAAGATGCCCAAAACCCTGACAGAAATAGTTGAAGAAGAGCCTGTGAGGAGCGGGTACAAGGTCCAGACGAACCTCCATTGCACTATGTACTACAAAAAGACCTCAGGGCCTGATAAGTCTTATGAGAAACAGTTAATGAGTCTCACTAACACTGAAGTGCTCTTAAGATACCTGTACTGTGATAAGGAAGGAAATAGTGTGGCTACTTGTCTCCTACCACAACCAATTCTGCAAATATACAGGCAGGATACTGTACCTCATGTTTCGGTCACCCGGAACCCTGGGGTATCATGGTATGAGCTGGGAGAACTTATCACAGACTGGGTTCTACTAACAGATGAGGAACTAGAATCCAAAGGGATTCGGAGGTGCAGATTAGCATGGTTTGTTGAATGTACACCCAGAATCCACATGATTGAAGTTTGCGACAAAAGACAGTGACTGACACTTTTGACCCAAGAAGAAGAGGATGCCTTAAAAGACGTCCCCGATTTCTTGTGGTCAAAAGGAAAAACAGACGTTGGACTAATTAAAACAGCCAGTGAGGTCCAAATAACCCCTAAAAGTACAATGAGGCCTCATCAAAAACAATATCCACTAAGGAAAGATGCCGAAGAGGGAGCAGACCACTTGATAATGGAATTACTAAAAAATGGTGTCATCATTGAATGTCCGGATTCACCATGTAACACGCCCCTGTTCCCAGTCAGAAAGCAGAAGGGAGGGGAAGATGGGTGGAGACTTGTACAGGATTTACAGGCGGTCAATAGGGCCGTATTACCGAGGGCCCCGGTGGTCCCAGACCCGCATGTACTTCTGAACGACCTTCACCCAGATAACAAGGTATTTTCTGTCATTGATATCAGTAACGCTTTCTTTTCTATTGCCTTACACAAAGACAGTCAGTTCTGGTTCGCTTTTACACATAAAAAAAAAAAATACACATACACCAGGTTACCCCAGGGATATTGTGAAAGTCCAACTATTTTCTCACAAGAAATGTCCAATAATTTGTCTCGGTTTATACCTCCCTGTGGGAGTCAAATTCTCTTGTATGTGGATGACATTTTGGTAGCAGCTCCTTCGGAGCAACAATGCAAACTTGACACCTTGGCTCTGATGCATTTCCTCGCGGAACAAGGTCACAAGGTCAGCAAGCATAAACTACAACTATGGAAAGAAAAGGTGACATACTTGGGTTATATTTTGTCTCAAGAAGGCAGACATCTGGATGAGATCCGAAAAGAGGCCATCCTTCAAGTCCCCAAACCACGCACCAAAAAAGAAATGATGTCATTTCTTGGTATGGCAAATTTTTGTAGAGCATGGATAGCTAATTATGCTACGGAGGTGGCGCCTCTTTCTGATCTCATCTATGGTACACAAATGTCTGCGAAAGATTGCATCCAGTGGAATGTACAAGCAGAGGATGCATTTACAAAAGTGAAGCACCTGATTGTGGGTTCCTCTGTGCTCAGCTTACCCAATTACAGTAAAATATTTTATCAGACTGTAGACTGTAAAGAGGGGTACATGACTTCTGTTCTCACTCAGGTTTATGGGGACAAACACAAACCAATTGCATTTTACTCAACTAAATTAGATCCAGTGGCACGAAGTTTGCCCCACTGTGTACAAGCTGTAGTAGCAGCCTCATTGGCCATACGGTCCTCTGCATTGATAGTATTGTTCCATCCTCTGGTACTTAAGGTCCCACATGCCATCTCAGTGATCTTACTACAAGACAAGATCTCCTATTTATCTCCAGCCCGACATTTATCATGCATGACTACACTTCTGGGACAGCCACACCTTACAATTGAGAGGTGCACTACATTGAATCCCGCTACACTAATGCCAACACCTGGTGACGGGGATCCACATGATTGTATAGCTCAGATTGATGAACGGGTACTCCCTAGAAAGGATCTCACTGATGTTCCCTTTTTAGATGCTGACATTACCTTCTTTGTTGATGGGTCGTGTAGAAAAAACGATAAAGGGATAAATCAAACAGCTTATGCTATAGTGACACATGACCAGGTCATTGAAGCCAGATCCCTTCCCAATTCCTATTCTGCACAACAAGCTGAAATTATAGCCCTGTCTAGGGCTTGCAGTCTAGGGGAAGGGAAAAAAAATTAATATTTATACTGACAGCCAATACGCTTTCTCCACTATACACATATTTGCCCAGCAATGGAAAAATAGGGGTATGATTACGTCCACAGGTAAACCAATCACACATAGAGATCTCATTCTTGCCCTTCTAGAAAATGTACAAAAACCAGCACAAGTGGCTATTTGTAAATGTGCGGCACATAGAAAGGGAACAGATCCAATTACCCTAGGGAATGCACTAGCAGACAAGACAGCAAAAGCAGCTGCTGAAGGACAGCAAATAACGTACATATGTTATACAAATCTCCAAGTAAATGGTGAGGTACGGAAAGCTATTGATGAAACATGGTTATCAGAAATGCAGAAGGCATCACCGGAAGGTGAAAAACAAAAGTGGTTATCAAAAGGGGCAACACTGATCAATGATGTATATACAAGTACAGACGGTAAACCCATCTTACCTACATCATTATTTAGGTATGCTGCATTATTGAGCCATGGGCAAGCCCATACCTCAAAAGGAGGGATGGTACAGGTGATCAACAAGGTATTCACAACATATGGATTTACGAACTACTCAAAAAAATTTTGTCTCACATGTCCAATTTGTAACAGATACCATGCACAAGGTGCCTTACGACCCTTACGAGGTCATTTCCCACAACCCCCTTATCCCTTTCACACAATATGCATGGATTTTATTGAATTGAATAAATGTGAGAATAAAAAGTACTGTCTGGTTATTGTTGATATGTTTACAAAGTGGGTGGAAGCTTTTCCTATGACACACCCGGATGGGCAGTCAGTAGCCAAAGTACTAATCAAAGAGGTGATTCCACGACAAGGGATCCCCTCGGTAATTTACAGTGACAATGGCTCCCATTTTGTGAATCGAACAATACAACAGATTGGTAAATGGTATAATATTGACCTGAAAAACCACTGTGTCTACCACCCACAATCTGCAGGCACAGTGGAAAGACATAATGGTACCTTAAAGAGTAAACTAAGAAAATTGATGGAGGAAACAGGAAAAAACTGGGTTCAGTGTTTGCCAATGGCATTGTTAAGTACAAGAATTACCCCTACTGCTAAGGGCCTAACACCGTATGAAATGTTGTATGGTAAACCTTATTATATTCCACAACTCAGAGCATTCGCTCGAGATGATGAGGAAATGGACTATGAACTGGCAAACTATATGAGAAAGTTGCTAACAACTAAAGAACTCCTATGCCCAAATTCTCTTACAGGTCAAGAGACTAAAACAGAACAAGAAGATCTTGTACAACCTGGAGATTGGGTCTGGATAAAAATAATAAAGAGAAAGACTTGGTCTGACCCCAGGTGGGAAGGACCCTATCAAGTACTGTTGTCTACACCCACCGCAGTGAAAATTGTGGAGCGAATACCTTGGATACACCTCACCCACTGCAAGAAGGCACATCATTTAAATAAAAAATCTGAATAACTGCCACACCACAGGAGAAGGGAATGGTACATTATGGACTCATAGGGGTGGAGGGAAGACCCAGAGAGAGACTAATGTTTGAACCAGGGTATTTTACTAAAACATGGACAGGGAGAATCCTTTTGATCACATTAATAGTAGGGGGCATAGTTGTGGGGATTTATATGCTTTTTGACCTCATTCCAATACTGAACATAATAGGTCATAGAGGGGAAAGACAGATAATGAAGGGGCCAGATGGTGTCACCATAAATGTTATACAGGGTAAAACCACCACAATACAATTTGATCTAAGTCAAGTCATAGACATTGGGAATCAAAGATATGTTTTTACGGGCAAATATTTATGTTCTACTCCAGAATGTAGTGCGTGGGCTGATGTGTGGTGGTCAACAGATGATAATGGTTGGCTTGCTAGTTCTGCCGTGATCCCTAAACAAAGGAAGGATCAGGTAGAACGTATATCTATATACAGTCGAAGAGGGTGGACTGGTGATTGCCAGTCCCGTGATTGGCTTACACCTAATAAATGTAATCCCATCTCCTTGACAATAAAAAACCCGCAGGTATCAGATGCTGGAGTTTATGGTCTAGGAGTATATAGGCCCAGCCTGAGTGATCTACTAGGAAGAATTACTATTAAGGTTGTACTCCCTGGTCAGAACACCCCAGTCCCAGAGCCCACTCAGTTTCAACTTAATCCCTCCTTGTTTAAAACAGATTTTACCTACAAGGAACAATTAAGTATAGAAACAGGATTTGGAGACAAAAATGAGTGGATAGAATGGGTCAGATACACAACTCAATCTAAGGGGTTAAGTGATTGTATTTCTTGTGCAAACCCAAGACCACAACTAGCTACCATTCTTCTCCCTGAAGAGGAAACAGATTTAGCTTGTATAATAAGACTGTTTTCAGAAAATATTATTGGGTCTGAATGTGCAAATGAAAAAAAAAGATACCCTAAAACTAAAATGCGAAGTATACCCCCTTCAGTACAAGCATTACCAGGAAATTTTTCATGTTTCTCTAACATAGACAAGGATGGTTCAAAGGTTGGCACCCTATCTCCTGAATACTGTGCGACCACAACATCAACTACAGACATTAAGTACAAACTAAAATAGTTTCAGGAACAGAAACGGCAACTGGCTGATGTTTGGTGGCTGTGTGGGGACATGAAACTAAGACCTAGACTGCCACCTAGATGGGAGGGTAGTTGTGCCCTTACCCGCCTGTTGCTTCCCTTTTATATTGTTCCTATGACTAACAAATTGATAAAACTACCAGGTAAACACTATTTTAAACGGTTTAAGCGAGAAACACCCCAAGGATCCTTTGACAACCGGGTTTATATAGACTCAATAGGTGTTCCACGAGGAGTTCCGGATGAATTTAAAGCACAGAATCAAGTAACAGCAGGACTCACCTCACTCTTCCTATGGGTACAGCCCAATAAGAATGTCGACTGGATAAACTACATTTACTACAACCAGCAGAGGTTTGTGAATTACACCAGAGATGCTATCAAAGGTATAGCAGCACAATTGGACGCCACCTCTTTGACAGCGTGGCAGAACCGTATAGCATTGGATATGTTGCTGGCAGAAAGGGGCGGAGTATGCGAAATGTTCGGCACCTTCTGCTGCACTTTTATTCCAAATAATACGGCACCTGATGGAAGTATCACCAAGGCTTTGCAAGGCCTACAAATGTTATCCCAGGAACTAACTGAGAACTCTGGTGTAGAGAACCCCTTAACAGGACTCTTTGAAAAATGGTTTGGTAAATGGGGTGATCTTGCAAAAGGTTTGCTCATCTCTGTTGTCATGGCAGCCACGGTCCTTACGCTGTGTGGATGTTGCTGCATTCCTTGTATTAGAGGAATTCTTCAAAGACTGATTGACACATCACTAACAAAGACTATGTTTTTTCAGAACAACACTGAACTATACCCGGAACCTGATGAAGATGAACTTACAGTCCTTTCAAAAGACTTATTTGTCTAAATGATAATACCTGGTAAAATAAAGAACCTGGATGTTTGAATTATTGACATTATAAGTATAAAAGGGAGCAGCTGTTAGAGAAATTAGAAATTATACTTTAAATGTCAACTATGAATATGCATATTAATATGACTATATTTTCTAAAGTTAAAATGTTTGCTTTATATAACTCTATTAATACTTAAATATGCTGAATAAGCTCTAATAGCCCTAATTACTGGAATAAGTCATATGACCATATTCTATTGTGCAAAGATGTGCTGACTCTTACATCTGTCAAAATATGGGCTGCGAACCATGAGATAATTTATGTATCCATTGTATGAAATATCCTGTCATAAGGTGTTGGCTGAAAAAGGATATTTCCCTATTTCCTGCTAACGTCAGAATAAAGGTTGAAATTATACATGGTCAGGACGTTACGAGCAGGAAAAGGGAAGGTTTAAGGGTTATAAAAGCAGCATGTAAATCTATGACAGGCAGAAATGGATCTCTGAAGCAGAAGATATACATTTAACCATTTCTCTTGCATATGCAATAAAATATCTTGACTTGTAACGAGAGTCGGTCCAAAATTACTCGACACTAGTATGCCCCACATGCTAGTAAATTATGACAGACTTTACTGTAAGAAACCATGAATCAGACCGAAACAGAAGTACAGTTAGGCCCGGTTCACACAGGGGCGACTCATCAGGCGACTTGGTCGCCTGACGAGTCGCTTCCCATGCTGTTCAATGGAACCGTTCTCGGGTCGCTCCGACTTAGAAAAAGGTTCCTGTACTACTTTTGGGGGCGACCCAAGGCGACCTGCATTGACTTCTATACAGAAGTCTTTATGCAAATCGGCTCGGCGGGCGTCTCAAGTCGTCTTGAGATCGCGCCGCCGAGGTCGCCCCCCAAGGCGCGCCGCGTCGCGCCGCCCCTGTGTGAATGGGGCCTTAAATCACACTTGTTTAATAATAAAAATAAAAAAGGTAAACAGAGTAAGCGTAGTCAAAACATAGCCAGAGTTCAGTAACCGGATCGGATAATCAGCCAAGCCAATGTCAGAGAGCCAGCGATAAACGTAGTAGTACACCAAGCAGGATCAGGAGCCAGAAGGAACGTCAGCCAAGCAAGTCTTCAACAGGAACGCAGGAGAAAGTCTCTGTGGTGTTGACAAAGGCGAAGGCAGAGATGAAGTGAGCTGGAAGGCTTTAAGTAGGCTGGACTGACGAGCAGATCATCAACAGGTGAGTCACTGTGGAGAGAAAGGAGCTGGCAATTAGTCGACAGCTGAGTGGCCAGCTCAGAGAAGGAAGGGCTGAGCCCAGCCCTGACACTTACCTTTCAAATGGAGCCCTCCAGCGCTGAGCTGTCACCACTATCAGAGCTTCCATCTTTGCCCAGTCTTCCTTCTGGGTTTGCGCTTTCCGGCCATTTGGGTTACAAAGAGTTTTATTGAATTTTCCAAAAACAAGGAACAAACAATAAATTATTATGCTTCAGTGATCATCCGGTTAAGGGCACATTGTGGGATGGGAGTTTAAGGAACCATCGTACGTTGTGGCTGCTCCGGGTACTTTTTGTGCTTTTTGTATTTGTTTTGTTTTTTAAAATCAGTATCCAATACGATAAGTCACGTTAGCGTAATGCTGGTCTATAAGAGAGATCTGTTTAATGCTATTGCGCATGTGCGTTTGGCAAGTCGTGGCTCAGATCGAGGCTTGGTTTGTTTTTTTGGGCATATAAGGAGGAGACGCAGCACGTCGCCCGTGCCCCTGGACGACGTCATCTTTGATGAAACGCGTAGGGCGGAGTGACGCGCTGACGTCACCTCGTGTTTTCATTCGTGTCCCAGAAGAACGGGTTTGTCTGGATGTGCGAAGAAATCAATAGACTAAGATAAAGTAAAGGAGCATTTTCCACGTATAGAAAATTAAGAGTATGTAAGCAAATGATTGATGAAAAAAGTTTCTAAGGCGGAATAAAATACCAGAGTGAGTACAAACACTGAAAAGTATTAGTTTAGATTAGACAGGCCCATAAAGATTATTCCTTATAACAAATTAAGACAAAAGTATGAGATAGAAAGATATTAAAAATGTAATGATGAAAATCAAAATAAATGACAGAAGAAAGAAAGAAAAAAAAAGGAGGGGGGGTGGGCGTGGTCAGAGGGGGAAGGAGAGTTGAGATGGAAGGAAGGGGAAGGGTATCACATGTGGTCTAGATGCAGAGGCAAGACTGTTATAAGGTGATATTAAGTAATATTAGTTACAGGAAGAGGAGGGTATGGTTGACATTTAAATCATTGATATAATCTAGACATGTGCAATTTGTTTAGTTCCAAATTCGTTTTCTTAACGAATTTTGACAAATTCTTAATGCAGGAAATATTCAAATTAACAAAATATTCGTAAATTTGAATATTCGGTAATGCGGAAATTCAAAAACCCGAAAATTTGAAAATCTGAAATAATAACTAACTAATAATAACTTACGGTAACTATTACTAACTATTAAATTATAGGTATTTGAATTTCCTTTCAAATTTGGCTGTTAGTGAACGTAACGAATACGATTTTATCCGACGTTACGAATTATCCAAAATAACGAATGCCGCATCTGAACGTAACAAATTATTAATAATAAATAATAATAAAAATGTTTTATTATTATTATTTTATTTTTATTTTTTTATAAATTTGTTCCGTTCCATTTGTTTAGATGTGGCATTCATTATTTTGGACAATTCGTAACTTTGGATAAATTCGTATTTGTTTGAAAGGAAATTCCAATACCTATAATTTAATAGTTAGTTATTATTAGTTACCGTATTTACTCTTTCGAATTTTCAGATTTTGTTTCTTATTTTCAGATTTTTAAATTTTCGAATTTTCGAATTTTCAAATTTACGAATTGCGATCATAACGAATGACCCGAAAAACAAAAAAAAAACGAATGAAACGAAAATGAAAACGAACACATTTTTCAGCAGTGCCCATGTCTAATATAATCTAACCATGGACTCCAAATTTGGAGGTATTTAGCATGTGTATCATTAACCGCTTCCCGACCAGCACACGACGTTGTATGTCGGCACAATGGCACGGGTGGGCAAAAGGGCATACCCGTACATCCCTCCGTCATAGCCACATAGCCGGGCACGTGCCGCGGGAGCATTCCTGCGTGTCCCGTGGGCTCGATGTCCGCCGTGGCCCGCGATCGCGGTGAGGAGAGGAAGAACAGGGAACTGCCTATGTAAACATGCCTAGTGACATGACAGAGATCCACTGCTCCCTGTAATCGGGAGCAGTGATCTCTGTCATGTCCTAGGTAGCCCATCCCCCCTACAGTTAGAACACACTTAGGGAACACACTTAACCCCTTGATTGCCTCCTAGTGTTTAACCCCTTCCCTGCCAGTGACATCTCCACAGTAATCAGTGGCTATTTTTAGCTCTGATCGCTGTATAAATGTCAACGGTCCCAAAATGGTGTCAAAAGTGTCCGATCTGTCCGCCGCAATGTTGCAGTCCCGATAAAAATCACAGATCACTGCCATTAGTAGTAAAAAAATATATAATAATAAAAAAGCCATAAATCTATCCCCTATTTTGTAGACCCTACAACTTTTGCGCAAACCAATCAACACACGCTTATTGCGATTTTTTTTTTTACAAAAATATGTAGTAGAATATATATCGGCCTAAAGTGAGGAAGAATTTATATATATATACATGTAGCGGGTATGTACTTTCCCGGGTGTAATTTGAACTTGGCAGAGACATCAGTGATGTGTAATTCCCTGCGGTCCAGTGGGTGGCGCTGTCACCCTGGGTTGGGGTTGAATCATTGCTGTGTGCCGGGCCTCCTTTTTGTTCTCTCTCAGCAGCAGTATGGTGGGGCGGGGAACCCGCCGTGCTTGCTGGGAGAGGGTATAAAGGGGCCAGCCATCTTTGTCACGGGGTGGGAGTCCCAGGCACCTGTGGGCGGTGGTTCGTGTCAGTCCTCTGGGCGGCCTAGGCCTAGAGGGCAATCGGAGGTCGTGTTCCATCCCAGGCACCTTTAGTCTGGGGTGAGGTACTCGGATGGAGGTCCGGAGCTCAGTGCCCAACACTGAGTTCCGCAAGGGAAAGCGATCCTAGGGAACCCCGGGAGTGGGTACCCGAATCCGGAAGGCGCAATGGACCGGGGGGAGCTCCTCACTTGAAGACCCGGTGCAGCATATTGCCGGTGACGGGTGAGTCTCTCGTCGGAGACCGCCTGGAGGGAAATCTCCCCTCGCTCGGAGACCACAGCCCACTTTCAGGGAAGAAAGTGGAGAACGCATTGTGTCTGGGCCTATTCGCATCCACACCTCCTTTTCTGTTCTGTTTCTATCAAGGGAGTTTAACTGATTGTGTTCATTCGCAGAAGAATAAAGGAGTGTTGGACTGTAATGGTGTGGGGCTCATTTCCTGACAGACATTGTTCAAGGTGACTCTTGAATGGAGGATCCAGGTGCACAGCACTGACCCGAAGGTAATACAAGAACGTTGCTTATACCGCACTGACACCTGTGGTGGAGGCCAGAGAAAAGGAAGCCGCTCAGGTGTAGAAATCCTCCAAATTAGCTCCTCCCAGCAGCCAAGGGTGCAAGCAATGCCAATATCAGCAAACAGGAACAAAAAAGTCTTCTGGATAGCAGCACTCCAAAAATTAAAGCCTTTATTTTAAAATTCAGGGATCCAAATACACACTGCACATCACGTCACACTGGTCAAAATGTGGTGCAGGCCAGGCGTGGTGTCCCCGCTCCCTCTCCTCTAAGATAACCCCTAGACAAGAGAAAGATGAGCTGAAGACAAGAGTGAAGTGAGGGGGGCGCTACATACAGTATATATATATATATCTATAATATTATTATAGAAAAAAGTGAATTGTTTTGCTTTTTTCCTCTCTGGTCATTAAGGGGATCAATTCTTCTGTGGCTGAAGTGGTTAGGAATGGAGGTTAAATTTTCATTTGTCATGGTCCCAAGAAAACAATGTTTGATTTCAGCGAAGGGTATAAATGTCTGTTTCCAAGCTTTGGCTAAAGTTTGCCTGAAAGAAGTTTCCGGCTATTTGAATAGTTGGGCCATTATGACATCACTGCTGTGCATGCGTACAGGAGTCACCATCGCGGCGTGGTACTCTCTGCACTCAGTGTGCCCCGAATGCAGAGCCTACTGCACATATACCAGAACCATCATCAGCTGGAGCTGGTATGAATATCTACTAATGGCTCAAGTTTATGACGTTTCCAAGGTACCTACAGGTAAGGCTTATTATAGGATTACCTGCAGGGCAGAGTGTAAAATTAGAGTGTAACATCACTTTAAGGTGTGGATCTGAAATGCAGTTCTAGCCAACTGGGGAAAACGATTGATAATCTGCTAATGCCTTTCTGAAAACACCGAAGCTTTATAAGCTTTATAAGGCAGCCCTATCAGTTTATATTATATTTATATTTATATTTATATTTATATGGTATTACTAGCCAACTATCAGTGCCCATCAGTGCCGCCTATCAGTGCAGCCTCATCAGTGTCTCCTCATCAGTGCCCACCAGTGCCACCTCATTAGTGCAGCCTATCAGTGGCCATCAGTGAAGGAGAAAAATTACCTGTTTGCAAAATTTTATAACAAACCATAAAAAAAAGTATTTTGCCGCGTACACACGTGAAAAACGGTCGTGTGTAGGGCTCCAGAGCATTTTTCTAAAAAAAAAAATGGGCATTAAAAATTTAGAACCTGCTCTATTATTTCTTGTCGTTTTTCACGTCGTCGTTTTTCTCGTTGTGAAAAACGGGCGTGTATAGGCTTTAACGACGGGAAAAAAACGAGCATGCTCAAAAGCAAGTGATGAGACGGGAGCGCTCGTTCTGGTAAAACTAGCGTTCGTAATGGAGATAGCACATTCGTCACGCTGTAACGGACTGAAGAGCACGAGGCTGAAAAGCGCAAATCGTCTCTCACCAAACTTTTACTAACACGCGGTAACACGAAATCAGCAAAAGCAGCCCAAAGGGTGGCGCCATCCGAATGGAACTTCCCCTTTATACTGCCGTCGTACGTGTTGGACGTCATTGCACTTTGCTCAAGCATTTTTTTCCACGACAGTGTGTATGCAAGGCAGGCTTGAGAAGTATCACGTCGAGAAAAACGTAGTTTTTTTCCATAACATTAAAAACGGTCGTGTGTACGCGGCATTTGGTTTTTTTTTTTTCAAAATTTTCAGTCTTTATTCGTTTATTTAGCAAAAAAATTAAAACCCAGTGGTGATTAAATACCACCAAAAGAAAGCTCTATTTGTGTGGAAAAATTGATAAAAATTTGGTTTGGGTACAGTTGCACGACCGCGCAATTGTCATCTAAAGTGTGACAGCGCTGCAAGCTGAAAATTGGCCTGGGCAGGAAGGGTGTAAAAGTACCCAGCAGGCAAGTAGTTAAACTGGAGCATAGACAAAGGATTAAAAGATAAAGAAGCTGCATATTCAGTAAGTGATCAAGTCAGCTGCTGAAAGTGCTTAAAGCGGTTGTATACCGCAAAACTTTTTTTTTTTTTTTTGGTTAACCTGCAAGGCAAAGGTATAATGAGCTAGTATGACTAGCATACTAGCTCATTATCAATCACTTACCTTAGATCGAAGCCCCCGCAGCGGTCCTCGGACGCGTCCTCCGTCGAATCCATGATACCCGGAGTGACTTCCAGGTATCGCCGCTCCGGCGCTGTGATTGGCCGGAGCGGCGATGACGTCACTCCCGCACATGCGCGGGGAACGGCACGATCCCCGCGCATGCGCGAACTACCGGCAGTGTACGGCAGGCTCCCATTCAAGAGCGGCCGCGCTCAGTGCGCCTGCGCCGTTATCTACGGCGCGCATGCGCCGTAGATAGCGGTACAGTTTTTTTTGCAAATATCTCAGAGACTGTGTAGGTCTCTGAGATATTACAAGCACCTACAGGTAAGCCTTAATGTAGGCTTACCTGTAGGTGCTTGTACAAAATTTGGGTATACAACCACTTTAATAAAACTGAAGATTTAATATCACTTTAAACCCTGATGAAGGGGAGCCCAAAGCTCCAGAAAGACATTGCCTTCCTAAACAAAAGTCGATATCTATATACCGTATATACTCGAGTATAAGCCGACCCGAATATAAGCCGAGGCACCTAATTTTACCACAAAAAACTGGGAAAACGTATTGACTCGAGTATAAGCCTAGGGTGTCCATCTGCATGCCTCACTGTGCCCATGTGCATGCCTCACTGTGCCCATGCCTCACTGTGCCCAATCTCCCTACCTGATCTCCGGCGCTGTGTGACTAGACTGACTTTTAACATGGGAGTCTATGGAAGGGGTCCCCGAGTTTGAAAAATCAGTGCTCCCCGACTGTAGGTCCCCATGACAAAAAACTTTGTACACTTGTAGAGGAAGAGTGGGGCTACATGTGTGCCAAGGTTGGGGTCCAGGAGACCTAGGGATGGCCAGAAGCGGGTCCCCAAAATCACCAGAGAAATTACTGTTTAACATGGGAGTCTATGGAAGGGGTGCCCGGCTTTGAAAAATCGGTGCTCCCCGGCCGTAGGTCTCCTGGACAAAAAACTTTGCACACTTGTAGAGGAAGAGTGGGGCTACATGTGTGCCAAGTCGGGATCAGGTGCACAAAGTTGAAGTCGGGCACAGACTTGAGTATAAGCCGAGGGGGGCATTTTCAGCGCAAAAAAATGTGCTGAAAAACTTGGCTTATACTCGGGTATATACGGTATATCTGGCTTTCAAAAATATTTTCCGTTCTCCTTTCTACAATTCAAAACTATTTATTCCATGCCAGTATTCCACTAAGCAGTGAGCCAGCAGTTATGTAATAATTTGCACTTTCCAAAAAAAAGTTGAATTTCGGCACATAAATTGTCATTTGAATGATCAACTAATTGATTGTGGAGGACAGATAATTGCCCTGTGTCTTACAGAGAGGCTGGACACTAACGGACAATAAATATTTCAGGTTTATATTGCATTTTTTAATGTTTTCCAGGCATCCAGCAGCTGCTTTCTGTATTTTCCCACAGCGTACAGAAGTCTTTTAGATGCCCTCAAACTCTGATTGAATATGGAAATTGGAACCCATATCACCTCCTCCTCCTCCAAGAGAAGGAATGGGCTTAGTAGGGAATGGTTCATATTTTATATTTTATGTCTTACAAGGTATGCTGGGGAAAAAAACCTATACGGAGATATCAAATGTGTCAGTGGCTTATAACCTAACCATTTTATTTTCTTGCAATTTTGAAGAAAGCGTGGAAGGGTTAAGATTTTTTTTCTAGGTTTTTATTTCTGTCTGTGACCTGATTGAGCAGATTTCCCCTCGCCTCCAGAAGGGCCCAGAAAAAAATAAAGTCAAGATAGAGGTGAAGGGGCCCCATGGTAATACGGGTGCCAGGCAGCTGAAGGGTTTAGGGCAGCCATTCTCAACCAGGGTTTTGTGGAACCCTAGGGTTCCTCCAGAGAATGTTATGCCCCGTACACACGATCGGGAATTCCGACAAGAAAACCGTAGTTTTTTTCCTGACGGAATGTTGGCTCAAACTTGTCTTGCACACACACACGGTCACACAAATCTTGTCGGAAGTTCTGACCGTCAAGAACACGGTGACGTACAAGATGTACGACGAGCCGAGATCAATGAAGTTCAATAGGCAGTTTGGCTCTTCTGCTTGATTCTGAGCATGCGTGTTTTTTGAAGCCTCGGAATTGCATACAGACGAGCGGATTTTCCGATAGAAACTTTTTTGTCATCGGAAAAATAGAGAACCTGCTCTCAAACTTTTGTTGAAGGAAATTCCGACAGAAAAAGTCAGATGGAGCCTACACACGGTCGGAATTTCCGACAAAAAGCTCACATCGGACTTTTCTTGTCAGAATTTCCGATCGTGTGTACGCGGCATTTGAGGTTCCTTGATGATGAGCTCCTATTTGATGGTCTTGCATACAATAGTTCCAGTGCCAACACCACCTGGCATGACATCAATGATCCTTTTAGCTAACTAAGTATGGCAGGGCTTGACAAATTTGCTTGGAATCTAGGAGCCAGCTAAAAAAGTTAGGAGCCAAGTTTTTTTTTTAACGACCGATGCGTCCGAGTAGCGCCCGCATATGAAAGCGGTGTTCAAACCACACACGTGAGGTATCGCCGCGATCGATAGAGCGAGAGCAACAATTCTAGCCCTAGACCTCCTCTGTAACTCAAAACATGCAACCTGTAGAATTTTTTAAATGTCGCCTATGGAGATTTTAAAGGGTAAAAGTTTGTCACCATTCCACGAGAGGACGCAATTTTTTACAGCGTGACATGTTGGGTATCAATTTACTCGGCGTAACATTATCTTTCACAATATAAATTTTTTTTTAAAAACTTTACTGTTGTGTAATTTTTTAATTAAAAAAAGTGTATTTTTTCCTCAAAAAAGTGCGCTTGAAAGACCGCTGCGCAAATACGGTGTGACAGAAAGTATTACAATGACCGCCATTTTATTCTCTAGGGTGTAAGAATAAAAAATATATATAATGTTTGGGGGTTAACTTCTAAGTAAAGGGAAAGAGATGGGCGGGCAGTGAAACAGGCAAGCATTGCTGGTTGTCTTGTCATACCAGCGGCCACCACAAGAGGGCGCCAGATTACAGAATGAATCGTAGGCCTGCAGAAGGCCGCAAAGCCGCGGCCTCAATTACCAGCCAGCGCGGTCCGAAGAGATTGCGCGCTCGTGCGCGCGGGGGGGGGGGTCGCACGGAGACACAGGAAACCTCAGCTGTGCTGCCTCAGGCGCCAGGTCGCTAATTCTAGTCGCATTTGCGACCTGGCGCCTGGGTTTTGTCAAACCCTGAAGTATGGCATTCTGACCAATGCCAACCAATTTATTAGACATTTTTCCCCACTGACCACCAATAAATTGTGTCCCTGAGACGTGAAAATATTTCAAGGGATCCTCGGGGGTAAAAAGGTTGAAAATGGCTGGTTTAGGGAATAGAAAACAGAGAAGTTGTTTTTACCTGATAGGTCAATGTGGTCTCAAGGAGAAGGGGTCTTTTGAGCCTGTCTGTAGGGAGGACAGGGCCGTGGCATTTTCAGTCTGGCCAGTGTCTTAAGAGCTTTGCCCCCTCCTGCCCTGATTGCCATGTTGTCCTATATCATCTTAGTTTATGACAGTCATGGCAGCAAGTTTTTGGGTCCTTGAAGCTGTTCATTTGTGTCAAAAAGTGAATGGTGACCTCTCTAAATTATGGCATCCCACTTAAAATGGAAGGTCAAGATAGAGGTGAAGGGGCCACATGGTAATATGGGTGCCAGGCAGCTGAAGGGTTTAGGGCAGCCATTCTCAACCAGGGTTTTATGGAACCCTAGGGTTCCTCCAGAGATTGTTAGAGGTTCCTTGATGATGAGCTCCTATTTGATGGTCTTACATGCAATAGATCCAGTGCCAACACCACCTGGCATGACATCAATGATCCTTTTAGCTAACTAAGTATGGCATTCTGACCAATGCCAACCAATGTATTAGACATTTTTCCCACTGACCACCAATAAATTGGGTCCCTGAGATGTGAAAATATTTCAAGGGACCCTCGGGGGTAAAAAGGTTGAGAATGGCTGGTTTAGGGAATAGAAAACAGAGAAGTTGTTTTTACCTGATAGGTCAATGTGGTCTCATGGAGAAGTAGACTTTTGAGCCTGTCTGTAGGGAGGACAGGGCCGTGGCATATTCAGTCTGGCCAGGGCCATAAGAGCTTTGCCCCCTCCTGCCCTGATTGTCATGTTGTCCTATATCATTTTAGTTTATGACAGTCATGGCAGCAAGTTTTTGGGTTCTTGAAGCTGTTCATTTTACCAACAAAATAAAATACAAAGCAAAGACAAGGGACATTACCTACCTTCAGTGTGATATGTCCCTTGTCTTATAGATCAGTAGAAATCTTCCTCCCCACCCTTTCTGGTGCATCAGGGGTTAATACAACTGAGAAGCTGTCACAGGATCTCTTCAAGCTTGCCAAACTTTCTGGCCATGACCCAGGGTTAAACTTTTTTGGCACTCTGGTGCGTTATGCAACGCATTTAGTAAACTACTTACCTCTGACCCCTGAATGGGCACTTTTTGGCCTAACTGACATCCCAGGTACTAGGATCTCAAGAGGCTGCAAACAACTCCTCACTATTATATCCCTTGCAGCACAGAAAGCTGGAACCTGGAATCTGGAACCCCCCCACTAATACTTTGTTATTAGCTAAACTATCTTATGTTTTTCTCATGGTCTGATTGGACCTTAAAGGATAAGTTCACCTTTCAGGACATGTTTTTATACATGCTACATATTCGGGGTGTAACATGTTATGAATGCACCGGCCCCGGTACCTCCCACTCCCCCACTGTGCCAGCTAGCTGGGGATCTTCTCCACCCGGTAGCTGTCAAAATTAAAAAATTAAAAAATGTGGCCGTGTGGGGCTCTGTGAATGTAAACAACAAGGTCTGGCAGGCTTTGAAGCTGTCGGGTTGTAGTTTTCAATGAACTATCATGGCGCTGTGGTAATTCATTCATTCTTCCTGTCAGCATGTATCGGCTTCCTATACACTGACAGGTCTGCAGGAGACATGCATTATATCAGCGGTCTGCTGATTGCTGGTGCAATGCTTACAGGTTTCTGCCAAAAAAATGTGCATTTCTTATTTTTTCTGAAAAGGTGAACTTATCCTTTAAGCCAGTGGTTCTCAACCTGGGGGTCGGGACCCCCTCGGGGGTCGAATGATGATTTGCCAGGGGTCACCAAATCCTGGGCTGTTCCTGAAGCCCGCACCGCTCTCCCAGCCATTTCGTAGCCACCAAGCCTGGAGCCTAAGCCTGCCCACTCAGCCTCTTCGCAGCCGCCCATTCAGTTCACATCATGGCTGGGGGATAGAGACTAGAGGTCAGCTGACTGGTGAGGAATGTGAAGTGGGAGGGGCTGGCGGAGCCCCTATCTCCTGATTTCGGCATAGGTGTTCCTGCTGCAAGACACCACAGAGCTGGAGACACAGTGAAGCCAGAGACACAGTGAGTAACACTGCCTGTGATTAGAGTTGTCATGAAAAGTCCCCACTACAGTTCTCAGATCAGCAGATGACCTTGATCAAGAGCACCTAAGTTGGCCGATCAGAACTCCCCCCAGCACTGCCACTGATCCCAACCCCCACTAGCACTGCCACTCACCCCACCCCCTCCCCCACCAAAGAGTAAAGCCTCGTACACACGGCCGGTTTTCTCGTCAAGAAACAACAAGAAAACTGCCGGGAGAGCTTTCTTGCCGAGAAATCCGGCCGCGTGTACGAGGCTTTCAGGTTTCTCATCAGGAAAACTGGCCAGAATCTCGACGAGAAAAATAGAGAACCTGCTCTCTATTTTCTCGTCGGGATTCTCGTCGGCCTGTTTCCCCGACGAGAAACCCGAGAGTGTGTACACTTACCTGTCGCCGTGGAAACCCGCGCATGCTCGAAATGACTTTGACGTATGCGCAGTAGCTTCCTAGGCATAGGTAGGGTGTAGCAAGATGGCGGCAACGGCATCGAATGTGACGAGCGCACGCTCGCCGTAGTCGATGACGTCACCGCGTTCGTGCTATTCAAAAGAACAGTGGTTCTTTTGAATGGAGCGTGTGTACACTCGGCCGGGACAAGATTCTTGTTCAAGAATCTCGTCAGGAAAAACTACGGGTTTTTTCCTGACGAGATTCTCGGCCGTGTGTACGAGGCTTCAGAGAAGATATAAAAAAATAGAGAATACATGGAAGGGAGAGGAAAAGAGGGGGAGGAACAAAGAAAAAAGGAGAGAAAGAATAAGAGGAAGAACAAGAAAAATGGCTAGAGAGAGGGATGGGGGAAAAAAAACAAGAAATGAGGATAGAGAGAGATAAAAGGGAAAGAAAGGAGAACAAAGAGAGAGTGGTGCATCCTAAAATGTACCATAAGGGGTTTTAATACCGTACGAGTGGAGGGGACTCGGGGAGCGCTAAATGTCCATGGGTTGGGGGCGCAAATTACTTGTCTTGCCTTGGGTACCGACAACCCACGCTACGAAAATAATTTTACTGTTAGGGGTCCCCACAACTTGGGAAATTTTATCAAGGGGTCACGTTTACTGTTAGGGGTCCCCAAACCTTGGGAAATTTTATCAAGGGGTCACGGCACTAGCAGGTTGAGAACCACTGCTTTAAGCAAAAAATCACAGGTCAAATTTTTTGTGGACATTTGGGAATCCTTTGTCCAAACCCTACCTGTTGGTGTATGCCACAGCCTATAATGAAGTGTTTTCAATATACTCAGTACTATCAAACCAGATTTCTAATTAATGACCCTCCAATTGATTCTGTATCCTCCACTTGATTGGAAATTTCCATTAAATCCTGGTAGTTATGGGGCTGTAAAGGTTTAATTATTTTTTTTAAAATAACAAACATACCATACTTACCTCCACTGTGCAGTTTGTTTTGCACAGAGTGGCCCGATCCTCGTCTTCTGTGGTCCCTCGGCGGCTGTCTCGGCTCCTCCCCGCAACAGCTAACACCCCTCTGGGAAGCGCTCTCCCAAGGGGGTTAGCTTGTGAGCGTGCTCCCATGTGATACACTCGGCGGCCATAGCCGCCGAGTGTATCACTCAGCCCCACTGAGTATCACTCAGCGCCGCTTCATTGATTTGATTGACAGCAGCCGGAGCCAATGGCTGCGCTTCTATCAATCATCCAATGAAGAGCCAGCAAGAACTGGGGGAAAGCAACGCGGGATCACGCCCACGGAGTTTTGGGGCTCAGGTAAGTTGGGGGGCCGGAGAGTGCAAGGTGTTTTTTCACCTTAAAGCGGTTGTATACTGCAAAACTTTTTTTTTTTTTCACAACCTGCGAGGCAAAGGCATAATGAGCTAGTATGACTAGCATACTAGCTCGTTATCAATCACTTACCTTAGATGGAAGCCCCTGCAGCGGTCCTCGGACACGTCCTCCGTCGCAGCCATGATACCCGGAGTGACTTCCTGGTATCACAGCTTTGGCTCTGTGACTGGCCGGAGCTGCGATGATGTCACTCCCACACTTGCGCGAGGAATGGCACGATTCCCGCGCATGTGCGAAATCCGGCAGTGTCCAGCGGGCTGCCATTCAAGAGCCGCCGCGCTCAGTGCGCCGTTATCTACGGCGCGCATGCGCCGTAGATATCAGTACAGACTTTTTTGTAAATATCTCCGAGACCGTGTAGGTCTCGGAGATATTGCAAGCACCTACAGGTAAGCCTTAATGTAGACTTACCTGTAGGTGCTTGTCATTATTTTGAGTATACAACCGCTTTAATACATAGGATGCATTAAGGTGAAAAAACACGAAGCTTTACAACCCCTTTAAGTATTGTGACCAGACATCCCTGGTTTCCAGGGACAGTTCCCGGATTGAGGACACTGTCCCTGGACCAAGTCTGTCCCCGGTTTTGTCCCCGGATTGGATTTAAACAGGGGCTGGGGCAATTTCAAAGACAGTCAGTGCAGAATAAAAAAAAAGAATAATCTGAATTACACACCCCCACTCTGCCGCGCCTACTAGCTTAGGGGGGTGTATTTTTTCCCATTATCTGTGCCCCTTTCTGATGATCATGTGCTGGTCGGAGAGGAGGGATAATTTCTTCAGTTTCGGGTGCCCATTCGGCTCCGCTCCCATGTTCTTCTGCCTTGGCTCAAGTCCCGGCCAGCCGCCTGCCTGCTTATCTCCTTCCCTTCCCTGGTGGAGCGACATTTCTCCGCTCCCCACCCAGTAGTAGCCGGGGCTCGGAGAGTTGAGACTTGAGAGGCTGTGAGGCGGGCGGCGGTGGCGACGGGCAGAGAGAGGCAGCTGAGCTCAGCTGACGGTGTCCAGCAGCAGGAACAGAGGAGAAGCGGATCCGATCGTGGGGCTGCCAGTGTTTTACAAGGTTTCAACACAGGTGTGCTTTGGGGGTGTCTGTGAATAGACTACATTGGACTTTGTCTCTCTGGCATATTGGTCATAAGAGCCAGCCAGAGCCATGATAGAGCGCCTGCTGCCTGTGAGGTATCATAATGCTGATGATCTTAACCAGTTGCTGATTGCCTGATAGCAGATTTACTGCTACAGGGTGGTCACGCTGCGAAGGATCACGTATATACGTCATCCTGCATTTCTGGGTCCACCGGTACCCGCTGATCGTTATGTACACAGGAAGAATAGTGGTCTGCCTATGTAAACAAGGCAGATCGCTTTTTTGTCAGTATGGAAGACATTGATCCTGTGTTCCTGCAATGCAGATACAGGGATCTAGGCCTTCCATTAGTAAAAGCACCTCCCCCACAGTGAGAAAACACTTGTTAGGTACACATTTAGCCCTTTGATTGCCCTAGATCAGGGGTGCCCAACCTTTTGAAGAGCGAGGGCCACTGAAGCGACTTGGTAACCGGTCGCGGGCCAAAACGAGTAGAATGGGTGGATGACAGGTCTGTGTCCACGCTGCATATGCTGAACGGACACAGACACAGCTCACGCTACTCCATGGGCCCTCCAATTCAATCCGCCCAGACGGAAGGGGACGGATCCGCTTCTGTTTTTTTTTTTTTTTTGGATTGGAGGTAAGTGGGGGTAAATGGACAGAGAGGTGAATGTAAATGGAGGGTCCGATTGGGTCCTAAGGCTGCTTTCACACTGATGCACCACATGCACCTGTGGCTTTCCTGCAGGTTAGCTGCACTTTGCCATAGACTTCTATTATATCCTGTAGGTGTGGTGCAATTTCTGAAAGCGCACCAAACCCGCAGGTAATAACAGAAGTCTATGGCTAACTGCACTGATTTCAGTAATAAACGTACCTTTTAATAACAATCTTCTATTCAGTTTTTCCCGGCTGTTGCTGTCCCGGGCAGAGTGCATTTGGTATCGATTGTGACAGGAGCTGGCGCTATACAGGAAACATCAACTTATGTGGCTCTGCAGCTGCTTGCTCTCTCTACCGCCAGCTTCATTCACAACACTGATGCTCTGGGATGACGGGTCAGCAACCTGCGATCTGGGCTTGCCAAACCACCATCCCCAGTGCAGGAGGTTCGCGGGCCACATCAGAGGGCTATGCGGGCCACATGTGGCCCCCCGGGCCACTGGTTGGGCACCCCTGCCCTAGATGTTATCCCCTTCCCTTTAAGGGGCATTAGTACAGTGACAGCGCACATTTTTAGCACTGATCACTGTATTAGTGTCACTGGTTCCCACAAAGTGTCACTTAGTGTCCGATTTGTCCACCGCAATATCGCAGTCCCGCTATGAGTTGCTGATTGCTGCCATTACTAGTAAGAAAAAAAATATGTCCCCGGATTTCATTTAAAAAATCTGGTCACCTTACCTTTAAGGCCTCCCTCCTTTCTATCTCCACCTATCAAATTTTTTTTTTTTCAATAGACAAACTTTATTAGGACAATTACAGCATTACTCATGTAAATATCAAGTAGGATATGCATCATAATACAATTTCACATATGTAAACATTAGCAGTAAGTGAAATACCGTTTACAAGGAATAGTTCTTACACAAACCCAGGGCCGCCATCAGGAATTTTGGGGCCCCTTACACAGCTTCAGGCATGGGCCCCCTGGAGCAGAGGAGAGCCGGGGGGGGTGCTGCCTGCCGCCGTAAATTGAGAAGCGGGAGGTGCCGTGAATTGAGAAGCGGGGGGGCTCCACAAATTGATGAGAAGCGGGGGGGTGCTGCCGCCGCAAATTGTTGTGGTTGGGGGGGGGCTTTGGGTGCAGACGGGAAAAAAAAAGAAGGGTGGGGTTGCCATCCGGGGCCCTGGGGACCTTTGGGCCCCTTACAAAGAAATAAAAAATAAATTATAATTTTTTATTTTTTTTTATAAAAAAATTAAAAAAAGGGAGGTTGCCATCTGGGGCCCTGGGGACCTCTGGGGCACTTCCAAAAAATAGGGGGTTGCCATCCGGGGCCCTGGGCCTGGGGACCTCCGGGCCCCTTACAAAAAAAGAAAGAAAGGGGGGTTGCCATCCGGGGCCCTAGGGACCTCTGGGCCCCTTACAAAACAAAAAGAGGGGTTGCCATCTGGGCCCCTGGGGACCTCCGGGCCCCTTACAGGTGTACTGCCTGTACCCCCCTGATAGCGGACCTGCACAGAACACAGAACAAGCATTCAGTAATCAACCAAAGGCTAAATCTAAAAAATGAAACCTTCATTGCAACGTCACAAACAAAAATCAGTACTAGATGGCTTGATTACTAGAATAGAGATTGGCATATGGGAGGGAAAAGAAGGAAGGAGAAGAATGAGGGGGGGTAGAAAATAAAGGAGGAGAAGAGATGGGGGGGGACACAGGCCAAGAACAATGAGAATGGGGGCGGGGGGGGACAGACAGGTAGGAGAGAGAAGAAGACCAAAATCCTCTCCAATGAAGAGTTGGGACCACCGCTATCCATCAAAGATAAGACTCCTATCATCTATCATCCCAGGTTAACCAAATCTTGTCAAACTTTTTGGAACACTTATGACCCAAGTATGTAAGCTAATAAAGGGGAAGTACAGCATTAATCATGGATTTCCAGGCTGCTGTTGTCGGGGGATCCACCAATTTCCACTTGGAATGGATCGCCTTTCTAGCATAATAGGCTATGTAGAATATAAACAGCTTTTGCTGCATGGAGGACTGGAGATCATCAGTTATGCCCAACAGGAGAATTAGAGGGTAGTGTTGAGCGGGTAGCTGGATATTCGGGTCCGGCGGGTTCGGCCGAACTTCGGAAAAAAGTTCGGATTCGGGACCGAACTTTAACCCGAACCCGGACCCGGACCCCATTGAAGTCAATGGGGACCCGGACTTCTGACGACTAAAAAGGCTCTAAAAAAGTAATGGAAAGGGCTAGAGGGCTGCAAATGGCAGCAAAATGTTGTTAAGAACATGGCAAGTGCTCTGCAAACAAATGTGGATAGGAAATAACTTAAAAGAACATAAAAAAAATTAAAAAATAAAAAAATATGCTGGAGGCCCCCTTTTCAGCAGAAGAGGTACAGGAAGTCATTAAGAACCTCAGAAACTCAACGGCACAATGCCACACATATGGTGGGAATGCCCCAGAATACGCCCTTTCTGGAATAAATTATTTAATTTAATGGATAAGCTAGTGGGAAAATAAAATACTTTGAAATAAAAATGTAGCGGGGTGCTAAATTTAAGGAAAGTGTTTGAGTGGTAAATAGGCTCAAATACCCTAATTCTGTAGGATTCATGGACCATTTTGTCCTCGGGGGACAGTATTGGTGTGCAGTTCCCTGCGGCCTACAGGTGTCGCCTTTTGTGTCCCCTCTTGGCAGTAGTACAGCGGGGCGGGGAACCTGCTGTGCATGCCGGGAGAGCATATAAAAGGGGCAGACCTTTGGCCTGGGGGCTGATGTCCAGTGGGGTCCGCGCCCAGGTGCCTTCGGCCTGGGTGCATGTGTTCCTGTTCCATCTCGGGCACCTTTAGCCCGGGGTGAGGTACTATCCTGGAGTTCTTGCTGCCCTGGGTATGGAGGCCTAGGGGCGGGAGTAAAGCCTGGAGTCCAGAGCCGCCTCGTGTAGGGGACCCTGTTCCAGGGAAGGGAGGATCATTCTGATGGACCGATGCGGGAGTCACGGTGAAGGAATGGTCTGTTGACTCCCTGGAGAGATGTCTTCCCCTTGATATGGGCTAGGTTCGTAGAAGGAGAAGCTCAAGGTCACCTTGACTGTATCAGAGGCCTTATTCAACCGGCCCGTGGCAGGGGCCTTATACACCCTGGTCTGTGGCTGAGACCAAAGTTCTCCAGGCCCGTGGCAGGGGCCTTGTACACCCGGTCTGTGGCAGAGACCAACCTCAATGTCTGTGGCAGAGACCGTGCGCCAAAAACTGTTTGAGAAACCTAAGCAGTGAAGTGAATGTGCTACGTTTGTGCCTGGACCTCCTCCACACCTTAAGCTGTCCTGTTTCTTTGCTCTAACCTTTTCTATCTGAGTACAGTTTATTTTGCCATGAGAGAATAAGAGTTGGAGTTTCATCTGGTGTGGACATTGACTTTACTGGCAATTAAAGGACTTGCCTCTACCTACAGTAGAGGTGAGAATCATCCTCTGGAGGAGTTTTGACTCCGGCTGTGGACACGGCCCGTCAAGTACACCGCTCAACCTCTTTATATAGGATGATACGGGCTGGTAGTGCGGTGTGCCTTTCTCGCTCCTGCGAAGAGCCAACAACATAAAGGCAGGTAAGGGGGAAAGGATCTGTGCGCTACAAAAAAATAAAATTAAAATTTTAATCTTGGCCTAGCAGGACGAGGTCCATATGGAGTAGGAGGTTGAGGTGGCGGTGGATGTGGCTGTGTAGGTGGAAGCGGCGGTGGAGGAGGACGAGGTAGCCAACACTGGTTCAAAAATACAACAATGGCTGGGTAAGGCCGGTGATGTGTCGAATTCTGTCCCCTGTCGAATAGTGTCCGCCCTGTACTGCGCTTGCTGAGTATGTAGGACAAGGGGATTTCAAAAATCTCCCAAGACTAACGGCGCCTGCGTGTTGAGTTCAGGTGAAGGCCACACCATCCGTGGTTCAAGCCGAGCCAAGCAAGGCCGCGATCGAAGCGAGCCCGTGAGGGGCCCTGTTACTATGTGCTACCGTATGTCCTCTTGGATGGTGGGGCTTGAACCTGCACTCACAGCGCAGGCGCCGTTCATCTTCGGAGATTTTGTGAATCTCCTTGTCCTCTGTACTGCGCAAGCGCTGCGCCTGCGCAGTACGGGCCGGGCACAATCCGATGGCCGGACAGTTTGTCACAACACCGGTATACATGTCTATTCTGCACAAGGTACGGACAAGTCCTGTGGGATCCATGCCTGGTTCATTTTAATGAACGTGAGCTTGTCCACATTGGCTCTGGACAGGCGGCTGCGCTTGTCTGTGATAACGCCCCCTGCCGTGCTAAATACACGTTCAGATAATACACTGGCTGCAGGGCAGGCCAGCACCTCCAAGGCATAAACGGCAAGCTCAGGCCATGTGCCCAATTTGGAGACCCAGAAGTTAAAGGGGGCAGACCCGTCATCCAGTACGTGTAGGCCTGTGGACACATACTGCTCAACCATGTTGGTGAAATGCTGCCTCCTGCTAAGACGTTCCATCTCAGCTGGTGGTGCTGGTTGTTGTGGCGTGCTGACAAAGCTTTTCCACATTTCGGCCATGCTAACCCTGCCTTCTGAGGTGCTGCCGGTGCCCCGGCTGCGTTGGCGACCTCTTCCTCCTCCTCTGCCTTCGCCTTGTGCTTCCACCGTACGCCCGCTGTCAGGTGGGAATGCCACCAGCAGCGCGTCTACCAACGTGCGCTTGTACTCGCGCATCTTACGATCCCGCTCCAGTGAGGGAATTAAGGACGGTACGTTGTCCTTGTAACGGGGATCCAGCAGGGTGGCCACCCAGTAATCAGCACCAGTTAAAATGTGGGCAACTCGGCTGTCGTTGCGGAAACACTGCAGCATGTAATCGCTCATGTGTGCCAGGCTGCCCAGAGGCAAAGAAAAGCTGTCCTCTGTGGGAGGTGTATCGTCTGTGTCCTCTGTATCCCCCCAGCCACGCACCAGTAATGGCCACGAGCTGGTCTGAGTGCCACCCTGCTGTGAACATGGCTCCTCCTCCTCCTCCTCCTCCTCCTCCTCCACCTCGTCATCCTCCAGAACTGTGCCCTTTCTGCCGGACAATTGTGTACCTGGCGTTTGTTGGTGCAGGAACCCACCCTCGTAGCCACTTGTGAAAGACTGCCCTGAAAGCCTTTGAAATGATCCCGCTTCCTCCTCCTCCTCCTCATCCTCCTGTGCCACATCCTCTTCCATCATCGCACGAAGCGTTTTTTCAAGGAGGCATAGAACTGGGATAGTAACGCTGAGAACGGCGTCATTGGCACTGGCCATGTTGGTGGAGTACTCGAAACAGCGCAACAAGGCACACAGGTCTCGCATGGAGGCCCAGTTATTGGTGGTGAAGTGGTGCTGTTCCGCAGAGCGACTCACGCGTGATTGCTGCAGCTGAAACTCCACTATCGCCTGCTGCTGCTCGCACAGTCTGGCCAGCATGTGCAAGGTGGAGTTCCACCTTGTGGGCACGTCACATATGAGGCGGTGAGCGGGAAGGCCGAAGTTACGCTGCAGCGCTGACAGGCGAGCAGCAGCAGGGTGAGAACGCCGAAAGTGCGCACACACAGCCCGCACTTTCTGCAGCAGCTCTGGCATATTGGGGTCATTTTTAAGGAACCTCTGGACCACCAAGTTCAGCACATGCGCCAGGCAAGGGATGTGTGTCAAACCGGCTAGACCCAGAGCTGCTACGAGATTTCGCCCATTATCGCACACCACCAGGCCGGGCTTGAGGCTCACTAACAGCAACCACTCATCGGTCTGTTGTTCCATGTCCCTCCACAACTCCTGCGCGGTGTGGGGATTTTCCCCCAAACAGGAAAGTTTTAAAACTGCCTGCTGTCGTTTACCCCTGGCTGTGCTGAAGTTGGTGGTGAAGGTGTTACGCTGAATGGATGAGGAGGCGGTAGAGGATGAGGAAGCGGAGAAGGAGGAGTTAGCAACAGGAATGCAAACTGAAGCGCCCTGCAATCCTCGGTGGTGGAAGGACATGCGCCAAACCGCTATCTGCCTCAGGCCCAGCAGCCACTGCATTTACCCAGTGTGCTGTTAGGGAGATATAACGTCCCTGACCATGCTTACTGGTCCACGCATCCGTAGTTAGGTGGACCTTGCCACAGATGGCGTTGCGCAGTGCACACCTGATTTTGTCCCCCACCTGGTTGTGCAGGGAAGGGATGGCTCGCCTGGAAAAGTAGTGGCGGCTGGGCACGACGTACTGCGGGACAGCCAATGCCATCAGGCTTTTAAAACTCTGCATCTCCACCAGACGGAATGACAGCATTTCAAAGGCCAGGAATTTTGAAATGCTGGCATTCAGGGCCAGGGATCGCGGGTGGCTAGGGGGGTACTTCCTCTTCCGCTCCAATGTTTGGGAGATAGAGAGCTGAACGCTTCCATGGGACATTGTGGAGATGGTCGGTGACCCAGGTGGTAGTGTTGCTGGCAGATCCTCTGTTTGCGTGGTGACAGGTGCCACTGTCACTACAGAGGTGGATGAAGAGGCCGAGACTGCAGCAGAAGAGGAAGCAGGAGGAGCCAGAGACCTTTCTTGGTTTTTGAGGTGTCTACTCCACTGCAGCTCGTGCTTTGCACTTAGATGCCTGGTCATGCAGCTTGTGCTCAGGTTGAGAACGTTTATGCCTCGCTTCAGGCTCTGATTGCACAGCGTGCAAACCACTCGTGTCTTGTCATCAACACACTGTGTGAAGAACTGCCACGCTAGGGAAGTCCTTGGACCTGGCTTTGGTGTGCTCGGTCCCTTGCTGCGTTGGGCAGTAGCAGATGTACTGTCTAGGGGACGAATGCTCCGTTTTTGCACCCTGCTCCCTCTTCTGCTGTGCTGGTGGCTCTGTGCGACCACCGCCTCTTCCTCCGAACTACACTGGTCACCTGCATAACGTTGATTCCATGTGGGGTCGAGGACCTCATCGTCCTCCACATCATCTTCCACCCAGTCTTCACCCCTGCCCTCCATGTCTGTCTGCACAATTGCGAAAGCAGCAGCAGTTGGCACCTGTGTTTCGTCATCATCCGAGACGTGCTGCGATGGTCCTCCCATGTACCCATCATGAAACATAAGTGGTTGGGCATCGGTGCACTCAATCTCTTCCACTTCTGGGGCAGGGCTAGGTGGATGGCCCTGGGAAACCCTGCTAACAGAGTCATCGAAAAGCAGAAGAGACTGCTGCATGATTTGGGGCTCAGACTGCTTGGCTGATTTGCAAGGGGGTGAGGTGAAAGACTGATGGACATGGGCTTCAGGTGCCAACTCTGATCTTTCAGCAGAAGAGTGGGTGGGAGACAATGTGAAGGAACCCGAGGCACTGTCAGCAACCCAATCTACTATCGCCTGTACTTGTCCTGGCCTAAACATTGGTACAGCCTCATTAGGCATGACAAAATACCGCCGCAGGCTCGGTCGCCTACTCGCACCTCAGGAAGGTGTTTCACTTGTGCGTGTAGCTGGCACAGATCCACCACGTCCTCTCCCTGCAACAGGAGCTCCACCAGCAGCACCACGACCGGGGCCACCACGTCCCTTTGACCTTCCCCTCATATTTTCCAAATTTAGGATCTTGCCCTAAATGGCGTTTTTTGGAAGACCACAACACACCCACAGTACGTAATGGCTGAAACGCACAGCTACAGAACTGCAGAAAATGCTATTAAAAAAAAAAAGGTTGTTTTTTTTAGTATAGCACAGTACAAGGAAAATATATATAAATTGTTTTTTTACACACACCTCCAGATGTGTATTTCACACTGCAAAATATTTTCTGTGGCCCTAAATGGCGTTTTTTGCCAGACCACAACACACCCACAGCACGTAACCGCTGAATCGCACAGCTACAGAAAATGCTATTCAAAAAAAAAGGTTGTTTTTTTTAGTATAGCACAGTACAAGGAAAATATATAGAAATTGTTTATTTTACACACCTCCACATGTGTATTTCACACTGCAAAATATTTTCTGTGGCCCTAAATGGCGTTTTTTGAAAGAGCACAACACAACCACAGTATTTAACCACTGAATCGCACAGCTATAGAAGTGCAGAGAATGCTATTCAAAAAAAAATGTTTTTTTTTTTAGTATAGCACTGTACAATATATAGAAATTGTTTATTTTACACACCTCCACATGTGTATTTCACACTGCAAAATATTTTCTGTGGCCCTAAATGGCGTTTTTTGAAAGAGCACAACACAACCACAGTATTTAACCACTGAATCGCACAGCTATAGAAGTGCAGAGAATGCTATTCAAAAAAAATGTTGTTTTTTTTAGTATAGCACTGTACAATATATAGAAATTGTTTATTTTACACACCTCCACATGTGTATTTCACACTGCAAAATATTTTCTGTGGCCCTAAATGGCGTTTTTTGAAAGAGCACAACACAACCACAGTATTTAACCACTGAATCGCACAGCTATAGAAGTGCAGAGAATGCTATTCAAAAAAAAATGTTGTTTTTTTTAGTATAGCACTGTACAATATATAGAAATTGTTTATTTTACACACCTCCACATGTGTATTTCACACTGCAAAATATTTTCTGTGGCCCTAAATGGCGTTTTTTGAAAGAGCACAACACAACCACAGTATATAACCGCTGAATCGCACAGCTGCAGAGAATGCTATTCAAAAAAAAGTTTTTTTTTTTTTTTAGTATAGCATAGTACAAGAAAAATATATAGAAATTGGTTATTTCACACAACTAGAGATATACACTGCAAAATATTTTTTTTTTGCCCAAAAATAGGTCTTTTTTGCGCACAACAAAGTGCCGTTTTTTTTTTTGCAACAGCACAATAAAGTGCCTTTTTTTTTTTTTGGGGCCCAAAAATGGGTCTTTTTAGCAAAAGCACAATAAAGTGCCTTTTTTTTTTTTCTGACCAAAATAGGTCTTTTAGCAAGAGCACAATACAGCCACAGTATGGAATAGGTGTATCACTCAACGTAATGCAGTGCTGGTGCACTGAGCTTGCAACACAAACAGATAAACCTATGCAGATCGCTGAGCTATTATATCTCTCAATCTGGACTCCTATCTAAATCTCTCTCCCTGAAAGCACAAACAGGATCCTGCCCCTACACTACACTACACTACACTGTCTCTCTATCTTTTCTATCAGTAGATTGCAGAATCAGGACTAACTCCTATTCTCTCCCTCACAGCAACAGCAGCCAGGATCCTTTCCCTACACTGTCTAAAAGCAGAGTGACGATCTGTGCTGTGTGCCTCTTTCTTATATAGAAGCTGGTCACATGCTGGGTCACATGTTGCACTGACCAATTACAGCCATGCCATTAGTAGGCATGGCTATGATGGCTTCTAAGGGCACACCAGCTAATCAAATGGTGATTGGCTGGCCCCTGAAGCATTTCTAACTGCGCCATTAAATTCCCGAATCCGAACCCGAACCCGGACTTTAGCGCAAAATCCGGGTCCGGGGTCGGGAAAACGCCAAAATTCGGTACGGACCCGAACTTTACAGTTTGGGTCCGCTCAACACTATTAGAGGGTCTAATGTAATCTGAACCGTACCAAGTGTATTTATGTCAGCGACCACTGTCCTCCAGAACATATGAGCAGGACCAGACCATATGAATAAAAGTCCCCACTTCAGTTTGACATTTGGGACATGGTGTTTGAGAAGTATGATAGATGGTTGACAGTCTCTGGGGGGTGTAGTAGACCCCATGGGCATAGCATAAGGGGTTGCAGGGGTCACAATTGCAACCCCGCCCCTAGCTCCAGGGGGCCCCTGCAGCCTCCCTGTCATATTATTATAACCTCCACAAAGTCCGGCTCCGATCTGCCCTGGAGCTGTATACAGTGCTGGGGTGGCAAAGGAGCTCTGCCAAGTGACCTGCCAGAGATCCCTGTCCTCTGATTCTCCAGCGGTGATCCCTGTCCTCTGATTCTCCAGCGGTGACCCCTGTCCTCTGATTCTCCAGCGGTGATCCCTGTCCTCTGATTCTCCAGCGGTGATCCCTGTCCTCTGATTCTCCAGTGGTGATCCCTGTCCTCTGATTCTCCAGCGGTGATCCCTGTCCTCTGATTCCCCAGCGGTGATCCCTGTCCTCTGATTCTCCAGCGGTGACCCCTGTCCTCTGATTCTCCAGCGGTGATCCCTGTCCTCTGATTCTCCAGCGGTGATCCCTGTCCTCTGATTCTCCAGTGGTGATCCCTGTCCTCTGATTCTCCAGCGGTGATCCCTGTCCTCTGATTCCCCAGCGGTGATCCCTGTCCTCTGATTCTCCAGCGGTGATCCCTGTCCTCTGATTCCCCAGCGGTGATCCCTGTCCTCTGATTCCCCAGCGGTGATCCCTGTCCTCTGATTCCCCAGCGGTGATCCCTGTCCTCTGATTCTCTAGCGGTGATCCCTGTCCTCTGATTCTCCAGCGGTGATCCCTGTCCTCTGATTCCCCAGCGGTGATCCCTGTCCTCTGATTCCCCAGCGGTGATCCCTGTCCTCTGATTCTCTAGTGGTGATCTCTGTCCTCTGATGTAAGGAGGAACTCTATGAACTTAAAACTCATAAGCCACTTTGAGTATCTTGGCGTGCAGTGGATGTATCTGCATGCACAGTGGAAGTGGTGGGTGGTAGTGGGGGGGGGGGGTCCAGGCCAACTTTTGCATCCGGGCCCACAAGCTTCAAGCTACGCCTCTGGTAGACCCTATGAAGAAACTTTAGCTGGACCAGTCGATCCCAGGCTGAAAACATCAAAGGAAGATACTGAACCCTTTTCATCCCAGTCCTCTCTCGTTAAAGTGGAAAAAGCCTGATGCCACCTGTGAAATGGTTAGTCTTGGTGTCATTATAAACAGTTATGCTGCGTACACACGGTCGGAATTTCCAACAACAAATGTTCGATGGGAGCTTGTTGTCGGAAAATCCGACCGTGTGTGTAGGCTCCATCCGACATTTGCTGTCGGAATTTCCGACAACAAAAATTTGAGAGCTGGTTCTCAAATTTTCCGACAACAAAAGTTGTTGTCGGAAATTCCGACCTTGTGTACACAATTCAACGCACAAAAATTCTACGTATGCTCGGAATCAATTTGACGCATGCTCGGAATCATTGAACTTCATTTTTCTCGGCTCGTCGTAGTGTTGTACATCACCGCGTTCTTGACGATCGGAATTTCCAAGCAACATTTGTGTGACCGTGTGTATGCAAGACAAGTTTGAGGGAACATCCGTCTGAAAAAAATCCACGGTTTTGTTGTCAGAATGTCCGATCGTGTGTGCGCGACATTAGTCTGAGGTATATGGAGGACAACGGTCTGTCAATATAACAAGCTGTTAACAGTTTCTCCACCAAGTGCCAAGTCAGGACAACCGAATCAGGAAACTGCACCTTCACTGCTTGTCCTAAGCCTCTTACACATGGCCGGGAATCCCGTCAGGAAAAAAACTTTGGTTTTCCTGACGGGATTCATGGCAAGCTTTCCTTGCCAAGCCGTGCATACAGACGGCCATTCAAAAGAACCGCCGTTCTTTTGAATGGCAAGAACGCGGTGACATCACCGACTACGACGAGCATGCGCTCGTCACATTCGATGCCGTCGCCGCCATCTTGCTACACCCTACACTACCCATGTATGCTACTGCGCATGCGTCAAAGTCTTTTCGAGCATGCGTGGGTTTTCCTGGGGACAGGTAAGCATACACACTCACGGTTTTCGCAGCAGGAAACACTTTGCAGAGAATCCCGATGAGAAAATAGAGAGCAGGTTCTCTATTTTTCTCGTCGGGATTCCCGGCAGTTTTCTAGCCGAGAAAGTATACACACGCACGGTTTTCACGGCAAAAAGCTCTCCCAGCAGCTTTCTTGCCGAGAAAACCGTGCGCGTGTATGAGGCTTTAGTTGTAAAAACCTGAAGAACATCCAGGAGGGTAGATGAAATTGTCGATTCATCTTATTGTAGCGATACCCTCAACTTAAGAGAGCCGCAAGTTTTGATTTTGGGCCCTGAGTACAGCTTCCTCAACCCCCCGGCAATCTGCTCTACCCGCTCTGGCACAGCTAACCCACAGCAATTTCACATAAACAATCACTTATGCTTTAAATGTGGGTGTGTGAATTTATAACTCAGACTCATAGACAATGTTGTAAATAATAACTGACTTTACTGCTAGTGGTAAGATAAAAGGGGATAACATGCATGTAACATTTGGTTCACAACACATAAGCAGGTCCCTGCAGTTATAAATCACAATACTGTGTGCGTGTGTACCGGCAATGGAAAAGGGGACGGAACGCCACGTGGGGCGACCGTTACCTAAACACCCTGTGGTGTGATAACTAACTTATAACTATCTAACGGATCAGGCCTGATCCCTAACCATGAAACTCAGTCTTTGAAGAAACACAAATCTTCACCGGCACAGGATCTGTAAAGGTGGTGCACTTGAAGTATTTAAAACCATGTATTTGTAATCCAATAGGGGGGGGGGGTAATTCTCCCTCACCGGAGGTGTTAGGCCTCGGAAGTCTAGTAGGCACAAAGTATAAAAGTAACAGTTTAAAGATGAGCTTTCGCTCGCTCACCACTCCGGAACACTTCCCTCAGTCCGGAACTTCCACCGGCTGTGTCGGTCCTCGTCCACAGCGGCTTCTGCGATCGGATCCCCGATCCAGATAACTTCAGAAGAGATGAGTCTGGATGCCACCCAGGCTCGCAAAGGGGGTGGAAGGCTCTTTGGTTCGCTCCACAGGCCCCAGGCTTCAGGCCTGGAACAGCACAGATCCGCACAGGTGTCTCTCTCTCTCTGCCTCCCCGTGTCCAAAGAGACCGAGCTAGGCCTCGCCCCCTCCTTATATTCCTTCCCCCCCGACTCCCCTCTCTCTGGAATTTCCTGTCTCTGATTAAAGGGGAACACCCCGCTACACACTCCCCCCACTAAAACTCTTTGGTCCCCAAAGATAAACATTTCAACAAAATTCCTGAACCATTTTAGAGAGTGCGGAGTATGATGTTGGTACAGGGAATTGCCACCAAAACTCAGAGGTGGGATTCCCTGTCCCACAGGTCACACTGGCATGAGTGGCCTGCCTAACTGTGCCAGAGGGTGAGCTGGGGTTGCCCTCCACCAAATGAACAGTGGAAGGATTGGAGCACTCGGTACTTCTTCTAGCGGTGGTAACAGAGTCCTCTGAGCTCTTTCCCAATTGAGGGTAGGTTAACTTCATGGGAGGTCTCACGACTCTGCGAGCTCTCTGCTCCCTTGGGACTTCAGGCTTGGGTGCCACAGGCTTTGTTTCAGGAACACTCTCTGACATCGTCACTGGTTCTGGGGCCTCTGTCTCTTCTTCATCTGAGTACAGGCCCGGAATATCTTCCCAGCATTCAGGCACGCCACTGGATGGAATGAACTCTGTAGCTTCTGGGTTCAGGGTCCCATCCTGCATATCCTCAGTGGGTGGAAGGTCTATGGTGGGATTTTCCGGGGTTGGGGAAGGCCATAGCCACTCCAGTTCTCCTCTCCCATCTTCACTTGGTTGAGAAACTTGTCCCCCTCCAGATCGAGAGGTCTGAGACCGAGTGTTGGGTCTGGGAGTATCCAAGATGGAAACAGATTCCGGTAGGTTCCTCACTGGAGGTATCCTGACTGCTTCTTTAAGCGGGAGTAAGTGGTTTCTGTGCCAGGTCTTCAAGGGTCCCACTCTCCCCTCTGGCTTTAACTTGTACACCGGTAGTCCAGGGAGTTTCCTACAAATAACGTAAGGCTCAGACCTCCACCTATCAGCAAGTTTGTGTTTCCCTGGGATCCCTAGGTTGCGTAGCAGAACACGGTCTCCAGGCTGCAGGTCTTGCACTCGAACCTTCAAATCATAGTTCCTTTTATTTCGGGCCCCTCTCTGGTCTGAGGCCGCTTGGGCTTGTTCATAGGCCGCTTTCAAATTATACCTAAGTCTGTCTACATATCCTTTGTGGGAGGTAGCAGAGGTATAGTCTAGAGAAATGCCAAAGGCCAGATCCACTGGCAATCTTGCTTCTCTCCCAAACATGAGGCGATAGGGAGAGTAACCCGTCACATCACTGGTGGTGCAATTGTAGGCATGCACCAAAGTGGATATGTGTTGACTCCAATGCTGCTTCTTCTCTGTCTCCAGAGTCCCAAGCATGTTTAGCAAAGTCCGGTTAAACCTCTCAGGCTGAGCATCTCCTTGTGGATGATAAGGGGTAGTCCTGGTCTTTTCCACTCCCAGGGAGTCCAGTAGGTTCCGGATCAGGCGACTCTCAAAGTCCCTTCCTTGGTCGGAGTGGATTCTCTGTGGTAATCCATAGTGGACAAAGTATTTTTCTAGAAGCACCTTAGCTACAGTGGAAGCCTTCTGGTCTCTGGTGGGGAACGCCTGTGCATAACGGGTGAAATGATCGGTTACCACCAGAACATTTCCCAATCCACTCAAATCGGGTTCGAGGCAGAGAAAGTCAATGCATACCAGATCCATTGGGCCTTGACTCTGTAGGTGGCCCATTGGGGCAGCTTGATGGGGTAGAGTCTTCCTCTGGATGCATCGTGCACAGGAGTGGCAATATTCCTCCACTTCAGCCCTCATACAGGGCCAATAGAACCGGCTTCTGACAAGTTGGAAGGTTCTTTCAGCTCCCAGGTGACCATGCTGGTCATGTAAGGCAACCAGCACAGTCTCTCGGTGCTTCTCTGGGAGAAACAACTGCCATTTATCCTCGGAGCCATCAGAGGGGCCCCTTCGGTAGACCACTCCCTGATGGACCTGTAGCCTGTCTAACTCTCTCCTTAGCAGACGAGCCTCCTTGGAGGGGTGATGTCGAAGTTTCTCTGGACTCTCGTTTTCCAATGCTTCAAAGACCAATCTCCCCATGGGGTCTTCCAATTGGTCGCACCTCAGTTCCTTCTTAGACAGCTTCGGTAAGCATTCCTCTTCAAGTTGAGTCACCCCGCAGTAGTGTTTTGGGACTCCCACTGTGGTAACTCCTATCTCCTCGGCTCTGGAGCCCCCTCTGGCTTGAAATTCAGCCCCCTGACAAAGGGCTCGCACTCCCTCCGGTGCTACCTGAGTCCAGTCCTCCCAGTCATCAGCCATGGTATGAGATATTCGGGACAGGGCATCTGCATCCCTATTTCCAGTCCCTGGTCTGTATTTAAGACTGAAGTTGAACCCAGATAATGCAGCCAGCCACCTGTGTCCTGTGGCATCCAACTTGGCAGTGGTGAATAGGTAAGTCAGAGGGTTGTTATCTGTTTTTACTGTAAACTCTGCCCCATAGAGGTAGTCTCTTAGTTTGTCCACCACTGCCCATTTGAGGGCCAAGAACTCCAACTTATGAGTGGGGTAGTTCTTCTCCGAGGGGGTCAGACTCCGACTCACATAGGCCACTGGTCGCAGTTGCTCTTCATACTCTTGGTAGAGCACTCCACCGAGGCCTTCATGACTAGCATCAACATGTAACTCGTATGGTCTGGTGGGATCAGCATAGGCCAATACTGGGGCTGTGGTGAGGCTCCTCTTCAGGGTTCTGAAGGCCTCTTCACACCTGGGGGTCCACTGATCTTGAACCGACTCCCCGGGTCTTCTGGGTCCCTGACCATCCTCTTCCCCTTCAGTCTTGAGCAGTTCATTTAGGGGCTTGGCAATACGGGCAAACCCATCCACAAACCTCCTATAGTAGGAGCAGAAGCCCAGGAAAGATCTAAGTTCAGTGACTGTTGTGGGTCTTGGCCACCCCCTTTTCAGACACTATGTGTCCCAGATAGTTCACCGAAGACTGGTAGAACCGACACTTCTCGGGGGAAAGCTTTAGTCCCTCTTCACTAAGCCTTCTCAACACTTTCTCCAATCGGGCCTCATGTTCTTCCAAAGTTCTCCCGAAGACAATGACATCGTCCAGGTACACAAGGACTTCTATGAGGTTCATATCTCCGACAGTCTTCTCCATGAGACGTTGAAAAGTAGCTGGGGCCCCAGATAGGCCCTGAGGCATTCTATTAAACTCAAAGAACCCCACAGGAGTTATGAAAGCGGTCTTTTCTTTATCCTCTGGGTGCATGGGAATTTGATAGTACCCGCTCTTGAGGTCCATCACACTGAACCACTTAGCTCCAGACAAACTCTGTAAGGCGTCCTCTATCCTTGGCGTGGTGTACTGATCAGGGGTGGTCCTCCTGTTGAGAGTTCTGTAGTCAATGCAGAGCCTCAGCGACCCATTCTTCTTCCTGACCACCACTATTGGAGAGGCATAAGGGCTTCTGGACTCTCGAATCACCCCAGTCCTTTTCAGTTCTGCAAGCTGTTCTCTCAGATCCTCCAGATCTGCCAGCGGAACCCGCCTGACTCTCTCCCTGAACGGTTTGTCTTCTTGCAGGCGGATGCGGTGGGTAGCACTCCTCGCACGCCCCACATCGAATTCATCTTTTGAGAAAATCTTCTCCCATCTAGTCAGCTGGGCCTTGGCTCTCTCCTTCCAGGCCCCAGGCAAGTTCGGGTTCTCAATGGAAAGTTTTTCCCAAACATCTTCTTCTTCACCCGCTTGCTTCACTTCTGACCAGCTGACTGGGACAGCAGGACTCACCTGTCCCAGCAACATCCGGGCAGGTACCTCTATGGCCCTTCCTGTAGAGTTCCTTACACTCACCAGGACTCTTCCCCTGGCTTTCTTCAAGGCCTTGATTGGAATCACTTCCGGTATCACTTCCAGGCCTGAGTGATCTTCCCTTGGGTCGGATTCCAGCATGACAAAGGGGCCAGGCTGCTCCCAGGTGAGCTTCACAGTGGCCTTGAGGCAAGCCACCTGTCCGGGCTGCAGCACCACTCCTTCTCTCCCCAGTCTCCACACCTTCCCTATCCCCTCTCCTGGGGTCTTCTGCTCCAACACTAACCGTTGGTAGGCTGTCTTCAGCATGGGATGGATGTTTGGATCTTGATGGCTCCTCATCTTCACCAGGGGCGTCAGAAGTCTTCTCACTAGATCCGTATTGGTGCCTATGATGAGGGACATCTTGCTGGCCCCGGGTGGTCTAGGACACACAACTGCCAGGGTGTCGAACACTTCTGTCTTCCCAGCCACAGAGGGGTCGAATGTCAGCTTTATGGGCAGATAACCATCATAGGGGAACCTCTGCGTTCCCAGGCCCCATATCTCCAGCTCTTCTATCTTCTGTATAGGCAAATGGCTTAAGTGCCTATCGTAGAAGTCTCTGTACAACAAAGTCACTTGAGCTCCAGTGTCCAGGAGGGCCTTCGTATATACTTCTTCTACCTGGATAGATACAGTGGGGGACGGGCCGACCAATTCTTCTGGGTACGGCCGGGTTGAGGTCACTTTCTTCTGAGGACTTGTCTTCATCCAGTTTGTTTTTGACTTTATTCTCTCTTGAGCCCGGTATGCATTGACCTTCCCCACCCTAATGGGAGTACAAACCCGCTGAGGGATGTTATTGTCTCTTGGTTGTAGGCATTCCTTCTTGGGAGTGCTAAATTTCTTCTGAGGGGTCTTGTCCCCTCTCTCTGGTATGTATCTTGGTTGAGAGACCCTAGATTCCTTCTGAGGAGTTTTGTTCTCTCTCTTCCTTCTATTCAGTTTGGAGCTCACTGAAAGAGATGGGCACCCGGTTGACTCCCTCACCGGGGCCCTCTGGCGTTTCCCGCCGGCTGGCGATTATCCATTTTCTTCTTCTTAGGACTGGAACACCTACTGGCAAAGTGGCCACTGCCTCCGCAGTTGTAGCATAACATCTCTTCTCGGTCCCGAGTGGGACTCGGTATTGACGTATCTGGGAACAACTCCTTTCTGGGGCTTGGTTTCTCTGCTCCACCTTGACCTTTCGCCATTATAGCAGTCATCATCTCCATCATCTGGGACATCTGCAACTTCAAAGTGTCCACCTCCGCTCCCCTATCGGTAGTCCTGGCCGGTGTAACTATAGCTACCGGCTGTTTGACGGGCTCTATCGGGCGTTCTTTTTTTTTTCTTCCAATATAGCCTCTTCCTCTCTAATCATTCGGATGAGGTCAGGGTACTCCAGATTCTTCCCATCCTGCCGGGCACGCAGTGTCCATGCAATTGGATCCATGGGTTGAGCTCCCCTCACTACCTGTTGAGCACGGGCCTCATCTACTTTCCCTGGGCTGATCCCCTTCTTTAGGATCATCCTATGCAGTATTTTGTCCAGGCGTCCCATATAGTCTGATAGTTTCTCACCTTCCTTCTGGTAGCAATGCTCCAGCTGATAAGCAAGCTCTGTGACTTTCTCTGTCCCACCAAACACATTCTGTAACACATCGAGGCACTCTTGTGCAGTACAATCTGCCTTGCTCATCTTCAGGTTGCGTACGGCCTCTAGAGCAGGCCCTTTCAAACTTTCCACAACCCTCTGTTTCTTTCTGCGGTCCGGAACTTCCCATTCCTCTAGTGCCTGAGTTGCGCTGTCTAGCCACTCCTCAAATCCCTCTTCTTCCAAGGGTACTGGTTTCCTCCCTGAAAACATCCGGAGTTTCCTGTACCCCGACATCGGGTAATCTGTGGGCTCTTTCTTGCACTGAGCTACAATCTCCCCCAGAACAGCGCATAATTCTGCACTAAGAGTGCCTGGGCTTGTCCTGGGACTCTTTGTGTCCTTCTGTGGGGATGACGGGGAAGATGGCTGCGGTGACAGTGTTATTTTTGTCTGAGGGCTGTCTCTTGTGCGCGGCAGCGCATGCAGCAAATGATAGACCTGATCGTCCTCATCTTGTATGCTGTTGCCTCTAAACTGTTCAGGAATTTCTGCCTGCCATTCCAGTAAGACATGTGAAAGTCCCCCATTAGTTTTCACGTCTATCACCCATGGTTTGTGAATCGGTGATAGGGACATTATGAGTTGTATCATTGCTTGTGTCTGCCATATCCCCGGGAGTTCTATAACTGCCGTCCTGGCTGGGTCTACGCCCCATCTCTTGTACCACTGTCCCACCTCTATCGGGTCCATGCCGGTAGCTTCTGGCGGTTTCACCGCTGTCTCAGTAATCCCGGATGTACGAGCCCCCACGTGTAGCGATACCCTCAACTTAAGAGAGCCGCAAGTTTTGATTTTGGGCCCTGAGTACAGCTTCCTCAACCCCCCGGCAATCTGCTCTACCCGCTCTGGCACAGCTAACCCACAGCAATTTCACATAAACAATCACTTATGCTTTAAATGTGGGTGTGTGAATTGATAACTCAGACTCATAGACAATGTTGTAAATAATAACTGACTTTACTGCTAGTGGTAAGATAAAAGGGGATAACATGCATGTAACATTTGGTTCACAACACATAAGCAGGTCCCTGCAGTTATAAATCACAATACTGTGTGCGTGTGTACCAGCAATGGAAAAGGGGACGGAACGCCACGTGGGGCGACCGTTACCTAAACACCCTGTGGTGTGATAACTAACTTATAACTATCTAACGGATCAGGCCTGATCCCTAACCATGAAACTCAGTCTTTGAAGAAACACAAATCTTCACCGGCACAGGATCTGTAAAGGTGGTGCACTTGAAGTATTTAAAACCATGTATTTGTAATCCAATAGGGGGGGGGGGTAATTCTCCCTCACCGGAGGTGTTAGGCCTCGGAAGTCTAGTAGGCACAAAGTATAAAAGTAACAGTTTAAAGATGAGCTTTCGCTCGCTCACCACTCCGGAACACTTCCCTCAGTCCGGAACTTCCACCGGCTGTGTGGGTCCTCGTCCACAGCGGCTTCTGCGATCGGATCCCCGATCCAGATAACTTCAGAAGAGATGAGTCTGGATGCCACCCAGGCTCGCAAAGGGGGTGGAAGGCTCTTTGGTTCGCTCCACAGGCCCCAGGCTTCAGGCCTGGAACAGCACAGATCCGCACAGGTGTCTCTCTCTCTCTGCCTCCCCGTGTCCAAAGAGAGCGAGCTAGGCCTCGCCCCCTCCTTATATTCCTTCCCCCCCGACTCCCCTCTCTCTGGAATTTCCTGTCTCTGATTAAAGGGGAACACCCCGCTACACAATCAAAAGTTGACTCTCAGGCATAATATGATGCAGATTCCACCTATCAATTTTAAACTGACCGCTGTCCATCCTGGTGCTCACTGTGATTCCTTTCTAGGCCCTGTTCTACTAGTTTACTTTAACCGCTTGCCGACCGCCTCACGTAGATATATGTCAGTAGAATGGCACGTGCAGGCAAAGCAACGTATATATAAGTTGCTTTGAACCTGCCCCCTAGCGGGCGCGTGCCCGCCACGGTCTCCGTGACCGTGCCCGCGGGACCCGCGTACTCGATGTCCACTGGTGTCCCACGCTCAGGTCACGGAACGGCAGAACGGGGGGATGCCTTTGTAAACAAGGCATCTCCCTGTTCTGCCTGGTGACACAGCACTGATCGTCCGCTTCCTCTTATTGGGAGCAGTGATCAGTGACGTGTCACAGTAAGCCACGCCCCCTAACAGTTAGAATCACTCACTAGGACACACTTAACCCCTTCCCTGCCCCCTACTGGTTAACCCCTTCACTGCCAGTCACATTTATACAGTAATCAGTGCATTTTTATAGCAGGGATCGCTGTATAAATGTGAATGGTCCCAAAATAGTGTCAAAAGTGTCCGATGTGTCCGCCAAAATGTCGCAGTCATGAAAAAAATCGCAGATCGCCGCCATAACAAGTACAAAAAAAAAATAATAATAATAAAAATGCCATAAAACTACCCCCTATTTTGTAGACGCTATAACTTTTGCGCAAACCAATCAATATACGCTTATTGCGATTTTTTTACCAAAAATATGTAGAAGAATACGTATCGCCCTAAACAGGGAAAAAAAATAGTTTTTGGGGATATTTATTATAGCGAAAGTAAAAAATATAGATTTTTTTTCAAAATTGTCGCTCTTTTTTTGCTTATAGCGCAAAAAATAAAAAGTGCAGAGGTGATCAAATACCACCAGAAGAAAGCTCTATTTGTGGGAAAAAAAGGACATCAATTTTGTTTTGGAGCCACGTCGCACGACCGCGCAATTGTCAGTTAAAGCGACGCAGTGCCAAATCGCAAAAAAATGACCCGGTCATTGGGCAGCCAAATCCTCCGGGACTGAAGTGGTTAAGGAACTGTATATTGTCATTTTCAATACTTTCTTCAGCCAAATGTTGCAGCCCCTGACATTGTTAAATGCGTCCTCACCAAAATATAAATAATAAAAAAAAAACGATCCAAGGATGAATGTTTTAAACGGATAAAAAATAAAAATGCATTGCCTTTTAATTCTGGTGTACATCTTATATATGTGAGGGCACCTTAAAAATTCCATGTATGTTTGTTTTTCTCATCTGATCCCAGAGTTCATCCTCAAGCCTCGTACACACGACCGGTTTTCTCGGCAAGAACCAGCAAGAAAATTGCCGGGAGAGCTTTCTTGCCGAGAAAACCGTGCATGTGTACGAGGCTTTCAGGTTTCTCGTCAAGAAAACTGGCCAGAATCTCAACGAGAAAAATAGAGAACCTGCTCTCTATTTTCTCGTCAGGATTCTCGTCGGCCTGTTTCCCGACGAGAAACCCGAGAGTGTGTAAGCTTATCTGTCGCCATGGAAACCAGCGCATGCTCTAAATGACTGATGCATGTGCTACCGGTAGCTTCCTAGGCATAGGTAGGGTGTAGCAAGATGGCGGCGGCGGCATCGAATGTGACGAGCGCAAGCTCGTCGTAGTCGATGACGTCACCGCGTTCGTTCCATTCAAAAGAACGGCGGTTCTTTTGAATCGAGCGTGTGTACACTCGGCCGGGACAAGATTCTTGTCAAGAATCTCATCAGGGAAAAACGACGGGTTTTTTCCTGACGGGATTCTCGGTCTTGTGTACTAGGCTTTAAAGTGGAGTTCCACCCCCCCAAAAAAAAAAAAAAATGTCATTAATGTGCATGAAATAAATAAAAAAAAAAAATTTGGAGAAAATGCTTTTTTTTTTACTTGCCTTTTTATGCCTGTTGCTATGTGGTCCCTCAAAATCTGCCTCCTACATCACCTAGGCTCCTTTCGTTACTTCCCTCGGCGCCTCCGCTCGCTACTGCTCCTGGGAGATGTGTGTCATCCAGTGGCGTCACCAGGGTTGGTGTCACCTGGTGCGGTATAACATGGTGTCACCCCCCCCCCCAATAATTTTTTTCACCCTAATAACACTGCATATATTGGCAACAGTAGTGCCGTTAATAACTATCAATCAACTAGCAAATTTGAATAACAAAATCATATGAAAATAATAGAAATCAAAGCTTAAACTGTTAAAGAACTGTATTTATTTTAACTTTAAACTTTACTGAATTAATAAATAAATAACACAAAAACAGGAACAAATATGAAAGCATTTAGTTAACATCTAAATCAAAACTTTGCTTTTCTAGCCTTGACAGCTGCAAAATTGTGAACAACATCATCAAAATCAATACATTTCGCTAGTTCACTTTCAACTGATAATATTGCAAGATCAGAAAGCCTTGCCTGTCCCATCGTTGAACGCAAATAGTTTTTTATCAGCTTCAACTTTGAAAAGCTCCTCTCGCATGAAGCCACAGACACACAGATTGTCAGAAATATTTTTAGACATAGTGAAAGGGTTGGAAGAGATTCAATGAAGTCCCATTCTGCTATGAAGGTCAAAACTTGTAAAGCCGACCAATCTTTGACTTCTTCTAGGTTGATCTTGGCTGCTTTGAGATGTCTCCTCAGTCTGGGTATTTCCATTAACAGCTCACTCTCAGATATTTCGTCATAAAAAGTGGTCAGTTTTGGAATGGACACCTTTAATGTTTCTTCAGTTTCATATATGAGACTCTTTGCTTGAACAGCCTCAAACATGGCTGCAACTTCCATGATGGCTCTTAATCTGATCTGGAGTTCAGAATGGAAGCGATCAATGCACTCAAGCATTGCCCTCTTGTTCTCGTCTTGTAGACTTATGCCTCCAGCATCACGTGCCTGTTCCCCTGCCATCCTCTTCTTAAACCTGGCTCTTCTCTCTATGGCAATTCCATATTCTTTAGATTTTAAATGTGCCTGCTTAATTGCATGTTCCACTAGGTGACTGCGCTCTTCAAACAGAAAAAGTCTTAGTGTACTCCTGGAGAGTGGAGAGGAGGAGGGCTGGGCACTGTGGGCAGCGACCGTCACACACAGCAGCCGCGCCGCCCGGGCGGAGAAAGTTGTGTGTGTGCTGCAGTGACGTGCCGTCACATCATCACAGTGCAGTGTGATGATGTGACAGGCTGAGTCGCTCGCTGGCTCTGTAGGGTAGGGAGGAGGATTGGAATTTAGGAATAGGAAGAATAAGGAGCCGGAGGACACACACCAGGCGCGGCCGCGGCGCTGGAGGTGTTGTTCCAGGCTTCCAGCCCAGCGGGGTGAAATTAATCAATGAATGGGTCAGCTGTAAAAAAAAAAAAAAAAAAGGGAGGGTGTCACCCCTCTAGCGGGTGTCACCCGGGGGCGGACCGCACCCCCCGCACCCCCTAGCAACGCCTCTGGTGTCATCATTTCCCAGGAGTCAGAGGGCAACGCCGAGGGCTTCGTTGCCATCACAACGGGGCGGGCACTTCCGACGACGCCGCCCGTTGTGATGGCAATCTGATGTAGTTGACGGCGCTCCAATTTTGGATGATTGCGCATGCGCGAGATCGGGGAGAGAACAGGCGGTGCATGCTGGTCGCTCAGCAGCACCATATCCCGGAACAGGATGCTTGTGGGCTTCACATGCCCACAAGCAAAATGAAAACGGCCAGAACACCGTGATCAAAGTTCTTTAAACAGATGAAACCGGACATCAGGGGAGAAATTTAACAGAAGACGTGGGTGTTATGCTTGTGAAAGGTATAAAAAAAAAATCTAGATAGTAGTTGGAACTCCGCTTGACGCGAGTGAAGATTTTGGCGGTTGGTGAGAAGCGCCAGTATGAATACACAGTCTTTGGGGAGTTTGGGCTCCCCCCTTCTTCCATGCTTTGGTAGTGTTAGGCCTGTCGGCCATTGGTACTAAAATCCCACATCCTAATTAGTGGGAATGCTTCAGCAGTCCCACTATTGTTATTAGTTTTTTTATTTATCTTTAATTTTAATTTTATTCTGTACATTTTTTGGCTCTGCGTAACTTCTGCATACTTTCAGCTATATTTTTTCTACTATTTATACTTTTTTTTAAATATTAAGCTTTTTAACACTTTTTTTTAACATTGAATTCAATGAGAGCATGCTTCAAATCCTTAAAATCTTCTTCCGCTCCCAAAAGTTTCAGCTCCTTCATACTTTCACCTACAGATGCCAAACAAACTTTGTTCACCCAATAAAAACTTCTGAAACAAACAAAAAAAAACTTTAAAATGTTCACAAAATATTCAGCTATCCGGATACCGTATATACTCGAGTATAAGCCGAGATTTTCAGCCCTTTTTTTTAGGCTGAAAGTCCCCCCCTCGGCTTATACTCGAGTCAGTGAAATTGAATATTGTAAAATGTACCTGAAGGCTGCGGCGTCCATCGTTTAAAACTCGCGGGCTCTTCCTGGTCCCGTCCGTGATAGGCGGAACTGTGTGTGATGAGAATCACCTATCACGAACGTTCTCTCATCCTCAGTTTCCTAGCAGATGTCCGTGATTGGCGGAAACTGAACACAGTGTCTGCTGGGATGGGTGAAGATGAGAGAACGTTCGTGATAGGGGATTCTCAGCAGGCAGTCCCGCATATCACGGAAGAGACCAGGAAGAGAGCGCGAGTTTTAAACGATGGACCCCGCAGCCTTCAGGTACAATTTTACAATGTTCAATTAGAATTCTAGGGAAACAGTGAGGGTGGGCACAGTGAGGGTGGGCACAGGTGAGGATGGGCACAGGTGAGGATGGGCACAGGTGAGGATAGGAACTTGTGAGGATGGGAACAGTAAGGTGGCAATGGGCTTAGTGAAGTTGCAATGGGTGGGCATTGTTGACCCTCGGCTTATACTCGAGTCAGTAAGTTTTCCCAGGTTTTTGTGGTAACATTAGGTACCTCGGCTTATACTCTGGTCGGCTTATACTCGAGTATATACGGTATATCGTTTACAGTTTTTGTGAAAAAACTGTTTAAGTTTAGTGATCATTTCTCTAAATTTTATCGATTAAACAGAGTGTGTTTTGGGCTTATTCTTTGCAAACTTTTAATGAAATTCATGTTTATTTTAAAACCATTCCTACTTTTCCAACTATTCTCACTTCTTCAACTTTTTCTTATGGATTTAAGCTATTCATCCAGTATAGCTTTAGCAATTCAGCTATTCAGCATTCCCACGCATTTTCTGCAGGAAATGCATTTTCTAGTATGAGATTGGTGTTCTGGAGTGTCTGCTGTGCCTGCAGCGCAGAAAAATGTGAAGTAGGACAGTCATGAAAGTAGAGATGCTGCAGGAGATCTTCATGCACTGTGTACACAGCACGTGGCTGAGGATCCTCGCTCTTCAAATTCCATCTTTTAGCATCTGCAAATTGTAGCGGCAAGCCTTTCACAGTGTTTTACGGGAATGTAAATTGATGTTCACAAACTGATATTCCCTCTGTGATGTTTCTGGGGAGTTGGATAGTGGAGGCACTCGAGGCAGCTGAGCAAATATTTTCAGGCAATTGAAAAGGGGGAGCGGTGTCCGCAGGCAGGTGGTTGAGCAGTAACACTTTTCTGCATGCTATAGACAGCCATGGCAGTCTCTATTGTTTTATAGAGAAATTAGAGCAGGGGATAAAGATGATGACAAGAGGCTCAAGCCTCGTACACACGACCGAGTTTCTTGGCAAGAACCAGCAAGAAACTTGCTGGCAGAGATTTCTTGCCGAGAAATTCGTTCGTGTGTATGGTTTCTCGTCAAGAAAACCGACAAGTAACCTCGACGAGAAAATAGAGAACCTGCTCTCTATTTTCTCGTCGAGATTCTCTTCAGCCTGTTTCTCGACGAGAAAATTGTGTGTGTGTGTACACTTACCTGTCCTCCGGGAAGCCCGCGCATGCTCGAAATGACTTTGACGCATGCGCGGTAGCTTCCTAGGCATAGGATAGGGTGTACAAAGATGGCGGCGACGGCATCGAATGTGACGTCACCGCGTTCGCTCCCTTCAAAGAACCGCGGGTTCTTTGAAATGAGCGTATGTACACTCGGCCGGGACAAGTTTCTTGTCCAAGGATCTCGTCGAAAAAAACGACGTGTTTTTTACGACGAGATTCTCGGCCGTATGTAGGAGGCATGAGTTGTGAAAAATGGAGCAGGCTTTGTATGCACGGCACATCCAGACTGCCCATATTTGGATTCTGGCACCATTTTTTCCTCTAATTAATGCTTGTTCCTCCCCTCTGCACACACAGTCCCTAGAGTATATGGATAAGAGCAGAGGTTGTCAACATATGAGCTAAAGGGGGTATTACATGCTGCCCCTGACATCACTAAAGGGCCACACATAATGTTCAAAATATGTAAAGCCCGATAGGACTGTCAGAGACTGCAGACCCACACACACACACACACACATACATATACACAGTATATCATAAAACAATCACTTCCAGCGCTAAGAGGTCCTCCACTGTTGGATAGGACCAATCGACAAATCCAAATGCTTGGCGGATGCAGCCCTCCATGGATAGGGGAATCCAAAATGGAACTACAAATGCAAAGACAGAAGCAGAAGCTGTAGCTCCGCTTGACGCGTTTCGTTCAAAATACCATTATAAAGGGTTCTTTAGAATTAAACGGATTGGGAGAAGCTACAGCGGTGATGCCATCACACCCACCAGGTTGCTGCATGTGTTTGACTGTATTGCGAGTGTACTCCTGCTTGTTGTAAATAGTTTTAACCTTTATTAAAAACTTGAACTTTTAATACTACACTAGGGGGTTATTTACTGTTCAATGATCCTCGGCCATAGGATTCTAGTACCCGGATATCCAGTAAGGTAACTTTAGCTACGGTGCATCCTCCAATAGGGTCACTAGACCTTCCTCAAGACACCAGCCTTCCGCTTGGTCCTCTCCAGGACAGGTCCTCCCCTGGTATCCTCCATTGAGTGGCTTCCTCCCGCAGAATGGACAGCACAGGATCACCTTCAAAGTGTAGGCCCCAGTAACACATACCTCGAGCCAGGAGGGCCACGAGGCGAAAAGAGCCCAGAGAAATGGCGTCTGCCCCTTAAGTACCCTTCCCCAGCAGGCTCAGTGGGGAGACCACTCCCACTGAGCTGTTCCCGGGGAAAGACACCCAATACACTTTGGCCTGCTTGTGTTCCAACATTGGCCTGGGGTGGTAACGCCACCTACAGGCAAACAGTGGGAAGTCCTTCCAAACACAGCCATAGCCGGAACAGAGGCTAATTTAGCCTTCATCATTACAAAGTCTGACCAGCTCAGACACCCACTAAATTTAACATAGCGCCTGATCATCAGGAGCAGGGCGCTACATACTCCCCCCACTCCGATTATAAACCCTTCTCTGGGCCTCCTGGGCTTGCTTCATATGTTCCCGTACAACCGCAATCCTATGTTGGATCAGTGAAATATGCTCGATGATGCTTCTATAATGCGTGGTCTCTCCCTCCTACGTTTCTTTTGCAACATCTAGCAAACCCCTGGGATGTCTACCATGCAGTAGTTCAAACAGGGAATAACCTGTAGAGGCCTAAGGTACCTCTCGTATAGTAAACATGAGGTACGGCAGCAAAAAATCCCAATTTCTCCCATCTTTGTTCACCACCTTTTTTTAACCACTTAAGGACCGGACCATTTTGTTGCTAAAGGACCAGGCCCCTTTTTGAGATTCGGCACTGCGTCGCTTTAACTGACAATTACGCGGTCGTGCGACGTGGCTCCCAAACAAAATTGACATCCTTTTTTCACCACAAATAGAGCTTTCTTTTAGTGGTATTTGGTCACCTCTGCGGTTTTTATTTTTTGCGCTATAAACAACAATAGAGCGACAATTTTGAAAAAAATTCTATATTTTTTACTTTTTGCTTTAATAAATATCCCCCAAAAATCTATATAAAAAAAAATTCCTCAGTTTAGGCCGATACGTATTCTTCTACATATTTGTGGTAAAAAAAAAATCGCAATAAGCGTTTATTGATTGGTTTGCGCAAACGTTATAGCATCTACCAAATAGGGGATAGTTTTATGGCATTTCAATTAATATTTTTTTTTTTAGAAGTAATGGTGGCAATCATCAATTTTTATCATGACTGCGACATAATAGCGGGCACATCAGACACTTTTGACACCATTTTTTGACCATTGGCATTTTTACAGCGATCAGTGCTATAAAAATGCACTGATTACTGTGAAAATGACACTGGCAGTGAAGGAGTTAACCTGTAGGGGGCGCTGAGGGGGTTAAGTGTTTCCTAGGGAGTGATTACTACTGTGTGGGGGTGTGGCTTGGCGTGTGACGTCACTAATCGTCGTTCCCTATGACGGGGAACAGACGATCACTGACATGCCACTAGGAAGAACGGGGAAAGGTTTGTTTACACTTACCTCTCCCCATTCTTCAGCTCTGTGACCCGATCGCGGGACACCGGCGGCGAACGGGTACGCGGGTCCCACGGGCACGGTCACGGAGCTCAGGACCGGCACGCGCGACCCACGGCTGGGCTTCTTAAAGAGGACGTACCTGTACGTTGATGTGCCCAGCCGTGCCATTCTGCCGACGTATATCGGCGTGAGGCGGTCCTTAAGTGGTTAACATGCTTTTGAGCGTCTTGTTAAATCTCTCCACAAGACCATCAGTTTGGGGGGGGGGGGGGGTGGTTAGACAGAGGTACGGAGATGGGAGAATTTGAACAACTTGCACAATTCTTTAGTAGAAAAAGAAAAAATGTCGCAAAATGAGTTCTAGGTAGAGTAGAAAATCCAAAGAGTCAATGAATATTAATGATTATTAATGATGCAAGCACCAGCGGCAGCTACCATGAGCAGAAGCAGGCTCTGTAAAATATAATGAAAAAAAAAAGGGTGCGCCAAACTAAGTGCAGTAAACAGGCTTTAATAGAAAAATTATAAAGAAACCAGCCAAATGGCTACTCACAGGATGCAGGACAATATGAGGCATATAAGGGGTTAAAGGTGGTCCGGAGTCATCCAAGGCGGTCCTCAGGGGAGATGTAGGTTCCAGATGAAAGATGTTGCTTCAAATGGCTGAAGGCATAAAGGTTGGAGGCAGGTAGCGGTGTCAGCAGGGGAAGTCAAGGCACCTGAGCTGCGGGTGATGTGGGAAGCCCTGTATCGCTGGAATGGATGGGAGACAACCAGGAAGCTGCCGTTCAACGTGCGCTTCAGCGTGGAGCGCAGCGTGCCGTCGGACCGGAAATGACGTGGAGGAAGAACGGACCAATGGGTACAGGGCTTCCCACATCACCCGCAGCTCGGGTGCCTTGACTTCCCCTGCTGACACCGCTACCTGCCTCCAACCTTTATGCCTTCAGCCATTTGAAGCAACATCTTTCATCTGGAACCTACATCTCCCCTGAGGACCGCCTTAGATGACTCCGGACCACCTTTAACCCCTTATATGCCTTATTTTGTCCTGCATCCTGTGAGTAGCCATTTGGCTGGTTTCTTTATAATTTTTCTATTAAAGCCTGTTTACTGCGCTTAGTTTGGCGCACCCTTTTTTTCTTCACAATTCTTTAGTGACTGTCATTGAGCATCTGTGGGGGATCCTCAAACGGAAAGTGGAGGAGCGCAAGGTCTCTAACATCCACCAGCTCCGTGATGTCGTCATGGAGGAGGGGAAGAGGACTCCGGTGGCAACCTGTGAAGCTCTGGTGACCTCCATGCCCAAGAGGGTTAAGGCAGTGCTGGAAAATAATGGCGGCCACACAAAATATTGATGCTTTGGGCCCAAGTTGGACATTTTCACTTAGGGGTGTACTCACTTTTGTTGCCAGCGGCTTAGACATTAATGGCTGTGTGTTGAGTTATTTTGAGGGGACAGCAAATGTACACCGTTATACAAGCTGTACACTCACTACTTTACATTGTAGCAAAGTGTCATTTCTTCAGCGTTGTCACATGAAAATATTTACAAAAATGTGATGGGGTGTACTTACTTTTGTGAGATACTGTATATGTATTGCGCTGCTGAGATTACACAAATAAACTATTAGCAATAATATATGTGAATTAATAATTTATATTCATATCACTATAAAGCACAGTGAGCTGTGAATATAACACACTGTGAGTAACTACTTCATATAACAGAATTATCTACCAGAAAAACTAAAGTTAGAAAATAAATAATTAAATATGCAACACAAAATAATGACACATAATAAAGTCCGCAAAAAAAAATGAGCATACATTTCCGCGTCTCCAGAACACACTCAATAAATACTTTTGCGTGCAGTGAATGTGATTCCAAGACTCCGGCGCAGCACTCAGCATATAATCCTGATCAGCTCAGTGGGAGGATGTGCCCTCACCTTCAGATATCAACTCATACACCAGTATAGGTCATAAGTGCCTTCCCTGGATCACCAGGGGCAACATAGGTGGTTACAGAATTTCTTCAAACTTGTTTTTGGCACCGTTAGATGTATACCACTTTACGAGGTCCGCTCACCATATCACAGATGGTAGGACCCCTGATGATTGGAGGTCAATACGAGTCTCAGGTTATCCAAAAAATGTGAAATCTGGACCAGTTGTTGTCACTAACCTATTTCCCACTTGGATCAAATGGTAAAGAATAAAGCCCTGTACACACGATCGGATTTCCTATGGTTAATAAACCGATGGATTTTTCCATCGGAAAACCGATGAAGCTGACTTCCATCTGTCTTGCCTACACAACATCAGTCCAAAAACCGACCGTTCCAAACGCGGTGACGTAAAACACTCAGATGAGCCGAGAAAAATGAAGTTCAATGCTTCTGAGCATGCGTCGACTTTATTCTGAGCATGCGTGGGTTTTTTATCCGATGGAGTTCCCCACAGTTCTATTTTTTAACACCGATGGAAAAAAGACCGATGGGGCCCATACACGATCGATTTGTCCGATGAAAACAGTCCATCTGTTTCTGACTGTTTTCATATGTAAAGCCTATCGTGTGTACAGGGCTTAACTGTCAGATATCACTGCCATAGGCGTGCGCACGGGGGGGGGGGGGGTGCCTGGGCACACCCCAATCATCCCAGGCACCAGTGCCATTCAGTGTTCAGAAGTGTAGGGGGGCACATGAGCCATGAGGCAAGGGGGACCCACTGTGCCTTGTCATGCACTACATCCTCCCTCCCTCTCTCTCACCCCCCTCTCTCTCTCTCTTGCCCCCCTCTCCCCCTCTCTCTCTCTAACCCCCCTCTCTCTCATCCCTTTCTCTCTCTCACCCTCCTCTCCCCCCTCTCTCTCACCCTTCCTCTCTCTCTCTCACCCCGTCTCTCTCTTACCCCTCTTTCTCTCATCCCCCTCTCAACCCCCATCTCACCCCCTCCCCCCCCCACACTGTTTCACCCCCTCACTCTCTCTCTCTCGCCACCCTCTCTCTCTCACCCCACTTTCTCTCTCACCCCCGTCTCTCTCTTATCCCTCTTTCTCTCATCCCCCTCTCAACCCCCATCTCACCCCCTCTCCCCCCCACACTGTTTCACCCCCCTCACTCTTTCTCTCTCGCCACCCTCTCTCTCACCCCACTTTCTCTCTCACCCCCTTCTCTCTCTTTCCCCCTCTCAACCCCTCCTCTCTCCCTCTTACCCGTCTCTCTCTCTCTCCCCCCCAGTTTCAGCCCCTCTCTCCCCCCTACCCCTCTCTCTCTCACCCCCCTTTCCTCTCTCTCTCTCACCCCCCACTTTCTCCCATTGACCGGTGTGTTGTCATATTCCGCTCCCTATCATAGAATGCTCCAGAATGCTCCAGGAAGTGATGTTGCGGCAAAAAAATTCGCACTGCGCATGCGCGATGCGTTCCAAACACTTGCGCCATGCGTTCCAAACGATTTGCGACAATACAGACCAGCTGTCTCGTCACATTCAGCTCCCCATCACAGATTGGTCCGGAAGTGACGTCCCGTCGCCGCCATCTTGCTACACCCCACATTCCTGCACAGTAATGATAGAGTGAGAAGGGGTAAAGCGGACATCTTGTTACACCCACCAGAGTTTTAGATTTCACTGTTATTTTCAACACAAAACGGAGCTTATATGCTTAAATGCATTATTTGGAAATCCGACTGACCGTTTACATGTTAAATGTGAAAATCAGAGGTGTTCTGTCACATTAGCAACCATGTAAGGTCAGCTGGTTTGCTGCTGCTTTTAAAATTTAACATCTTAACAGTCCGTCGGATTTCCAAATACTGTATTTAAACATATAAGCTCAGTTTTGTGTTGAAAATAACTGTGAAATCGAAAACTCCGGTGGGTGTAACAAGATGTCCGCTTTCCGCTGTCAGGATCACCTGTGGCCAGGTGACAGATGCACACCGTAGGGGGACAGGAGTGCACCGCGAGGTAGTGAACCCTATGGCTGGCTTCTGCGGGTAGGAAACTGGGTGGTTGTGGAAAGCGGGACCAGAGGAGCACAACCGAGATCCTAACGGATGCTAGAGCCAAGATTCCCCAGGGTGCGGAGTCTAAGACCCAGCTGGTCTTCTCCAGGGCCTCTAGTGGTGAGGATGTTGTGCTGCAGGCTGGGACCAGGTCGCGGCCCCTGGAGTTTCCTAGCTCACGCCCCGTAGGATAAGGGGAACAGAGGGGAAGCAGCAGCACAAGATAAGGGAGAACCGAATAACAAGCCGAAGGTCAGGAGCCACAAGCAGACAAGGATAACGAAAGAACGAGCCGAAGGTCAAGGGTCACGAGCAGACAGAGATAGTCGGGGACAAGCCAATAACGTAACAGAGAGACAGACGTAGCACACGGCAGGCAGGAACCCAAACACACAATGCCTAACAAACACGTTGATCAGCAAGGCAGGCTTGCAGTGCACAGGTTAATATAGTGTTCTGTGATAGGGCCTGGGGTGGAGTCAGGCTGGGAGGAGATTATAAAGGAAGCCAGGTGAAGGAGGTCTGGTCTCTAGATGAACACATGAGGAGGAAGGTAAGATGGCAGACAGACATTAATGCATATCCATGACAGTACCCTCCCTCTTACGAGGCCTCTCCCTTCCCCGCCTGGGCCCAGGTTTAGAGGGAAACTTCAGATGAAACTCCTTTAACAGACGAGGTGCAAAGACCTCAGATGCAGTGATCCAAGACCTCTCCTCAGGACCAAACCCTTTCCAATGAACGAGGTACTGAAGAACGCCTTTACAGAGTCAGGAGTCCAGAATTTGACTGATCTCGTACTCCTGATTATCCTCAGAGACAGGCGCCACGGTAGGGAGAGGACGAGAGAATTTATTGAGGACTAAAGGCTTTAGAAGAGCAACATGAAAGGAGTTAGTGATTTTAAGGCTCTTAGGAATCTGGAGTTTGAAACAAACCGGATTCAGTTTAGCAGTTACCGTGTATGGACCGATGAATCGTGGAGCAAACTTCAGAGAAGAAACTCGGAGCTTGATGTTCCTGGTAGAGAGCCAGACTTTGTCCCCTGGCTGAAGAGAAGGCGGTTTACGCCTGCGGCGGTCGGCAAAGCCTTTGAATTTTTCAGCAGCTGCCCGGAGGGAATCATGAACGTGACCCCAAACGGAATTGAGAGACTCCTGAACCGAAGCCAAAGCTGGAATGTCAGGAGAACAGATCATGGGAAGAGGAAGTTGAGGGTGTTTTCCATAAACTGTGAAAAAGGGTGTCTTCTGCGAACTGGTATTCACATGATTGTTATGGGAGAATTCTGCCCACGGGAGTAGAGAGGACCAATCGTCATGGTGAGAAGACACAAAGGTGCGAAGAAAGACCTCTAACTCCTGATTAACCCTCTCAGTCTGTCCATTGGATTGGGGATGGTAAGAAGAAGAAAAATCCAAGACAATATTGAGGGATTTGCAAAAGGCTCTCCAAAAACGAGACGTGAATTGGACTCCCCTGTCGGAAACAATATGAGAAGGGACCCCATGTAGGTGGAGAATTTCTCGAATGAAAATGGGAACCAAGGCAGGGGCAGAAGGAAGACCAGGAAGAGGAACAAAATGAGCCATCTTGGAGAATCGATCGATTACCACCCAAATGACTGTATTATTCTCAGACAGTGGGAGATCGGTGATAAAATCCATGGCAATATGGGCCCAGGGTTCCTTAGGAATGGGCAAGGGCATGAGGAGACCAGCAGGAGCTTGTGTGGAGGATTTGGACTGAGCACAGACATGACAAGCTTTAACGTAGTCTTTGACGTCTGAGCGGAGATTAGGCCACCAGTAGTGACGACTGATGAGTAGGAAGGATCGGAGGAATCCAGAATGCCCTGCCACCTTGGAATCATGTCCCCAACGAAGGATCTTAGCTCTTAGCTCAGTGGGGACAAAGGTCTTACCAGGCAGAATTTTTGACTTCAGGGTGGTAGAGTGGGCAACAATGCATGAGGTTGGAATGATCAGCTCAGGTTCAGGGGCGGACTCCTCGTCCAAAGTGTCAAATGACCTAGAGAGCGCATCAGCCCGACCGTTGCAGGAACCAGGTTTGTAGGTAATCGTGAAATTAAAACGGGCAAAGAAGAGACTCCACCTGGCCTGTCTAGGATTCAGACGTTTAGCATTCTGTAGATACTGTAAATTCTTGTGATCGGTAAAGATCGTTATGGAGTGAGGGGAACCCTCCAAGAGATGACGCCACTCCTCTAACGCCAATTTAATTGCGAGAAGTTCCCGATCACCGATGGCATAATTCCTCTCTGCCTGAGAATTTTTTTTGGAGAAGAACGCACATGGTTGGCGTCTCTTCTCAAAGATTTGAAGAAGCACAGCTCCCACCCCCATTGAGGAAGCGTCCACTTCAATAAAAAATGCATTCCCAGGATTTGGTCTCCTCAAGAGGGGGCCAGAAACAAAGGCCTGTTTCAGGTTGTGAAATGCAGAGACAGCTTCGGGAGGCCAGTCTCTGGCATTCACACCCTTCTTGGTCAAATCGATAATAGGCGCGGCAATGGAAGAGTAATTCCTTATGAACTGCCTATAATAATTAGTGAAGCCAAGAAAGCGCTGTGTGGCCTTGAGGCTAGCAGGAAGAGGCCAGTTGGTGATAGCCAAGACCTTCCCAGGGTCCATACGAAGACCCGAACATGAGACGAAGCACCCCAAAAACAGGACCTCAGAACATTCAAAGGAACATTTCTCCAGCTTGGCATAGAGATTGTTCTCTCTAAGACATTGAAGTACAGTGCGGACATGGTTTCTGTGGACGAGCAGATTTTCAGAAAAGATCAGAATGTCATCCAGATAGATGACAACAAACTGGTACAGCAGATCTCTGAAAATTTCATTGACAAAGTTTTGAAACACGGCTGGAGCATTACACAGACCAAAAGGCATCACCAGATATTCGTAATGCCCGTCTCTAGTGTTGAATGCAGTCTTCCATTCGTCACCCTCCCGTATTCGAATGAGATTGTACGCGCCTCTGAGATCCAACTTGGTGAAAATGGAGGCACCCTTCAACCTATCGAATAGCTCAGATATTAAGGGTAAGGGGTATCGATTTTTAATAGTAACCGCATTTAAACCCCGATAATCGATGCAGGGTCTTAAGGTACCATCCTTTTTGGCAACAAAAAAGAACCCTGCCCCTGCAGGCGATGAGGATTTCTGGATGAAACCTCTCTCCAGATTCTCTGCGACATACTCCGACATGGCCTGGGTCTCTGGGATGGACAGAGGGTAGGTACGACCCCTGGGTAGAGTTGCTCCGGGGACAAGATCAATAGCACAGTCAAAAGACCTGTGGGGAGGAAGCACCTCAGCTGATTTCTTACAGAACACATCCCGGTAATCGCTGTATGCAGCAGGAAGAACAGAAGTGGCAGCAACCGGAAGACTCTCCTTGGGGGTCACCTTGAGAAGACACGACGAAAAACATGAGGAACCCCAGGCCATAATCTGCCCAGAGACCCAGTCCACATGTGGAGAGTGGAGCTGTAGCCAAGGGAGGCCCAATACAACTGGGGTAGAGGCCTTGGGTAGAATAAGAAAGGATATCCACTCCTGGTGGAGAATCCCTACCGACATCCTAATGGGTAGCGTCTGGAAGCGAATAGGGCCCCCTGGGAGAACAGTGCCATCAATTGCCGAGACTACCAATGGGGTAGTGAGAGGTGAAAGGGTAAGCTTCATAGAAGAAGCAGTTCTCCAATCCATAAAATTGCCGGCAGCCCCGGAATCCAGGTATGCAAGGGTTGACTGAGGAGAAGTGCCTACATGAAGGAACACCGGCAAGAGCAGGCGAGAAGGTGATGTTTCTGGGTCCAATACTCCACCTTCCAAATGTATTAGACCCGAGCGTTTCCCGGACGAAGCGAGCAGGAGTCACGAAAATGACCCTTGCCCCCACAATAGAGGCACAAGCCCAGAGTTCTGCGCCTAGCACGTTCTTCGGGGGTTAGTCTGGTCCGGCCCAGCTGCATAGGTTCTTCAGCAGGTAGAGGATGCTCCACGGAATGAAGGGAGGGGAGCTCAGACTGGCTAGGACCCAGAGAGTGCTGGCGTCTTTTTTCTAGAGACCTCTCTTGAAAACGAATGTTGATCTGGTTGCATAATGAAATTACATCATCCAGACCGACGGGAATGGCTCTTCCCGCTAATTCGTCTTTCACTCGGTCAGAGAGGCCATGTAAAAAGGTAGCGACCAGGGCCTCATTATTCCAGCTCAATTCAGCTGTGTGGATACGGAACTGAAGAGCATATTGCCCCACTGAACTAGATTCTTGGCGAAGACGTAAGACAGCACTAGCCGCTGAAGAAGCCCGAGCCGGCTCTTCGAAGATATTACGAAAGAGCTTCAAGAAATCGGACAGACTGGAAACCACCGGATCGTTCCTCTCCCACAGGGGGGCAGCCCAGGCCAAAGCTTCACCGGAGAGGAGGGAAATGACATAGGCTACCCTAGCCCGGTCAGACAGGAAGCTTTGAGGCTGAAGCTCAAAATGAATTGTGCATTGGCTGAGAAACCCCCTGCAGGCCTTGGAGTCCCCAGAGAAACGGGACGGAGCTGGCAATCTTAGTGAGTGTGAGGCTGCGACTGGTGCGATAGGTACAGCCGCTGGTTGTACTTGGGCTTGCGGATTCGGGGTTCCCAAGGAGACCTGAAGCTGCTCGAATCGAGAAGCCAGGTCCTGGAGGAATCGCATCACCTGAGTCTGATTTGATTCCTGGGCTTCGAGTCTGCGAACTATGCCCTGCAATGGATCATCCGCGGGAAGCGGAATGTCAGCCGGGTTCATGGCTGATCAAACTGTCAGGATCACCTGTGGCCAGGTGACAGATGCACACCGTAGGGGGACAGGAGTGCACCGCGAGGTAGTGAACCCTATGGCTGGCTTCTGCGGGTAGGAAACTGGGTGGTTGTGGAAAGCGGGACCAGAGGAGCACAACCGAGATCCTAACGGATGCTAGAGCCAAGATTCCCCAGGGCGCGGAGTCTAAGACCCAGCTGGTCTTCTCCAGGGCCTCTAGTGGTGAGGATGTTGTGCTGCAGGCTGGGACCAGGTCGCGGCCCCTGGAGTTTCCTAGCTCACACCCCGTAGGATAAGGGGAACAGAGGGGAAGCAGCAGCACAAGATAAGGGAGAACCGAATAACAAGCCGAAGGTCAGGGGCCACAAGCAGACAAGGATAACGAAAGAACGAGCCGAAGGTCAAGGGTCACGAGCAGACAGGGATAGTCGGGGACAAGCCAATAACGTAACAGAGAGACAGACGTAGCACACGGCAGGCAGGAACCCAAACACACAATGCCTAACAAACACGTTGATCAGCAAGGCAGGCTTGCAGTGCACAGGTTAATATAGTGTTCTGTGATAGGGCCTGGGGTGGTGTCAGGCTGGGAGGAGATTATAAAGGAAGCCAGGTGAAGGAGGTCTGGTCTCTAGATGAACACATGAGGAGGAAGGTAAGATGGCAGACAGACATTAATGCATATCCATGACAGCCGCCTTCTCACTCTATCATTACTGTGCAGGAGTGTGGGGTGTAGCAAGATGGCGGCGACGGAACGTCACTTCCGGAGCAATCTGTGATGGGGAGCCGACATTATCTGACGGTTTCACTGGTCTGTATTGTCGCAAATCGTTTGGAACGCATGGCGCAAGTGTTTGGAACGCATCGCGCATGCGCAGTGCGAAATTTCTCGGAGCAACGTCACTTCCGGAGCATTCTGTGATAGGGAGCGGAATATGACAATACACCGGCTCTGCCATAAGATGCTCCACAGAGGGCGTTGTCTATATGCTTCAATGCCCTTGTGGATTGCAGTATGTAGGCAGGACCAAACGCCCACTTCAGGTGCGTTTGAATGAGCACATAGGTAATATCAGACGCGGCTTCACAAAACACTCTGTGTCAAAGCACTATCTAACTGCTCATAATAGAGATCCCAGTAATACAATCTTTTTGGGCATTGACAAATACAGTCCACACTGGAGGGGTAGTAACCTGGTCCGTTGCATTTCTCGTTTGGAGATGTCATGGGTACATAAGATTAAGAGTTATACCCCTTTTGGTTTAAATATAGACGTAGATGTCAATTGTTTTATTGACAACTCTTGATTGCTATTTTTTTAGTCTATTCTTGTGGGTTTCTCTCTCCCCTTCCCCCCAACCACCCCCCCCCTTTTTTTTTTTTTTTCACTCTTTATAGGGGTGAAATTTGAATTTAGGTATTCATATTGCTAAGGGGTGTCCTCTCTTTTGTCTCCACACAGTTTGAGTTCCTCTGGCCGCGGGGGGTTCCCATTTTGGTATGGGGGGCTCATATATATTTTTTCTCCACATATCATGAGTACTTGCGTTAGTTGATGTGGATTTATTTTTTTATTTTTATTTTTTTACAATATATTTTTTTATAAAAAATGTTTTTATATTTTTGTGGCATCTGGTTATCAGCTTTCTTCAGGTGTATATTCCTTACCGCATAGGTTTGGTTTTTCTAGTGTCATTATTTCAACTAATGGTTGTATAAATGTTCAGTTAGTCCAGGCATCTTGTTATTGATGTGAACTCAATGTCAGCCTCGGGACGGTGTGAGAGGCCTTCTTAATTTTTAATCTTTAATAAGAGTTGCTTATGGTCCTTTCCCGGCCTTAAGTATCTAATTTCCATTTCTCACTTAATTTCATTTATCAATTTCCCATTTTTATTAGTTTGTAAACCGCAATGTATTTTTCTGACATTTTGCCCATTTAGCTTACTCATTGTAGTGTGTATTTTTTATCTTTTCCCTCTTCCAAGATGGTGGCATCTTCACATGACCCGCGGCTCACATCGAGGCTTGGTTGAGTGGGAATACTATATATTGCGGCACGTCAGCACGCCGCCCGTATCCCGTAAACACGTATGCTTGTGACGAAACCCGTAGGGAGGAGTCGAGTGCTGACGTCACCGCGCCCACGCAAACCCAGAACTGTACGGGCTGCTTTTACCTTGAGCCGGCCGGCTTACTACTTTTGCCTGTTTTTATTCGACATACTGTAAGTGTGCATTTTATATTGTGCGGAATAAATGTATAAGGATTTACACTATTAGTCCTTTTGTTTTCTTTGATTCATTGGTCGATTGGAAATTTATGCCTGCCTGCCTGCCCACCATTTGAGATTCGGTACTTCCTGGTCAGGACGCCACATCTATCCTTGGAATTTATTGTCAGACGCAGTTGCCAGACACCCTTGGCTGGGGATTAAGCCATAGGCGCACGCAGATCCCCTGTCATAAGGGATCATCTACCTGCGGTAAGCGGCAGTGTGTTTACCGGTGGAGGCTTTTCTACTTATCACTATTCCATTGGTGTTTTGTATCCATCACGGATTATTTAGAACTTCGTGGAAGACCCCTTCTTTGAAATAACCTTCATGAACTTTCATATTCCAGTTTCCTCCTGACTGTTATTCATATCACTTGTGAACTGTGTTATTGTTGGGGGTTTTTTTTGGGTCACTTATATCACTCACAGTGTTTATTTGGAGAGCTGCTGTGCTCTTCATATGTCATACGCACTAGCGTTGCTAGCCAGGCGCGGGGGGGGGCGGGCCGCACCCGGGTGACACCCACCAGAGGGGTGACACCCGTGGGTAGCGCAGCGGCCACACTGACATCGCCCGCCCGCTGCCCTGTGCCTTAGGCTCACGCTGCGGCTGTGTCCCTCAGCGGAGCGGAAGGAAGCCGCCGCCCCCTCTGCCTCCTCTATGTTTACATCCACAGAGGAGGAGGAGGAGCCCGCGCTCGAGAGACACACCGCTGTGTGTATCTGCCGCTCTGTTCTGAGGTCTGAAAGGTAAGGGGGGCATCTTTACTGATGGGGGGAGGGGGTGTCTGTACTGCTGGGGTCTGCACAAGAGGGAGTTTGCACCAGGGGGGGGCTGTAACTGAGGGGGGTGTCTGTACTGAGGGGGGTCTGGTACTGAGGGGGGTGTCTGTACTGAGGGGGGTGTCTGGTACTGAGGGGGGTGTCTGTACTGAGGGGGGTCTGGTACTGAGGGGGGTATCTGTACTGAGGGGGTGTCTGTACTGAGGGGGGGTCTGGTACTGAGGGGGGTGTCTGGTACTGAGGGGGGTGTCTGTACTGAGGGGGGGGGGGGTCTGTTACTGAGGGGGGTCTGTTACTGAGGGAGGTGTCTGTACTGAGGGGGGTGTCTGTACTGAGGGGGGATTGGTACTGAGGGGGGTGTCTGTACTGAGGGGGGGGGGTCTGGTACTGAGGGGGGTGTCTGTACTGAGGGGGGGGTCTGTAACTGAGGGGGGGTCTGTAACTGAGGGGGGATCTGTAACTGAGGGGGTGTCTGTTACTGAGGGGGGTGTCTGTACGAGGGGGGTCTGTAACTGAGGGGGTGTCTGTAACTGAGGGGGTCTGCACTGAGGTGGGGGTGTCTGTACTGATGGAGCGGTCTGCACTGAGGTGGGGGTGTCTGTACTTATGGAGCAGTCTGCACTGAGGTGGGGGTGTCTGTACTGAGGGGGAGGTTCATACTGAGGGAGGCGGGTCTATATTGATGGCGGGGAGTCTGTACTTAGTGGAGCGGGTTTGTACTGAGGGAGGGGATCTATACTGTGGGAGGGGGGTCTGTAGTTAGTGGAGGGGGGTCTGTACTGAGGGGGGACTATAGTTGTTGGGGGGTGACACCATTTTTTTTTGCACCGGGTGACACCAACCCTAGTGACGCCACTGGTCATACGGTACCCTTTATAGTTTTTTTTTTACTGTATTCACTTTAATATCGTATAATGGTTTAATCTGTATGTTTATTAATCCTTCCTGGTTTAACTTGCACATTCCAAATTAATCTATCTTTTTTTATAAAGGAAAAAATAAATTTTTGTACGTTTTAAGCGCAACTTTTTTTCTTTACATAAGATGTAAAATGCATTGAAACTGTTAAAAATGTTTTAATACATTTCAAAATGTTTGTTTACAATTATTTAAAAGATTGTGTGATTTTGTGTGTGTGTGTATATTTCTCAGGTAATTACTTAGTGGGTTAGATAGTCACCACAGGTGATTGGACACTGGCAGCCCTAATTACAAGGCGAGTTCCTCCCCTATATAACCCCTCCCATATGGAGAGTACCTCAGTTTTTTCACCAGTGTCTAAGGTGGTTGGTCACGTTGAACATGTGCTAAGAAGAAAGTTCTGTTGATGGTTTCTGCAGAGACCTAGGAGCTATACAACCGGATCCATACCTCAGGCTAATACTAAAACGCCTAAGATAGATGGTACCCGGGCCTCATGTAAAGAAGAAACAAGGTTTGCCTGTAATGTCTCTCTTCGGAGGTCTGGGCTCTGGGATCCAGGCTTTGGTGTACTTATACAACAGTGGCACGAAAAGTTCTGGCAGAGTCTTCTACAGGTCCAGGTAAGAGGATCCTGTAAGAAGGAACCCATAGACCTGAAGGTTGGCACAACACTACCCGCCATGATGGGTGAAGGCTGGATTTTCTGTTTTCAGCAACTTTCCTGCAGTGGGGATAAAGTAAGTGAAGATAATTTTTAAAATGTTATCTTCTGTGAGTAGGCATTTCTTACCTGGTTTCCGCCACCAGAGGGAGTAAGTTACATACCTGGTGTACTTTTACATGCCATCCAGGGACACGGTCAGTGAAGTCGGTCTGTTTAAAGCACCACTCACCTCCTCCGCTGCAGGCTCTGCCACAAAACACATAACAGGGGTCCCACGAAGCTCCCAGTAGTCTTTCTTCCTCCCCCTTCACCCCGGGCCACTGCTGTGACGATGGCGCGTGCGCGCGCCAGGAGCGCGCTCCTGTCTAGTTCAAATGGCAGGGGAAAGAGGGGGGCGTGGTTGCTCGTGCCCGGCTCCCTAGTGTGCAGGCGCCAAGAGGCTTGTTTTTAAAAGCACACCAGAGCCCTCTGTAAGCGGTGGGACACAGAGCTGTGGGCTGTAAGCATCCCAGTGGATCGGACCAGGCAAACCTAAGACACCTACTCAGCATCAGGTTGTGCAGTGAGCTAATCTTTATGTGTATTGTAAGACTATTAGCACAACAGTGATTGCACCTGTACTAGTACCTCTGCTTTGCAGCTTAAGGACTATGTCTCCCAGTAAGAGGGGGTCAGGGGCAGGTAGAAGAGGCACTAAGAGATCCCCGTCTAGTGCTAAGGGTTCTGTACATGCCTGCAGATTACCCCCCCTTGACAGACTGGTAGCAGCCTCACAGGGTGATCATGTACCCTTGTCAGGCTTTGCAGCCTCTCCTAATATTGCAGCTCCTGTATATGGCACTGAGGAAACTTTGAAAGCTGCTTTGGATAACTTAGAAGGAAGGATTGCTACATTAATCGCAACCTCCTCTAAAGGTGTCAGAAAGCGGGGTAAGTCCCCCTCATCTGCTCTGGCTCGCTCATCAGATGAGCATTCTGAGGGTGAAAAATCCCTATCTGGAGATGAGGATCAGGTGCAGCCTGAGGATTCAGAGGATGGGAAGATTCCTTCTACCTCTCAGTCACCTAAAATGCAGGTGCAGAGATGGTGCGTACCACATACAATTTGCCCCCTGCTGAGGCTGCCATGTCCTCCGTTTCCTCCTTGGGGTCTCGGAAATCCCCACAGGCTGTGTATACCTTCCCAATTCATCCCTTATTGGAGAAATTGATGTATGATGACTGGGTTCACCCAGATAAACAGTTTTCTCCTCCTAAGAAGTTTTCCCTCCTTTACCCTATGGAGGAAGGCTTCACCAAGAAATGGGGGGTGCCAGCTATAGATGCGGCTATTTCTTGTGTAAACAAAAACCTGACCTGTCCTGTAGACAATGCTCAGGGTTTCAAAGATCCAACTGATAAGAAGCTGGAATCTTTGCTTAAGGCCTCCTCCTCTATGGCTGGTGCTGTGGTGCAGCCTGCGGTTGCAGCAATAGGCATGTGCCGGTTCCATGCAGAAGAAGTTGAGGGTTATGAGGGCCTTCCTAAGGCCCTATGTTTTGCAGTTGATGCGATTATGGACTCTGTTCAGCAAGCATCCCGCCTGAATCTCCTGCTGGTACATATGCGCAGGTCCCTTTGGCTAAAGCATTGGGAAACTGAGGTTTCTTGCAAAAGATTCTTGGCAGCGTTCCCATTTCATGGGGATCGCCTATTTGGGGATGATTTGGACAAATATATCCAAAATATTACCGGAGGCAAGTCTACACTGTTACCGGTTAAAATGAAGAGTAAACGTCCCTCATTTAGACATTCTCTTTCCCAAGCCCCTGGAACTTCGTCTTCCAGGCAGTGGCGACGGCCTCCCCAGTCTAGTACTAGGGGAAAGGCCCAGAGCCAAGCCCAAGGGCAGAAAATAGCTTGGGGTTCAAGGTCTTCCAAGCAAAACCCCAAAACCTTCCTATGAAGGGGCGCCCCCGCTCGGCCGAGTGGGGGGGAAGGCTGCTGCGATTTGCAAGCGCCTGGCGGCAAGAGATTCAGGACAAATGGGTCATCCCCACGGTATCTCTAGGCTCCAAGCTGGAATTCTGATAACTTCCGCCACCCCGTTTTCTGAGATCAAGGATTTCCAAGAATCCAGAAAAAAGGGGGCCATTGCTTTTGGCCCTGGAACGCCTTTTGGCCCAAGGGGTAATCATAGAAGTAGCCCCAGAAGATCAGGGCTCAGGGTTCTACTCAAGCATCTTTACGGTTCCAAAACCAAACGGGGATGTCAGACCTATCCTAGATCTGAAAGACTTGAATCAGTTTCTGAACATTTGCTCCTTACGCATGGAGTCTGTCCGTTCAGTGGTCTCCACCCTTCAGGGAGGAGAATTCCTGGCATCAATAGCCATCAGAGATGCATATCTACATGTGCCAATATTCCCCGCTCACCAAAAATTTCTAAGGTTTGCGGTAGATCAGCGCCACTTCCAGTTTGTGGCCCTTCCATTCGGTCTGGCTACTGCACCTCGAGTATTCACACAGGTACTAGCCCCACCTCTGGCAAAGCTGAAGGCACGGGGCATAGCAGTAACGGCCTATCTGGACGATCTGTTACTCATAGATTAGTCCGTAACACGCCTAGACCGCAATGTGCGCAGCACAGTGGAGTATTTAGAGCACCTAGGCTGGGTCCTCAATCTGGAAAAATCCTTCTTACAGCCTCAAAGAAGGCTGGAATATTTGGGAATGATTATAGACACGTCCCAAAGCAGGGTATTCCTACCCAGGCCAAAGGCCAAAGCCATAAAAGATTTGGTCCGAGTGAAGCAAGGACAAAACCTTCCATCCGGCTGTGCATGAGGTTACTGGGAAAGATGGTAGCCTCATTCGAGGCTGTTCCTTATGCCCAGTTTCACTCAAGGCCATTGCAGGGCAGTATTCTGTCCGCTGGGAGCAAAAGAATCCAGGCCTTGGACTTTCCAATGATCCTGTCTCCACAGGTTCGCCAGAGCCTCAATTGGTGGTTGCTCCCCCAAAATCTGTTGAAGGGAAGGTCCTTTATTCCAGTTCCAGCTCCTGCCCATCAACATTCTGGAGATTCGGGCAATTCATCTGCCCCTCAGAGTCTGGTCTTACAGACTGCAGGGTTGTCCAGTTCGGAAACAGTCCGACAATGCCACAGCAGTGGCTTATATCAATCACCAAGGAGGCACCAGAAGTCTGGATCCCCAAACAGAGGTGAATCACATTTTTTCTTGGGCAGAAAGGCATATTCCTTTCCTATCTGCGGTCTTCATTCCAGGGGTAGAAAATTGGCAAGCAGATTTTCTAAGCCGCCAGCAACTGAGTCCAGGAAAGTGGTCTCTGCACCCCAACATATTTCAGGCTATATGTCGGAAATGGGGTACCCCTAGATGTAGACCTGTTGGCTTCCAGGTTCAACACGAAGCTGGACAACTTTGTGTCAAGGACAAGGGATCCGTTGGCTCAAGGTTCGGATGCCCTGACTATTCCATGGGATCAGTATTCTCTGATTTATGCATTCCCTCCAGTTTCGCTTCTCCCACGATTCCTTCAGAGAGTCAAGAGAGAAGGAAAGCCAGTGATTTTGGTCACCCTGGCTCGGCCCAGGAGATCCTGGTATGCGGAAATAATAAAGTTGGCAGAGGGGAAGCCTTGGGTTCTCCCTCTACGCTCAGACCTACTCTCACACGGTCCAATATTCTATCCTGCCTTAAAAAGTCTAAATTTGACAGCTTGGCTGTTGAGACCCACATTCTGAGGAGACGTGGGCTCTCAGGCCCAGTCCTATCCACTCTGGTTAATGCTAGGATTGCCTTAAGGTGAAAAAACACAAAGCTTTACAACCCCTTTAAAAGGTAATTACTATAGGCTGTTCACTTTGCAAGGGAATTTTTCCCAGAGCTTAGCGAATACGGTGAACATTCCCTTTGCAAAGCATACCCAATCACGTGCAAGGAAAATAAAAAGCAATATTTTTACTTGCACTTGATTGGATAATGGAAATTAGAAGAGCTTCACCTCATTCACTAAGCTAATGGCTAATTCCGTTACAAAGTGTAATTTTTTTTTTGCAAATTGAACAGCCTATGGGATTGTTTCAGACATTGTTTCCCCTTGCAATTGGACATTTTTTAGATTTTCAGTTTTCATTTTCAACACACATTTAGTACAGTATAGTGCCTTCTTAGCATACATATTAAACTTGTAACACAGAGATAATTTTCTTGTCTATATTGACAGTATCTGGAGGTACCGGTACTTAGTAAATTTTTTATTTATTTTCAACCTTCCCCCTTTTATTTTTTTATGTCGGTTTTTGGTGCTTTGCTATTTTTTTACCACGACCATGAACTCTTGTGCCACCTCATTGGTTTTCCCATTGGGTGTCTTCGTCCCCTTCCACTACTCCTGTGTCAGACACTGAGCAGGGGTCACCATTTGGAGGCGCTATGTTTTATCCAAGTTCCAAGCTGATTCGTAAGTCCTTTTAGAACATCAATATGTAGGGTGGTGGCACCCTCCGCCTTTCTAGGGAGCGCTTTAATACAATTTAAGTATATGTTTTTTGGTATAGAGTTCTATTGTTATAGGCATCTAGTCCTGAAGATGTGAAAGTATTCACGAAACGCGTTGAGTTACAAGATGCATTCCTCTCCCATATTGCAAAAATCTTGGTTATGTAAAGCATGCACTTGAAAATATACCAGCTTGATGTAGATTATATACTGTTACGTGTAACCCATTGGCTTAACCACTTAAAGACCGCCTCCTGTATATTTACGTCGGCAGAGTGGCACGGACTGGCATAAGCACGTACAGGTGCGTCCCCTTTAAGATGCCGCGGTGTGGGCGCGCTCGCAACCGTGCCGCTTTCTCTGTGAGCCCGATCGTGGGTCCCGTGGACTCGATCGCCGCGGGGATACCCGCGATCAATTCACGAAGAGATAGAGCGGGGAGATGCTAGTGTAAACAAGCATCTCTCCGCTCTGCCTAGTGACAATGACACTGATCTCCGCTCCGCGTGATCGGAGCGATGATCAGTGTCATGTCATGCCAAGCCACGCCCCCCTACAGTAAGAATCACTCACTAGGGCACACTTAACCCTTACAGCGCCACCTACTGGTTAACCCTTCACTGCCAGTGTCATTTTAACAGTAATCAGTGCATTTTTATAGCACTGATTGCTGTAAAATGACAATGGTCCCAAAAATGTGTCAAAAGTGTCCGATGTGTCCGCCATAATGTCGCAGTCATGATAAAAAATCGCTGATCGCCGCCATTACTAGTAAAATAAATAATAATAATAAAAATGACATAAAACGATCCCCTATTTTGTAGACGCTATAACTTTTGCGCAATCTGATCAATAAACGCTTATTGCGATTTTTTTTTACCAAAAAGATGTAGAAGAATACGTATCGGCCTAAACCGAGGAAAAAAATGTATATATTTTTTGGGGATATTTATTATAGCAAAAAGTAAAAAATATTGAATTTTTTTCAAAATTATCGCTCTATTTTTGTTTATAGCGCAAAAAATTAAAACTGCAGAGGTGATCAAATACCACCAAAAGAAAGCTCTATTTGTGGGGAAAAAAGGACGTCAATTTTGTTTGGGAGCCACGTCGCAGGACTGCGCAATTGTCAGTTATAGCGACGCAGTGCCGAATCGCAAAATGTGGCCTGGTCTTTGACTAGCAAAATGGTCCGGGGCTGATGTGGTTAATATATTTATGTGCCAAATCCGTGTACAATAAATTGATATTGTATGACTTTTGTATTATGCCTCATTCAACCCCTTCACGCCGACGTAACGCAAATATGCCGCTTTCGGCTTGAAGGGGCTGCGCGCATCACTTCGGTACCGTTTTTTTTAGAGCTGACGGACGGTTTTCTTGCGATAACAACCGATGCGGCTAACCAGGCGCTCAGCTGTTATCCCAAGGAGTGGGAGGGGATGTCCCCCCCCCCCGCCTCCTTCTGTGGCTCGCCTGGGCTCTCCCGTCCCACTGGGAGGCTGGAGCCACCAGCCGGCACGTCCACCGGCTGGCCAGAGACCCGAAGGAAGCCGGAAGCGATGTCATGACATCACTTCCGGTTTACGGAAGACTTGAAGGCGCCAAATTTTAAAAAAATGACAGCATTTAAAACAGCCAAACTTTTTGAATGCTTTTAAGTGCAAAGCTGGGATTTGAGGTCTTATAGATGTCAGATCCCTCCATAAAGAGTACCTGTCACTGTGACACCAATAAAAGGGATCAGATTTTTTTTTTTAGAGGGACAGTGTAAAAGAAAAGAAAAATAAATAAATATATATATATTTTTTTAAAGCGCCTCATCGCCTTATCCTGCCGTGCTTGCGTGCAGAAGCGAACGCATACGTAATGCCCGCAAATGTAAACAGTGTTCAAACCACACATGTGAGGAATCACCACGATTGTTATAGAGAGCAATACAGTGCCTTGAAAAAGTATTCATACCCCTTGAAATTTCCCACATTTTGTTGTTACAACTTAAAACGTAAATGTATTTTATTGGTATTTTATGTGATAGACCAACACAAAGTGGCTCATAATTGTGAAGTGGAAGGAAAATGATAAATGATACAAATAAATATGTGAAAAGTGTGGGGGGGCATTTGTATGGCGCCCCCCGGAGTCAATACTTTGTAGAACCCCCTTTCTCTACAATTACAGCTGCGAGTCTTTTTGGGGGTGTCTCTACCAGCTTTGCACATCTAGAGAGGGACATTTTTGCCCATTCTTCTTTGTAAAATATCTCAAGATCTGTCAGATTGGATGGAGAGCGTCTGTGAACAGCAGTTTTCAAGTCCTGCCACAGATTCTCAATGGGATTTAGGTCTGGACTGTGACTGGGCCATTCTAACACATGAATATGCTTTGATCTAAACCATTCCATTGTAGCTCTGGCTGTATGTTTCGGGTCGTTGTCCTGCTGGAAGGTGAACCTCCGCCCCAATCCCAAGTCTTTTGCAGACAGGTTTTCTTCTAAGATTGTCCTGTATTTGGCTCCATCCATTTTCACATCAACTCTGACCAGCTTCCCTGTCCCTGCTGAAGAAAAGCATCCCCACCACATGATGCTGTCACCACCATGTTTCACGGTGGGGATGGTGTATTCAGGGTGATGTGCAGTGTTAGTTTTCCCCCCACACATAGCGTTTTGCTTTTAGGCCAAAAAGTTACATTTTGATCTCATCTGACCAGAGCACCTTCTTCCACATGTTTGCTGTGTCCCCCACATGTTTGCTGTGTCCCCCACATGTTTGCTGTGTCCCCCACATGGCTTCTCACAAACTACAAACAGGACTTCTTATGTCTTTCTTCTTTTCACTCTTCCATAAAGGGCAGATTTGTGGAGAAGCACGACTAATAGTTGTCCTGTGGACAGATTCTCCCCCCTGAGCTGTGGATCTCTGCAGCTCCTCCAGAGTTACCATGGGCCTCTTGGCTGCTTCTCTGATGAATGCTCTCCTTGCCCGGCCCGGTCAGTTTAGGTGGACGGCCGTGTCTTGGTAGGTTTGCAGTTGTGCCATACTCTTTCCATTTTCCAATGATGGATTGAACAGAGCTCTGTGAGATGTTCAAAGCTTGGGAGATTTTTTTATAACCGAACCCTGCTTTATACTTCTCCACAACTTCATCCCTGACCTGTCTGGTGTGTTCCTTGGCCTTCATGATGCTGTTTGTTCACTAAGGTTCTCTAACAAACCTCTGAGGGCTTCACAGAACAGCTGAAATTATACTGAGATTAAATGACACACAGGTGGACTCTATTTACTAATTAGGTGACTTCTGAAGGCAATTGGTTCCACTAGATTTTAGTTAGTGGTATCAGAGTAAAGGGGGCTGATTACAAATGCCCCCCCCCCCCACACTTTTCACATATTTAAAAAAAAATTGCATCTAAAAGACCCCTGCGCAAATACAGTTGCGACATAAAATGGTGCAACGATCGCCATTTTATTCACTAGGGCAGCCTTTCTTTACCTTTTTACCCCAGGGGAACCCTTAAAATAATTTTCAGGTCCCGGGGAACCCCTGATAAAACCCATTCATTGGGGGTCTGTGGGAACAATGCCCTTTTTTACAGTGGTGGTAATAATGGCCCCCTTACAGAGAGCTGTAAAGATCATTGGTGTCATACCACTGGCTCCTCCAAATGGCATTGGCTCAGATCTATGTAGGCACCATCATCAAACAGGAGGTAAATCAGCGACTGCTCAAGGAACACCTAGCCACCTCTGGGGGAACCCTAAGGTTCCACGAAACCCTGGTTGAGAATGGCTGCTCTAGGGTCTCTGCAAAAAAAGAAAAAAAAAAAAGTATATATACAGTGGGTACGGAAAGCATTTAGACCCCCTTAAATTTTTCACTCTTTGTTATATTGCAGCCATTTACTAAAATCATTTAAGTTCATTTGTTTTCCTCATTAATGTACACACAGCACCCCATAATGTACACACAGCACCCCCATATTGACAGAAAAACACAGAATTGGTGACATTTTTGCAGATTTATTAAGAAAGAAAAAGTGAAATATCACATGGTCCTAAGTATTCAGACCCTTTGCTCAGTATTTAGTATTTGCACCCTTTTGATGAGTCTTTTTGGGAAAGATGCAACAAGTTTTTCACACCTGGATTTGGGGATCCTCTGCCATTCCTCCTTGCAGATCCTCTCCAGTTCTGTCAGGTTGGATGGTAAACATTGGTGGACGGCCATTTTTAGGTCTCTCCAGAGATGCTCAATTGGGTTGAAGTCAGGGCTCTGGCTGGGCCATTCAAGAACAGTCACGGAGTTGTTGTGAAGCCGCTCCTTCCTTATTTTAGCTGTGTGCTTAGGGTCATTGTCTTGGTGGGAGGTAAACCTTCGGCCCAGTCTGAGGTCCTGAGCACTCTGGAGAAGGTTTTCCTCCAGGATATCCCTGTACTTGGCCGCATTCATCTTTCCCTCGATTGCAACCAGTCATCCTGTCCCTGCAGCTGAAAAACACCCCCACAGCATGATGCTGCCACCACCATGCTTCACTGTTGGGACTGTATTGGACAGGTGATGAGCAGTGCCTGGTTTTCTCCACACATACCACTTAGAATTAAGGCCAAAAAGTTCTATCTTGGTCTCATCAGACCAGAGAATCTTATTTCTCACCATCTTGGAGTCCTTCAGGTGTTTTTTTAGCAAACTCCATGCGGCTTTCATGTGTCTTGCACTGAGAAGAGGCTTCCGTCGGACCACTCTGCCATAAAGCCCCGACTGGTGGAGGGCTGCAGTGATGGTTGACTTTCTACAACTTTCTCCCATCTCCCGACTGCATCTCTGGAGCTCAGCCACAGTGATCTTTGGGTTCTTCTTTACCTCTCTCACCAAGGCTCTTCTCCCCCGATAGCTCAGTTTGGCCAAGCAGCCAGCTCTAGGAAGGGTTCTGGTCATCACAAACGTCTTCCATTTAAGGATTATGGAGGCCACTGTGCTCTTAGGAACCTTAAGTGCAGCAGAATTTTTTTGTAACCTTGGGCAGATCTGTGCCTTGCCACAATTCTGTCTCTGAGCTCTTCAGGCAGCTCCTTTGACCTCATGATTCTCATTTGCTCTGACATGCACTGTGAGCTGTAAGGTCTTCTATAGACAGGTGTGTGGCTTTCCTAATCAAGTCCAATCAGTATAATCAAAACACAGCTGGACTCAAATGAAGGTGTAGCACCAGAGTTATATATATGAGCGTCACAGCAAAGGGTCTGAATACTTAGGAGCATGTGATATTTCAGTTTTTCTTTTTTAATAAATCTGCAAAAATGACAACAATTCTGTGTTTTTCTGTCAATATGGGGTGCTGTGTGTACATTAATGAGGGGAAAAAAAATAACCTAAATTAATTAAGTGTCAGAAAAAGGCTTAGACATGAAGGGGTTAAAGTCCTATGGGCGAATATTGGTTGTGTGTATGTTATATATGGGGATAGAGGCATGATACATTAGGCACCTGGGTCACAGTTCTTTTCTACTAGTGAACAGCATATTTGCCTTTAGTACATCAACCTCAGTGACTTTTTATATGGTGTGTCTCTGTCTCTTCTCTCCCAAAAGGAGGGTGTCTGACCAGAATACCTCACAAAGTGAGTACACAATGGATAGAAAGCCTCATGCACACGCTCGGATTTTCCTGCGGACAAAGCATAGGACTTTTGTCCGAAGGGCGTTGGCCAGGAACTTGTCTTGCATACCAACGGCAAAGAATTGTCGGCCAACAAACACGAAACAACGTGGTTTTTCAGCTCTGTAGCGCCACCCTTTGGGCAACTTCTGCTAATGTTGTGTTATGGTGGTGAGCAGGGCCGCTATCAGGGGGGTACAGGCAGTACACCTGTAAGGGGCCCTGATGGAAACCCCCCTTTATTTATTTTTTAATTTTTTTTTTTTATTATTATTTTTTGTAAGGGGCCCAGAGGTCCCCAGGGGCCCGAATGGCAACCCCCTTTTTTTTTTTTTTTTTTATAAAATCTTTTTTTTTTTTGTAAGAGGCCCGGAGGTCCCCAGGGCCCCAGATGGCAACCCCCCTTTTTTATTTGTACTTTTTTTACCTTTTGTTCGCCAGCACCTTAAAGCCCCCCCGGCCTCAACAATATTCGCGGCGGCAGCACCCCCCCGCTTCTCAATTTGTGGCACCCCCCCGCTTCTCGATTCGCGGAAGCCCCCCCCCCCGCTTCTCAATTTGCGGCGGCAGCACTCCCCCGGTTTTCCTCTGCTCCAGGCTCCAGGGGGCCCATGCCTGAAGCTGTGTAAGGGGCCCCAAAATTCCTGATGGCGGCCCTGATGGTGAGCATTGCCTCTGAGCATGCGTGTTTGGAAAATCAGACAACACACAATTGCTGGCAGAAAGTGTTAAAGCATGCCATCCAACATTTGTCCGCGTAAAATCCGAAAACAAACGATCTGATTCTCCGGTCGGATTTTCCGACAACAGCCTGATAATCCGATCGTGTGTACGAGGCTTAAGACGCCAGCATGTGGCTCCACTTGCCACCAACCACACACATATGAAATATCATTTTTGGGTGAAGATTTTCTTCAACCGTCCAAAACAATATTTTTCAAAATCCACATACAAAACAGAAGACAGAAAGTCCTGTGCCCCCTCCAGGACAGCATTCTGATATTCATTCTGAAAACAATTACTGTGGACGCCTCGTGGTATTAAAGAAATGTCACGGCGGGAAGCGTGCTGACATAAAAAAGGCGCGGCGTACACCGCCGCTCATCACCCTGCAGCAGAAAATATTGATTTTAATGGCGTACAATTGCGGCTTGATAGTCACAGCAAGATTTAACTCCAGAAGAGGGTTTCTGTGCACACAATCGGGGCTTGTTACAGAAATTTCCCGGAGAGAGAGAGATCAATACACACCAAAAGCTCATTATCTGTCATGTCATGTGAAGCGGGAGTGGACCAGGATGAGAGCGTTCCATATAGCGATCGTATAAAACATTCCTCTGTGCTGGAAAACATTCCGCCAGCCATTCGCAATCAACAAACTCAATTTATAATGGCGGGGTTTCTTTGTGCTCAGAGCCGCGTGGAATTTAATGGCTGCATTTTTACAATTGGTGTAAAAATAACTTTACAACGGCGCATGAATAAACTCCGGAATATACAGTGACAGCATCAGAAACGCTCCACCTTGTATCACCGAAAATCCATCTTTGCGCTCCAGTCAGTTACTAGTAGACATGTGCACTGCCGTAAAAAAATTATTTTGTTTCATTCGTTGCTTTTGAAAATTTGGAAATTCGAAAGTCCGAATATTCTAATTTTTGGATTTTCAAATTTCGGAAATTCAGAAATTCAAAAATCCAAAAATTCAAAATCCGAAAATAAGAAAGAAAAATCCATAAAATTCAAAAGAATGAACATCCGAAAACTCAAAATATTAACTAATAATAACTAACTATTAAATTATAGGTATTGGAATTTCCTTTTAAATTTGGCTGTTAGTGAACGTAAAGAATACAAATTTATCTGAAGTTACAAATTATCCGAAATAACGAATGGATAAATAAATGGAATGGAACAAATTAATAATAAATAATAATAATAATAAAAAAGTTTTTATTATTGTTTTTTTATTATTATTAGATGCTTACATTCCATTCATTTAGAAATGGCATTCGTTATTTCGGATAATTTGTAACTTCGGATAAATTCCTATTTGTTACGTTCACTAACAGCCAATACCTATAATTTAATAGTTAGTAATAGTTAGGTTATTACTAGTTAGTTATTATTTCAGATTTTCGGTCTTTTGTTCATCAATTGCAGCCTCACTATGCCCACCAAATACAGCCACTGTGCCTATCAATTGCAGCCACTGTGCCCATCAATTGCAGCCACTGTGCCATGAAAAAGCTGCCACTGTGCCCCATCAAACGCTGCCGCTGTGCCCCATCAAATGTTGCCACTGTGCCCCATCAAATGCTGCCACTGTGCCCATCAAATAGTGGCACTGTGCCCCATGAAATTCTGCCACTGTGCCCCATGAAATGCTGCCACTGTACCCAAATAGTGCCACTGTGCCCCATCAAATGTGGCCACTGTGCCCCATCAAATGTTGCCACTGTGCCCCATCAAATGTGGCCACTGGCCACTGTGCCCCATCAAATGTTGCCACTGTGCCCATTAAATGCTGCCACTGTGCCCCATCAAATGCTGCCACTGTGCCCCATCCAATGCTGCCACTGTGCCCCATCAAATGCTGCCACTGTGCCCATCAAATGCTGCCATTGTGCTCATTAAAAGCTGCCACTGTGTCCATCAAATTGTGCCACTGTGCCCCATCAAATTGTGCCACTGTGCCCCATCAAATTGTGCCACTGTGCCCCATCAAATGCTGCCACTGTGTCCATCAAATAGTGCCACTGTGCCCCATCAAATGCTGCCACTGTGCCCCATACAATGCTGCTACTGTGCCCCATCAAATGCTGCTACTGTGCCCCATCAAATGCTGCTACTGTGCCCCATCAAATGCTGCCACTGTGCCCCATCAAATGCTGCCACTGTGCCCCATCAAATGCTACCACTGTGCCCCATCAAATGCTGCCACTGTGCCCATCAAATAGTGCCACTGTGCCCCATCAAATAGTGCCACTGTGCCCCATCAAATGCTGCTACTGTGCCCCATCAAATGCTGCTACTGTGCCCCATCAAATGCTGCTACTGTGCCCCATCAAATGCTGCCACTGTGCCCCATCAAATGCTGCCACTGTGCCCCATCAAATGCTACCACTGTGCCCCATAAAATGCTGCCACTGTGCCCATCAAATAGTGCCACTGTGCCCCATCAAATGCTGCTACTGTGCCCCATCAAATGCTGCCACTGTGCCCCATCAAATGCTGCCACTGTGCCCCATCAAATGCTGCCACTGTGCCCCATCAAATGCTGCCACTGTGCCCCATACAATGCTGCTACTGTGCCCCATCAAATGCTACCACTGTGCCCCATCAAATGCTGCCACTGTGCCCATCAAATAGTGCCACTGTGCCCCATCAAATGCTGCTACTGTGCTCCATCAAATGCTGCCACTGCGCCCCATCAAATGCTGCCACTGTGCCCCATCAAATGCTGCCACTGTGCCCATCAAATGCTGCCACTGTGCCCCATCAAATGCTGCCACTGTGACCCGCCCCCCCCGCCATCTGCCCGGCACTTACCCTGTCCCGGTGGATAGTCAGGCATGCGGGTGACGGCAGCGAGCGGTGGGACCTTGCAGCGGGTCAGACACCGGCTTCTGTGTCCTCCATGCGTCTCCTCCCCTCCTCCTGATAGGCATCCAATCGCAGCGCCTGTCCTTTCAGCCAATCAGGTGACGGGTAACAGACCCGCGCACCTGATTGGCAGAGAGGCGGTTAATTGTTAGGAAAGCGAATATTCATTCGCTGTTCTAACACACCTGGGTGGACTCCGAGCGCCATGCTCTGCGCTCGCAGTTCACCTTTTTTAAGCCTATTAGAGCATATGGCTCTATGCGTATTATGGATGCATAGAGTAGGGCTCGGGAACGCGCTTGCACCAGTGTCCCCATAGCAAGCAGCTTGTTATTAGGGGCACTGGTCAAGGGGGAGGAGCCTAGAGTGCCGGCAGGGGACCCGAGTAGAAGAGGATCGGGCTGCTTTGAGCAAAACGACTGCACAGTACAGGTAAGATAACATGTTTGTTTTTTGTTTCTTTTGTTAGACAGCTGAACCCTTAATATTACGTGAAGTTAGAAGCTGATTGGCTATCATGCACCGCTGCACCAGATTTTGAGTGCTCCCGTTTTTGGAAATCTCTCCCATTGAGTCAATGATCTATTTGTGGGAAGAAAATGATAAAAAATTTTGTTTGGGTACAGTGTAGCATGACCGCGCAATTGTCATTCAGAGTGTGACAGCGCTGAAAGCTGAAAATTGTCCTGGGCAGGAAGGGGGGAAATGCCCGGTAATAAAGGGGTTATAAAGCTTCGCGTTTTTTCACCTTAATGCATCCTATGCTAAGGTAACCCTCCTTGGGAAAGCACTTCCCAGCGGGGTTAACTGATGCGGGGGAGAAGCCGAGACAGCCGCAGAGGGACCCCAGAAGACGAGGATCGGGGCCACTCTGTGCAAAACGAGCTGCACAGTGGAGGTAAGTATGACATGTTTGTTATTAAAAAAATATAGAAGTAAACCTTTACAAACCCTTTAACCACTGAAGCCCCGGACCAGAGCACTTTTTGCGATTCGGCACTGCGTCGCTTTAACTCACCATTGCGCGGTCGTGCGATGTGGCTTCCAAACAAAATTGACGTCCTTTTTTCCCCACAAATAGAGCTTTCTTTTGGTGGTATTTGATCACCTCTGCAGTTTTTATTTTTTGCGCTATAAACAAAATTAGAGCAACAATTTTGAAAAAAATTCAATATTTTTTACTTTTTGCTATAATAAATATCCTAAAAAAATCTATACATTTTTTTTCTCAGTTTAGGCCGATACGCATTCTTCTACATATTTTTGATAAATAAATCGCAATCTGCGTTTATTGATTGGTTTGCGCAAAAGTTATAGCAAAAGTTATAGCGTCTACAAAATAGGGGATAGTTTTATGGCATTTTTATTAATAGTATTATATTTTTTTTACTAGTAATGGCGGCGATCAGCGATTTTTATCGTGACTGCGACATTATGGCGGACACATCGGACACTTTTGACACTATTTTGGGACCATTGTCATTTATTCAGCGATCAGTGCTATAAAAATGCACTGATTACTGAGAAAATTACACTGGCAGGGAAGGGGTTAACACAAGGGGGCGATGAAGGGGTTAAGTGTGTCCTAGGGAGTGATTCTAACTGTTAGGGGGCGTGGCTTGCCGTGACACGTCACTGATCGCTGCTCCCGATGAGACAGTGTCACTAGGAAGAACGGGGAGATGTTGTGTTTACACTGACATCTCCCCGTTCTTCAGCTCTGTGACCCGATCGCGGGACACCGGCTGACATCGAGTCCGTGGGTAGACATGTGCAATTCGTTTAGTTTCTAATTAGTTTTTTTTACGAATTTAGAGAAATTTGTTAATTCCAAAATTTTGAATTTACGAATTTTAATATTTACGAATTTTCGGATTTCCGAATTTTTCGAATTTCCCGAATTTACGAAAAAAGCAAAAAAAAAAAAAACAAGAAAAAAACAAATTTTTGAATTTCCTGAATTTCCGAAAACAGCAAAAAAATAAAAAAAAATAAAAAAACAAATTTTTCAACAGTGCACATGTCTATCCGCGGGTCCCGCGGGCACGGAGCTCGCGATAGGGTCACATGGCGGAAAATTAAAGGGGACGTATATATACGCCCATTTGCCCAGCCTTGCAATTCTGTCAATATATAAGTTTGTGGGGCTTAAAGTGGTTAAAGATACCGGGGGATGGGGGGGGGGTGGATTGGCAGGAAGGTGCAGGAAACCTAAAACTCTGTTTTTAACGGTTAAAAAGTGTCAAACTCCAGAGCTGAAATGGTGGTGCCCCAAGTACAGAAAATACTTTTTTTTTTTTCTTTACTTACCATTTTATTTTATTATATTTTTGTCTTGGTGAGTGGAAATATCTTGTCTAGACATAAAAGGACAAATTAGTTTTAAGTGCAGTAAAATGGACTTAACACATTTCTCCTTATAAAAGCTTGTCTCCTTCTTAGTTTAGGAAGACAATAAAAGGCCCAGCCAAGGAAAACATTCCAATAATATACACTTTATGGTGGCAGAACAATAGACCAACCAGCCTCGTCTGGAACAAATTGAGCAGCCAGATTGGAGGTAAAAGCATCTACTGTAATCATTTGGCAGAGTTAATGGAATTTTTGCATGCTTTAACTGTTTTATCTCCTCATTATAACATTTCCACGTTTCAGAAAACACTAATGTGCTCCGGAAGTTGAAGTCTGAATTTTTGATGTACAGCTGTTCTGCTGATGGCCATTACAGGATAAGCCACCCCTAGAGTGTATTGTATTTTAGACTGTGAAAGGCCAGATTGATATTGGGTACGGGATGTAAGTGTTTGTGTCGTTGTTGGATGGTTTCCAGGACTTGGACTTGTTTTTGGTTGGATTCAAGGAGATCCAGTTTGGGTAGGTACTGGTATTCAGTGAAACCACGTTTGGGTCCAGGGCTAAGTAACCCCTAGAAATACCATGTCATGGATATGCAGTAGTGTTTGTCTGTCAGCTTACCTTCCTTCCCATGTGTTCATCTTAGAGGCCAGAACCCTTTCACCTGGCTTCCTTTATAATCTCCTCCCAGCCTGACTCCACCCCAGGCCCTATCACAGAACACTATATTAACCTGTGCACTGCAAGCCTGCTTGGCTGATCAACGTGTTTGTTAGGCATTGTGTGTTTGGGTTCCTGCCTGCCGTGTGCTATGTCTGTCTCTCTGTTACATATTTGGCTTGTCCCCGACTATCCCTGTCTGCTCGTGACCCTTGACCTTCGGCTCGTTCTTTCGTTATCCTTGTCTGCTTGTGGCCCCTGACCTTCAGCTTGTTATTCGGTTCTCTCATCTTGTGCTGCTGCTTCCCCTCTTTTCCCCTTATCCTACGGGGCGTGAGCTAGGAAACTCCAGGGGCCGCGACCTGGTCCCAGCCTGCAGCATAACATCCTCACCACTAGAGGCCCTGGAGAAGACCTGCAGGGTCTTAGACTCCGCGCCCTGGGGAATCTTGGCTCTAGCTTCCGTTAGGATCCCGGTTGTGCTCCTCTGGTCCCGCTTTCCACAACCACCCAGTTTCCTATCCGCAGCAGTCAGCCATAGGGTTCACTACCTTGCGGTGCACTCCGGTCCCCCTACGGTGTGCATCTGTCACCTGGCCACAGGTGACCTTGACAGTTTGATCAGCCATGGACCCGGCTGACATCCCGATCCCCGCGGATGATCCATTGCGGGGCATAGTCCACAGACTTGAAACCCAGGAATCGAATCAGACTCAGGTGATGCGATTCCTCCAGGATCTGGCTTCTCGATTCGAGCAGCTTCAGGCCTCCTTGGGAACCCCGAATCCGCAACCTCAAGTACAACCAGCGGTGGTACCTATCGCACCAGTCGCAGCCACACACTCACTAACACTGCCAGCTCTGTTCCGTTTCTCTGGGGACTCCAAGGCCTGCAGAGGGTTCCTTAGCCAATGCACGATTCATTTTGAGCTTCAGCCTCAAAACTTTCTGTCTGATAGGGCAAAGGTAGCCTATATCATTTCCCTCCTCTCCGGTGAAGCTTTAGCCTGGGCAGCCCCTCTGTGGGAACTGAATGATCCAGTGGTTTCTAGCCTGTCTGGCTTCTTGAAACTTTTTCGGAATATCTTTGAAGAACCGGCTCGTGTCTCTTCAGCGGCCAGCGCCCTTCTACGTCTCCGCCAAGAGTCTGCTTCAGTGGGACAGTACGCCCTTAATTTCCGCATACTGTCGGCTGAGTTGAGCTGGAACAATGAGGCCTTAGTCGCAACCTTTTGCATGGCCTGTCTGATAGAGTGAAGGATGAATTAGCAGGAAGAACCATCCCCACTGATCTGGCCGGCGTTATCTCCTTGTGTAACCAGATCGATATTCACTTTCAGGAAAGGACCCTAGAAAAGCGGCGCCAGCACTCCTTGGTCCTTAGTCAGCCTGAGCTCCCCTCTCCTCGACCCGTGGAGCATCTCCTGCCAGCTGAGGAACCCATGCAGCTGGGCAGGACCAGGCTATCCCCAGAGGAACGTGCTAGGCGCAGAACTCTAGGCCTGTGTCTCTACTGTGGGGGCAAAGGTCATTTTCGTGACACTTGCTCTCTTTGTCCAGAAAAACGTTTGGGTCCACTTCATCTGGAAAGTGGAGTATTGGACCCAGAAATATCACCTTCCCCTTCTCGTCTTCTGCTTTCTGTGTTCCTTCATGTTGGTGCTTCTTCTCATTCGGTCTCAGCATATCTGGATTCCGGAGCCGCTGGTAATTTCATGGACTGGGAAATTGCGTCGTCCATGAGACTTACTCTTTTGCCCCTCACCACGCCATTGGTGGTCTTGGCGATTGATGGTACTGTTCTCCCAAAGGGACCTATCCGCTTCCAGACCCTCCCTGTTAAGATGTCGGTAGGGACACTCCACCAGGAGTGGATATCCTTCCTTATCTTACCCAAGGCCTCAACGCCTATAATTTTGGGTCTCCCATGGTTACAGCTCCATTCTCCTCATGTGGACTGGACTACTGGACAGATCCTGGCTTGGGGTTCCTCCTGTTCCTCGTCCTGCCTACCCAAGGTTGCCCCCTGTGAACCTGAGCCGGTCATTCATTCCAGGTCGCATAACCATTTACATTTCTCTGTCCCTAATCGCCCTTGGACGCACAGCCAGGCTAGCTTGTCTACAAGTCCTGCAGTCGCTACGTCTTGCGATGCAATTCAGGTAGTCGCTACACCTGACTCTATTCACTCGGCCTCTGTACTAGTTATGCCAGTCCAGCCCATGCCCAGTGAGCCGCCTACTTTTTCTTGTTCAGGACATTCTGCTTGTCTTTCAGCTATTCAGCTTGACTCCTGTGACATGTCACCCTCTAACCAACCTGACTTCAGGGTTCCACTGACATCTGCCCAGTTTGATGGTCCTGTGCTAGATGACCAGTTCATCTTTAAGGGTCTAGGGGACCCTCCTCAGATTTCTGTTGATCCTCTCATGCCCTTGCTTATTCCTAGAGAGCCTTTGGTCCTCAATAGATCTTCTTGTCATCTCCCTACCTCGGTTCTGGTCTCTGAGGATAATCTAAAGTACGAGGTTAGACAAGTTCTGGATTCTCGGCTCTGCAGAGGTATTCTTCAGTACCTTGTGCATTGGAGAGGTTTTGGTCCTGAGGAGGCGTCTTGGATCGCTGCATCTGACGTCGTTGCACCTCATCTGTTGAGGAGGTTTCATCTGAGATTTCCCTTTAAGCCTGGGCCCAGGCGGGGGAGGGCCCATAAGAGGGAGGGTACTGTCATGGATATGCAGTAGTGTTTGTCTGTCAGCTTACCTTCCTTCCCATGTGTTCATCTTAGAGGCCAGAACCCTTTCACCTGGCTTCCTTTATAATCTCCTCCCAGCCTGACTCCACCCCAGGCCCTATCACAGAACACTATATTAACCTGTGCACTGCAAGCCTGCTTTGCTGATCAACGTGTTTGTTAGGCATTGTGTGTTTGGGTTCCTGCCTGCCGTGTGCTACGTCTGTCTCTCTGTTACATATTTGGCTTGTCCCCGACTATCCCTGTCTGCTCGTGACCCTTGACCTTCGGCTCGTTCTTTCGTTATCCTTGTCTGCTTGTGGCCCCTGACCTTCAGCTTGTTATTCGGTTCTCTCATCTTGTGCTGCTGCTTCCCCTCTTTTCCCCTTATCCTACGGGGCGTGAGCTAGGAAACTCCAGGGGCCGCGACCTGGTCCCAGCCTGCAGCATAACATCCTCACCACTAGAGGCCCTGGAGAAGACCTGCTGGGTCTTAGACTCCGCGCCCTGGGGAATCTTGGCTCTAGCTTCCGTTAGGATCCCGGTTGTGCTCCTCTGGTCCCGCTTTCCACAACCACCCAGTTTCCTATCCGCAGCAGTCAGCCATAGGGTTCACTACCTTGCGGTGCACTCCGGTCCCCCTACGGTGTGCATCTGTCACCTGGCCACAGGTGACCTTGACATACCAACTGTGGTGTGTGTTCCTCACATGGGTTTCTTATGCCCCGTAGACACGACCAGTTTTCCTGACATGCCAAAAACCGACGTTTTTCCCGACGTGATTCCTCTCAAGACTGCCTTGCCTACACACGTTCAGGAAAAAAAAACGCTCGACCAAAGCGCGGTGACGTACAACACGTACAACGGCACTATAAAGGGGAAGTTCCATTCCAACGGCGCCACCCTTTGGGCTGCTTTTGCTGATCCTCGTGTCATCAAAAGTTTGGTGAGAGACGATTCGCGCTTTTCAGCCTCCGTGCTCTTCAGTCCGTTACAGCGTGAGGAATGTGCTATCTCCATTACGAACGCTAGTTTTACCAGAACGAGCGCTCCCGTCTCATACTTCATTCTGAGCATGCACTTTTTTTTCTCCCCTCGGAAAAGCCTACACACGAGTGCTGACGGGAAACACGACGGGAAAAAATAGAGCAGGTTCCAAATTTTTTGCAGGCAGTTTTCTCGTCGGGAAAACTGCTATGGAGCCTACACACGACCGGTTTTCCCGACCAATCTAAAAAATGGCAGTTTTCACGTCGGGAAAACGGGTCGTGTGTACGAGGCATTAGACCCGATAGCCCTGAAGACAGGGAAGCCCAATCCCCCGAAATGTGTTGGCTTTAAAAATTCAACAGTTCACCAGTAAAGTCTGGAATCAAACCTTTGTACATCTTTCCTATAGGTTTTGGCTCTGATGCCACCAGGTTTGGAATTTGGTTTTCCAAAAACTCAATTACAAACATAAAATAATACTAAAGTTCCAACAAGCATTATAGAAACTGCACTGAATAGCAGAGATCTCACACCAAGAGTCAATGAGAAACCACATGGTGTCTTAAAGGATAAATCCACCTAGAAATATTTTAGTTAAGTAGGCCATACACGGTCGAATTTCGAACAAATTTTCTTTTCATAATCAGAAAGTTGTTTTTTTTGTGATCCGATGATGCCACCATTGATTTTCGAAATTCGGCCGGGAATATTCTTTTCTCTCCGGGAATATTCTCTTCTCTCCGGGAATATTCTTTTCTCTCCGGGAATTTTCTTTTCTCTCCGGGAATTTTCTTTTCTTACACATGCGCATTTTTTTTTCTATTACATTTCTCGCACGATTCTCCCATCATTGATTAGAAAATCGTTTGTTTTTCAAAAAATTTCCAACATGTCCGATTCCTCAAATTTGATTTCCGCACTAAAATAGGCTGTTGCTGCAGCCCCACTAACGGTGCGAAATTCGTACGAAAATTCTTTGATACGATTTTCGAAAGAAAATTCTTTTGAAATTCGAACCTTGTATGGCCGGCTTTACAGGGAGATTGATGAGTTGAGCCAGCCTTTGGCTTCTTTATATGTCTTGGTTACTCGCCATCTGTTACTCTCGGTAACAGCGAATTCTCCTTTCCCATCTGCTCCTGTCCATCTTGGAGTTTTTGACATTTACAACCACTTGTGTGTGTTCCGGCTCCTCCTGTCACATTCTTCATAATGTTAAATAAATAATACACGTACCAGGAATAATGAGAGACCCTCTTAACCACTGAAGACCATTTGGCTGGCCAAAGACCAGAGCACTTTTTGCGATTCGGCACTGCGTCGCTTTAACTGACGATTGCGCGGTCGTGCGACGTGGCTCTCAAACAAAATTGACGTCCTTTTTTTCCCACAAATAGAGATTTCTTTTGGTGGTATTTGATCACCTCTGCGTTTTTTATTTTTTGCGCTATAAACAAAAATAGAACGATAATTAAAAAAAAAAAAGCAATATTTTGTACTTTTTGCTATAATAAATGTCCCCAATTTTTTTTTTAAAAAGCTGATTTTTGCTCAGTTTAGATACGTATTCTTCTACATATTTTTGGTAAAAAAATTATAATAAGCGTATATTGATTGGTTTGCGCAAAAGTTATAGCGTCTACAAAATAGGGGATAGAATTATAGCATTTTTATTATTATTATTATTTTTTGTTACTAGTAATGGTGGCGATCTGCGATTTTTATTGTGACTGCGACTGAATGGCGGACACATCGGACACTTTTGACACATTTTTGGGACCATTGTCATTTTTATAGCGATCAGTGCTATAAAAATGCACCTATACAAAGAAAAATAGCCGCTGCTCCAGGTGTATGATGATAACCTGGAGTGGAATGTCTCGTAGAGTGCCAGCCCCGGCCCGCCTCCGTGGGAAACTTGTTAGAAAAGAAATGGCTGCACATCCAGGAATTCCGATTGATGGGGCACAGTGCCACCTCTCCTTGCAATTTTTTTCCTATTTGGGATCTGGCAAAGATTCCAGTGTGAGGCCTCGTACACACGACCGAGTTTCTCGTCGTAAAAAACACGTTGTTTTTTTCGACGAGATTTTTGTTAAGCTTGTCGATTTTTCTCGTCAAGCTTTCTATGCGTACACACTGACATTTCCCAATTTCCTCGTTGTTCTCCGCGCTCACGTCCAGCACGTACGACGGCACTATAAAGGGGAAGATCTTTTTTCTTGGCGCCACCCCTTGGGCTGCTTTTGCTGATCTCGTGTTACCGCGTGTGAAGTAAAAGTTTGGGAAGAGACGATTCGCGCTTTTCAGTCTTCGTACTTTTCAGATCGTTTTCTGTGGTTCAGTTTGTGCTTGTGGGTTCGTATCTTGACTTTCAGGGCGTCTAGGCAGGTCGTATCTGTTTTACAGTGCGTTCTTGCCTGTTCGTTTCTGATTTTCAGTTCGTTATTCATAGGCCTTGCTGTTCTAAAGTGCGTTCTGTTCTGTACGTTCTGATTAGACGACCGTTTCCTAGCCATGTCGCCTGGACGTTCTCGTCGTCGAGTTCGTGCTGTGCGTGCGCTTGGTGTTGGTCTGCTTGTTTTGGACCAAGACCAGTCCATGAATGGTGTGAGGAGGAGTTCATGGACCAAGAATTGGTTGCTCCAGCGGGACCAATTCTGCCACATGCCTCTGCTGCGGGAGATCGTCGAGAATAATCCTGAGAACTACAGGAATTTTCTGCGGATGTCTGACCCCGTTTTTCAGGAACTGTTGGCTTTGGTGTCCCCCTATATTACCAGGCAGGACACCGTTATGCGGGAAGCCATCAGTGCTGAGCAGAGGCTCATCGCCACGTTACGTTACCTGGCGACAGGGAGAAGTCTTCAGGACTTGAAGTTCACCACAGGCATCTCCCCCCAGGCTCTGGGCCTCATAATCCCAGGCACCTGTTCTGCCATTATACAAGTCCTGCAGGAGGACTATATTAGGGTAAGTTTTCTCCCTTAACATCACATTTTATGTATTACATGTATGCTAATGTATTGTATTTCTTTCATCCTTCCCTAATTACCATGATTGTAATATGCTGAGAATGTCCCCTTTGTCCCCATGCATGCTGGAAGCTTTAGATTGCCCCTTTTTTATCCTCCCTAAATATTTCCCCTCACTAACTTTTCCAGCAGGGGCGCCTGTTGCTCCAAATGTTTGGGGGTTCAAACCCCAATTTAGGAAATAAACTTCCTCCTTTTTTGCTCAGGTGCCTATTAAACGCCCCCAGTTGTCCCCTCCAATGCAGCCATTTTGTTCCCTCCAATGCAGCCATTTAGTCCCCTCTAATGCAGCCAGTTTCCCCCCAGCCCTGCACTTACCTTCTTGTGGTCAGCGCCATCCTTCTTCTGTCCTTGATGTCTTCTCCTTCCCTTGATGTTGCATCAGCCAATCATGTTACCATTAAACAGACTTGGTTAACATGATTGGCAGAGCAGCCTGCCAGTGTTTCCCCAAGGAATGCCCCCCCCCCCCCTGCGTCCCCTATTTTACTTTTCGCAAGCCAATTACATCCCTCAGGTTGTAATGTGCAAGACTATTTTACTACCTGTTTCTGCTATGCAATTTTAACCCCCTAAATGCCGCAATGATTCATATGTCGGTCGCTTTACAAGAGGCCATCCACCTGAATAGTGTGCGGCATAGACAATACATAGGTTAATGCAACGCATGAACCTATGTATTGTTCTGAGTGATGGGCACAGGAGAGAGGGGACAGTGCTCCAGCGCCCACTCTGGACGCACCGCCACTGCAATGCTATCCTGTGGCCAAACACATCTCCCACCCCCAAAATAATTTAGTAATGGCCCATCAGAGGGGGTGATGAATCTGATAAATGAGCCTTCCCTTATACTTATTTTAAACACCTTAATAAATGTAGAATTTGATTGATGTTGGCCTTTAATTTTTTTTAATCGAATTTCCTTTTAATGTCTGACTTTGGTATTCTAATATTATTTCATCTTGTTTCACTCCACAGCTTCCTTCCACGCCACAGGAATGGCAGACTGTGGCATCAGAGTTTGCCACGCGGTGGGACTTCCCCAACTGCGGTGGTGCCATAGACGGGAAGCACGTCCGCATCGTGCCGCCACCCCGTTCTGGGTACTACTACTACAATTACAAGGGGTTTCATAGCATTGTGCTGATGGCCGTGGTGTCAGCACGGTATGAATTCCTCTATGTTGATGTAGGAAAGAATGGCCGGATGTCCGATGGGGGATCCTTCATCCAGACGGAGTTTGCCCTCCGTCTCCAGAGTGACGACCTTGCATTGCCACCGGATGCAGGGAATATTGAAGGACTCCCCTTTGTTTTCTTGGCTGATGAAGCCTTCGGACTCCGACGGCTTCTTTATGAGGCCATTTCCCCAGAGGACCCTGACCCCAGAGAAGAGGGTGTTCAATTACCGGCTGGCCAGGGGCCGAAGAGTTGTCGAAAATGCCTTTGGCATAATGGCCAGCCGGTTCCGCCTTTTTATGACTTCAATACACTTGGCGGACTACAAAATAAACTATGTCGTATTATGCTGCTGTGTGCTACACAACTTTCTGAGCCAAAAATCTAATTCCTATATGTAGCAAAATGCTGAAACTGAGAATATGGTTTGGATCACTTCAGAGGTGACAGCAAAGATTAATTCCAGGAAATGTAGAGACAGAATGTCTACTGATGTCTGAATAAGTAAATTGGGTTAATTGGGGGTCTGAGGTAGCGTTCCATTCATCTATTGTCAGTATGTTAAGGACCATCTATTATCTGCTACGGGATGTAATTACACTCCTAGTAATGTGTCTGGCACGGTTTCATTGTTATGGGTAAATATGCAGAGACCAACGTCTCACACATCCCAGGTAATTAAATCGCTGTCATCTGTTAATTGTTGAAGGGAATGCCCCTGTAAAATGAGTTAAGAAAACCCTTGCATGGGAAATGATATAAAAAGCCAGCCTGGGCAAAATAAAGCGTTGATTTACTCCCAGAACTGTGTGTCGTCCAGTTACTGGGGGGGTAACAGGTTGCCTTGGATAAGTCAGTACTTCCTCAGCTTCAAGGATTTCCCAGCGGACTTTGGAGCTCCGCAACACTGGTTGGCAGCGGTGGGATTAAAGCCTTGCAGCAAGAGGAAGCAGCGTTCATGCAAATTCGGCTACACGAATGGAAGTGTGAAGGGAGACAAACTATGCTGGATTAAAACGAGCGACGTTAAAGGATTTGCTGGAAGCAAGAGGGAAGAGCGCCAGCACTAAAACCAAAGCAGAGCTGATTGCAGAACTGACCGAGGGAGATCGGGCACACAGTATGGCTACAGAAGCCATGGAGACCGAGTTTATCCAAGAAGTGAAACGCAGGCTAGCGTTTTATGGAGAAAACCCCTCCACCGAGCTGGTACAGGCAACGTTAGCCCAAGTGGATGCCTTTATCACGGCGAGAGAAGAAAGGGAGACCCAACTCCGGCTGGCGGAACAGCATGCCTCTGAGAGACTGCTAACGACTACACCGGCACCAGAGACAAAACTAAAAGTACCCCATGATGCCTTTAAAAAGTTTATGGAAGCAGAGGAAGAGATCGATAGCTTCCTGCAAGATTTTGAACGGCAATGCAAGCTGTACCAGGTACCCCAGACAGACTGGGTACGGATCTTAGCTGGTAAGCTGTCAGGCCGTGCAGCAGAAGCCTACAGAGCCGTGCCAGAGGAGGAAATCGCAAGCTATAGCCGGGTAAAGGAAGTTATTTTGGCAAGGTATGCCATCACCCCAGAAGCATACAGGAGACGCTTCCGGGACACAAAGAAACAGGAGAAGGACTCCCACACCGAATGGGCTTGCCGAATGCAGAGGGCAGCCCTAGCTTGGCTGCAAGCCAGTCAGGCAACCACAGCAGACGCGATCACCCAGCTGATTTTACTGGAGCAATTCTTTAATGGACTAAACCCAGAGGTACAGGAGTGGGTAAGGGATCGCAAACCTACCACTCTCTCGGAAGCGGCCAGGCAAGCTGATGAATATCAAGATGCCCGCCGGCCATCACAGACTAGCTTCCGACCAAGCACCAGACCACTGAACCATAACCCAGGGCCCCCAGCTACACAACGACCCGGGCTAATCCCTAACTCCCCTGCAAATCGATACCTCGGGCGCAAGGGAGTGCAGTGCTATTCATGCAAGCAATTTGGGCACTATCAGAGAGACTGCACTCAGAACCAGGACCAAGCTGCATGGATTCGACCAGGGCCACCCCCTCCAGCACGGGCTGCCGCTCATTGCTATCACACGGAAGCGGCCCCGGTCAACCGAGGAGCAGGAGAATTGGAGGAACACTGGAGTATCCTACACGAGGCTGACCCAGTACAGGCGGCTACCGACAACAGGCAACACCATCGCCAGTCAGTACAGCTGAACGGGAAGACTGCTCAAGGTCTACGAGATTCCGGCGCCACCCTCACACTGGTCAAACGTCACCTGGTTCCAGAGGCCGACCACACCGGGAGTTCCGTAGTTGTGCGGGTTGCAGGGGGAGCAGTACACAGGCTACCCACGGCAAGAGTACACCTGAACTGGGGTGCCGGCTCCGGATTAATTAAGGTGGGGTTGATCCAGGAACTTCCCGCTGATGTCCTGCTGGGGAACGATCTTGGCCAGTTGACTTCTGCTTTTGCATCAGCCCCGGTTACCAACGAGATCTACCCCGTTACCACCCGGTCCCAGGCCCCCACCACGGAAAACAGCGCATCCTCTGAGGCTCGGATGCTTCAATGTTTGGATTGGGCGCAGTATTGAGCCAGGTTGGAGCAGATGGCGGAGAACACCCCGTAGTTTACTTGAGCAGGAAGCTTCTCCCCAGGGAAGTGAGCTACGCCGCCATAGAAAAAGAATGCCTGGCTGTGGTGTGGGCCCTAAAGAAGCTTCAGCCCTACTTGTACGGACAACAGTTCACCCTACTCACAGACCACAACCCGTTGGTATGGCTAAATCGAGTGGCAGGGGACAATGCCCGGTTGTTGCGCTGGAGTCTGGCGTTACAACCGTATGACTTTACTATCCACTACCGCCCCGGGAAACAGAACGGCAATGCTGACTGATTATCGCGGCAAACTGAACTGGAAAAGTGATCCGTGAGTACTCCCCGGACATCCCCAAGCCGATCCGTTAAGGATCAGACTGTGTATGCCGGCTTGTGGGTAAGGGGGAGCAGTGTAGCAAAATGCTGAAACTGAGAATATGGTTTGGATCACTTCAGAGGTGACAGCAAAGATTAATTCCAGGAAATGTAGAGACAGAATGTCTACTGATGTCTGAATAAGTAAATTGGGTTAATTGGGGGTCTGAGGTAGCGTTCCATTCATCTATTGTCAGTATGTTAAGGACCATCTATTATCTGCTACGGGATGTAATTACACTCCTAGTAATGTGTCTGGCACGGTTTCATTGTTATGGGTAAATATGCAGAGACCAACGTCTCACACATCCCAGGTAATTAAATCGCTGTCATCTGTTAATTGTTGAAGGGAATGCCCCTGTAAAATGAGTTAAGAAAACCCTTGCATGGGAAATGATATAAAAAGCCAGCCTGGGCAAAATAAAGCGTTGATTTACTCCCAGAACTGTGTGTCGTCCAGTTACTGGGGGGGTAACAGGTTGCCTTGGATAAGTCAGTACTTCCTCAGCTTCAAGGATTTCCCAGCGGACTTTGGAGCTCCGCAACTCTATATGGCCTCAGTTTTGCCAGAGGCTGGACTTTCCCCTGCAAATCCCCTGCCGGGCCTGGAATCTGCCCGTCCTGGCTTGCCCTCCCAAAATGCCCGTGAGGTTCGGGACAAATACATGGAGTATTTCACGGGAAGGGGGGCAATTCCTATGCCAGCCTATGTCTAAGGATCCCAATAAAAAGCTTGTTTAAACCTTTAATTATTTGTTCTTTCCTGTCTCCTAGTTTGTCTTTGTGCATTTGTAGTGCCAAGTGTATTTAACTTTAGTAACTAACAACCATTTCACTATGTAACCTTACAAAATAACCAAATAAGCTTAGAGGGTATTATAAAAAGAAGCTACACGTTGTTTGTGGTCAAATATTTTACTCTGTGCACATTCTCACCATTTTTATTTTTTTCTGGTTTTTTGGGTTGGCCTGGCCCCAACCCGGCAATTTTTTGATTATGAAAATACAAAAATAACAGTTGCATTCCAAAAATTACAACATTGGATACCTCTGAGCAATCTGAGACATTCACTTACACAAACTATGTCTCTATGTGCCCGTCCTAATATGGGGTCCTGCCACCCCTTGCCCAGCCAAAAATTGAATATGCACACATTTGGGATTTTTTTCATCTAGGAAGTTTACAATCCTGATCCCTATTGTCAACATGTGCTATCTGCCATCAGGGGTTATCAATGGACGTGTTTTGGGGGTGCAACCCCTTTCTCAGTTCACCGACTTTAGATACGAGGAAGGGGTTGCACCCCCAAAAGACGTACATGGATATCCCCTGATGGCAGATAGCACATGTTGACACACTGTGTGCAGATTCAATTTTTGGCTGGTTTGATTGTCAAAAAAATTCGAAAAGTTGCAAAAACAAACATGTAAAAACAAATGTGTTTGGATGGCTTATTGAATTCTCCCCAAAACATCGAGAATGTCTTTAAATGTTTGTTCCATCACATGGATTCTTTGTTTAATAAGGTCCAGTTCCGTGCTACATTCCATCACTTGCTGGATGAGGCGGAGGGCACTGTCAGCAGAGAACCGTGTACTATCCTTCACAACATTTATATCCCCTAAAAACAAAAAACAAAAGGTATTATAACTCTGCAGGCCTACCTCTCTTACCTGAAGCTGTGGTGACAGATACTGACCTGTTGTGGTGGCCAGATCCACAACGTCATCCACCTCTCCTTCCTGCACTTCTCCTTCCTTCACCTCAACTTCCTCTACATCCTTCGGTTGTGGGTCTTTGGGAGTTTGGGGTTGCTTGGAAGTTGTGGGGTGCATGTGCTCCCTGGAGTGTCCTCCTCCCAGTCTTCTCTCCCCTATGAGAATCAAACAAAAGGTCTATTTATCACACTGTAAATCTCAATGTTAAAATAAAAACAGGCTAAATTAATTGGAAGTGTGGTACAAGTGTGTGTTTGGGCGGAATTTAAAGAAGAATGCATTATTTATGACCAAGAATATGCTTAGTATTCACCTTTGGATGTAATTTATTTGACATGGAGGCACCACAAAAATTCTCTGATGCACCTGTGTGGGACACCCAAAAAAGGCGGGTCTGGTGGCCCACACTATAGTGCTCCAAAGTACAGATGTGGAAGCAGCTGCTGAGTGTCCTCTCCTTTACACTGATAAAAGTTTGCATTTCATTCTCTTTACAAACACATCATCTAGACTAAAAAATACGCCACAATTTTTGAGCAAAAATGGCAGATGTATAATTACTTTTGTGGCTCTAAAATAAGCCAAAACCGCTGATAGTGGCCGAACGAAGTGTCGGTAACGTAACGAACGATTACTGTGCCCAACCAAGTTCAAAATATTACATTTTGGAAGGGAGTCCAATATGAGAAACCAAAATAAAGAGCAACATGTCAGTTTAGAAAAAGATTAATAGCATAAAAGTCTACTTTTTACTTACTTTTAGCGAGCATCCTCTTTATGATCCTCAACTGGTCTGGCTCCCTCAGTTTGAGGTCTGACCACCTCTTTCTGAGCTGCTCATTTGAGCGTTTCACCCCGAAATTCGCCTTCAGACTCTTCACGACTTTAGTGAGGATTTTGGCCTTCCTTCTATTTGGTTTGCTATACGGCCCATGCTTGGCATCATAATCAGCCTTGAGCAAGATGTCCACCATCTCAGCCAAAGACATATTCGATGCCTTGAATCTCCTCCTTGACCGTGACATTTCCTCGGTCTCCGGGCTTGTCTCCTCCTCGTTAGTTGCGGAATTATCAGACACCTGCTGTAACTCCGCCATATCTGTCTGCGCGCCGAAAGAGAAGGGGCGGGGAAAAGATGTTAGTTAGAACGTCATGGGCGGGCGACGTGTGCGGGCGACGTGTGCTGAGCGACGTGTTCGTATTTTGACGCATGCGTGGTGTGTATATAGCAAACACACATGTGACTATAGTACGTTCGGTGTGCGGAGAGAGGAGTTCAAGTGACGGACGTGCGAACAAAGGTATGTGATTTTGTGACTTGTACAAATTGTTGGCCTATACTGTCTTGAGATTGTTGGAGGATATATATGGTGACTAGCATGTTAAGGAGGTTAGACTGTTTGCCTCACATTAGTTATATATAATTTATTTAACTTGCAGATACAATATGAATGTCTTTATTAGCGACAAAGAGTTCCTGGCGGAATTTATTGACCGGGTAAGGGAGCTGCCGGCTCTGTGGGAGACGAAAAACCCCATCCACAAAAAAGAGGGGTGAGAAAAGCAGCGCTGGAGAAGCTGCTCCCATTTGTGCATACCAAGGTGCCCACAGCCACAGAAAAACAAGTGGACACTAAAATTGGGAGCTTGAGAGGTACCTACAGGACTGAATGCTCTAAGGTGCTGGCTTCTCAGAGGTCAGGAGCAGCAGCAGATGATGTGTATGTCCCGATTTTGTGGTACTACAACAGGATGTCCTTCCTGGATGACCACATTGAGACAAGGCCATCACTCTCCACTCTTCCCCCCAGACTTCCCTGCAGCCAACCTGAGCCTTCTCTGGAGCAAGAGGAGGCAACCATCCTGGATGATCCTGATTTGGCCATCTGGAGCCAGGTATAGTATTTTTAGAAAATGTATTGGGATAAACTTAATGTTTGACAAATATGTCAAGAAGACAAACATAAAATATTTTGGATTCCACAAGTGAAATCAAGATCTGTAGACATTAGTCTGCACTTAATTGTGTGGTAAATAGTCAAGCTGATGTAGTGGTAAATTTAAAGCAAGGATTTATGGATTTACATTCTAATTGCTTCAATCAGGATTACAAAGTTTGATGCAAAGATTAAACTAACATATTAAACTATGTCCCTTTTTCATACACAGGATGAAATCAGCCAGGAGGAGGGTCTGGAAACTGTCAGGCAGGAGGAGGAAGGGCCCAGTGGCAGCCAGGAGGTGGCAGGGCCCAGTGGCAGACAGGAGGTGGCAGGGCCCAGTGGCAGACAGGAGGTGGCAGGGCCCAGTGGCAGACAGGAGGTGGCAGGGCAAAGGAGAAGCACCAGATCCCAGGTGCCTCCCATCCGGCTTCACAAAAGAGGCAGGAGGGACAGGAGCACGAGTGAGGCAGCAATGGCCCTTATTCGTGAGGCCCATGCCACCCTCCAGGAGCCCACATCCCCTGAAGAGGCCATTGCCGGCCTAGTGGAGGCTAAGTTCAAGGTGATGAGCCTGGAGCAACGCCTCCTATGCGAGCCCCTGCTCATCACCTTGCTCAACAAGGGGGTGATGGAGAAAATTACCCCCAATACCGCCATATGTGAGGTGGCACAACTGACCCAACCTCAACCTCCACCTCTCCCTTCTTCTTCTGCCCCACCCCCTTCTGCTACACCTCCACCTTCTTCTTCTGCCCCACCCCCTTCTGCTACACCTCCCCCTTCTTCTTCTGCCCCACCCCCTTCTGCTACACCTCCCCCTTCTTCTTCTGCCCCACCCCCTTCTGCTACACCTCCACCTTCTTCTTCTGCCCCACCCCCTTCTGCTACACCTCCCCCTTCTTCTTCTGCCCCACCCCCTTCTGCTACACCTCCACCTTCTTCTTCTGCCCCACCCCCTTCTGCTACACCTCCACCTTCTTCTGCCCCACCCCCTTCTGCTACACCTCCACCTTCTTCTTCTGCCCCACCCCCTTCTGCTACACCTCCAACTTCTTCTTCTGCCCCACCCCCTTCTGCTACATTTCCTCCTCCTCCTCCTGACAGGAGTACCCCTCCAGTGGGCCAGCCTCCAGCCAAACGAAGAAGGAAGGCTGCAGGGAAGGCTTCAGGGAAGGTTGCAGGGAAGGTTGCCAGGAAGAAGAGGAAGTGATGGCCTTGCTTCATTGTGGTCAGACAGAAGGCTGCCTGTTGTAGTACCACAGACTTGGGACATATATCTCACCTGCTGCTGTTCCTGACCTCTGGGAGGCCAGCATCAGATTGTGTTCAGAAATGTTGGCCTTCTCAAGCTCCCAATTTTAGTGTCCACACAGGGTTGCTGTGTGCTCTGGGGTCCCTGGGATGCACAAATGGCAGCAGGTTCTCCAGCGCTGCCTTCTCTTTATTTTATTTCTAAACATGAATAAATGTGATTTTTGTTTAAGTTCATACTTGACTATGTGTATTTGTAAAAATTAAAAATCTAGCTTTGGAGTAAGCAGATACATTTGACTGACAAAAAAAGGGACAGATAACAACCCCCCAAAAGAATAACTAAATCTGATTATCAAAAAAACATGGTGGGAAATTTAACTAATATAGATTCCAAAATTAAATGGGAGATCACTACCAAAACATTGCGAAATTATAATTAACATCATTTTTAAAAATATTACCATTTAAATTATTCCTAAAAACTTGCACGATATAATACACATAAATCTTCTGAAGAGCAGCATGAAAAAGGTTAAAAAAAAAGTCATAACTCTGTGTGAATATCAGCAGCAAAAGAAGGTCACTCGTTTTGATTAATGTAACATTCTAACGAAGATTTCAATGCAGAACATTTAAACGATGCAATATTTTTGAGCGTGACGAATGTGCTCTCTCCATTACGAAGGCTTGTTTTACCAGAAGATGCGCTCCCGTCTCATAGTTGCTTGTGAGCATGCGCGCTTTTGGAAGAGTCGTAAAAGCATACACACGAACCATTTTCTCGTCACAAAACAGCCCGACGAGAAACACGACGAGGAAATCTGGAATCCTGACGAGAAAATAGAGAGCAGGTTCTCTATTTTCTCGTCGAGATTCTCGGCAATTTTCTCGTCGTAAAACCATACACACGAACGTTTTTCTCGACAAAAAAGCTCTCGCGGCACTTTTCTTGCCGGTTTTGGACGAGAAACTCGGTCGTGTGTACGAGGCTTTACACTCATTAGTGGTTTCCCTCTACATTCTTGGAATCCCTTATATTGGGCACAGAAGGTGTGTAGACCTAGGACCTCAGCACATGGATAGTAGGTGCTATCATAATTGGGCACATCTGGTGCATAGACCTTGGTAGGTAGAGTGGGAGCCCCTGACAATGGGCAAAGCAGGCGTGCAGACCTGCTATGTTGAAACATAATACAAAGGATGGTGGAAGTCCCTCGTATTGGGCACAGCAGGTGTGTAGACCTGGAAACTCAGTGCAGGGATGGTGGGTTTTCCTTGAATTGGGCACAGAAGGTGTGTAGACCTAAGAACTCAGCACATGGATAGTAGGTGCTATCATAATGGGCACATCTAGTGCATAGACCTTGGCAGGTAGAGTGGGAGCCCCTGTCAACGGGCAAAGCAGGCGTGCAGACCTGCTATGTTGAAACACAGTACAAAAGATGGTGGAAGCCCCTCGTATTAGGCCCTGCGGGTGTGTAGACCTGGAAACTCAGTGCAGAGATGGTGGGTATGCCTCATATTGGGCACAGAAGGTGTGTAGACCTAAGAACTCAGCACATGGATAGTAGATGCTATCATAATGGGCACATCTGGTGCATAAACCTTGGAAGGTAGGATGGGAGCCCCTTACAATGGGCAAAGCAGGCGTGCAGACCTGCTTTGTTGAAACATAGGACCTCAGCACAAGGATAGTAGGTGCTATCATAATGGGCACATCTGGTGCATAGACCTTGGCAGGTAAAGTGGGAGCCCCTGACAATGGGCAAAGCAGGCGTGCAGACCTGCTATGTTGAAACACAGTACAAAGGATGGTGGAAGTCCCTCGTATTGGGCACAGCAGATGTGTAGACCTGGAAACTCAGTGCAGAGATGGTGGGTATCCTCATATTGGGCACAGAAGGTTTGTAGACCTAAGAACTCAGCACATGGATAGTAGGTGCTATCATAATGGGCACACCTGATGTATAGACCTTGGCAGGTAGGGTGGTGGCCCCGGACAATGGGCACAGCAGGTGTGTAGATCTGGAAACACAGTACAAAGTATGGTAGGTATCACTTATATTGGGCTTGGCAGGTGTACAGACCCAGGAACAAACCAATAGTCCCAAAAGACAAAACTAACAAACCAAAAGTCCCAGAGAGACAGAACCTTGTGTTAACCGTGAATAAAATACGGTATATACCGTATATAAAATTTAATATCTCAAAGATATGATGTGGGTTAAATGAGAGTTCTTTTGACCAGAAGTGAAAGCGTTAACATAATAACATTTATTGGAGTATAGTTGACAGTCTATCTAATACACAGAAAATATAAGTGTAGCGCCCTCCTCACTCCCCTCTTTCTCTTCAGCTCGTCTGTCTCTTGTCTAGGGGTATCTCTTAGAGGGGAAAGGGAGCGGGGACACCACGCCTGGCCTTCACCACAGGTGTCAGTGTGATATAAGCAAAGTTCTTGTATTACCTTCGGGTCAGTGCTGTGCACCTGAAGCCTCCACCGAGAGTTACCTTGAACAATGTCTGTCAGGAAATGAGCCCCACACCAATAAAGTTCAACACTCCTTTATTCTTCTCGAATGAACACAATCAGTTGAACTCCCTTGGTAGAAACAGAACAGGAAAGGAGGTGTGGATGCGAATAGGCCCAGACACAATGTATTCTCCACTTTCCTTCCTGAAAGTGGGTTGCAGTCTCCGAACGAGGGGGGATTTCCTTCCAAGCGGTCTCCGGTGAGAGGCTCACCTGTCACTGGCAATCTGCTGCACCAGGTCTTCGAATGAGGAGCTCCCCCCGGTCCATTACGCCTTCCGGATTCGGGTACCCACTCCCGGGGTTCCCTAGGATCTCCTTCCCTCGCGACACTCAGTGTTGGGCACTGAGCTCCGGACCTCCATCTGAGTACCTCACCCCAGGCTAAAGGTGCCTGGAATGGAACACGACCTCCGGCTGTCCTCTAGGCCTAGGCCCGCCTAGAGAACCGACACAAACCACCGTCCACAGGCTGAAGGTGCCCTGGACTCCGACCCTGTGACAAAGATGGCCGGCCCCTTTATACCCTGTCCCAGCAAGCACGGCGGGTTCCCCGCCCCACCATACCGCTGCCGAGGGAGGACAAAAAGGAGGCACGACACACAGCAATAATTCAACCCCAGCCCAGGGTGACAGCGCCACCTGCTGGGCTACAGGGAATTACACATCACCAATGTCTCTGCCAAGTTCAAATTTACACCCGGGAAAGTACATACCCGCTACACTCTCCCCCTGGTGGTTTGACACTGGTCCCCAGTGTCTGAAGTAAATCATGCCCTCAACGGCTGACATAATCCAATCCAGAAACCCACTAACAATTGTACAAAAATAAAACTTTTAGAAAAACTATTCAACTAAAACATTGTGTCTGAGCCCTGTAAAAAAAAAAGGGAATAAAGACAAAAGAGAAACAACAGCATTGACTCATAACTTTGAATCACATCTTCACATTTTTTTACTTCCCCCCCCCCATCCTGACTAAGACCCACCCCATTCTCAGTGGACTTGATGGGATGCTCTCCTGCAGAGAAAAAAGAAAGGATTAACACATATAACCCTGACACCTGTATTCGTGTGATGGAAAAGAAACTTCTCCGGGAAGAAATCCCTTTTCTCCAAAGAGTGAGCGCATGAAAAGTGTTTCAACCTTGCGCAACACTGCCACCTGGTGACAGCACCGCGGTAACTGCACTCGTGGAACTTTCCTCTTCTCTTTGGCCCTATCTACCCAGAGTCCATGATCTCTTGCAGGAAAGTGAAGAACAACAGGAACAGTCCTTCATTCCTTTGAGGCACAAAAGCAACGGGCCCCAGAAAGTTCAGCAGCATGATAAGAACGGAGTCTCTTTTCTCCTACAGGTAAAAACGGGGATGCTGCAGAACAAGTGGCTTCAAGTGCTGATCCATGGTTTCCAGATGATACTCCACATCTTCTCCTTCTTTGCGCCGGATCAACACTTTGTCTGCATGGATGTGCCGTCCTAACATCCATTCTGCCTTGCAGTCCTTAAAACGTTGAGAGGCCTTTGGAGAGCATGCCAGGTACCTGCGGGCGTGGGGAACCTGAAGGTGGGTCCACACAAAGTCATTGTACCAGCGCTCCCGTCACACTTCCACCTCATACAGCAGTTCCTTCGACAAGTACGGATACTCCCATCCGTAGTCTGCAGCAACCTTCTGGCCAAATAGGCGTTGTAGTCTCGCCAAAGGAGGCATGGTAGCTCTGTCCCCTTCGCCAGGCAAAACTATCGAGTCCGGGTGGCGAGGGACCTTGATCACATCTGATCTGGGCATTGGTGCCCGCAGTAACAGTCTCTTTTCCCGGGTCTTCGGTACAGATGGCACCGGGCATGTAGAAGCAGGCTGGGGATGGGACCTCTCTTCAGGCGCTGGTGCCTCCACCCGGGGTGTGCTTTCCCCTGTAGACATGGGTGGATCCCTGGTCCTCCGGAATGAAGCGAGAGGTACTTTGTCCCAGCCTTTCTCTGCAAACAGTTCATCTATCGCAACATCGTCTCCCATGTCCGAGAGCGACTCTAGGTCAGAGGTGTCACACTCCTCCGCAGGCAGGTATCCTGTAGTGGAGACCGAGCTTTCACCTCCTCCCACACACCAAATCTCTCCGCCAGGCTTACCTCGGCCTTTACTTGAAATGGGACGTCCGAAACTCTTGTCGACGGATTCATCCTGGCCGGGCGTAAGCGGGCGAGACGGTCCACCACAACCGCTGGTCGGGGCTACCATGCCGGTCTTTCTCTTCGGTGGTGGACGCTGCGAGATCGTGGTGACCGAGTCAGCATCCTCGGATTTCTCCCGTTGAATTTTTACGACCTCCTCCACGGTCGCTGCAGTGTGCGCAGGGATGGCTGTCACAGCAGTGATTCCTCCTCTCTGAGTGGTGTTGCCCGCAGCACGGCCGGGTTAGATGGTTCTCGGCTTCTCAACCGCCAGATCCACTTCGAACAGGAACTCCCCACAGGCCTCACATCGCCCGAATGGCTTCAGCTGGCACACCAGTCCCGAACAGCCGGGACAAATCACACCCAGGGCCTCAACGTCCATGCATGAATACAGGGCGAATCGACCCCTTGGCTTTAGCCGGATCCCCCGTATCTGTTACCGGAGCAGCAGCAGTCAATGTCGTGGTGGAAGGGTGAACTGGAATCCACGATGTATGTCCGAACATGGCGACCTGTTGCTGATCCATTGCACACTCCAGAGTTTTTGCGCCAATGTCCCACGTGTAGTCCTTCACACGTATTGGACTCCTCCCCTTTGCTCCAGTTCGCGGGCTTTTCTTCTTTTCTGTTTCTGAGTCACGCCCACGAACTAAGCGATGGGGGTGTGCCTGGTGGCGCAGTGCAATAGAAGCCCCCACATGTAGTACTTCACACGGCTGAACTTCCCCCTCTTTCCACTCTTCTGCGCGGGCCTTTCCCTTCATTGGGTCATGTCCACGACTTCGAGCAGGGATGCACTTCGGCCACTGAAGGCCTGCCTACTCGCGTAACTCTTCCAGCAGACACGTTCAATACTGTGGTGCACAAACACTATACCGGACCCGAGCCCCCACGTGTAGTACCCTCCTCACTCCCCTCTTTCTCTTCAGCTCGTCTGTCTCTTGTCTAGGGGTACCTTTCAGAGGGGAAGGGAGCGAGGACACTACGCCAGGCCTTTGTCACAGGTGTCAGTGTGATACAAGCAAAGTTCTTTTACCTTCCGGTCAGTGCTGTGCACCTGGAGCCTCCACCGAGAGTTACCTTGAACAATGTCTGTCAGGAAATGAGCCCCACACCATTAAAGTTCAACACTCCTTTATTCTTCTCGAATGAACACAATCAGTTGAACTCTCTTGGTAGAAACAGAACAGGAAAGGAGGTGTGGATGCGAATAGGCCCAGACACAATGTATTCTCCACTTTCCTTCCTGAAAGTGGGTTGCAGTCTCCGAACGAGGGAGGATTTCCTTCCAAACGGTCTCCGGTGAGAGACTCACCCGTCACTGGCAATATGCTGAACCAGGTCTTCGAATGAGGAGCTCCCCCCGGTCCATTACGCCTTCCGGATTCAGGTACCCACTCCCGGGGTTCCCTAGGATCTCCTTCCCTCGCGGAACACAGTGTTGGGCACTGAGCTCCGGACCTCCATCTGAGTACCTCACCCCAGGCTAAAGGTGCCTGGAATGGAACACGACCTCCGGCTGTCCTCTAGGCCTAGGCCTGCCTAGAGAACTGACACGAACCACCGTCCACAGGCTGAAGGTGTGGACGGGAAAGTACATACCCGCTACATAAGGTTAAAGTAAAAGAATTACATAGAGGAATACAGAGTATATTCCTGAAAAGAAAAATTTAAAGACATATTTAGTTCCCATAATTACCCTTTAGCTCAATTCGGATGGCTGCCTTTCCATCAAGAGACTTGATCCCCTCCTATCTCCTCTGAGTATATCCCTGCATGCTGATGCCCCATTGGTTGGCATAGCTTGGATCTTGATTGGAGGGCTTACTACATCTCCAATTCCTATACTTTGCCTAAGTCAGCCCCCTTTAATGCAAATCCTTGTGACTGTTCTGGGCAGGAGATTTAATTGAATTTTCCCGGGAAGTTAGGTATTGATTATGGGTTGGCCTCCCTTCATTGCATATCCCAGCATGGGATCTTTTGAAGTGAGTATGTGTAAAACAATGAGGTTTGGGTCTCCATTGTTTGTATACACAAGCCTAGGCACCGTAGTGTCTGCTCTTAACAAGCACTTCTGTGACACCATTTTGAACGCCTTCCATAGATGCAAGCTAAATGAAATATATTCATAATTACAATATTTTACAGCTATTAATGGAGATTTCACATAAACTCATAAGGCAACACTTGTCTCTAGCATCAATCAAACACTGAAATATCAGTTTCACTAACCTCCTAAATCCAAACTAAAAGGGGCGTATGTGTTATATTAGGACAGGGGTGGAGCTGTGACTCTTCTGTTTAATCTAATACAGGCAGGTATCACTAAGAGCCGGTTCACACAGGGGCGGCACGACTTTGGGGGCGACTCGGCAAGGCGATCTCAAGACGACTTGAGAGGCGATTTGCAAAATGACTTCTGTATAGTCAATGCGAGTCGCCCCGAGTCGCCCCCAAAGTAGTAAAGGAACCTTTTTCTAAGTCGGACCGACTTGAGTCGCTCCTATTAGAACGGTTCCATTGAACAGAACGGGACGCGACTTGTCAGGCGACTGAGTCGCCTGACGAGTCGCCCCTGTGTGAACCGGGTCTGACAGAACAAACTGCCTTGAAAAAGAAAACATTTTCAATAGACCATGCTCGTGATAAATGCTTGAGAAAAGGTTTTTCCTATTTAGATCGGAGTTTCAATTTAATGCTGGGGCCGTCAACCAGACTCCTTCTTCACCCGTGAAGTTCAGAGCCATAAAGAAGCGTCATTCCGCCTCTCAGTAGGATTTTGTAGGTATGGCACAAAATGCGTTTTTCCCAGTTAATGAACCTGCCACGTTTACGACCTCCCATTTTCCGTCCAAGGCAATGCATTCTGCTCTATTTTACGGGAAACCTCTTGACAGCAAATGCATGAAGTTTTTGCTGTACATCGAGAAACAGGCACAGCTGCGCCGGCCGCCCTTGCTGCTGCAACAAGGTCATCGTAAAACTCATGAGTGTTACTTAAAAACCTGACGCTTTCTTTGATTTATATGGAAGTTGTAGCCATGGGAACTTTTTTACTTTTTTTTCAAGGGCACAAACTGCTTTGCCAAAACACAGATGTGACGGTGAAGAATGTTTTTTTAAAAAAAAACTTTTCTTTATTTCAAAATTGTTTATTCCTGACACAAATATTGTTGGAAATGTGTTCTTGCTTTTTGTTTCAGGACAGAATGAATGGGATGACTTCCATTAAGAGGCGGATGAGTCAGCGTGATTCGGAGCGATGTTTGTCACAAACCGCGTGCAGGGAATAAAAGACAAGGTGCGAGGTCGCTAAAACATCTTGATGAAGGCTTATGTAAGGTTCATGGTAAGCGTGTAGGTGGATTCAGTAGAAATAAAAAGGCACTTTACTTTGCTGGGTTTGCTTTTGTTTGGATTTATAGTAGAACTGAATTCAAATGACCCCGTTTCCCCTACAATCCAATCATGGGGCCAATTGCACTCGTGTTTATCCATGCATGTTATTGCACAAAACGCATTGCAAAAAAAAAAAAAAATCACATTTGTAAGGATGACTACTTGACATGTGTTCTATAAAGCACTCATCATATTTAAAACTTGAATATACACAGTTATTAGATATGGTATTGTGCATTTTCATACTCATGGGAAAAACCTGATCTGCAAAAATTGCAAGTAAATTGGTAAATTTGGAAAATATTTCACCATTTTGGCAAAATGTATTGGGTCTATGGCATTGGCGGCTGGTGCTCCAATTTTTTTGGGAGGGGGCGCAAACAAACTGAATAAAAAAAAAAAAAAGAACCCATCAATTGCAGCCACTGTGCCATCAAAAGCTATCACTGTGCCCATCAAACGCTGCCACTGTGCCATCAAATGCCACCACTGTGCCTATCAAACGCCACCACTGTGCCCATCAAACGCTGCCACTCTGCCCATCAAACACAGCCACTGTGCCCATCAAATGCAGCCACTGTGCCCAAACGCTGCCACTGTGCCCATCAAACGCAGCCACTGTGCCAAACGCTGCCACTGTGCCAAACGCAGCCACTGTGCCAAAAATTGCTCCCAGTGTTCCATCAAATGCTGCCAGTGTACCCATCAAATGCTGCCAGTGTGCTCATCAAATGCTGCCAGTGTACCCATCAAATGCTGCCAGTGTGCCCTTGAATGCTGCCACTGTGATAGGCGTCCAATAGCGGCGCCTGTCGTTTTAGCCAATCAGGTGACAGGTAACAGACCCAAGCACCTGATTGGCGGAGAGGCGGTTCAGTGTTAGGAAAGTGAATATTCATTTGCTTTTCTAACACAGCTGGGTGTGAAGATTTTCTTTACTTTGGACCGATCTTCTGTTTGGTTGGTGAGTTGATGTAACTTTCTTTGAGAATACCCTGCCCTTATTTTTTCCTTTTTTGGTATTCACTCTTCTCCATATATGATATTTTTCATTGAAGGCACCATTTGATTGGATTTTTTCATCTCCTTATCTTGATTCCTTATATGGACATGAGGCAGTGTGTGAGGGCACTTGGAGAGAGTAACAGAGGGGAGCTTGCGCCACTAATGTGACTGGAATATGAAGTGCATGTAGACATTTTTAATGAATATGATTAAGTAAGTTTTCCCCTTTGTCTCTGTATGCACCTGTTGGGGGTGTGGGAGAGTGGGGGAATCTATGTTGTATTTAATGAAATTCTGTGATCTGTTATAGATAAGGATACAAGCTGAAATCCCTGATGAAGAACTTTTACATAAATTGTTTGAAACGCGTTGGTTCAAGCCTTCTTTGATTCGTCTCCGGAAGATCTGGAGTGTTCAATTTTGGCTATTGTATTCCTGTGTTCCAGTCATGTTACAGATTTTATTGATGTCATCGCAACCCATGCACTATTTATTATGAATATGATTTTTTTCTTTGGTATTTCTAAATAAATATATTTTTGTATAAAATTCTTTTTTGTTGCCTCCATAATCCCAAACCCTAGAGGTTTTTTCACAATTATTTACTCGGGATGATGGCAACTACATGTTTTGACGCATGAGTTGTTCTACTTTTCACTAGTTCTGGTGACCTGGGGGGCCCCAAGGGATTCCCTTTGTTTTCAGGGATTTTCTTTCACTTCCTGTTTGGCTATGGGACAGGAAGTGAAGGGACATCTCCACAATGGGACACAGATGACGGGAAAAAAATCTGACAGGGGTTATAACCCTCCCTTACTCTATCCAAAATTAGTTTTGCCTATAGTTGTATTTTAAAGTACAGTTTCCTAACTGATCCTAATTTCTCCCTATTTAGTTTGTCAGCTTTACCTCTCCTTTCCCTATAGCATAAGGTGACCAGATTTTTTAAATGAAATCCGGGGACATTTTTATATTTTTTATTGGCAAATGGTAAACTATTTTATATGCATATTTTCCTCAAATTATATATTTAGTCAGTGGTGTAGTGTGGGTTGTCAGCACCCGGGACAAGGCAAGAAATTTGCACCCCCCACCAGACTTTTAGCACTCCCTGAGTCCCTTCCACTAGTACAGCAGTACTGACCAACTTGATTCCTACACTGACCTACCTGACCACTGAACTAACCTACCTGATTCCTACACTCACCACTACACTGACCTACCTGATTCCTACACTGACAACTACACTAACCTACCTGATTCCTACACTGACCACTACACTGACCTACATGATTCCTACACTGACCACTACACTGACCTACCTGATTCCTACACTGGCCACTACACTGACCTACCTGATTCCTACACTGACCACTACACTGACCTACATGATTCCTACACTGACCACTACACTAACCTACCTGATTCCTACACTGACCACTACACTAACCTACATGATTCCTTCACTGACCACTACACTAACCTCCATGATTCCTACACTGACCACTACACTGACCTACATGATTCCTACACTGACCACTTCACTAACCTACCTGATTCCTACACTGACCACTACAAAGACCTACATGATTCCTACACTGACCACTACACTGACCTACCTGATTCCTACACTGACCACTACACTAACCTACCTGATTCCTACACTGACCACTACACTAACCTACCTGATTCCTACACTGACCACTACACTAACCTACAAGATTCTTACACTGATCTACCTGATCCCTACACTGACCACTATACTGATCACTACACTGACCTACCTGATTCCTACACTGATCTACCTGATCCCTACACTGACCACTACACTGACCTTACCTGAGTTCTATACTGACCACTACACTGACCTACCTGATTCCTGCACTACTCACACCCCCCCTACATGAACGGTGTAGATCAGTTGATTTTGCTCACCTCTCCATGGCCTCCATGATAATATATCGAAGAAGGGCTCTCCCCAGCACCAGGTACTGTTCCCGACACCCCTGCCAAGAACTTCTCCAATAGCCGCCGTAAGCTCTGCACCGCCCCTCCCCTCTGCTGTTGTCACTCACGGGCCGGCCGCACCAGAGGGATCATGGGGGACAGGCTGGACTACTGGACTTATCCTTTCCTCAGGGGCATTCCCTTATGGAGAACAGTGTGTATCTATAACGAAAAAGTACATTAACGTTGGTAATGGATCGCATGTCTTTTGGTTTGGTTCAATATTGCTTTCCTGTTTTCAACGATGCTCACTACATGTTCCCTGTCTCTACGTTGCCAACGTTAATGTACTTTTTTGTTATAGATGCACACTGTTCTCCATAAGGGAATGCCCCTGAGGAAAGGATAAGATCCTGAAACGCGTCGGGCATAATCTCTTACCTGGAGACAACATCAGTGTCAATTTGGAGTCATTGTAACTGCTTTGTTATTCTGATATTGTTCTTAAACCAGTCAATTTTAGTGTTCCTCACATTCTTGACTTTTTTACAATATTTAATAAATTACATTATTATTAAATTGGTTTCGTACCCATATTTAGTTGCCTTCAAAAACCCAACCCTCTTTGGGGGACCCCTCTTTACATATCAATGTACGGGATGGTGGAAACACTATATTCCACTCTTAGTGAAACACTTTTGAGTTATAACTCCTGATGGGGGCACCAAAAAGGGTCATCAGATTCAGGTGGGTGACAGCAGGGTGAGTGGGAGATATTGGGGGGGTTTGGAAGGTGGTGTTGCAATTTTGTAGGAACGATGGATGTGTTGGGATGCCAACATGATCTTTATTTATTTGTGGTCACATTTTTTATTAGCGTGGGCAGCAACCAATATTTTATGTGTAGCACACCCCCGCAGGAGCTGCTGGTTTAAATTAGGGCCTTGCACGTTACACAAGATGTAAAACCCTAAGTTGTTAGGTTTTATTTTCCTTTTGCCTAAAAGATTTGAAGAATAGTAGAAGGGTGAAGGAAAGGGGTAGGTTCAGGCACACAGTACAGATCACTGGGGAAAAACTCCTCAAGTATAAAGTTAGTCACCACTCTTCCTAGAGTGGGTATTGCTCACCCGGATAGGCCCCTCTCACCTGGCCTAGCAGCCGGAATGAAGCACGAACAATGATCAGGGCCAGTCTCTGCCACAGACCGGTTGTGGACTAAATTGGATAATCCGGGATCCTCTGCCACAGGACTTAATGTCTGGACTTCCAGCCAAACAGTCAAGAGCATTTAAGCCGACCCAGCAGACTGCAAGGTGAACTTTAGCTGCGGTGCATCCTCCAATAGAATCACCAGGCCCTCCTCAAGACACCAGCCTTCCACTCAGTCTTTTCCAGGACAGGTCCTCCCCTGGTTTCCTCCATTGTGTGGCTTCCTCCTGCGGGACGGACAGCACAGATTCACCTTCAAGGTGTAGGCCCCAGTCAGCATAACTGGGCCTACTTAGTAGAGTTGCACCCTCGGGCCAACATGGTCCCGAGGCCAAGAACACACACACACTCCTTGCGCCTGGAAGGCCACGAGGGGAAAAGAGAACCCCAAAAGATGGCGTCTGCCCCTTAAGTACCCTTCCCCAGCATGCTCAGCGGATAGACCACGCCCACTGAACTGTTCCTGGGGGAAGGTACCCAATACACTCTTGCCTGTCAGTCTTCCACATTGGCCTGGGGTGGTAACGCCACCCACAGGCAAACAGTGGGAAGTCTGCCCAACACAGCCATAGCCGGAACAGAGGCTAATTTAGCATAATTATATACAGAGTCTGAGCCCAACTACCAGCTCAGACACCCACTAGATTTGACATAGCGCCCAGTCATTGGGAGCAGGGCGCTACATAATGTAAACAAATCAAGATTAACAAGCGATTAATAAACCTCAAGGCGTGTGTGTGATGGAATAATTTCAACTGTCAACCAACCGCAAATTAAAATTACCATCAAACTGTAATTGAATAATAATGGCATCCCTTATTCCTGCTAAAATGGAAGGCCATCTTCTTGCAAAACTGACCGTGGCGCTAATGGCGACAGCTGTGACCTTTCACTTTACGCCGCTGAATTCCTCGGCAGTTGAAGCCTCGCAATCCTCAGCCGCTTTTCTCACATTTGCAGTACATTTCCTCGGCTGTCAGCCCGGTGATTTATCGCAGTCTTTGTATCAACTCGGGTCCAGTCGTAAAAAACTGTATTTATAAATACTGCTTGAGAGATTTTATGAGTCAAATGTCCCTGTACATAACTCAGATCTTTATAGTGCGGCAGCGGAGAGAGAGAAAAAAGCCCCGTAATTGGCAATTTTAGAGGTTTTTAGCTGCTGGTGTGGAACAATGGCTCCACGGATTACAAAGCCTGCAAATCAGGGATGGAAAGTCAAAAAAAAAAAAAATGGGCCTGATGCTGAGCAAATGAAAGGAGACGGTGAAGACTCAGATGTATGAAAAATTTACATAGAAATTAGTCGGGATTTTAGTAAAAGTGGGATTGGAGGAGATAATTTATACAAGAGAGGCAGCCAAGTTTCATCTCTATTAAACGTGTATTTATAATCGCAGTGATAAATCTGAGCTTTACTTTCTAATGCTTGAGTCATGTAGCAGTAATGTATAACATGGAGTCCTTAAAGGAACACACTGGATAGTCATGATCATTGTACAGATAGGCAGATATAAAGGATCCTTGCTCATTCTAGTGCTGTAGGGTAGAGTTGGACCGAACCCCCCCCCCCCCCCCACCCCTTGGTTCAGTTTGCACCAGAACTGTAAAACATCACAAAATTCCGGACCCAAGCCCTATAAAGGATGGGGCCCAAACTTGAAAAATCAAAAGTGCCCATTTTCAAAGGCTTATATACCTTGGAAGGTTTTTTTTTTCCTTTCCCTAAGAGATTGTGGTTTTCCTTTGTTTGTTTTTTTACATTTTAACATTCTGCAAATCAGTATTGCTTGGACTTTGAAGAAGGGGACAAGATGCTTTGGGGGCAACTCCAAAGCACCCTCCCCATGTTGAGGGCATGTGGCCTGGTATGGTTCAGGAGGGGGGGGCACTCACTCGTCACCCCTCTTTTCCTGCGGCCTGCCAGGTTGCGTGCTCAGATAAGGGTCTGGTATGGTTTTCGGGGAGGACCCCTATGCCAATTTTGGCGCAGGGTTCCCCCTACAATCCATACCAGACCTGAAGGGTCTGGTATGGATTTTGGGGGATCCCTACGCCATTTTTTTTATAAGTTTCATCTCTATAAGACGTGTATTTATAATCGCAGTGATAAATCTGAGCTTTAGTTTCTAATGCTTGAGTCATGTAGCAGTAATGTATAACATGGAGTCCTTACAGGAACACACCGGATAAGTCATGATCATTTTACAGATAGGCAGATATAAAGGATCCTCATTTAATCCAGATTAGTGATGAGCCGAACACCCCCGGGTTCGGTTCGCACCAGAACCCGCGAACGGACCGAAAGTTCGTACGAACATTAGAACCCTATTAAATACAATGGATGCGAACGTTCGAATTCTAAAGTGCTAATTATAACAACTATTATGCATGTTATTGTCCTAAAAAGGGTTTGGGAACCCGGGTTCTGCACCAGGGGACATGTATCAATGCAAAAAGAAGTTTTAAAAACGGTCGTTTTTCGGGAGCAGTCATTTTAATGATGCATAAAGTGAAAAAAAAAAAGTCAAATATTCCTTTAAATATCGTACCTGGGGGGTGTCTAAAGTATGCCTGTGAAGTGTCGCATGTTTCCCGTGTTTAGAACTGTCCCTGCACAAAATTAAATTTCTAAAGGAAAAAAAGCCATTTAAAACTGCTTGCGGCTTTAATGTAATGTCTGGTCCCGGTAATATGGATGAAAATCTTTAAGAAAAATGGCATAGCTACCCCATGACCCCCCCCCCCTACCCCAGCCCATTACCAGCCCCTTTGGGTCTTGTATGGATATTAAGGGGAACCCCGCACATAAAATAAAAAAGGCCCTATATACTCTGAACAGCCGTATACAGGCGGTGCATACAAGACAGGGACTGTAGGTTTGTTCTTATGTAGAATCTGTTTGTAATTTTGAACAGGTACATTGTTTAAGTGTAGCTCCAGCCCAAAAATCTATTTTTAAACTTTTTGGAAAACATAGGTAAGGGTTATCACCCCTGTAACATTTGTTTTGCTGTCTGTGCCCCTGTTCAGAACATTTCACCTCACTTTCCGTCCCAATGACAACTGTTTTTGAAATGTGGTGTTTTTCTTGAAACAAGGATTGCTGATAAAGCATCAGTACAGAGGAGACACCTTTCTCCCATATTAATTCTTACAGGAGAGAATTTTCCTTCCAAGGGGTAGATTTCCTCTCACTTCCTGTTGTCTTCTTGCGTTTGCAAGTAGGAGTCGTTTGTAAGTTGGATGTTTGAAAGTAGGGACCTGCCGTATATACTCTGCAGAAATAGGCCCCTTAGTTGTTGGTGTTGGCACAACACTGTAAGCACTCACAGTTACTCTTGGTTGGTGCTGGAACGCCCTGCTGTCAACTATTATATCAGGAATTTTAATTACATATAATTGTTGAACAGTGGTAGTAAAAATTGGGCCTTTGATGGTGGTGCTGGTGCCACAACACTGTAAGCCCTGACAGTTACTCTTGGTGGGTGCAGCAATGGGCCCTGCTGTGAATTATTAGATCAAGAATTGTAATTGCATGCCCCTGTTGAACAGGGGCTGAAAAATTGGGCCTTTCGTGGTGGTGGTGGTGGTGGTGGTGTTGCCACAACACTGTAAGCCCTCAGAGTTACTCTTGGTGGGTGCAGGAATGGGCCCTGCTGTGAATTATTAGATCAAGAATTGTAATTGCATGCCCCTGTTGAACAGGGGCTGAAAAATTGGGCCTTTCGTGGTGGTGGTGGTGGTGGTGGTGTTGCCACAACACTGTAAGCCCTCAGAGTTACTCTTGGTGGGTGCAGGAATGGGCCCTGCTGTGAATTATTAGATCAAGAATTGTAATTGCATGCCCCTGTTGAACAGGGGCTGAAAAATTGGGCCTTTCTTGGTGGTGGTGGTGGTGGTGGTGTTGCCACAACACTGTAAGCCCTCAGAGTTACTCTTGGTGGGTGCAGGAATGGGCCCTGCTGTGAATTATTAGATCAAGAATTGTAATTACATGCCCCTTTTGAACAGGGGCTGAAAAATTGGGCCTTTCGTGGTGGTGGTGGTGGTGGTGGTGTTGCCACAACACTGTAAGCCCTCAGAGTTACTCTTGGTGGGTGCAGGAATGGGCCCTGCTGTGAATTATTAGATCAAGAATTGTAATTACATGCCCCTTTTGAACAGGGGCTGAAAAATTGGGCCTTTAGTGGTGGTGGTGGTGGTGGCGTTGCCACAACACTGTAAGCCCTCAGAGTTACTCTTGGTGGGTGCAGGAATGGGCCCTGCTGTGAATTATTAGATCAAGAATTGTAATTGCATGCCCCTGTTGAACAGGGGCTGAAAAATTGGGCCTTTTGTGGTGGTGGTGGTGGTGTTGCCACAACACTGTAAGCCCTCAGAGTTACTCTTGGTGGGTGCAGGAATGGGCCCTGCTGTGAATTATTAGATCAAGAATTGTAATTACATGCCCCTTTTGAACAGGGGCTGAAAAATTGGGCCTTTCGTGGTGGTGGTGGTGGTGGTGGTGTTGCCACAACACTGTAAGCCCTCAGAGTTACTCTTGGTGGGTGCAGGAATGGGCCCTGCTGTGAATTATTAGATCAAGAATTGTAATTACATGCCCCTTTTGAACAGGGGCTGAAAAATTGGGCCTTTCGTGGTGGTGGTGGTGGTGGCGTTGCCACAACACTGTAAGCCCTCAGAGTTACTCTTGGTGGGTGCAGCAATGGGCCCTGCTGTGAATTATTAGATCAAGAATTGTAATTACATGCCCCTGTTGAACAGGGGCTGAAAAATTGGGCCTTAGGCACTGGTGGCACAACACTACAACCCCTCACAGATACTGTACTTGGAGCACAGCAATGAGCCCTGTTGCAAAGTATTGCTTCAAAAATTGTAATGACACGCCCCTGTTAAACAGGGGCTGAAAAATTGGGCCTTAGGCACTGGTGCCACAACACTCCAACCCCTCACAGATACTGTACTTGGAGCACAGCAATGAGCCCTATGGCAAATTATTGCTAAAAAAAATGTAATTACACGCCCCTGTAAAACAGGGGCTGAAAAATTGGGCCTTAGCCACTGGTGGCGGCACCCATAAACAAAAATGATCTTCCAAGCTATCATCATCAATCGTATCATTGAGGACTCGGAGGAGGAGGATAGCCAGTCAACATAACAGCACAGGCACTCAGCATCAGCATCAGTCTTGAAGGGATGTGACATGTTAAAATCAATTAGTCTGTTATATCAGCATCAGGTGTGTGGTAGCTGGTGGTGATCCAAGACTGGTTCATCTTGATGAAAGTCAGTCGATCAACCGAGTCGGTGGACAGGCGCACCCTGTGATCCGTGACAAATCCTCCAGCAGCACTGAATGTGCGTTCCGAAAGAACGCTGGATGCAGGACAGGCCAGTAGCTCAATTGCATACTGTGCAAGCTCTGGCCAGTGATCCATCCTCAAGACCCAGTAAGCCAGAGGATTTTCGGTGGGGGAGGTGTCCAAGTCTGACCTTGCCCCTAGATATTCCTGCACCATGTTTATCAGACGCTGGCGATGGTTGCTGGAACCGATCATACTTTGGGGCTGCGGACTAAAGAATTGTCTGAACGCATCGGTCAGACGGCCACCTTCCCCACCGCTCCTTCTTTGACTGGCCGAAGCCTCAGCAACTCGTTGTCCAGGACCAGGAGTTTGTAACCTCCCAGTCTCTGGGAACGCGTTGCACAGACCTTTCTGCAAGGCCTCCCGGAGTTGTCTCATCCTCTGCTCCCTCTGCGACGGTAACATAAGGTCCGCAACCTTACCCTTGTACCGTGGATCAAGGAGAGTGGCCAGTTAGTAATGGTCCCTCTCCTTGATCCGAAGAATACGAGGATCCTTCCGCAGACTTTGCAGGATCAGGGAGGCCATGCAGCGTAGGTTTGCTGAGGCATTCGCTCCGGAGTCCTCTGGGTCACTAAGGACGACATGATCCGCAGCCACCTCCTCTCAGCCACGTACAAGTCCACTGGTTTCTTGGGACTGTAAATCATCCCTAAAAGACTGCTGCTGATGATGCTGAGTGCCAGCCTCCACCTCCATGCTGACACAATCCTCCTCCTCCTCCTCCTCCTCCTCCTCCTCCTCTTCCTGTGCGATGGGTGGGACAGAAGGAACACTGTCTGGGTAAAGGGGGCCTTGAGAGGCAAGGAAGTCCTCCTCTTCCTGCCTCTGTTCTGCCTCAAGTGCCCTGTCCATTATTCCACGCAGCGTGTGCTCCAACAGGTGGACAAGAGGTACAGTGTCACTGATGCATGCACTGTCACTGCTCACCATCCTCGTGGCCTCCTCAAATGGTGCCAGGACAGTGCATGCATCCCTGATCATGCCCCACTGGCGTGGAGAAAAAAAAACAAGCTCCCCTGACCCTGTCCTGGTGCCGTAGTCGCACAGGTACTCATTGATGGCCCTCTGCTGCGTGTGCAGCCGCTGCAGCATGGCCAACGTTGAGTTCCACCTGGTGGGCATGTCACATATAAGGCGGTTCTTGGGCAGGTTCAACTCCTTTTGCAGCTCAGCCAGGCGAGCACTGGCATTATAAGATCTGCGGAAATGCACACAGACTTTCCTGGCCTGCCTCAGGACATCCTGTAAGCCCGGGTACCTGCCCAAGAACCGCTGCACCACCAGGTTAAGGACGTGAGCCACACAGGGCACATGGGTCAGTTGTCCCTGTCGGAGGGCGGAGAGGAGGTTGGTGCCATTGTCGCAAACCACCATTCCTGGCTTAAGCTGGCGTGGCGTCAACCACCTCTCGGCCTGGCCCTGCAGAGCAGACAGGACCTCTGCCCCAGTGTGGCTTCTGTCCCCCAAACACACCAGCGCAAGCACGGCATGGCATCTTTTTGCCTGCGTACTTGCGTAGCCCCTTGAACGGCTACGGAGCACCGCTGGTTCAGAGGACAAACCACAGGAAGAGGCCATGGAGGAAGAAGAAGAGGAGGGGGTGGAGGAGAGAGGTGTGTCACAACCAGTAGTAGCATTTTGGAGGCGTGGCGGTGGAACAACCTCCAACACTACTGCACCTTGTCCTGCATCCTTCCCAGCTGCCAAAAGAGTGACCCAATGGGCCGTGAAAGAAAGGTAACGTCCCTGTCCATGCCTGCTGGACCATGAGTCAGCGGTAATATGCACCTTACCGCTGACCGCCCTGTCCAGCGAGGCCAAGACATTGCCTTCCACATGCCGGTAGAGAGCCGGAATAGCCTTCCGTGAGAAAAAGTGGCGTTTGGGAACCTGCCACTGAGGAACCGCACATTGCACAAACTCACGGAAGGGGGCAGAGTCTACCAACTGAAAAGGCAGCAGTTGAAGCGCTAGCAATTTAGCCAAGCTAGCATTCAACCGCTGGGCATGTGGATGGCTGGGAGTGAACTTCTTTCGACGGTCCAGCAGCTGGGGCAGGGAAATTTGCCTGCTAGAATCGGACGTCGATGTACTGCTAGCAGAGTGGCCGCAAGTACTTGGCTGTGACACACCTAATTCTACACCTTCATTCCTCTCAGTGCATGTTTCAGAGAGGACTGAAGTTATAGTGGGGTTGGAGATCCCAGCTGATGCGGTGCAAGGAGAGGTCCGCTTTGTTCTTTGGTGTGGGTCTTTGAGGTAGGCTTGCCAACGAGCTGCATGGCAGGTCAACATATGTCTGGTCAGGCATGTGGTACCCAAGCGGCTGATGTTTTGGCCACGCGATATACGCTTGAGACATATGTTGCAAACAGCAGCTGTGCGATCTGATGCACTAGCCTCAAAAAAGGCCCACACCAAAGAACTTTTTGAATGACGGGCAGAGGCAGCGCCCTGCACAGGCGGAGCTCTGCGGTGTGATTCCGTCGGTGTACTGCCCTTACGCTGGCCACCAAAGGGCATTCTGCCTCGTTGGAGATGTGCCTCCTCCTCATCCTCCTCCTCCTCCTCCTCTCTCCTATTAGGCACCCACGTGGAGTCAGTGACCTCATCATCCCCTCCCTCCTCATCACTGGAGCCAATCTGGCAGTATGCTGCAGCTGCTGGAACATGACTGCCAGATTGGTGTCCTTCTTGAGCATCCCCTCTGTCTGCTCTCACGCTACTGCCTTCCTGTAGCTGGGTTTCATCATCAGACCCTTCGAAACGCTGGGCATCCTCCTGGAGCATGTACCCAACACTGTGCTCAAACAGTTCGGGGGACTCCTCAGGAGGAGGACATGGTGGGTCTAGGGAAGGAGTGACTGATGATGAGTCTGACATTGATACCAGGGAAGAGGACGCTTTGGCAGCTGCTTTTCCAGTACCCTGAGCCTGGGTGAGAGAGGATGAGGAGGAGGAGGAGGGCTTGGTCATCCACTCTACCAAGTCTTCGGCATGATGTGGCTCAACATGTCCAGCTGCCGAAAAGAAGGACAAGCGTGTCCCATGGCCATGTGCTGATGACAATGCACCGCGTCCACGACCAGCACTGTTGCCCCCAGACACAGAGCCTGCTTGCCCTCTTTTATTGCCTCCTGACTGTCTGCCTCTCCTTGTTTGCCTTCCAGACATTCTAATAGATGGCCTGCAGGGAGATGGGAAAAAAGCAATAAGGGCTACCTTCAGGTGTCCTTCTCTGTCCCTTTACTTAAGGATTTCTAAATATGGTTGAGGATGATTGCTTTTGCACAGAATAGCACAACGACAATTTCCCTGACTGTCCAAAAAACAAGGATTTCAAAGATGGTTGATGAGGAATGCTTTAGCACCCTATAGCACAAGTAGAATTTCCCTCACTGTCCTTCCCTGTCCCTAGAAACAAGGATTATCACAGTGAAAGAAACTGACACTCTTCCTACCTATAGTTTTCTGTCCCTAGAAAAAATGTTTTTTTAAAGCTGATTGATGATCAATGCTTTAGCACACTATAGCACAAGGAGAATTTCCCTCACTGTCCTTCCCTGTCCCTAGAAACAAGGATTATCACAGTGAAAGAAACTGACACTCTTCCTACCTATAGTTTTCTGTCCCTAGAAAAAATGTTTTTTTAAAGCTGATTGATGATCAATGCTTTAGCACACTATAGCACAAGTAGAATTTCCCTCACTGTCCTTCCCTGTCCCTAGAAACAAGGATTATCACAGTGAAAGAAACTGACACTCTTCCTACTGTGAGGGGGTTAGCTCGGCAGCGGGTGTGTGTGACCCCCGGGATGGGCTCCCCACACAAAACAGGCCCAGCAAACGGAGGTTGTGGTTTTCAAAATCAAAAAAAGGTGCTGTTTATTTTCTATTTACAGTGACAAAACACAGCAAAGCCAAAAGAAACATAAACAAATTAAATCCTGGTCAACTTGACCTCTGACTAAACATACAGGTTTCCTAACTAACAACTGGGATCAGCCTAGTGCTGTCCTAGTCCCTAAGTCCCTGGTTTTAAATGTCCAAGCAAATAGCCACACAGGCTTTGTCTCACCGCACAGGGGTTCACTCTCCCTAGACAGTCCACACAGGTCTGGTTCCAGGCATGAGCTAACATCTAATGAAGCTGGGAGTTCTTATAGAGGCCTAAATGAGCTGACAAGCTTCAGCTGGCCTCATCAACTCCCTGTCTGTACGACGCCCCACACTCTCCCTAGAGGTATGAGTCATCCATGAGCCTACTAGCCTCAGCTGGGCTTATACAACTCTCCACCCTAGTTGTATAAGTCAGCATAAAGCCTGAATCTGGGAGAAATATATCTACCCCCCTGGATGCAACCAGGTGACTTTACCTTCCTGCTGTCGCATACCCCCCCCTCTTGTTTTAACCTCGGGGTTGGAACACCAGCAATCAGGCATTCATGTACTCGAGACAAAGCATCCACATTCCCCATTTGAACGCCAGGGCGATGCTTTACTGTGAAGTTGAATTCCTGGAGGGCCAGGAACCACCTATTCACTCTTCTATTTGTTTCCTTGTTTTGAGCCATCCACTTTAACGGAGCGTGATCCGTAACCATGTCAAAGTGCCTACCTAGCAGGTATTACCGAAGGGAATCTAGAGCCCACTTCACCGCTAAACACTCCTTTTCAACGGTGGCGTAATTTACCTCATGGGACTTCAACTTCCTGCTGAGGTAAATGACTGGGTGCTCTTCCCCGTTCCAGACCTGGGACAATACTGCTCCTAACCCCACATCTGACGCATCACTTTGTACGACAAAGTCTTTAGAGAAGTCGGGTGAGTACAACACTGGCTGGCTACATAAGGCTTGTTTCAAGAATTGGAATGCTGCCTCAGCCTCGGGGGTCCATTTAATCATGACCGCCCCTTTCCCCTTCGTCAGGTTGGTTAGGGGCACAGCCTTAGAAGCAAAGTGGGGAATGAATCGCCGATAATACCCAGCGATTCCCAGAAAGGCTCGTACCTGCTTCTTGCTGTTGGGACGTGGCCAACTCTGGATGGCCTCGACTTTGTTGAGTTGGGGTTTTATTACTCCCCTCCCAATGGTGTACCCAAGATATTTGGCCTCCTCCTGCCCAATGGTACACTTCTTGGGGTTAGCCGTAAACCCCGCTTCCCGAACAGAGTCCAGGACTGCTTGCACTTTTGGCAGATGTGAGGCCCAATCTGTGCTATGGACAATTACGTCATCCAGGTAAGCCGCAGCATACTTCCGATGGGGCCTCAGCATCTGGTCCATTTTCCGCTGGAACGTGGCCGGCGCATTCTGTAACCCGAACGGCATTCTTTTATATTGGAACGCCCCGTCTGGGGTTACAAATGCGGTTTTCTCTTTGGCCAATTTGGCCAGGGGGATTTGCCAATACCCTTTTGTGAGGTCAAGAGTCGTCATGTATCGGGCTGTTCCCAGCCGGTCGATCAACTCATCTATACGTGGCATGGGGTAGGTGTCAAATTTTGTAACTTTGTTCAACTGACGAAAATCGTTACAAAATCGCCAGCTCCCATCCGGTTTAGGCACCAACACAATGGGACTAGACCAATCACTTTGGGACTCCTCTATCACCCCTAAGTTCAGCATTTTCTGTACTTCCTCCCGTATTGCCTCCCGTCGGGCCTCTGGGATCCGATAGGGTTTTAACTTCACCCTTTCACCGGGCGGGGTAATGATGTCATGCTCTACCCCAGATGTTTGTCCCGGCAGCTCAGAGAATACCTCCTTGTTGCGAAGCACAAACTCCTTAACCTCCTGTTGTTGGGGTTGTGACAAGGTGGCTGCTATTCCAACCTCAGGAATCACGCAACCAGTTTGAGCTGGTGACCAAGTGTCTGCGACTAGGGACTCTCTATCCCTCCAGGCTTTCAACAGATTAACGTGATAGATCTGTTCGGGCTTTCGCCTTCCTGGTTGTCTGACCTTGTAATTCACTTCGCTCACTTTTTCCATTATCTCGTAGGGGCCTTGCCATTTGGCAAGGAATTTACTTTCAACCGTAGGGACAAGTACCAGTATCCTATCCCCCGGGGAAAAGGTACGGGTCTTGGCTCCACGGTTGTACACTCTCTGCTGTGCTAACTGCGCTTGGGCCAAATGTTCCTTCACGATAGGCATTACCTGTGCAATTCGGTCTTGCATCAGGGCGACATGCTCAATCACACTCCTGTGGGGAGAACTCTCACTTTCCCAAGTTTCCTTGGCAATATCCAACAGCCCTCTTGGGTGTCTCCCATACAGTAACTCAAAGGGGGAGAATCCCGTAGAGGATTGGGGCACCTCCCTAATAGCAAACATCAGATAAGGAAGTAGACAGTCCCAATCCTTTCCATCTCTATCCACCACTTTCTTCAACATTTGCTTTAGGGTTTTGTTGAATCTTTCAACCAGCCCATCGGTTTGGGGGTGATACACAGATGTACGTAATTGCGTCACTTTGAACAATTTACACAGCTCCTTCATAACCCGGGACATAAAGGGTGTACCTTGGTCCGTAAGCAGTTCTCTACAAATACCCACCCGGCTAAACACAAGAGATAGCTCTTTGGCTATGGTTTTGGCCGAGGTATTTCGGAGAGGGATCGCTTCTGGATAACGGGTGGCATAGTCCATTATAACTAATATGTACTGGTGCCCCCTAGCGGACTTGATTATAGGACCTACCAAATCCATGGCGATCCTCTCAAACGGGACCTCAATGATGGGTAGAGGGACCAGCGGGCTACGGAAATGTGGCATCGGGGCCGACCTCTGACACACAGGGCAGGAGGAACAATAATTTTCTATGTCCTTTATCACCCCCGGCCAATAGAATCTCTGTAATACCCTCTCTCAGGTTTTCTCTGTCCCCAGATGACCTCCAAGAATGTGCCCATGGGCCAACTCCAACACCAACTTCCTGTAAGGTTTGGGCACCACAAGCTGCTCAACGGTTTCTTCTGCCCTTTTTGCCACCCGATACAGTAGGTCCTTCTCTACGCTGAAGTATGGGTAAGTGCAGGTATTATCTGGGTTCACTAACTCGCCATCTATTTTCACTACGTTTTCCCGTGCATTTATTAGGGCGGGGTCTTTCAACTGTTCTGTGGCAAAGTTTTCCCTGTGAACCTCAAGATCAGAAAACTCCACAGACGGTAGGTTTTCGTCTGAGGAGGTGGGCTCCTCTCCAGTTTCTTGAGTCTCCCCTGCCAATACTGATAAGGGAAATTCCGGAGAGTCCTCACCACTCTCAGGGGAGTTCTGGCTATCCCATTCCTGGTACATAGGGGCACCAGTGGGGGGCTCAGGATCATCCCACAGTTCCCAGAACTTCGGAAAATCCCTTCCCACAATGGCGTCATGCGGTAACTGAGATACTAAGCCCACTGGATGAGAGAGGGTACCTTTGGGGGTCTCGAAACACACTGTAGTCACTGGATACTCTCGGGTGTCCCCATGCACACAAATAACAGCTACCTTGCTATTCCCAGAGACCTCTGTTTTAACTAACTCAGCCTTTATCAGGGTCACAAGGCTACCTGAATCCAGCACTACCACAACATTTCTACCATTAACACACATTTTGCATAAATGTTTCTCAGTTCCTCGAATGGCAGTGCATGCGACTGTCGCACACAGCGACTGACGTCTGCCCATCAGAAAGTCACACTGCATGGGTTCCTCCACAACCGGGCAATTGGCTGCAATATGTCCCGCTTGCCGGCAGCGGTAGCAAACGATCCTTCTTGCCGCCTCTTGAGCCGCTGATTTCCCAGGCTGTTCTCGCCAAACTTGGGGTAGAGCTCCCACCCTCTCACTCTCTCCACCCTCACCCCTTGGAATCCTCTTATCCGCCCCTGGGGATGGTCTGGTCTTAGGGTGGAAAGTCCGAGTGTCTCTGGAAGAGGCCGTCAGGTTCTCTGTAGCCAAGTATTTCTCCACACGATCCACAAGACCATCGGCCGTCTCTGGGTCTCCATGGCTTACCCACTTTTGGATGGCAGTAGGAAGAGCTCTCAAAAACCGATCCATTACAACACGTTCCACAATCTTTGGTGCGGACAAAGTCTCTGGCTGTAGCCACTTTCTGCTTAGGTGAATGAGATCATACATTTGAGACCTGGGGGGTTTTCCAAGCTGGAAAGTCCAGTTATGCACACGCTGAGCCCGGACAGCCTGGGTGACACCCAGCCTTGCCAATATTTCAGCTTTTAGCATCACATAGTCTTTTGCTTGGTCAGGCTCTAGGTCATAGTAAGCCTTCTGCGATTCACCAGTTAACAGAGGAGCCACCAGTCCAGCCCACTGCTCCTCAGGCCACTTTTCTCTTTCAGCAGTCCTTTCAAATGTGGTCAAAAATACCTCTGGATCATCCTCTCCAGTCATTTTTGTCAATAAACGACTCACCCCAAAGGACGCGGTATTAGTGGGACGGCTTTCCTCACTGGTCTGCGGACGTTGCTGCATTACTGCTTCCATTTGTTGTAGTCTCTGCTCTTGCTTCTGTAACAGGTCTATGAAGCGGGCCTCAGATTGCTGCTGGGCTTGTTGCTGAGCTGCAAGGCTCTGTTGATGAGCTTGCTGCTGGGCTGCGAAGTTCTGTTGTTGAGCTGCAAGGCTCTTTTGCAAACCTGCATTTGTCTGCTGTTGATTGGCATTTGCTAGAGCCAGCTGCTTCAGTATCTCCTCCATGCTGGCTTAAAAAAAAACTGCCACTGGTTCTCCACCAACTGTGAGGGGGTTAGCTCGGCAGCGGGTGTGTGTGACCCCCGGGATGGGCTCCCCACACAAAACAGGCCCAGCAAACGGAGGTTGTGGTTTTCAAAATCAAAAAAAGGTGCGGTTTATTTTCTATTTACAGTGACAAAACACAGCAAAGCCAAAAGAAACATAAACAAATTAAATCCTGGTCAACTTGACCTCTGACTAAACATACAGGTTTCCTAACTAACAACTGGGATCAGCCTAGTGCTGTCCTAGTCCCTAAGTCCCTGGTTTTAAATGTCCAAGCAAATAGCCACACAGGCTTTGTCTCACCGCACAGGGGTTCACTCTCCCTAGACAGTCCACACAGGTCTGTTTCCAGGCATGAGCTAACATCTAATGAAGCTGGGAGTTCTTATAGAGGCCTAAATGAGCTGACAAGCTTCAGCTGGCCTCATCAACTCCCTGTCTGTACGACGCCCCACACTCTCCCTAGAGGTATGAGTCATCCATGAGCCTACTAGCCTCAGCTGGGCTTATACAACTCTCCACCCTAGTTGTATAAGTCAGCATAAAGCCTGAATCTGGGAGAAATATATCTACCCCCCTGGATGCAACCAGGTGACTTTACCTTCCTGCTGTCACACTACCTAGAGTTTTCTGTCCCTAGAAAAAATGTTTTTTTAAAGCTGATTGATGATCAATGCTTTAGCACACTATAGCACAAGTAGAATTTCCCTCACTGTCCTTCCCTGTCCCTAGAAACAAGGATTATCACAGTGAAAGTGTCACGTACCTTGTGATGGGAGCCCAACGTGCAGGGAGCGGCCTCTCGTAAACCCCTGGCTCGAGAGCCCCTGATAGAGCAGACAGAGGCTCAGGAGGACAGGGGGCACAAGTGCCTGGCAGGTAAGCAGGATATTGGGTAGTTGCGGCAGCAGATGGTACACGGCAAACTGGAACAGTCCAAAGATAGCTGGAAGGTGCACAGTAGGACTAATCAGAATGCAGACAGCAGGCAGATGTATAAAAGTCCCAGATCAGACTGCGGAAACAAGGTGGTGTATTGTAGTACAGGCTGAGGTGTGCTGTAGCTCAGGCACAGGTGCAGGGTAGTTCAGGCAGAGATGCGCTATGATTCAGGCAGAGATGCACGGTGGCTTCAGGCAGGGTGCACTGTAGTTCAGGTGGAGGTGCCTTATAGTTCGGGCAGACCGATGGGTCGGACCAGCAGGCGACTAGGTACAGGGATGACCAAGAGAGTTGTCAGAGCAAGCCGAAGTCGGGGCGGGCAGCAATCGGGGTTAACAGAGACAAGCCGGATCAGATAACAGGTGTACAGGAATCAGAAGTCAATAGCAGGGGTCTCGGGAACGCTGTAGACCAGACAGCAAGAAGCAAGGTATGCAGATAGTTTAAATACCTTGTTTGGCGCCAAATGCTGTCACCGCGCGCGCTCCCGCGAACGCACGCGCGTGCGCGCTCCCGTGAACGCGCGCGCGCCCGCGCACGCCGATCGCGCTATTGTGCACGCGCATGCGCGGAATGGACCTATGGAGTGTAGACAATCTCCTGGCGGCACTGTTGCCAGGCAGATTGTAAAAACGCCTTTCCTGACAGAAAGAAACTGACACTCTTCCTACCTATAGTTTTCTGTCCCTTGAAATTTTTTTTTTTAAAGCTGATTGATGATCAATGCTTTAGCACGCTATAGCACAAGTAGAATTTCCCTCACTGTCCTTCCCTGTCCCTAGAAACAAGGATTATCACAGTGAAAGAAACTGACACTCTTCCTACCTATAGTTTTCTGTCCCTTGAAAAAATTTTTTTTAAAGCTGATTGATGATCAATGCTTTAGCACGCTATAGCACAAGTAGAATTTCCCTCACTGTCCTTCCCTGTCCCTAGAAACAAGGATTATCACAGTGAAAGAAACTGACACTCTTCCTACCTATAGTTTTCTGTCCCTAGAAAAAATGTTTTTTTAAAGCTGATTGATGATCAATGCTTTAGCACACTATAGCACAAGTAGAATTTCCCTCACTGTCCTTCCCTGTCCCTAGAAACAAGGATTATCACAGTGAAAGAAACTGACACTCTTCCTACCTATAGTTTTCTGTCCCTAGAAAAAATGTTTTTTTAAAGCTGATTGATGATCAATGCTTTAGCACGCTATAGCACAAGTAGAATTTCCCTCACTGTCCTTCCCTGTCCCTAGAAACAAGGATTATCACAGTGAAAGAAACTGACACTCTTCCTACCTATAGTTTTCTGTCCCTAGAAAAAATGTTTTTTTAAAGCTGATTGATGATCAATGCTTTAGCACACTATAGCACAAGTAGAATTTCCCTCACTGTCCTTCCCTGTCCCTAGAAACAAGGATTATCACAGTGAAAGAAACTGACACTCTCCCTACCTATAGTTTTCTGTCCCTAGAAAAAATGTTTTTTTAAAGCACACTATAGCACAAGGAGAATTCCCTCACTGTCCTTCCCTGTCCCTAGAAACAAGGATTAGCACAGTAAAACACACTGACACTCTCCCTACCTATCCTTCTCTTTCCCTAAACTAAAGGAATCCAGGTTAAGCAAGAAAGAAATAAAAGTCACTGTCCCTGCCTATGCTACTCTATCCCTGCTCCGGAACACACTACACTAGGCCGCCGTGCTGGCGGCCTTTTATAGTGTGGGGCGTGTACTAAACACCCTCAGCAATAATTGGCCACAGGCATCCTGCCTGTGGCCAATCATTGCTCTCCTCGCTGCCGGCGCTGTGATTGGCCAAGCATGCGGGGTCACAGTGCATGCTTGGCCAATCACAGCGCCTGGATGACACTGCGATGGCGTAGTGCATTGTGGGCCGTTCGCGTCACTCGAATTAGGCGCGAACGGCCCAAATCGTTCGATCTTCGTCGAACGATCGAACAGCCGATGTTCGAGTCGAACGTATGTTCGACTCGAACACCGAGCTCATCCCTAATCCAGATATGTTGTCACTTGCTCATTCTAGTGCTGTCAGGTAGAGTTGGACCGAACCCTCCCCCCCCCCCCACCCCTTGGTTCAGTTTGCACCAGAACTGTCGAACATCACAAAATTCCAGACCCGAACCAGGAACCCTATTTAAGTCTATGGGGCCCGAACTTGAAAAATCAAAAGTGCCCATTTTCAAAGGCTTAAATACCTTGGTAGGGTTTTTATTTTTTTTCCTTTCCCTAAGAGATTGTGCTTTTCCTTTGTTTTGTTTTTTTACATTTTAACATTCTGCAAATCAGTATTGCTTGGACTTTGAAGAAGGGGACAAGATGCTTTGGGGGCAACTCCAAAGCACCCTACCGATGTTGAGGGCATGTGGCCTGGTACGGTTCAGGAGGGGAGGGGCGCTCTCTCGTCCTCCTCTTTTCCTGCGGCCTGCCAGGTTGCGTGCTCAGATAAGGGTCTGGTATGGTTTTCGAGGGACCCCTATGCTAATTTTGGCGCAGGGTTCCCCCTAAAACGCATACCAGACCTGAAGGGTCTGGTATGGATTTTGGGGGACCCCTACACCATTTTTTTCTAAAGTTTCATCTCTATTACACGTGTATTTATAATTGCAGTAATAAATCTGAGCTTTAGTTTCTAATGCTTGAGTCATGTAGCAGTAATGTATAACATGGAGTCCTTACAGGAACACACCGGATAGTCATGATCATTTTACAGATAGGCAGATATAAAGGATCCTCTCGTCCCCCCTCTTTTCCTGTGGCCTGCCAGGTTGCGTGCTCGGATAAGGGTCTGGTATGGTTTTCGGGGGGGGGCCCTATGCTAATTTTGGCGCAGGGTTCCCCCTAAAACCCATACCAGACCTGAAGGGCCTGGTTATGGACTGGGGGGGGGGGGACCCATGAAGTTTCTTTCAAGGATTTTTATCTATATTGCCGGGACCTGACAATTCATTACAGCCGCGATGAGTTTTAAATGACTTTTTTTCCTTTAGAAATGTCATTTTGCAGTGGTACTGTTCTAAACACGGGAAAAATGCGCCACTTTACAGGCATACTATAGACACCCCCCGGGCACAATATTTAAAGAAATATTTCATTTTTTTGTTTCACTTTAAGCATTATTAAAATCACTGCTCCCGGAAAAACTGCATTTTTTAAAACTTTTTTTTGCATTGATACATGTCCCCTGGGGCAGGACCCGGGTCCCTATACACTTTTTATGACAATAACTTGCATATAAGCCTTTAAAATTAGCACTTTTGTTTTTTTCATGTTCGTGTCCCATAGACTTTAATGGTGTTCCGCGGCTTTCGAATTTGCCGCGAACACTGCATAAGGTTCGCTGTTCGGCGAACACCCGATGTTCGTCTCGAACATCGGGCTCATCCCTAGTCCCTGGGCCGCAGTTTGAAGACCACTGGTGTAAATGATCTGCTTAGTGGACAGGCCGCTTTTACACCCCAGAGGATCTACATTGTCTCCTTGACTTGTAGTGTAATATAACGAGAACTGAAATTGAAACACCACTGCTAAGAGGTCCTGATACAACCGTATTCCATTAAAAATCAGGGGTACAATCCAAAGCATAGCCAACACGTTTTGGGGGTCCAAGAGTGCCCCCTTCATCAGGGCTAGAAAGAACATAAGAAAATCTTATTGTGTGGCACTTTAATTTTAATTCCTGTTACATCAATACTGTGTCCTGCAGTGATGAGGGGTCTTTGGAAGGAACTACAGTGCTTGGACTCACCAGGACCCTCCAATAATTAAAATATTGCCTATAGATAGAATAATTATTTATAATGATTACTTTTAAATATATTATTCATAATTATTAGTATAAAGGTACAAGGTTAATAAATTATATATATATATATATATATATATATATACACAAACACACTGTATATACAATTTCTCACAAAAGTAAGTACACCCCTCACATTTTTGAAAATATTTTCTTCTATCTTTTCATGTGACAACACTGAAGAAATGACACTTTGCTACAATGTAAAGTAGTGAGTGTACAGCTTGTATAACGGTGTAAATGTACTGTCCCCTCAAAATAACTCAACACACAGCCATTAATGTCTAAACCGCTGGCAACAAAAGTAAGTACACCCCATAAGTGAAAATGTCCAAATTGGGCCCAATTAGTAATTTTCCCTCCCCGGTGTCATGTGCCTCGTTAGTGTTACAAGGTCTCAGGTGTGAATGGGGAGCAGGTGAGTTTAATTTGGTGTTATTGCTCTCACTCTCTCATACTGGTCACTTGAAGTACAACATGGCACCTCATGGCAAAGAACTCTCTGAGGATCTGAAAAAAAATTATTTTTGCTCTACATAAAGATGGCCGAGGCTATAAGAAGATTGCCAAGACCCTGAAACTGAGCTGCAGCAAGGTGGCCAAGACCATACAGCGGTATAACAGGACGGGTTCCCCTCAGAACAGGCCTCGCCATGGTCCACCAAAGAAGTTGAGGTCACGTGCTCAGCGTCATATCCAGAGGTTGTCCTCGGGAAATAGACGTATGAGTGCTGCCAGCATTGCTGCAGAGGTTGAAGGGGTGGGGGGGGGTCAGCCTGTCAGGGCTCAGACCATACGCCGCACACTGCATCAAATTGATCTGCATGTCTGTCGTCCCAGAAGGAAGCTTCTTCTAAAGATGATGCACAAGAAAGTCCGCAAACAGTTTTCTGAAGACAAGCAGACTAAGGACATGGATTACTGGAACCATGTCCTGTGGTCTGATGAGACCAAGATAAACTTATTTGGTGTCAGATGGTGTCAGGCGTGTGTGGCGGCAACCAGGTGAGGAGGACAAAGACAAGTGTGACTTACCTACAGTCAGGCATGGTGGTGGGAGTGTCATGGTCTGGGGCTGCATGAGTGCTGCCGGCACTGGGGAGCTACAGATCATTGAGGGGACCATGAATGCCAACATGTACTGTGACATACTGAAGCAGAGCATGATCCCCTCCCTTCAGAGACTGGACCGCAGGGCAGTATTCCAACATGATAACGACCCCAAACACACCTCCAAGACCACCACTGCCTTGCTAAAGAAGCTGAGGGTAAAGGTGATGAACTGGCCAAGCATGTCTCCAGACCTAAACCCTATTGATCATCTGTGGGACATCCTCAAACAGAAGGTGGAGGAGCGCAAGGTCTCCAACATCCACCAGTTCCGTGATGCCGTCATGGAGAAGGGGAAGAGACTCCAGTGGCAACCTGTGAAGCTCTGGTGACCTCAATGCCCAAGAGGGGTAAGGCAGTGCTGGAAAATAATGGCGGCCACACAAAATATTGACACTTTGGGCCCAATTCGGACATTTTCACTTAGGGGTGTACTCACTTTAGTTGCCAGCGGTTTAGACATTAATGGCTGTGTGTTGAGATATTTTGAGGGGATAGGAAATTTACACCGTTATACAAGCTGTACACTCACTACTTTACATTGTAGCAAAGTGTCATTTCTTCAGTGTTGTCACATGAAAAGATACAAGAAAACATTTACAAGAATGTGAGGGGTGTACTTACTTTTGTGAGAAACTGTATACACAGTGTGTTTGTGTATATATATAATTTATTAACCTTGTACCCTTATACTAATAATTATGAATAAGATATTTAAAAGTAATCATTATAAATAATTATTCCATCGATAGGCAATATTTTAATTATTGGAGGGTCCTGGTGAGTCCAAGCACTGTAGTTCCTTCCACAGACCCCTCATCACTGCAGGACACAGTATTGATGTAACAGGAATTGAAATTAAAGTGCCACACAATAAGATTTTCTTATGTTCTTTCTAGCCCTGATGAAGGGGGCACTCTTGGACCCCCAAAACGTGTTGGCTATGCTTTGGATTGTACCCCTGATTTTTAATGGAATACGGTTGTATCGGGAAGAAAAGATTTACAAGAATGTGAGGGGTGTACTTACTTTTGTGAGATACGGTATATATTCATATATTCATTTTAATATATTTGTATATTTGGGAGGTTTTTGTTCCCCTTTGCCTGACGTTAAAAGGACTGTATAATTTAAAGCGCGCAGCAATAGACTTTTCATTGTAGTGAATGTTAAGGACAAGAGGACGAACACAGTGAAACAGCGGGGGAATTATAAATGTCACTTTGCCAACGCGCCTCGATATTCCCTTCAAGCGATGACATTTTCACAAAATTTGAACAAACTGTGTACTTTGAAGCGCTACAAAAAAAAAAGGAAGCTCACATCATATAATTTATATGAGATTTCAGCCTTAGTTGCTGTCATGGAGGGAACAATATATAGATATTTGGAGCACTTGCTGGCGTTCAGTGAAAAGATTTGCTAACAAGCGTTCTGTAAAATTTTGGAAATGTAAAAAAAAAAAAAAAAAATTTTTTTTTCTGTCTAGAAAGTTAACTCTCTATAGGAACTGCCAACATGACTTAGATGGGATGTGATGGTACGACATCGCTAAGAGCTATTGTTATGGCAGGGGACGCTCGCTTTGCTCATTAGTGCCCGCTTGAATTATATAGATCAGCTATTGGGTTCACATACTGCTCAGCCTCGTTACTGGCAATAATACATTGTAACTGGTGAGAGTGCCTTTCACAATCAGCACTGCATCAAACGGAGGGCAGCAATAATCTGCTGAAGGATCAGATTACAGTACATGCAGCCTATTCATTCTGAGTTAATCTCTGTTTCCATTACACTTTGCCCAGGGCTCCTGTATGCTACGGACTCACTGCCGGATTTGTACTGACATTCACTTCAAGATAAGAAATTGTGTATTCAGTCTCCCTTAATGCCGCGTACACACGACCGTTTTTAATGACGAGAAAAATTAAAACATTTTAAATGGTCATTAACCACTTCTCCACCGGGCCTATTCTGGCACTTCGCTCCTTCATGTACAAAACATCATTTTTTTGCTAGAAAATTAATCAGAACCCCCAAACATTATATATATATATATTTTTTTAGCAGACACCCTAGGGAATAAAATGGCGGTCATTGCAACTTTTTATCTTGCACGGTATTTGCGCAATAATTTTTCAAACGCCTTTTTTGGGAAAAAAAAAACGGTTTCACAAATTAAAAAATAACAAAAAACAGTTAGCCCAATTTTTTTGTATAATGTGAAAGATGATGTTACGCCGAGTAAATAGATACCTAACATGTCACGCTTTGAAATTGCGCACACTCATGGAATGGCGCCAAACTTTGGTACTTAAAAATCTCCATAGTCGACGCTTTAATTTTTTTTACAGGTTACTATTTTCGAGTTACAGAGGAGGTCTAGTGCTAGAATTGTTGCTCGCACCCTACCGCACGCGGCGATACCTCACATGTGGGGTTTGAATGGCGTTTACATATGTGGGCGGGACTTACATGCGTGTTCGCTTCTGAGCGCGAGCTACCGGGGACAGGGGGCGTTTTACTCTTTTTTTTCATTTTTTTTTTTTATTTTACTATTTTCTTTTAATCTGGACACTTTTTTTACATATTTTTTTTTTATCACTTGTATTCCTATTACAAGGAATGTAAACATCCCTTGTAATAGGAATGTGTGTGACAGGTCCTCTTTATGGAGAGATGCAGGGTCACTAAGACCTCCACATCTCTCCTCCAGGCTGGAAAGCATGAGATCGGGAAAAAAAATTCACACATCTCATGCTTACTAGCCGCAATTGCGGCTTTGTTTACTTCCGGGTACCAGGCGTGACGTCACAACGTCGCGCCTGGGACTTCGACAGTCATAGAGATGACTGGTGACCATCTGGTCACCGGAAATCTCTATGCTCGTCTTCCGACGCCGACTGATTCATTCTCCGGGCCCCTGATGGCATGGGGGAGCCCGGAGAAGCACCAGATGGCGGCGGGAGGGGGGGATGTCCCCTCCCGCCGCCTATAAGAACAATCGAGCGGTGGAACCACCACTATGATCATATCTATAAAAAAAAATAAAAATTCACAGCTTAGGCCGATATGTATTCTTCTACATATTTTTGGTAAAAAAAAAAATCGCAATAAGCGTTTATTGATTGTTTGCGCAAAAGTTATAGCAGCTACAAAAAAGGGGATAGATTTATAGCATTTTTGTTATTATTCTTTTTTTTTACTAGTAATGGCGGCAATCACCGATTTTTATCGATATTGCGGCAGACACATCGGACACTTTTGACACATTTTTGGGACCATTCACATTTATACAGCGATCCCTGCTATAAAAATGCACTGATTACTGTATAAATGTGACTGGCAGGGAAGGGGTTAACACTAGGGGGCAATCAAGGGGTTAAATGTGTTCCCTAGGAGTGATTCTTACTGTGGGGGGAGGGGACTGACTGGGGGAGGTGACCGATGGTTGTCCCTATGTACAAGGGACATACCATCTGTCTCCTCCAGATCCTGACAGGATGTGGATCTGTGTGTTTAGACACACAGATCCACAGTCCTGCTCAGTTACTAAGCAATCCCGGGTCCCTGGCGGCGCACGCGCGCACCCTAGTGGCTTGTGAAGGCGATCACATCATATGACGTCTGCCCAGAACAAGAGGGTCTTCCGCCCGCCGTCATTTGACGGCGGGCGGTTGACAAGTGATTAAAGAGTAAAGCCTCGTACACACGGCCGTTTTTCTCGGCAAGAAAACTGCTGGGAGAGCTTTTTGCCGAGAAAACCGTTCGTGTGTATGGGTTTCTCGTCGGGAAAAAACTGCCGGGAATCTCGACGAGAAAAATAGAGATCCTGCTCTCTATTTTCTCTTCGGGATTCTCGCTGGCCTGTTTCCCGACGAGAAAACCGTGCGTGTGTATGAGGCTTGTATGCTTACCTGTCCCCAGGTAAGCCCGCGCATGCTCGATGAGACTTCGACGCATGCGCGGTAGCTTACAAGGGTAGTGTAGGGTGAAGCAAGATGGCGGCGACGGCATCGAATGTGACGAGCGCAGGCTTGTCGTAGTCGATGACGTCACCGCGTTCTTGCCATTCAAAAGAACGGCGGTTCTTTTGAATGTGCCGTATGTACACGGGGGCTTGGCAAGAAAAGCTTGCCAGGAATCTCGTCAGGAAAAACAACGTTTTTTTTCCTGATGGGATTCTCGCCCGTGGGCTTACCTGTCGTATACACTCATGCTGTAGGCTACAGGTCACTAGAGTGTAAAAAAAAAAACATTTCTAGACTGGCTGACAAGCTGTTGAACAACTAATTAGGCTTAAAAATAATTGTGTAACTTCAAATTGAAGAATAGAAACATAGAAGAGTAACAGCAGAAGAAAGACCCAGCGGTCCATCGAGTGTGCCCCATTATTTTTATGCCTGAGCAAAGATCTATGTTTGTCCCAAACATGGGGTATGACCTCTACCATTAAGCCAGTGAAGGGTGAAACGCGTTAGTGGGCGTGGCTCAGGAGTGGATGGGGATGATACCCTCCTGTCTCATTTGCAATTGAATGGCTTTCAGCGTGTGCTTCCATCTCACTCTTGTATGCTTTTGTCCCAAGCATATTTTATTCCACTTACAGTAAAACCTTTGTTTGAGAGTAATTCGGTTTGAGAGCATTTTGCAAGACAAGCAAAATGTTTTAATAAATTTTGACTTGATATGCAAGCGATGTCTTGATATACAAGTAGCGTCATGTCACAACTGAGCATAAAAGAGAAGAGAGGCGCCTCTAAGTGAAGTAATATGGTTACATTTAATGAAGGTACAACATTTAGAAACTCACATGGTTGATGATTAAAAGAGGCCCATCTAAGTATGCAGGCATCCGGGGTAAAGCTGTCCACATAGACCATCCCCCACGCCGTTATTGATGTCATCCCTTCCACGAGCAGTTCAAGCCTCACTTTCAGATCGCTCTACTGCAGGGTAGTCTTCCTGGTCATGAGTGCAGATTGATAGCGGTGAGAGCCGGCGGAGAGGTTGACAGTCTATGTGGATCGCTTTACCCCGGATGCCTGAAAACTTAGATGTGCCTCTTTTAATCATCAACCATGCGAGTTGCTAAATGTTGTACCTTCATTAAATGTAACTATATTGCTACACTTAGAGGCGCCTCTCTTCTCTTTTATACTCTGTATAGGGATGAGCTTCGTGTTCGAGTCGAACATACGTTCGACTCGAACATCGGCTGTTCGATCGTTCGACGAAGATCGAACGATTTGGGCCGTTCGCGCCAAATTCGAGTGACGCGAACGGCCCACAATGCACTACGCCATCGCAGTGTCATCCAGGCGCTGTGATTGGCCAAGCATGCACTGTGACCCCGCATGCTTGGCCAATCACAGCGCCGGCAGCGAGGAGAGCAATGATTGGCCACAGGCAGGATGCCTGTGGCCAATTATTGCTGAGGGTGTTTAGTACACGCCCCACACTATAAAAGGCCGCCAGCACGGCGGCCTAGTGTAGTGTGTTCCGGAGCAGGGATAGAGCAGCATAGGCAGGGACAGTGACTTTTATTTCTTTCTTGCTTAACCTGGATTCCTTTAGTTTAGGGAAAGAGAAGGATAGGTAGGGAGAGTGTCAGTGTGTTTTGTGCTTGTGCTATAGTGTGCTTAAAAAAAACATTTATTCTAGGGACAGAAAACTGTAGGTAGGGACAGTGTCAGTTTCTTTCACTCTGCAAGTCCTTGTTTCCAGGGACCTGGAAGGACAGTGAGTGAATTGTCCTTGTGCTATATTGTGCTTAAAAAAACATTTATTCTAGGGACAGAAAACTGTAGGTAGGGAGAGTGTCAGTTTCTTTCACTCTGCAAGTCCTTGTTTCCAGGGACCTGTAAGGACAGTGAGTGAATTGTCCTTGTGCTATATTTTGCTTAAAAAAAACATTTATTCTAGGGACAGAAAACTGTAGGTAGGGAGAGTGTCAGTTTATTTCACTCTGCAAGTCCTTGTTTCCAGGGACCTGGAAGGACAGTGAGTGAATTCTCCTTGTGCTATATTGTGCTTAAAAAAAACATTTATTCTAGGGACAGAAAACTGTAGGTAGGGACAGTGTCAGTTTCTTTCACTCTGCAAGTCCTTGTTTCCAGGGACCTGTAAGGACAGTGAGTGAATTGTCCTTGTGCTATATTGTGATTAAAAAAAAACATTTTTTCTAGGGACAGAAAACTGTAGGTAGGGAGAGTGTTTTTTTTCTTTCACTCTGCAAGTCCTTGTTTCCAGGGACCTGTAAGGACAGTGAGTGAATTGTCCTTGTGCTATATTGTGCTTAAAAAAAACATTTATTCTAGGGACAGAAAACTGTAGGTAGGGAGAGTGTCAGTTTATTTCACTCTGCAAGTCCTTGTTTCCAGGGACCTGGAAGGACAGTGAGTGAATTGTCCTTGTGTTATATTGTGATTAAAAAAAACATTTTTTCTAGGGACAGAAAACTGTAGGTAGGGAGAGTGTTTTTTTTCTTTCACTCTGCAAGTCCTTGTTTCCAGGGACCTGGAAGGACAGTGAGTGAATTCTCCTTGTGCTATATTGTGCTTAAAAAAAACATTTATTCTAGGGACAGAAAACTGTAGGTAGGGAGAGTGTCAGTTTATTTCACTCTGCAAGTCCTTGTTTCCAGGGACCTGTAAGGACAGTGAGTGAATTGTCCTTGTGCTATATTGTGCTTAAAAAAAACATTTATTCTAGGGACAGAAAACTGTAGGTAGGGAGAGTGTCAGTTTATTTCACTCAGCAAGTCCTTGTTTCCAGGGACCTGGAAGGACAGTGAGTGAATTGTCCTTGTGTTATATTGTGATTAAAAAAAACATTTTTTCTAGGGACAGAAAACTGTAGGTAGGGAGAGTGTTTTTTTTCTTTCACTCTGCAAGTCCTTGTTTCCAGGGACCTGGAAGGACAGTGAGTGAATTCTCCTTGTGCTATATTGTGCTTAAAAAAAACATTTATTCTAGGGACAGAAAACTGTAGGTAGGGAGAGTGTCAGTTTATTTCACTCTGCAAGTCCTTGTTTCCAGGGACCTGTAAGGACAGTGAGTGAATTGTCCTTGTGCTATATTGTGATTAAAAAAAACATTTTTTCTAGGGACAGAAAACTGTAGGTAGGGAGAGTGTTTTTTTTCTTTCACTCTGCAAGTCCTTGTTTCCAGGGACCTGTAAGGACAGTGAGTGAATTGTCCTTGTGCTATATTGTGATTAAAAAAAACATTTTTTCTAGGGACAGAAAACTGTAGGTAGGGAGAGTGTTTTTTTTCTTTCACTCTGCAAGTCCTTGTTTCCAGGGACCTGTAAGGACAGTGAGTGAATTGTCCTTGTGCTATATTGTGCTTAAAAAAAACATTTATTCTAGGGACAGAAAACTGTAGGTAGGGAGAGTGTCAGTTTATTTCACTCTGCAAGTCCTTGTTTCCAGGGACCTGGAAGGACAGTGAGTGAATTGTCCTTGTGCTATATTGTGATTAAAAAAAACATTTTTTCTAGGGACAGAAAACTGTAGGTAGGGAGAGTGTTTTTTTTCTTTCACTCTGCAAGTCCTTGTTTCCAGGGACCTGTAAGGACAGTGAGTGAATTGTCCTTGTGCTATATTGTGCTTAAAAAAAACATTTATTCTAGGGACAGAAAACTGTAGGTAGGGAGAGTGTCAGTTTATTTCACTCTGCAAGTCCTTGTTTCCAGGGACCTGGAAGGACAGTGAGTGAATTGTCCTTGTGCTATATTGTGATTAAAAAAAACATTTTTTCTAGGGACAGAAAACTGTAGGTAGGGAGAGTGTTTTTTTTCTTTCACTCTGCAAGTCCTTGTTTCCAGGGACCTGTAAGGACAGTGAGTGAATTGTCCTTGTGCTATATTGTGCTTAAAAAAAACATTTATTCTAGGGACAGAAAACTGTAGGTAGGGAGAGTGTCAGTTTATTTCACTCTGCAAGTCCTTGTTTCCAGGGACCTGGAAGGACAGTGAGTGAATTGTCCTTGTGTTATATTGTGATTAAAAAAAAACATTTTTTCTAGGGACAGAAAACTGTAGGTAGGGAGAGTGTTTTTTTTCTTTCACTCTGCAAGTCCTTGTTTCCAGGGACCTGTAAGGACAGTGAGTGAATTGTCCTTGTACTATATTGTGCTTAAAAAAAACATTTATTCTAGGGACAGAAAACTGTAGGTAGGGAGAGTGTCAGTTTATTTCACTCTGCAAGTCCTTGTTTCCAGGGACCTGGAAGGACAGTGAGTGAATTGTCCTTGTGCTATATTGTGATTAAAAAAAACATTTTTTCTAGGGACAGAAAACTGTAGGTAGGGAGAGTGTTTTTTTTCTTTCACTCTGCAAGTCCTTGTTTCCAGGGACCTGTAAGGACAGTGAGTGAATTGTCCTTGTGCTATATTGTGCTTAAAAAAAACTTTTATTCTAGGGACAGAAAACTGTAGGTAGGGAGAGTGTCAGTTTATTTCACTCTGCAAGTCCTTGTTTCCAGGGACCTGGAAGGACAGTGAGTGAATTGTCCTTGTGTTATATTGTGATTAAAAAAAAACATTTTTTCTAGGGACAGAAAACTGTAGGTAGGGAGAGTGTTTTTTTTCTTTCACTCTGCAAGTCCTTGTTTCCAGGGACCTGTAAGGACAGTGAGTGAATTGTCCTTGTGCTATATTGTGCTTAAAAAAAACATTTATTCTAGGGACAGAAAACTGTAGGTAGGGAGAGTGTCAGTTTATTTCACTCTGCAAGTCCTCGTTTCCAGGGACCTGGAAGGACAGTGAGTGAATTGTCCTTGTGTTATATTGTGATTAAAAAAAAACATTTTTTCTAGGGACAGAAAACTGTAGGTAGGGAGAGTGTTTTTTTTCTTTCACTCTGCAAGTCCTTGTTTCCAGGGACCTGGAAGGACAGTGAGTGAATTCTCCTTGTGCTATATTGTGCTTAAAAAAAACATTTATTCTAGGGACAGAAAACTGTAGGTAGGGAGAGTGTCAGTTTATTTCACTCTGCAAGTCCTTGTTTCCAGGGACCTGTAAGGACAGTGAGTGAATTGTCCTTGTGCTATATTGTGATTAAAAAAAACATTTTTTCTAGGGACAGAAAACTGTAGGTAGGGAGAGTGTTTTTTTTCTTTCACTCTGCAAGTCCTTGTTTCCAGGGACCTGTAAGGACAGTGAGTGAATTGTCCTTGTGCTATATTGTGCTTAAAAAAAACATTTATTCTAGGGACAGAAAACTGTAGGTAGGGAGAGTGTCAGTTTATTTCACTCTGCAAGTCCTTGTTTCCAGGGACCTGGAAGGACAGTGAGTGAATTGTCCTTGTGTTATATTGTGATTAAAAAAAAACATTTTTTCTAGGGACAGAAAACTGTAGGTAGGGAGAGTGTTTTTTTTCTTTCACTCTGCAAGTCCTTGTTTCCAGGGACCTGTAAGGACAGTGAGTGAATTGTCCTTGTGCTATATTGTGCTTAAAAAAAACATTTATTCTAGGGACAGAAAACTGTAGGTAGGGAGAGTGTCAGTTTATTTCACTCTGCAAGTCCTCGTTTCCAGGGACCTGGAAGGACAGTGAGTGAATTGTCCTTGTGCTATATTGTGATTAAAAAAAACATTTTTTCTAGGGACAGAAAACTGTAGGTAGGGAGAGTGTTTTTTTTCTTTCACTCTGCAAGTCCTTGTTTCCAGGGACCTGTAAGGACAGTGAGTGAATTGTCCTTGTGCTATATTGTGATTAAAAAAAACATTTTTTCTAGCGACAGAAAACTGTAGGTAGGGAGAGTGTTTTTTTTCTTTCACTCTGCAAGTCCTTGTTTCCAGGGACCTGTAAGGACAGTGAGTGAATTGTCCTTGTGCTATATTGTGCTTAAAAAAAACATTTATTCTAGGGACAGAAAACTGTAGGTAGGGAGAGTGTCAGTTTCTTTCACTGTGAAAGTCCTTGTTTCAAGGGACAGAGAAGGACACCTGAAGGTAGCCCTTATTGCTTTTTTCCCATCTCCCTGCAGGCCATCTATTAGAATGTCTGGAAGGCAAACAAGGAGAGGCAGACAGTCAGGAGGCAATAAAAGAGGGCAAGCAGGCTCTGTGTCTGGGGGCAACAGTGCTGGTCGTGGACGCGGTGCATTGTCATCAGCACATGGCCATGGGACACGCTTGTCCTTCTTTTCGGCAGCTGGACATGTTGAGCCACATCATGCCGAAGACTTGGTAGAGTGGATGACCAAGCCCTCCTCCTCCTCCTCATCCTCTCTCACCCAGGCTCAGGGTACTGGAAAAGCAGCTGCCAAAGCGTCGTCTTCCCTGGTATCAATGTCAGACAAATCATCAGTCACTCCTTCCCTAGACCCACCATGTCCTCCTCCTGAGGAGTCCCCCGAACTGTTTCAGCACAGTGTTGGGTACATGCTCCAGGAGGATGCCCAGCGTTTCGAAGGGTCTGATGATGAAACCCAGCTAGAGGAAGGCAGTAGCGTGAGAGCAGACAGAGGGGATGCTCAAGAAGGACACCAATCTGGCAGTCATGTTCCAGCAGCTGCAGCATACTGCCAGATTGGCTCCAGTGAAGAGGAGGGAGGGGATGATGAGGTCACTGACTCCACGTGGGTGCCTAATAGGAGAGAGGAGGAGGAGGAGGATGAGGAGGAGGCACATCTCCAACGAGGCAGGATGCCCTTTGGTGGCCAGCGTAAGGGCAGTACACCGACGGAATCACACCGCAGAGCTCCGCCTGTGCAGGGCGCTGCCTCTGCCCGTCATTCAAAAAGTTCTTTGGTGTGGGCCTTTTTTGAGGCTAGTGCATCAGATCGCACAGCTGCTGTTTGCAACATATGTCTCAAGCGTATATCGCGTGGACAAAACATCAGCCGCTTGGGTACCACATGCCTGACCAGACATATGTTGACCTGCCATGCAGCTCGTTGGCAAGCCTACCTCAAAGACCCACACCAAAGAACAAAGCGGACCTCTCCTTGCACCGCATCAGCTGGGATCTCCAACCCCACTATAACTTCAGTCCTCTCTGAAACATGCACTGAGAGGAATGAAGGTGTAGAATTAGGTGTGTCACAGCCAAGTACTTGCGCCCACTCTGCTAGCAGTACACCAACGTCCGATTCTAGCAGGCAAATTTCCCTGCCCCAGCTGCTGGACCGTCGAAAGAAGTTCACTCCCAGCCATCCACATGCCCAGCGGTTGAATGCTAGCTTGGCTAAATTGCTAGCGCTTCAACTGCTGCCTTTTCAGTTGGTAGACTCGGCCCCCTTCCGTGAGTTTGTGCAATGTGCAGTTCCTCAGTGGCAGGTTCCCAAACGCCACTTTTTCTCACGGAAGGCTATTCCGGCTCTCTACCGGCATGTGGAAGGCAATGTCTTGGCCTCGCTGGACAGGGCGGTCAGCGGTAAGGTGCATATTACCGCTGACTCATGGTCCAGCAGGCATGGACAGGGACGTTACCTTTCTTTCACGGCCCATTGGGTCACTCTTTTGGCAGCTGGGAAGGATTCAGGACAAGGTGCAGTAGTGTTGGAGGTTGTCCCACCGCCACGCCTCCAAAATGCTACTACTGGTTGTGACACACCTCTCTCCTCCACCCCCTCCTCTTCTTCTTCCTCCATGGCCTCTTCCTGTGGTTTGTCCTATGAACCAGCGGTGCTCCGTAGCCGTTCACGGGGCTACGCAAGTACGCAGGCAAAAAGATGCCATGCCGTGCTTGCGCTGGTGTGTTTGGGGGACAGAAGCCACACTGGGGCAGAGGTCCTGTCTGCTCTGCAGGGCCAGGCCGAGAGGTGGTTGACGCCACGCCAGCTTAAGCCAGGAATGGTGGTTTGCGACAATGGCACCAACCTCCTCTCCGCCCTCCGACAGGGACAACTGACCCATGTGCCCTGTGTGGCTCACGTCCTTAACCTGGTGGTGCAGCGCTTCTTGGGCAGGTACCCGGGCTTACAGGATGTCCTGAGGCAGGCCAGGAAAGTCTGTGTGCATTTCCGCAGATCTTATAATGCCAGTGCTCGCCTGGCTGAGCTGCAAAAGGAGTTGAACCTGCCCAAGAACCGCCTTATATGTGACATGCCCACCAGGTGGAACTCAACGTTGGCCATGCTGCAGCGGCTGCACACGCAGCAGAGGGCCATCAATGAGTACCTGTGCGACTACGGCACCAGGACAGGGTCAGGGGAGCTTGGTTTTTTTTCTCCACGCCAGTGGGGCATGATCAGGGATGCATGCACTGTCCTGGCACCATTTGAGGAGGCCACGAGGATGGTGAGCAGTGACAGTGCATGCATCAGTGACACTGTACCTCTTGTCCACCTGTTGGAGCACACGCTGCGTGGAATAATGGACAGGGCACTTGAGGCAGAACAGAGGCAGGAAGAGGAGGACTTCCTTGCCTCTCAAGGCCCCCTTTACCCAGACAGTGTTCCTTCTGTCCCACCCATCGCACAGGAAGAGGAGGAGGAGGAGGAGGAGGAGGAGGAGGAGGATTGTGTCAGCATGGAGGTGGAGGCTGGCACTCAGCATCATCAGCAGCAGTCTTTTAGGGATGATTTACAGTCCCAAGAAACCAGTGGACTTGTACGTGGCTGGGAGGAGGTGGCTGCGGATCATGTCGTCCTTAGTGACCCAGAGGACTCCGGAGCGAATGCCTCAGCAAACCTACGCTGCATGGCCTCCCTGATCCTGCAAAGTCTGCGGAAGGATCCTCGTATTCTTCGGATCAAGGAGAGGGACCATTACTGGCTGGCCACTCTCCTTGATCCACGGTACAAGGGTAAGGTTGCGGACCTTATGTTACCGTCGCAGAGGGAGCAGAGGATGAGACAACTCCGGGAGGCCTTGCAGAAAGGTCTGTGCAACGCGTTCCCAGAGACTGGGAGGTTGCAAACTCCTGGTCCTGGACAACGAGTTGCTGAGGCTTCGGCCAGTCAAAGAAGGAGCGGTGGGGAAGGTGGCCGTCTGACCGATGCGTTCAGACAATTCTTTAGTCCGCAGCCCCAAAGTATGATCGGTTCCAGCAACCATCGCCAGCGTCTGATAAACATGGTGCAGGAATATCTAGGGGCAAGGTCAGACTTGGACACCTTCCCCACCGAAAATCCTCTGGCTTACTGGGTCTTGAGGATGGATCACTGGCCAGAGCTTGCACAGTATGCAATTGAGCTACTGGCCTGTCCTGCATCCAGCGTTCTTTCGGAACGCACATTCAGTGCTGCTGGAGGATTTGTCACGGATCACAGGGTGCGCCTGTCCACCGACTCGGTTGATCGACTGACTTTCATCAAGATGAACCAGTCTTGGATCACCACCAGCTACCACACACCTGATGCTGATATAACAGACTAATTGATTTTAACATGTCACATCCCTTCAAGACTGATGCTGATGCTGAGTGCCTGTGCTGTTATGTTGACTGGCTATCCTCCTCCTCCGAGTCCTCAATGATACGATTGATGATGATAGCTTGTAAGATCATTTTTGTTTATGGGTGCCGCCACCAGTGCCTAACGCCCAATTTTTCAGCCCCTGTTTAACAGGGGCGTGTAATTACAATTTTTGAAGCAATACTTTGCAACAGGGCTCATTGCTGTGCTCCAAGTACAGTATCTGTGAGGAGTTGCAGTGTTGTGCCACCAGTGCCTAAGGCCCAATTTTTCAGCCCCTGTTTAACAGGGGCGTGTCATTACAATTTTTGAAGCAATACTTTGCAACAGGGCTCATTGCTGTGCTCCAAGTACAGTATCTGTGAGGGGTTGCAGTGTTGTGCCACCAGTGCCTAAGGCCCAATTTTTCAGCCCCTGTTCAACAGGGGCATGTAATTACAATTCTTGATATAATAATTCACAGCAGGGCCCATTGCTGCACCCACCAAGAGTAACTGTCAGGGCTTACAGTGTTGTGGCACCAGCACCACCATCAAAGGCCCAATTTTTACTACCACTGTTCAACAATTATATGTAATTAAAATTCCTGATATAATAGTTGACAGCAGGGCGTTCCAGCACCAACCAAGAGTAACTGTGAGTGCTTACAGTGTTGTGCCAACACCAACAACTAAGGGGCCTATTTCTGCAGAGTATATACGGCAGGTCCCTACTTTCAAACACCCAACTTACAAACGACTCCTACTTGCAAACGCAAGAAGACAACAGGAAGTGAGAGGAAATCTACCACTAGGAAGGAAAATTCTCTCCTGTAAGAATAAATATGGGAGAAAGGTGTCTCCTCTGTACTGATGCTTTATCAGCAATCCTTGTTTCAAGAAAAACACCACATTTCAAAAACAGTTGTCATTGGGACGGAAAGTGAGGTGAAATGTTCTGAACAGGGGCACAGACAGCAAAACAAATGTTACAGGGGTGATAACCCTTACCTATGTTTTCCAAAAAGTTTAAAAATAGATTTTTGGTCTGGAGCTACACTTCAACAATGTACCTGTTCAAAATTACAAACAGACTCTACATAAGAACAAACCTACAGTCCCTGTCTTGTATGCACCGCCTGTATAGGGCTGTTCAGAGTATATAGGGCCTTTTTTATTTTATGTGCGGGGTTCCCCTTAATATCCATACAAGACCCAAAGGGGCTGGTAATGGGCTGGGGTAGGGGGGGGGTCATGGGGTAGCTATGCCATTTTTCTTAAAGAATTTCATCCATATTACCGGGACCAGACATTACATTAAAGCCGCAAGCAGTTTTAAATGGCTTTTTTTTCCTTTAGAAGTGTCATTTTGTGCAGGGACAGTTCTAAACACGGGAAACACGTGGCACTTCACAGGCATACTTTAGACACCCCCCAGGTACGATATTTAAAGGAATATTTGACTTTTTTTTTTCACTTTATGCATCATTAAAATGACTGCTCCCGAAAAACGACCGTTTTTAAAACTTCTTTTTGCATTGATACATGTCCCCTGGTGCAGAACCCGGGTTCCCAAACCCTTTTTAGGACAATAACATGCATAATAGTTGTTATAATTAGCACTTTAGAATTCGAACGTTCGCATCCATTGTATTTAATAGGGTTCTAATGTTCGTTCGAACTTTCGGTCCGTTCGCGGGTTCTGGTGCGAACCGAACCCGGGGGTGTTCGGCTCATCACTAACTCTGTAGCTCCTGCTGGATTTTGCTTCTAATCCCCTAGTGGAGGCTTCCATTTGTGGATGGACATTTTATGGTTACACAACTTATCACATCGCTATAATCTTTTTATATGGACTATAAACTGAAGGACCTATGAATAAATGGTTGTGGAAAGAATCGTTTGAGTTTCCATTATTTCTTATGGGAAATTTTGCTTTGATATACAAGTGCTTTGGATTACAAGCATGCTTCCGGAACGAATTATGCTCGCATTTCAAGGTTTTACTGTACAGTGGAACCTCGGATTACGAGTATAATCCGTTCCAGGAAAATGCTCGTAATCCAAAGTACTCGCATATCAAAGCGAGTTTCCTCATTGAAGTCAATGGAAACGAAAATAATTTGTTCCGCATTGACTTCAATGGCATGCAATAATGCATGCGGCCAGAGGCGGGGGGAGGCGCCGGAGAGCCTCGGAAACGGACGGAAAGGCCCAAGGACACCTCGGCTGACCTTGGCAAATCTCGGAAAGACTTTGTTCACGAGCCTTTCCGAGGTTTGCCGAGGTCAGCCGAACTGGCCTCGAGCCTTTCCGGCTGTTTCCGAACGCCGCCATTCGGCTCCGGCGCCCCCCCCCAACCTCAGGCCAAACGTGGTACTGCACCCGCTTTGGCCTGAATCCTGCTTATTTTGCAAAACAACACTCGCAAACCAAGTTAGGATTTTAGCAAATACATCGCTCGTATTGCGAAACGCTCGTTAACCGCGTTACTCGCAATCCGAGGTTCCACTGTATTGTTAACTGACTCACAACTACTGCTGGAAGTCTATTCCAATAATTAACTATCCTTTCTAAGATTAGTTTTGAAATTTCCTCCTGCTAGTTTGAAGTCATGCCCCCATGTTCTTGATCTTGGTTTTATATTGGAATACTGCCCTCTTGAACCTCATTCACCCCCTTGATGTATTTTAAAGGAGAAGTACAGCCAAAGCTTGTTTGGTTGTACTTCTCCCGTAGATCACAGGAGTGCAGTCCGTTCTGCACTCCTGTGACTCATTTTCAGCAGACAGGGTACTGAAGCCAGCTGTCTGCTGTCGTCACAGAGCAAGTCCAGGCTGGGGGAAGATCACGACAATGGAATCGGGATTCACCCACATGCCTGGACCGGCACTTGGCTCAACCTCTAACTGAGCCGCTGAGAGGCTGAGCCTGCCAGTCCCACCCCCCTACACAGCCTAGCGCTCCAGTGAGCGCAGGGGGGCAGAGCAGAGAGCTGGTGACTGACAGGCACCAGCTCTCTGTTCAGGGAGCTGTGAGAACTGAGCGATCTGTGGCGTTAAATCGCTCGGTTCTCAGTGTTGGAGTGAGGGGGGAACAGATGCAGCATTGGACTGATGCTGCATCCGCCTAGGTAAGTATGAATCTGAAAAAACAAACTCATACTTCTCTTTTAAAGATCTCAATCATGTCTCCCATTTCCCTTTTTTCCTCCAGACTGTACATATTAAGTTTCTGAAGTCTCTCCTGATATGTTTAATTCTTTAGACCTTTCACTACTTTTGTTGCCGGTCTCTGGACTCGTTCTAAGAGGGCACACAAGTGAACAAAGCTTAACCTGTTGAGAGCCGGGCCATAGACGAATGACGGCCTCAAGGTGGCTCTTGAAATCCGGGAGGCCGTCAATAGACGTCCTCAGCTCCTCCGGCCACTGGGGGACCTTGTAAGGGTTAAGTTCCCTCACAGCTCATCCGGACTCCTCCACGCTCGGCGCACACCCCCCCCCCCCCCAGATTAGGGTCGCCTCCTGCCACTTTCTAGTACTCCATTCTTCACTTCTCCCAGCCGAAACCCCCCCCCCCCCAGTGGCCTCAGCTTATATGGGAGGCCTGCCCCCTGCCAATACCGAGTGGGGATTTGTCAGGGCTCCTCACATGAGCTGCCTGCCACTCCAGTCCTAGGCCCTGCCCCTCTTCCAGAAAAATCTCCCTGGAAGCAGGGGAGGCGCCTTAGAACTAGAGCACAGGTGGCCACACCCACTGCTACACTAACCACTCCCTGCTACCAGATCAAAACAAACAGGCCTAGCCTTAAGCATAGGCCTGCCTAAATTTACCTGCGCTGACAGTTTCCCTAGCAAAAATTCTCACTCTAGCACCTACCTACGGAGGGTGCTACAGCTAGAAAGTCACTTCTAAAACCTTCATAAGCCATTTAAAGACCACTGAACCCTTAAAAACCACCAGAAACAACCTCCTTTTCACCTCCCTCACTGACTCCAATACATTTTTCATTTCAAAATGAAGAAATATGTCAACATTTTTGTAAAGCAAACACTCCCCATTTCACTAATCTATACAGTTTGACTCATCAATCTTGGTATGGGCTTGCTTGCCAAACAATCTCTTCCACCGGGGGGGCAGCAGATGCAAGGTGAGTTAGGTGAGTTAGGTCTTTTCCAACTTTTTTGGGGCCATATTTTATTTCTGATATGTTGTCTTGTTTCTGTCATCTCCCTACACTTTACAACTGTATATTATACAGAATGAAAGTAATTAATAGCCAGCACATCTGATGTTTCAGGGATATGTTCAATGCTAATACATCGAGGGAATGCACGTTCAGAAATTAATAAGTTGCAAATGACCTTTGGGTCTCCTACTCGCGCTTCCCCTTTTTTTTATTTTTCATTTAAAGCAATGACAGAATTTAAATAGAAAAGCAATTTTCATTTACGAGTGTATATCGTTATTCATCAGTAAAGGATTGCTGGAAATAAAAAAAGCCCTTTCGGTTAATTAGAGTCCTAAGTGCCTCGGGGAAAAATAAAGTGTGTTTAAAAAGTACAGTGGAAAGAAATGTATATTGAGGCAGATTGTACGGGAGTAATCTAATAAAAATGTGAATTATTCCCATCACCTGGGAAACGGAACACGGACACAGCATGGCTCGAATATTCAGATGTGAATGCATCGGATAGAGGTGTAGCTGCTCTATGCCCACACAACCGTGCCATCTTTACCCCCCCCCCCCCCCCCCACCCCCAAAAAAATGAAAATAAATAATAAATACGCAGCAGCTGCAAAGAATATTGCCAGCAATTAATCTCTACATATAAGCAGCCCTATGCCTGCATGTGATCAAACACAGTAATAAACAGGGCACAAATAACAAAATGCAAATGCAAAAAGTATTTTATACAAATAAAGTCACAAGATGGCCTAGCAGAGGTTAGATTCAGAACAGTTTCATAAATCAGAAAAAAAGAAAAGTTTTTATGCATGCTATCTTAGCAACTGAACCAACCATTCTCAACCAGGGTACCCCCAGAAGTTGCTAGGGTCTCATTGAGCTGTGGCTGATTGCCTATTAGCAAAAGTATGTAGGCATAGGACACTCCCCCTTAAAGGAGAATTACCGTATATACTCAAATATAAGCCGAGTTTGAAAATGCCCCCCTCGGCTTATATTCGAGTCACCTTTTTGCGCCTGATCTCCCGGATTTTAGGGACCCAGTACCGGCCGGGTGTAGGTCTCCTGGACCCCAAACTTGCCACACATGTAGCCCCATATCTCCTCTACAAGTGTGCAAAGTTTTTTGTCTGGGGGACCTACGGCCGGGGAGCACAGATTTTTCAAAATCAGGCACCCCTTCCATAGACTCCCATGTTAAACGGTCATTTCTCCTGTGAATTTGGGGACCCGGTACTGGCCGGTCGTAAGTCCCCTGGATCCGAAACTTGGCACACATGTACCCCTATTTCTCCTCTATAAGTGTGCAACAATTTTTGTCTAGAAGACCTACAGCCGGGGAGCACCAATTTTTCAAATCTGGGCACCCCTCCAATAGACTCCCATGTTAAACGGTCATTTCTCCAGTGGATTTGGGGACGCAGTACCGGCAGGTTGTAAGTCCCCTGGATCCGAAGCTTGGCACACTTATACCTCTATTTCTTCTCTACAAGTGTGCAAGGTTTTTTGTCTGGGGGACCTACGGCCGGGGAGCACTGATTTTTCAAAGCCGGGCACCCCTTCCATAGACTCCCATGTTAAACGTCAGTCTAGTCATGGACACAGTGAGGCATGGGCACAGTCACAGTGACAGTGATGCATGGGCACAGCGAGGCATGGACACAGTGAGGCAAAGTGAGGCATGCAGATGGACTCCCTAGGCTTATACTCGAGTCAATACGTTTTCCCATTTTTTTGTGGTAAAATTAGGTGCCTCGGCTTATATTCGGGTCGGCTTATACTCGAGTATATACGGTATACCGAAACACCTAAATGTGATTTTTTTACCACCAAAAGTGCATTTTTTATACAACTATATAGCTCAGACCAAAATGAGGGACAAATGAGGGGGAAAGAGGGACAGATGGACTTTTTTCAAAATCAGGGACAGTCCCTCGAAATCCGGGACAGTTGGGAGCTACGGACTAGGATACGTGTCATAACATAACAGCAGAAATAACGAATGGGGCTTTGTAAATGGTCCGATTCTCACAGCAAAATTGTTTCGGAAAGTCTGTTAGTAAGAATGGAAAGATAAAAGTGAAGATTTTTTTAATAACGCTACTAAGTTTATATCTTTGTAAAGCAAGAACATGTGCGTTGTGTTAGGGCAGTTTGTTCATCTGCTCTCCTCCAGATGAGGATTGTACAAAGTTGTCGAACAAATCTGATTTCTTTTTTGATGAAGTACCGTATATACTCGAGTATAAGCCGAGTTTTCAGCCCTTTTTTTAGGGCTGAAAATGCCCCCCTCGGCTTATACTCGAGTCAGTGTACCTGAAAATCTTCTTAGACTGCTGTTAAGAATCTCTTGTCCGAGGATGAAAAGACGTCCGTGATTGGCGGAACACTGAACACAGTGCCTGCTGGGAAACGGAGTCCGAGAATGAGAGGACCTCCGTGATAGGCGGAACACTTAACACAGTGTTTGCTGGAAACGCCTATCACGGAACAAGACCAGGAGGCAGCCGCGATATTTAAACAATGGACGCCGCTCGCAGTCTAAGAAGATTTTGAGGTACACTGACTCGGGCACAGGGAGGCTGCAATGGACACAGTGAGGTTGGGCACAGTAAGCTGGCAATGGGCACAGTAAGGCTGGGCACATTGAGCTGGCAATGGGCACATTGAGGTGGCAATGGGCACAGTAAGGTTGGGCACAGTGATCTGGCAATGGGCACAGTGAGGTGGCAATGGGCACAGTAAGCTGGCAATGGGCACAGTAAGGTTTGGCACAGTGAGGTGGCAATGGGCACAGTGAGGTGGCAATGGGCACAGTAAGCTGGCAATGGGCACAGTAAGGTTGGGCACAGTGAGGTGGCAATGGGCACAGTGAGGTGGCAATGGGCACAGTAAGCTGGCAATGGGCACAGTAAGGTTGGGCACAGTGAGGTGGCAATGTGCACAGTGAGTTTGCAATGGGCACAGTGAGGTTGGGCACAGTGAGGTTGCAATGGGCACAGTGAGGTTGGGCACAGTGAGGCGTGCAAATGGGCATTGTTGACCCTCTTTTCTGCTTACATTGCTGCTGCATCTCCCCCCCCCCCCGGCTTATACTCGAGTCAATACGTTTTCCCAGTTTAGTGGGGTAATATTGGGTACCTCAGATTATACTCGGGTCGGCTTATACTCGAGTATATACGGTAAACTAAACCTGAACCTATAGACTGTTAAGTAGAGCTCTACTTAAAGCGGAACTTTACCCATAACTATTTGATAAAAAAAAATGTTAGCTTTAGCAAGGAACATACATTCTGCATTAATAATTATGCTACCAAAACTAGTGTGCGCTGTAAATTGCCTCCAGCATTGCTCATGTTTCTTCTTGCTGGAGGCTGCCTATTTGATGAAGCCCAGAGCCCCTGAACAGCAGTAAATCTTAAAGCAGAACTAAGCCCGTTGATTTAACAGTTTTAAAAAAAACAGTTACACTCCTGGAATGCTGGGATTGCTATCACATTTGCTTGTGTCCTCAAACAAACCGTCAAACCATCAAATGGCTGGTGTCAGAACTTATCACATGTGCAGCACCATGGCAGTTGCAGATCAAATAGAAGCAGTTTCCTTCAAATCCAGGAATCTAATTATAAATTAGAGCTCCGTGATGGTGCCCGCGGGACCCCCGGACTCGATGTCCGCCAGTGTCCCGCGATCGGGTCACAGAGCTGCAGAACGGGGAGAGGCAAGTGTAAAGATGCCTCTCCCTGTTCTGCCTAGTGACACTGTCACTGATCGTCTGTTCCCTCTCATCGGGAGCGGAGATCAGTCACTCGTAGCCACACCTCCCTACAGTTAGAATCACTCCCTAGGACACACTCAACCCCTTCAGCGCCACCTAGTGTTTAACCCCTTCACTGCCAGTGTCATTTTCACAGTAATCAGTGCATTTTTATAGCACTGATCGCTGTAAAAATGACAATGGTCCCAAAATGGTGTCAAAAGTGTCCGATGTGTCCGCCATAAGGTCGCAGTCACAATAAAAATCACTGATCGCCGCCATTACTAGTAAAAAAAATAATAATAATAAAAATGCCATAAAACTATCCCCTATTTTGTAGATGGTATAACTTTTGCGCAAACCAAATAACATACGTTTATTGCGATTTTTTTTAACCAAAAATATGTAGAAGAATACGTATCGGCCTAAACTGTGGAAAAATTTTGTTTTTTTATAGATTTTTTGGTGGATATTTATTATAGCAAAAAGTTAAAAATATTGCATTTTTTTTTTCAAAAGCCGCGATATTTAAATAATGGACGCTGCTTGCAGTCTAAGAAGATTTTCAGGTACACTGACTCGGGCACAGGGAGGCTGCAATGGACACAGCGAGGTTGGGCACAGTAAGCTGGCAATGGGCACAGTAAGGTTGGGCACAGTGAGCTGGCAATGAGCACAGTAAGCTGGCAATGGGCACAGTAAGGTTGGGCACAGTGAGCTGGCAATGGGCACAGTGAGGTGGCAATGGGCACAGTAAGCTGGCAATGGGCACAGTAAGGTTTGGCACAGTAAGCTGGCAATGGGCACAGTAAGGTTGGGCACAGTGAGCTGGCAATGGGCACAGTGAGGTGGCAATGGGCACAGTAAGCTGGCAATGGGCACAGTAAGGTTTGGCACAGTAAGCTGGCAATGGGCACAGAAAGGTTGGGCGATTTTTTTTTTACCAAAAATATGTAGAAGAATATATATCGGCCTAAACTGTGGAAATTTTTAGTTTTTTTATAGATTTTTTTGTGGATATTTATTATAGCAAAAAGTTAAAAATATTGCATTTTTTTTCAAAACCCGCAATATTTAAACAATGGACGCCGCTCGCAGTTATTATAGCAAAAAGTATTGCATTTTTTTTTTTAATTGTCGCTCTATTTTTGTTTAAAAACCGCAGAGGTGATCAAATACCACCAAAAGAAAGCTCTCTTTGTGGGGAAAAAAGGACGTCACGTTTGTTTGGGAGCCACGTCGCACGACCGCGCAATTATCAGTTAAAGCGAACGCAGTGCCGAATCGCAAAAAGTGGCCTGGTCTTTGGCCAGCCAAATGGTCCGGGGCTTAAGTGGTTAATACCTTCATAAATGATATTGGGTCTGGGATTAAAAGTAAAATTTCTGTCTTTGCAGGTGACACCAAGCTATGCAGTGGAATAACGTCCTTACAGGATGTCTTCAATTTGCAAGACAACCTCAATGCTCTGTCTAAATGGGCAACTATGTGGCAAATGAGGTTAATGTTGATAAATGTAAAGTAGTGCACTTGGGAGCTAAGAATATGCATCATACATACTAGGGGGACTCAATGGTGGAGAAGGATCTGGGTGATCTGGTAGATCATAAGCTTAACAATGCTGTTTCCAAAGCGAGCAAAGTCCTTTCTTGTATAAGAGAGTTATGGACTCCAGAGAGAGAGATATAATTTTGGCCCCCTGTACAAATCATTAGTAAGACCTCATCTGGAATACGCAGTTCAGTTTTGGGCCCCAGTTCTCATAAAGGATATCGGGGAACTGGAGAAAGTGCAGAGAAGGGCAACCAAACTGATAAGAGGCATGGAGGAGCTCAGCTATGAGGAGAGATTAGAGGAACTGAATTTATTCTCTCTTGAGAAGAGGAGATTAAGGGGGGATATGATCAACATGTACAAATATATAAGGGGTCCATATAGTGATCTTGGTGTTGAGTTATTCACTTTTAAAGTCAACACAGAGGACAAGGGGGCACTCTTTATGTCTGAAGGAAAGGAGATTTAAAGTGGAGCTCCACCCTAAATAGCAACTTTTGCTATTTGGAACCCTCCCCCCCTCCGGTGTCACAATTGACACCTTTCAGGGGGGAGGGGGGTGAAGATACCGGTCTAAGACAGGTATTTTCACCCACATCCGGGAGTCCTGTCTCCGGGAATCTGCGGGAGTTACGTCACTTCCCGCAGACTTCCCTTGGTGTTCTGGGAGACACTCGGCTCCCAGAACACAGGAGCACCAATCAGAACGGCGCAGCGCGACTCGCGCATGCGCCGTAGAGAACCGGGCATGAAGCCGCAGGGCTTCACTTCCTGGTTCCCTCAGCGAGGATGGCGGAGGGAGCAGCAGAGCGACGAGCGGTCGCTCGTCCTCTGCTGCGGACGTCGCTGGACTCCAGGACAGGTAAGTGTCCAAATATTAAAAGCCAGCAGCTGCTGTAGCTGTAGCTGCTGGCTTTTAATTTTTTTTTTTCCGGTGGAGCAACCCCTTTAATCTCCAAATACAGAAAGGTTTCTTCACAGTAAGAGCTGTGAAAATGTAAAATGTGGGATAAACTCCCTCCAGAGGCCAGCTCAGTGGACTGTTTTAAAAAAAAAAAAAGCTGGATGCATTTTTAAATGCACAAAATATATCTGGATAAGGGGGGAGAGGAGAGGGGGAGGTGTTTGTAGCCCAAATCTAATGCCTAGTACACACAATCGGTTTTCCCCGACGGTAAAAAGTCAGCCGGGAAAACCGAGGGAAAAACCGAGAACCCGCTCGGTAGCTTTTTCCCCCTACACACGGCCGGGTTTCCCGGCAGGAAAACTGCCATGAGAGCTTTGGTCGGGAATCCCGGCCATGTGTATGCTCCACCGCAGTGTTTCCCATAGGAAAACTGCCGGCTTAAAAAACGCCGGGAATCCCGGCGGGAAAAAAGGGAACATGTTCTCATTTTTCCCGGTGGTTTTCCTGTCGGGAAAACTGCGATGGAGCATACACACGGCCGGGATTCCCGGGCAAAGCTCTTATGGCAGTTTTCCTGCCGGGAAAACGGGTCGTGTGTACGAGGCATGAGTCTAGGATAACAATGCTGCTCCTTTCTAGATAAAGTACAGTGAATAGGCATTGCCCATACCGCCCAATTTTTTGAAATGGGAACGAGGGACACCTATTAGCAAAAGTATGCAGGCATAGGACACACCCCCTTAAAGGGAAATTATACAAAAAATATTAGTTAAAGTGGATGTAAACCCGCTCTCATCCTTTCTAAACTACTGCCATGGTGCTGATCTATAAGGATATAGATGCCTCCTGCATGTATCCTTATCTGTCAAATGTCTCCCCTCTGTCTGTTAGAAGAACTGAAAAACTGCAGATTCTGTGGGTGGATCTGTTGTCTGGAGCTCGGTGGGTGGAGTCGTGATGTCAGTAGACTCCCCGCCCACCTCTACACTCCCCTTATCAACATGCATTTTCTCCTGTGTATTCCTTCTGCTATGATCACTAACATCCAGTCAAAATCCAGAAAAGTAACCACATGACTTCAGAAAAGGAGTAGGGGGGTGGGAATTAAAAAATAATGCCTAGCTAGTAATAAAGCTAGTGCACGAGATATGTAAATAACCTGTCACTCAAAGCAAGGGGGCGGAACGGACAAAGGGTTTTCCTCTGTTTGTCCATTTTATCTCACTGAACAATAAAAAAGGATTGCTCAGAGCTGGATTAACTCTTTGTGGCAAGACCTGGCACAAATGATAGGAAATCTTATACTCTACGTTGTGACAGCAAAAAAATAAATAAAAAATTTCGGGTTTACATCCACTTTAAAGCCATAAGTGCTTTTTTACCACTACTATTCCTTTATATTGGCTTTTGAAATTTACTACAAATGCAGAAATTTAGAAATTGGATGAAAGGTTTAGCACTGGAAGAAACTTTTTGAAAGATAAAAAGTGCATTTTATACACAACTATATAGATCAGACCAAAATGAGGGACAAACGAGGAGGAAAGAGGGACAAAGGGACTTTGTAGTAAATCAGGGACAGTCCCTCCAAATCCGGGGACAGTTGGGAGCTATGGGCATTGCCACCCTAGGATAGAAAACGTGTTACTACTAGACATGTGCACACTGAAATATTTTGTTTCGGAATTCCGCTTTCGTCCGAAAAATTTATTAATTTAGTTACTCCCGAAATTCGTTTTTATTTATTTTGTTTCATTAAAAAATGCATTTGTCTGAAAATCTGAATTAATTAGGGTCGACTGTCAATTGAAGGCTTATGGTGTCTGTCAAATGTTCTAAGAAGATCCGACGAAGCAGCTAAAAAGTACGACGCCGCAATCGTACATTTCTATTCGGATGCTCTGCCCACAAGCTATAGAAGAATTCTAATGTTGTATGACTAGTAATCATTATATTTTTTAATTATTATTACTAGTCAACCAACATTAGAATTCTTCTATAGCCTATGGGCGGAGCATTTGACCATAAATGTCCGCTCGCGGCGATCCTATGTTTTTAGCTGCTTCATCGAATCTTCATGTCTCTATTATGTCTAATCTTTTCTCTCTATGTCGAATCTTTTCTCTCTATAATGTCAAATCTTTTCTCTCTATGTCGAATCTTTTCTCTCTATGTCGATCTTTTCTCTCTATGTCGAATCTTTTCTCTCTATGTCAAATCTTTTCTCTCTATGTCGAATCTTTTCTCTCTATGTCAAATCTTCATGTCTCTATTATGTTGAATCTTTTCTCTCTATGTCAAATCTTTTCTCTCTATTATGTTGAATCTTTTCTCTCTATGTCGATCTTTTCTCTCTATGTCGATCTTTTCTCTCTATGTCGAATCTTTTCTCTCCATGTCAAATCTTTTCTCTCTATGTCAAATCTTTTCTCTCTATGTCAAATCTTCATGTCTCTATTATGTTGAATCTTTTCTCTCTATGTCGAATCTTTTCTCTCTATTATGTTGAATCTTTTCTCTCTATGTCGATCTTTTCTCTCTATGTCGATCTTTTCTCTCTATGTCGAATCTTTTCTCTCCATGTCAAATCTTTTCTCTCTATGTCAAATCTTTTCTCTCTATGTCGAATCTTCATGTCTCTATTATGTCGAATCTTTTCTCTCTATGTCGATCTTTTCTCTCTATGTCGATCTTTTCTCTCTATGTCGAATCTTTTCTCTCTATAACGAATCTTTTCTCTCTATGACGATCTTTTCTCTCTATGTCAAATCTTTTCTCTCTATTAGGGATGAGCCGAACACCCCCGGGTTCGGTTCGCACCAGAACCTTCGAACGGACCGAAAGTTCGCGCGAATTTTCGAACCCTATTCGTTATAATGGACGCGAACGTTCGAAATCAAAATTGCTAATTACAACGGCCAATATGCATGTTAATGTCATAAAACAGGTTTGGGGACCCGGGTCCTGCCCCAGGGGACATATATCAATGCAAAAAGAAATTTTAAAAACTAAAGTTTTTTCGGGAGCAGTCATTTTAATGATGCATAAAGTGAAAAAAAAAAAAGTGAAATTTTCCTTTAAATACGGTACCTGGGGGGTGTCTAAAGTATGCCTGTGAAGTGGCATGTGTTTCCCGTGTTTAGAACTGTCCTTGCACAAAATGACATTTGTAAAGGAAAAAAAGAAGCCATTTAAAACCACTTGCGGCTTTAATGTTATGTCTTGTCCTGGCCGCCATATGGCTGAAAATCCTTGAGAAAAATGGCATGGCTACCCCATCACCCCCCCCCCCCCCCCACCCCAGCCCCTTTGGGTCTTGTATGGATACTAAGGGGGACCCCGCACCCAAAATAAAACCCTATACCTACAACCCTATATACTCTGAACAGCAGTATATAGGTGGTGCAAACAAGACATGGACTGTAGGTTTGTTCTTAAGTAGAATCTGAACAGGTACATTATGAAGTGTAGCTACATCCCCAAAAAATCAATTTTTAAGCTTTTTGGAGAACATAGGGAGGGGTTATCACCCCTGTAACATTTGCTGTCTTTGCACATCTGTTCAGAACATGTCACCTCACTTTCCGTCCCAATGACAAATGTTTTTGGAAAAGTGGGGTTTTAATTGAAACAAGGATTGGTGATAAAGCATCAGTAGAGAGGAGATACCTTTTTCCCAAATTAAATCTAACAGGATAGAATTTTCCTTCCTAGGGGTAGATTTCCTCTCACTTCCTGTTTTCTCTTGCCGTTTGCAAGTAGGAGTCGTTTGTAAGTTGGATGTTTGAAAGTAGGGGCCTGCCGTATATACTCTGCAGAAATTTGCCCTATTAGATGTTGGTGTAGCCACAAGACTGGTGGGCACAGGAATGGGCCCTGCTGTGAGTTAATAGATCAAGATTTGTACTTGCATGCACCTGTTGAACCGGGCAGAAAAATTGGGCCTTTGGTGGTGGTGGTGGTGGTGGTGGACGGTGTTGCCACAAGACTGTAAGCCCTCACAGTTACTCTTGGTGGGTGCAGGAATGGGCCCTGCTGTGAGTTATTAGATCAAGATTTGTAATTGCATGCACCTGTTGAACAGGGCAGAAAAATTGGGCCTTTGGTGGTGGTGGTGGTGGTGGACGGTGTTGCCACAAGACTGTAGGCCCTCATAGTTACTCTTGGTGGGCGCAGGAATGGGCCCTGCTGTAAACTATTAGATCAAGATTTGTAATTACACGCCCCTGTTAAACAGGGGCTGAAAAATTGTGCCTTAGGCATTGGTGCTGGTGCCACAACACTGCAACCCCTCACAGATACTGTACTTGGAGCACAGCAGTCACACCTGTTGCGAAGCATCTTTTTAAAAAATTGTAATTACACGCCCCTGTTATACAGGGGCTGAAAAATTGTGCCTTAGGCACTGGTGCTGGTGCCACAACACTGCAACCCCTCACAGATACTGTACTCTGAGCACAGCAATGAGACCTGTTGCAAAGCATTGCCTAAAAATTGTAATTACACGCCCCAACAGGGGCTGAAAAATTGTGCCTTAGGCACTGGTGCTGGTGCCACAACACTGCAACCCCTCACAGATACTGTACTCTGAGCACAGCAGTCACACCTGTTGCGAAGCATCTTTTTAAAAAATTGTAATTACACGCCCCTGTTATACAGGGGCTGAAAAATTGTGCCTTAGGCACTGGTGTGGTGGCATGGATCATTGAGGAGGAGGAAGAGGATAGTCAGTGAACATAACAGGACAGTCACTCAGCATCAGCATAGGCAGTCTTGAAGGGATGTGACATTATAAATTATTCCGTTATATCCGCTTCAGGTGTCTGGTAGCTGGTGGTGATCCAAGACTGATTCATTTTTATGAAGGTCAGTCGATCAACCGAGTCGGTGGACAGGCGCACCCTATGATCGGTGACAAATCCTCCAGCAGCACTGAATGTGCGTTCGGAAAGAACGCTGGATGCAGGACAGGCCAGTAGCTCAATTGCATACTGTGCAAGCTCTGGCCAGTGATCCATCCTCAGGACCCAGTAAGCCAGAGGATTTTCGGTGGGAAAGGTGTCCAAGTCTGACCTTGCCCCTAGGTATTCCTGCACCATGTATATCAGACGCTGGCGATGGTTGCTGGAACCGATCATACCTTGGGGCTGCGGACTAAAAAATTGTCTGAATGCATCGGTCAGACGTCCACCTTCCCCACCGCTCCTTCTGCTACTGACCGAAGCCTCAGCAACTCGTCGTCCAGGACCAGGAATTTGTAACCTCCCAGTTTCTGGGAACGCGTTGCACAGACCTTTCTGCAAGGCCTCCCTGAGATGTCTCATCCTCTGCTCCCTCTGCGACGGCAAGATAAGGTCCGCAACTTTACCCTTGTACCGTGGATCAAGGAGAGTGGCCAGCCAGTAATGGTCACTCTCCTTGATCCGAAGAACACGAGGATCCTTCCGCAGGCTTTGCAGGATCAGGGAGGCCATGCAGCGTAGGTTAGCTGAGGCATTCGGTCCGGAGTCTTCTGGGTCACTGAGGATGACATGATCGCCAGCCACCTCCTCCCAGCCACGTACAAGTCCACTGGTTTGTTGGGACTGTACATCATCCCTAAAAGACTGCTGCTGCTGATGCTGAGTGCCAGGCTCCACCTCCATGCTCACACAATCCTCCTCCTCCTCCTCCTCCTCTTCCTGTGTGATGGGTGGGACAGAAGGAACATTGTCTGGATAAAGGGGGCCTTGAGAGACAAGGAAGTCCTCCTCTTCCTGCCTCTGTTCTGCCTCAAGTGCCCTGTCCATTATCCCACGCAGCGTATGCTCCAACAGGTGGACAAGAGGTACAGTGTCACTGATGCATGCACTGTCACTGCTCACCATCCTCGTGGCCTCCTCAAATGGTGAGAGGACAGTGCATGCATCCCTGATCATGCTCCACTGGCGTGGGGAAAAAAAGCCAAGCTCCCCTGACCCTGTCCTGGTGCCGTAGTCGCAAAGGTACTCATTGATGGCCCTCTGCTGCGTGTGCAGTCGCTGCAGCATGGCCAATGTTGAGTTCCACCTGGTGGGCATGTCACATATTAGGCGGTTCTTGGGCAGGTTCAGCTCCTTTTGCAGCTCAGTCAGCCGAGCACTGGCATTATAAGATCGGCGGAAATGCACACAGACTTTCCTGGCCTGCCTCAGGACATCCTGTAAGCCTGGGAACCTGCCCAAGAACCGCTGCACCACCAGGTTGAGGACGTGAGCCATACAGGGCACATGGGTGAGCTGCCCCTGTCGCAGGGCGGAGAGGAGGTTGGTGCCATTATCAGAAACGACCATTCCTGGCTTAAGCTGGCGTGGCGTCAACCACCTCTCGGCCTGCCCCTGCAAAGCTGCCAGAACCTCTGGCCCAGTGTGGCTCCTGTCCCCCAAACACACCAGTGCAAGCACGGCATGGCATATTTTTGCCTGCGTACTCGCGTAGCCCCTTGTACGCCTACGGAGCACCGCTGGTTCCGAGGACAGAGCACTCGAAGAGGACATGGAGGAAGAAGAAGAGGAGGGGGTGGAGGAGAGAGGTGTGTCACAACCAGTAGTAGCATTTTGGAGGCGTGGTGGCGGAGCAACCTCCAACACTACTGCACCTTGTCCTGCATCCCTCCCAGCTACCAATAGAGTGACCCAATGGGCCGTGAAAGAAAGATAACGTCCCTGTCCATGCCTGCTGGACCATGAGTCAGCGGTAATATGCACCTTACCGCTGACCGCCCTGTCCAGCGAGGCATGGACATTGCCTTCCACATGCCAGTAGAGAGACGGAATTGCCTTCCGTGAGAAAAAGTGGCGTTTGGGAACCTGCCACTGAGGAACCGCACATTGAACAAACTCACGGAAGGGGGCCGAGTCTATCAACTGAAAAGGCAGCAGTTGAAGTGCTAGCAATTTAGCCAAGCTAGCATTCAACCGCTGGGCATGTGGATGGCTGGGAGTATACTTCTTTCGACGGTCCAGCAGCTGGGGCAGGGAAATTTGCCTGCTACAATCGGACGTCGGTGTACTGCAAGTACTTGGTTGTGACACACCTAATTCTACACCTTCAGTCCTCTCAGAGCAGCTTTCAGAGAGGACTGAAGATATAGTGGGGATGGAGATCCCAGCTGATGAGGAGCAAGGAGAGGTCCGCTTTGTTCTTTGGTGTGGGTCTTTTATGTGTGCTTGCCAACGAGCTGCATGGCAGGTCGACATATGTCTGCTCATGCTTGTGGTGCCCAAGCGGCTGATGTTTTGGCCACGCGAGATACGCTTGAGACAAATATTGCAAATAGCAGTGGTGCGATCTGATGCACTCGTCTCAAAAAAGGCCCACACCAAAGAACTTTTGTGATAACGTGCAGAGGCAGCGCCCTGCACAGGCGGAGCTCTGCGGTGTGGTACAGTTGCTGTGCTGGCCTCTAGCTGGCCTCCAGGGGGCATCCTGCCTCGTTGGACATGTGACGCTACATCCTCCTCCTCCTCCTCCTCTCTCCCTTCAGGCACCCACGTGGAGTCAGTGACCTCATCATCCCCTCCCTCTTCACCACTAGAGCAAACCTGGCAGTAAGCTGCAGCTGGTGGAACACTACTGCCAGATTGCTGTCCTTCAGCATCCCCTTTCTCTGCGCGCACACTACTGACTTCCTCAAGCTGGGTATCATCATCCGAGCCTTCGAATCGTTGGGCATCCTCCTGGAGCATGTACCCAACACTGTGCTCAAACAGTTCGGGGGACTCCTCAGGAGGACATGGTGGGTCTAGGGAAGGGGTGGCTGATGATGCCATTGAGTACGCGTTGGCAGCTGCTCTGCCAGTACCCTGAGCCTGGGTGAGAGAGGATGAGGAGGATGAGGAGGGCTTGGTCATCCATTCTACCAAGCCTTCGGCATGATGCGGCTCCACATGTCCAGCTGCCGAAAACAAAGACAAGCGTGTCCCATGGCCACGTGCTGATGACGATGCACGACCACGTCCACGGCCAGCACTGTTGTCTCTAGAAACAGAGCCTGCCTGCCCTGTGTTCTTGCCTCGGCACGCTCTGCCTCTCCTTGGCGGTCTTCCAGCCATTGTAGTCGGTAGTGTATATAGTATAAAAAATAGAACTCCTATGTGTGCTCACAACACACTGCAGGTCCTATGGGTGCTGACACTAACACACTATAGGTACTATGTGTGCTGCTGACAAGAAAATATAGGAGCTCTGTTTGCTGCCACTAACACACTAGAAGTCCTATGGGTGCTGCTGAGCAGAAAATATAGGAGCTCTGTTTGCTGCCACTAACACACTAGAAGTCCTATGGGTGCTGCTGAGAAGAAAATATAGGAGCTCTGTGTGATGCCACTAACACACTAGAAGTCCTATGGGTGCTGCTGAGAAGAAAATATAGGAGCTCTGTTTGCTGCCACTAACACACTAGAAGTCCTATGGGTGCTGCTGAGAAGAAAATATAGGAGCTCTGTTTGCTGCCACTAACACACTAGAAGTCCTATGGGTGCTGCTGAGAAGAAAATATAGGAGCTCTGTGTGATGCCACTAACACACTAGAAGTCCTATGGGTGCTGCTGAGCAGAAAATATAGGAGCTCTGTGTGATGCCACTAACACACTAGAAGTCCTATGGGTGCTGCTGAGAAGAAAATATAGGAGCTCTGTTTGCTGCCACTAACACACTAGAAGTCCTATGGGTGCTGCTGAGAAGAAAATATAGGAGCTCTGTTTGCTGCCACTAACACACTAGAAGTCCTATGGGTGCTGCTGAGAAGAAAATATAGGAGCTCTGTTTGCTGCCACTAACACACTAGAAGTCCTATGGGTGCTGTTGGGGTGCAATGCTGTGCTAACAGCACTGCGGTTGGTACTACTGCAATACTGTACTAACAGTAAGCACGCACCAGACTAATCCCCAGCAGCAGCTAATAACACACTAACTGTGCAATCAGCAGCAATGAACGATCAATGACTTAGGTAGCAATGGTTTAGCAAAGAAATAGCCAATGGTTTAGCAAAGAAGAGCAAATCTTTCAGTATCAAGCAAAGACAGAATCAGCAGACTAATCTCTCCTAAAGCCGGAACTCATGTGACCGGGGCCGATGGCGTGGCGGCCTTTTAAATGGTGGGGCATGTACTAAAGCCCCTGAGCTGTAATTGGCTACAGGCGTCCTGCCTGTAGCCAATTATTGCTCTCCGAGTTTCGGGCGCTGTGATTGGCCAAGCATGCGGGGTCACAGTGCATGCTTGGCCAATCATCAGCCAGCAATGCACTGCGCCGGCCGCGCCGGCCGCAATGCATTGCGGGGCCGCTCGCATCACACGAATGTGATGCGAACGGCCCAAATAGTTCTGGGCTCGACGAGCGAGCGAACGCCCGATGCTCGATTCGAACATGGGTTCGAATCGAGCACCGGGCCCATCCCTACTCTCTATGTCGAATCTTTTCTCTCCATGTCAAATCTTTTCTCTCCATGTCAAATCTTTTCTCTCTATGTCAAATCTTTTCTCTCTATGTCAAATCTTCATGTCTCTATTATGTTGAATCTTTTCTCTCTATGTCGATCTTTTCTCTCTATGTCGATCTTTTCTCTCTATGTCGAATCTTTTCTCTCTATAATGTCAAATCTTTTCTCTCTATGTCGAATCTTTTCTCTCCATGTCAAATATTTTCTCTCTATGTCAAATCTTCATGTCTCTATAATGTCAAATCTTTTCTCTCTATGTCAAATCTTTTCTCTCTATGTCGACTCTTTTCTATGTCGAATCTTTTCTCTCTATGTCGAATAATCTCGGACTAATAGAGTTAGGGTTAGGCACATTCAACCGATAGACACAGATCGCTATTGTCACCGCTAGTGATGAGCCGAACACCCCCGGGTTCGGTTCGCACCAGAACCCGCGAACGGACCGAAAGTTCGTATGAACATTAGAACCCTATTAAATACAATGGATGCGAACGTTCGAATTCTAAAGTGCTAATTATAACGACTATTATGCATGTTATTGTCCTAAAAAGGGTTTGGGAACCCGGGTTCTGCACCAGGGGACATGTATCAATGCAAAAAGAAGTTTTAAAAACGGTCGTTTTTCGGGAGCAGTCATTTTAATGATGCATAAAGTGAAAAAAAAAAAGTCAAATATTCCTTTAAATATCGTACCTGGGGGGTGTCTAAAGTATGCCTGTGAAGTGCCACGAGTTTCCCGTGTTTAGAACTGTCCCTGCACAAAATGACACTTCTAAAGGAAAAAAAAGCCATTTAAAACTGCTTGCGGCTTTAATGTAATGTCTGGTCCCGGTAATATGGATGAAAATCTTTAAGAAAAATGGCATAGCTACCCCATGACCCCCCCCCCCCCCCTACCCCAGCCCATTACCAGCCCCTTTGGGTCTTGTATGTGTGGCGATACCCTCAACTTAAGAGAGCCGCAAGTTTTGATTTGGGCCCTGAGTACAGCTTCCCCAACCCCCCGGCAATCTGCTCTACCCGCTCTGGCACAGCTAACCCACAGCAATTTCACATAAACAATCACTTATGCTTTAAATGTGGGTGTGTGGATTGATAACTCAGACTCATAGACAATGTTGTAAATAATAACTGACTTTACTGCTAGTGGTAAGATAAAAGGGGATAACATGCATGTAACATTTGGTTCACAACACATAAGCAGGTCCCTGCAGTTATAAATCACAATACTGTGTGTGTGTGTGTACCAGCAATGGAAAGGGGACGGAACGCCACGTGGGGCGACCGTTACCTAAACACCCTGTGGTGTGATAACTAACTTATAACTATCTAACGGATCAGGCCTGATCCCTAACCATGAAACTCAGTCTTAGAAGAAACACAAATCTTCACCGGCACAGGATCTGTAAAGGTGGTGCACTTGAAGTATTTAAAACCATGTATTTGTAATCCAATAGGGGGGGGGGGGTAATTCTCCCTCACCGGAGGTGTTAGGCCTCGGAAGTCTAGTAGGCACAAAGTATAAAAGTAACAGTTTAAAGATGAGCTTTCGCTCGCTCACCACTCCGGAACACTTCCCTCAGTCCGGAACTTCCACCGGCTGTGTGGGTCCTCGTCCACAGCGGCTTCTGCAATCGGATCCCCGATCCAGATAACTTTAGAAGAGATGAGTCTGGATGCCACCCAGGCTCGCAAAGGGGGTGGAAGGCTCTTTGGTTCGCTCCACAGGCCCCAGGCTTCAGGCCTGGAACAGCACAGATCCGCACAGGTGTATCTCTCTCTCTCTCCCCGTGTCCAAAGAGAAAGAGCTAGGCCTCACCCCCTCCTTATATTCCTTCCCCCATGAGTCTCTGGGGCATAACTCAAAACATCCTGGGACCCAGTGGGGTTCTGGGAACAGTAGTTCTGTCCTCTGCTTCTGTTAACAAAAAAACGTCTCTTTCCTCCTTCCTCCCGACTCCCCTCTCTCTGGAATTTCCTGTCTCTGATTAAAGGGGAACACCCCGCTACACACTCCCCCCACTAAAACTCTTTGGTCCCCAAAGATAAACATTTCAACAAAATTTCTGAACCATTTTAGAGAGTGCGGAGTATGATGTTGGTACAGGGAATTGCCACCAAAACTCAGAGGTGGGATTCCCTGTCCTACAGGTCACACTGGCATGAGTGGCCTGCCTAACTGTGCCAGAGAGTGAGCTGGGGTTGCCCTCCACCAAATGAACAGTGGAAGGATTGGAGCACTCGGTACTTCTTCTAGCGGTGGTAACAGAGTCCTCTGAGCTCTTTCCCAATTGAGGGTAGGTTAACTTCATGGGAGGCCTCACGACTCTGCGAGCTCTCTGCTCCCTTGGGACTTCAGGCTCTGGTGCCACAGGCTCTGTTTCAGGAACACTCTCTGACATCGTCACTGGTTCTGGGGCCTCTGTCTCTTCTTCATCTGAGTACAGGCCCGGAATATCTTCCCAGCATTCAGGCACGCCACTGGATGGAATGAACTCTGTAGCTTCTGGGTTCAGGGTCCCATCCTGCATATCCTCAGTGGGTGGAAGGTCTATGGTGGGATTTTCCGGGGTTGGGGAAGGCCATAGCCACTCCAGTTCTCCTCTCCCATCTTCACTTGGTTGAGAAGCCTGTCCACCTCTAGATCGAGAGGTCTGAGACCGAGTGTTGGGTCTGGGAGTATCCAAGATGGAAACAGATTCCGGTAGGTTCCTCACTGGAGGTATCCTGACTGCTTCTTTAAGCGGGAGTAAGTGGTTTCTGTGCCAGGTCTTCAAGGGTCCCACTCTCCCCTCTGGCTTTAACTTGTACACCGGTAGTCCAGGGAGTTTCCTACAAATAACGTAAGGCTCAGACCTCCACCTATCGGCAAGTTTGTGCTTCCCTGGGATCCCTAGGTTGCGTAGCAGAACACGGTCTCCAGGCTGCAGGTCTTGCACTCGAACCTTCAAATCATAGTTCCTTTTATTTCGGGCCCCTCTCTGGTCTGAGGCCGCTTGGGCTTGTTCATAGGCCGCTTTCAAATTATACCTAAGTCTGTCTACATATCCTTTGTGGGAGGTAGCAGAGGTATAGTCTAGAGAAATGCCAAAGGCCAGATCCACTGGCAATCTTGCTTCTCTCCCAAACATGAGGCGGTAGGGAGAGTAACCCGTCACATCACTGGTGGTGCAATTGTAGGCATGCACCAAAGTGGATATGTGTTGACTCCAATGCTGCTTCTTCTCTGTCTCCAGAGTCCCCAGCATGTTTAACAAAGTCCGATTAAACCTCTCAGGCTGGGCATCTCCTTGTGGATGATAAGGGGTAGTCCTGGTCTTTTCCACTCCCAGGGAGTCCAGTAGGTTCCGGATCAGGCGACTCTCAAAGTCCCTTCCTTGGTCGGAGTGGATTCTCTGTGGTAATCCATAGTGGACGAAGTATTTTTCTAGAAGCACCTTAGCTACAGTGGAAGCCTTCTGGTCTCTGGTGGGGAACGCCTGTGCATAACGGGTGAAATGATCGGTTACCACCAGAACATTTCCCAATCCACTCAAATCGGGTTCGAGGCAGAGAAATTCAATGCATACCAGATCCATTGGGCCTTGACTCTGTAGGTGGCCCATTGGGGCAGCTTGATGGGGTAGAGTCTTCCTCTGGATGCATCGTGCACAGGAGTGGCAATATTCCTCCACTTCAGCCCTCATACAGGGCCAATAGAACCGGCTTCTGACAAGTTGGAAGGTTCTTTCAGCTCCCAGGTGACCATGCTGGTCATGTAAGGCAACCAGCACAGTCTCTCGGTGCTTCTCTGGGAGAAACAACTGCCATTTATCCTCGGAGTCATCAGAGGGGCCCCTTCGGTAGACCACTCCCTGATGGACCTGTAGCTTGTCTAGCTCTCTCCTTAGCAGACGAGCCTCCTTGGAGGGGTGATGTCGAAGTTTCTCTGGACTCTCGTTTTCCAATGCTTCAAAGACCAATCTCCCCATGGGGTCTTCCAATTGGTCGCACCTCAGTTCCTTCTTAGACAGCTTCGGTAAGCATTCCTCTTCAAGTTGAGTCACCCCGCAGTAGTGTTTTGGGACTCCCACTGTGGTAACTCCTATCTCCTCGGCTCTGGAGCCCCCTCTGGCTTGAAATTCAGCCCCCTGACAAAGGGCTCGCACTCCCTCCGGTGCTACCTGAGTCCAGTCCTCCCAGTCATCAGCCATGGTATGAGATCTTCGGGACAGGGCATCTGCATCCCTATTTCCAGTCCCTGGTCTGTATTTAAGACTGAAGTTGAACCCAGATAATGCAGCCAGCCACCTGTGTCCTGTGGCATCCAACTTGGCAGTGGTGAATAGGTAAGTCAGAGGGTTGTTATCTGTTTTTACTGTAAACTCTGCCCCATAGAGGTAGTCTCTTAGTTTGTCCACCACTGCCCATTTGAGGGCCAAGAACTCCAACTTATGAGTGGGGTAGTTCTTCTCCGAGGGGGTCAGACTCCGACTCACATAGGCCACTGGTCGCAGTTGTTCTTCATACTCTTGGTAGAGCACTCCACCTAGGCCTTCATGACTAGCATCAACATGTAACTCGTATGGTCTGGTGGGATCAGCATAGGCCAATACTGGGGCTGTGGTGAGGCTCCTCTTCAGGGTTCTGAAGGCCTCTTCACACCTGGGGGTCCACTGATCTTGAACCGATTCCCGGGTCTTCTGGGTCCCTGGCCATCCTCTTCCCCTTCAGTCTTGAGCAGTTCATTTAGGGGCTTGGCAATACGGGCAAACCCATCCACAAACCTCCTATAGTAGGAGCAGAAGCCCAGGAAAGATCTAAGTTCAGTGACTGTTGTGGGTCTTGGCCAGGAGGTAACTGCCTCCAACTTCTCAGGATCAGTAGCCACCCCCTTTTCAGACACTATGTGTCCCAGATAGTTCACCGAAGACTGGTAGAACCGACACTTCTCGGGGGAAAGCTTTAGTCCCTCTTCACTAAGCCTTCTCAACACTTTCTCCAATCGGGCCTCATGTTCCTCCAAAGTTCTCCCGAAGACAATGACATCGTCCAGGTACACAAGGACTTCTATGAGGTTCATATCTCCGACAGTCTTCTCCATGAGACGTTGAAAAGTAGCTGGGGCCCCAGATAGGCCCTGAGGCATTCTATTAAACTCAAAGAACCCCACAGGAGTTATGAAAGCGGTCTTTTCTTTATCCTCTGGGTGCATGGGAATTTGATAGTACCCGCTCTTGAGGTCCATCACGCTGAACCACTTGGCTCCAGACAAACTCTGTAAGGCGTCCTCTATCCTTGGCGTGGTGTACTGATCAGGGGTGGTCCTCCTGTTGAGAGTTCTGTAGTCAATGCAGAGCCTCAACGACCCATTCTTCTTCCTGACCACCACTATTGGAGAGGCATAGGGGCTTCTGGATTCTCGAATCACCCCAGTCTTTTTCAGTTCTGCAAGCTGCTCCCTCAGATCCTCCAGATCTGCCAGCGGAACCCGCCTGACTCTCTCCCTGAACGGTTTGTCTTCTTGCAGGCGGATGCGGTGGGTAGCACTCCTCGCACACCCCACATCGAACTCATCTTTGGAGAAAATCTTCTCCCATCTAGTCAGCTGGGCCTTGGCTCTCTCTTTCCAGGCTCCAGGTAAATTCGGGTTCTCCATGGAAAGTTTTTCCCAAACATCTCCTTCTTCACCCGTCCCCTTTACTTCTGACCAGCTGACTGGGACAGCAGGACTCACCTGTCCCAACAGCATCCGGGCAGGGATCTCTATGGCCCTTTCTGTAGAGTTCCTCACACTCACCGGGACTCTTCCCCTGGCTTTCTTCAGGGCCTTGATTGGAATCACTTCCGGTATCACTTCCAGGCCTGAGTGATCTTCCCTTGGGTCGGATTCCAGCATGACAAAGGGACCAGGCTGCTCCCAGGTGAGCTTCACAGTGGCCCTGAGGCAAGCCACCTGTCCGGGCTGCAGCACCACTCCTTCTCTCCCCAGTCTCCACACCTTCCCTATCCCCTCTCCTGGGGTCTTCTGCTCCAACACTAACCGTTGGTAGGCTGTCTTCAGCATGGGATGGATGTTTGGATCTTGATGGCTCCTCATCTTCACCAGGGGCGTCAGAAGTCTTCTCACTAGATCCGTATTGGTGCCTATGATGAGGGACATCTTGCTGGCCCCGGGTGGTCTAGGACACACAACTGCCAGGGTGTCGAACACTTCTGTCTTCCCAGCCACAGAGGGGTCGAATGTCAGCTTTATGGGCAGATAACCATCATAGGGGAACCTCTGCGTTCCCAGGCCCCATATCTCCAGCTCTTCTATCTTCTGTATAGGCAAATGGCTTAAGTGCCTATCGTAGAAGTCTCTGTACAACAAAGTCACTTGAGCTCCAGTGTCCAGGAGGGCCTTCGTATATACTTCTTCCACCTGGATAGATACAGTGGGGGACGGGCCGACCAATTCTTCTGGGTACGGCCGGGTTGAGGTCACTTTCTTCTGAGGACTTGTCTTCATCCAGTTTGTTTTTGACTTTATTCTCTCTTGAGCCCGGTATGCATTGACCTTCCCCACCCTAATGGGAGTACAAACCCGCTGAGGGATGTTATTGTCTCTTGGTTGTAGGCATTCCTTCTTGGGAGTGCTAAATTTCTTCTGAGGGGTCTTGTCCCCTCTCTCTGGTGTGTATCTTGGTTGAGAGACCCTAGATTCCTTCTGAGGTGTTTTGTTCTCTCTCTTTTGCTTCCTTCCATTCAGTTTGGAGCTCACTGAAAGAGATGGGCACCCGGTTGACTCCCTCACCGGGGCCCTCTGGAGTTTCCCGCCGGCTGGCGATTATCCATTTTCTTCTTCTTGGGACTGGAACACCTACTGGCAAAGTGGCCACTGCCCCCGCAGTTGTAGCATAGCATCTCTTCTCGGTCCTGTATGGAGGCTGGTTCGGAGGTATTCGGGAACAACTCCTTTCTTGGACTTGGTTTCTCTGCTCTTCTTTGATCTTTCTCCATCAAAGAGGTCAGCATCTCCAACACTTGGGACATTTGTGATTTCAAAGTGTCGACTTCTGCATCTCTTTCCGGGCTCTTGACCGAACTGACCAACACTGGTACAGGGGTGACACTCACCCTGGCCACCTGCTGATCTCTCTGCAGCGCCTCTTCGTCCCTAATAATTTTTATTAGATCAGAGTAGGTCAGTGACATTCCTCCTCCTGAGGTTTTCAGGTGCAGCCAGACTGGGTCTGAGCGCCGCGCTCCCCTCATGATCTGCTTCATTCGTGCTTCATCCGCATCTTTGGGCAGCATTCCCTTCTTCAGGACGATCTTGCATAACAGCCTGTTCAACCTTCTAACATACTCTGACAGTTTCTCATTCGGCTGCTGGAAAGTATGTTCAAATTGGTAGACCATCTCTGTCACCTTCTCCAGCTGTCCAAACTCTTCCTGCAGCATGGCCAGACAATCTTGAGTTGTACAGTTTGCATTTCCAAACCGGAAGCTCTTCACCGCTTCTGCCGCGGCACCTTTCAAACTTTCTAAAACTCGTTGTCTTTTCTGTGCTTCAGGCACCTCCCATGCCTCTACTGCTTGTAATGCCTGTTCCACCCAAGTGTCAAAATCTTCCTCCCCCGCAGGGACGGGGAGCTCCCCCGAGAATGTTTTTAGTCTCCGGTAGCTAGTCTCTACGTGCACTGTGCTTGTCCTCTGACAGTTTGTTAGTAGATCCCCTAACGCCTTTATCAGTTCGGGTGATATGGCCGTGGCAGGTGCAGGCGTCACCGGAGGTGTCGCTCCGTCTTTCCTCTCTGGCGGGGTACGGGCCGCAACCTGCGGTGATCCCGTTGGTGATAGCTCTTTCTTAATAGCGTGCGCCAAACTATAAGATCTGTTATCCGGCATCCGCGCATATTTGCATTTACAAGCCTCTGGCTTCCTATCTGAATATTCCACTAGCGTATACTGGTGTGAGGTGTCTGGGTCTGACTTCATTAACCCTTCCATCGTTTCGGTCGACCATTCCTGACCCGGAATGTTAATGACCACTGACTGGCTTGGATCTGTCTTAGCTACTTCACACCACGTTCTGATGTCTTTCGGGTCCATGCCGGTAAGTCTTGGCGGGCTCTCACCGCTGTCTCAGTAATCCCGGATTTACGAGCCCCCACGTGTAGCGATACCCTCAACTTAAGAGAGCCGCAAGTTTTGATTTGGGCCCTGAGTACAGCTTCCCCAACCCCCCCGGCAATCTGCTCTACCCGCTCTGGCACAGTTAACCCACAGCAATTTCACATAAACAATCACTTATGCTTTAAATGTGGGTGTGTGGATTGATAACTCAGACTCATAGACAATGTTGTAAATAATAACTGACTTTACTGCTAGTGGTAAGATAAAAGGGGATAACATGCATGTAACATTTGGTTCACAACACATAAGCAGGTCCCTGCAGTTATAAATCACAATACTGTGTGTGTGTGTACCAGCAATGGAAAGGGGACGGAACGCCACGTGGGGCGACCGTTACCTAAACACCCTGTGGTGTGATAACTAACTTATAACTATCTAACGGATCAGGCCTGATCCCTAACCATGAAACTCAGTCTTAGAAGAAACACAAATCTTCACCGGCACAGGATCTGTAAAGGTGGTGCACTTGAAGTATTTAAAACCATGTATTTGTAATCCAATAGGGGGGGGGGTAATTCTCCCTCACCGGAGGTGTTAGGCCTCGGAAGTCTAGTAGGCACAAAGTATAAAAGTAACAGTTTAAAGATGAGCTTTCGCTCGCTCACCACTCCGGAACACTTCCCTCAGTCCGGAACTTCCACCGGCTGTGTGGGTCCTCGTCCACAGCGGCTTCTGCAATCGGATCCCCGATCCAGATAACTTTAGAAGAGATGAGTCTGGATGCCACCCAGGCTCGCAAAGGGGGTGGAAGGCTCTTTGGTTCGCTCCACAGGCCCCAGGCTTCAGGCCTGGAACAGCACAGATCCGCACAGGTGTATCTCTCTCTCTCTCCCCGTGTCCAAAGAGAAAGAGCTAGGCCTCACCCCCTCCTTATATTCCTTCCCCCATGAGTCTCTGGGGCATAACTCAAAACATCCTGGGACCCAGTGGGGTTCTGGGAACAGTAGTTCTGTCCTCTGCTTCTGTTAACAAAAAAACGTCTCTTTCCTCCTTCCTCTCGACTCCCCTCTCTCTGGAATTTCCTGTCTCTGATTAAAGGGGAACACCCCGCTACATATGGATATTAAGGGGAACCCCACACATAAAATAAAAAAGGCCCTATATACTCTGAACAGCCGTATACAGGCAGTGCATACAAGACAGGGACTGTAGGTTTGTTCTTATGTAGAATCTGTTTGTAATTTTGAACAGGTACATTGTTTAAGTGTAGCTCCAGCCCAAAAATCTATTTTTAAACTTTTTGGAAAACATAGGTAAGGGTTATCACCCCTGTAACATTTGTTTTGCTGTCTGTGCCCCTGTTCAGAACATTTCACCTCACTTTCCGTCCCAATGACAACTGTTTTTGAAATGTGGTGTTTTTCTTGAAACAAGGATTGCTGATAAAGCATCAGTACAGAGGAGACACCTTTCTCCCATATTAATTCTTACAGGAGAGAATTTTCCTTCCTAGGGGTAGATTTCCTCTCACTTCCTGTTGTCTTCTTGCGTTTGCAAGTAGGAGTCGTTTGTAAGTTGGATGTTTGAAAGTAGGGACCTGCCGTATATACTCTGCAGAAATAGGCCCCTTAGTTGTTGGTGTTGGCACAACACTGTAAGCACTCACAGTTACTCTTGGTTGGTGCTGGAACGCCCTGCTGTCAACTATTATATCAGGAATTGTAATTACATATAATTGTTGAACAGTGGTAGTAAAAATTGGGCCTTTGATGGTGGTGCTGGTGCCACAACACTGTAAGCCCTGACAGTTACTCTTGGTGGGTGCAGCAATGGGCCCTGCTGTGAATTATTAGATCAAGAATTGTAATTGCATGCCCCTGTTGAACAGGGGCTGAAAAATTGGGCCTTTCGTGGTGGTGGTGGTGGTGGTGGTGTTGCCACAACACTGTAAGCCCTCAGAGTTACTCTTGGTGGGTGCAGGAATGGGCCCTGCTGTGAATTATTAGATCAAGAATTGTAATTACATGCCCCTTTTGAACAGGGGCTGAAAAATTGGGCCTTTCGTGGTGGTGGTGGTGGTGGCGTTGCCACAACACTGTAAGCCCTCAGAGTTACTCTTGGTGGGTGCAGCAATGGGCCCTGCTGTGAATTATTAGATCAAGAATTGTAATTACATGCCCCTGTTGAACAGGGGCTGAAAAATTGGGCCTTAGGCACTGGTGGCACAACACTGCAACCCCTCACAGATACTGTACTTGGAGCACAGCAATGAGCCCTGTTGCAAAGTATTGCTTCAAAAATTGTAATTACACACCCCTGTTAAACAGGGGCTGAAAAATTGGGCCTTAGGCACTGGTGGCACAACACTGCAACCCCTCACAGATACTGTACTTGGAGCACAGCAATGAGCCCTGTTGCAAAGTATTGCTTCAAAAATTGTAATTACACGCCCCTGTTAAACAGGGGCTGAAAAATTGGGCGTTAGGCACTGGTGGCGGCACCCATAAACAAAAATGATCTTCCAAGCTATCATCATCAATCGTATCATTGAGGACTCGGAGGAGGAGGATAGCCAGTCAACATAACAGCACAGGCACTCAGCATCAGCATCAGTCTTGAAGGGATGTGACATGTTAAAATCAATTAGTCTGTTATATCAGCATCAGGTGTGTGGTAGCTGGTGGTGATCCAAGACTGGTTCATCTTGATGAAAGTCAGTCGGTCAACCGAGTCGGTGGACAGGCGCACCCTGTGATCCGTGACAAATCCTCCAGCAGCACTGAATGTGCGTTCCGAAAGAACGCTGGATGCAGGACAGGCCAGTAGCTCAATTGCATACTGTGCAAGCTCTGGCCAGTGATCCATCCTCAAGACCCAGTAAGCCAGAGGATTTTCGGTGGGGAAGGTGTCCAAGTCTGACCTTGCCCCTAGATATTCCTGCACCATGTTTATCAGACGCTGGCGATGGTTGCTGGAACCGATCATACTTTGGGGCTGCGGACTAAAGAATTGTCTGAACGCATCGGTCAGACGGCCACCTTCCCCACCGCTCCTTCTTTGAATGGCCGAAGCCTCAGCAACTCGTTGTCCAGGACCAGGAGTTTGTAACCTCCCAGTCTCTGGGAACGCGTTGCACAGACCTTTCTGCAAGGCCTCCCGGAGTTGTCTCATCCTCTGCTCCCTCTGCGACGGTAACATAAGGTCCGCAACCTTACCCTTGTACCGTGGATCAAGGAGAGTGGCCAGCCAGTAATGGTCCCTCTCCTTGATCCGAAGAATACGAGGATCCTTCCGCAGACTTTGCAGGATCAGGGAGGCCATGCAGCGTAGGTTAGCTGAGGCATTCGGTCCGGAGTCCTCTGGGTCACTAAGGACGACATGATCCGCAGCCACCTCCTCCCAGCCACGTACAAGTCCACGGGTTTCTTGGGACTGTAAATCATCCCTAAAAGACTGCTGCTGTTGATGCTGCTGAGTGCCAGGCTCCACCTCCATGCTGACACAATCCTCCTCCTCCTCCTCCTCCTCCTCGTCCTCTTCCTGTGCGATGGGTGGGACAGAAGGAACACTGTCTGGGTAAAGGGGCCTTGAGAGGCAAGGAAGTCCTCCTCTTCCTGCCTCTGTTCTGCCTCAAGTGCCCTGTCCATTATTCCACGCAGCGTGTGCTCCAACAGGTGGACAAGAGGTACAGTGTCACTGATGCATGCACTGTCACTGCTCACCATCCTCGTGGCCTCCTCAAATGGTGCCAGGACAGTGCATGCATCCCTGATCATGCCCCACTGGCGTGGAGAAAAAAAACCAAGCTCCCCTGACCCTGTCCTGGTGCCGTAGTCGCACAGGTACTCATTGATGGCCCTCTGCTGCGTGTGCAGCCGCTGCAGCATGGCCAACGTTGAGTTCCACCTGGTGGGCATGTCACATATAAGGCGGTTCTTGGGCAGGTTCAACTCCTTTTGCAGCTCAGCCAGGCGAGCACTGGCATTATAAGATCTGCGGAAATGCACACAGACTTTCCTGGCCTGCCTCAGGACATCCTGTAAGCCCGGGTACCTGCCCAAGAACCGCTGCACCACCAGGTTAAGGACGTGAGCCACACAGGGCACATGGGTCAGTTGTCCCTGTCGGAGGGCGGAGAGGAGGTTGGTGCCATTGTCGCAAACCACCATTCCTGGCTTAAGCTGGCGTGGCGTCAACCACCTCTCGGCCTGGCCCTGCAGAGCAGACAGGACCTCTGCCCCAGTGTGGCTTCTGTCCCCCAAACACACCAGCGCAAGCACGGCATGGCATCTTTTTGCCTGCGTACTTGCGTAGCCCCTTGAACGCCTACGGAGCACCGCTGGTTCAGAGGACAAAGCACAGGAAGAGGCCATGGAGGAAGAAGAAGAGGAGGGGGTGGAGGAGAGAGGTGTGTCACAACCAGTAGTAGCATTTTGGAGGCGTGGCGGTGGAACAACCTCCAACACTACTGCACCTTGTCCTGCATCCTTCCCAGCTGCCAAAAGAGTGACCCAATGGGCCGTGAAAGAAAGGTAACGTCCCTGTCCATGCCTGCTGGACCATGAGTCAGCGGTAATATGCACCTTACCGCTGACCGCCCTGTCCAGCGAGGCCAAGACATTGCCTTCCACATGCCGGTAGAGAGCCGGAATAGCCTTCCGTGAGAAAAAGTGGCGTTTGGGAACCTGCCACTGAGGAACCGCACATTGCACAAACTCACGGAAGGGGGCCGAGTCTACCAACTGAAAAGGCAGCAGTTGAAGCGCTAGCAATTTAGCCAAGCTAGCATTCAACCGCTGGGCATGTGGATGGCTGGGAGTGAACTTCTTTCGACGGTCCAGCAGCTGGGGCAGGGAAATTTGCCTGCTAGAATCGGACGTCGGTGTACTGCTAGCAGAGTGTCCGCAAGTACTTGGCTGTGACACACCTAATTCTACACCTTCATTCCTCTCAGTGCATGTTTCAGAGAGGACTGAAGTTATAGTGGGGTTGGAGATCCCAGCTGATGCGGTGCAAGGAGAGGTCCGCTTTGTTCTTTGGTGTGGGTCTTTGAGGTAGGCTTGCCAACGAGCTGCATGGCAGGTCAACATATGTCTGGTCAGGCATGTGGTACCCAAGCGGCTGATGTTTTGGCCACGCGATATACGCTTGAGACATATGTTGCAAACAGCAGCTGTGCGATCTGATGCACTAGCCTCAAAAAAGGCCCACACCAAAGAACTTTTTGAATGACGGGCAGAGGCAGCGCCCTGCACAGGCGGAGCTCTGCGGTGTGATTCCGTCGGTGTACTGCCCTTACGCTTGCCACCAAAGGGCATCCTGCCTCGTTGGAGATGTGCCTCCTCCTCATCCTCCTCCTCCTCCTCTCTCCTATTAGGCACCCACGTGGAGTCAGTGACCTCATCATCCCCTCCCTCCTCATCACTGGAGCCAATCTGGCAGTATGCTGCAGCTGCTGGAACATGACTGCCAGATTGGTGTCCTTCTTGAGCATCCCCTCTGTCTGCTCTCACGCTACTGCCTTCCTCTAGCTGGGTTTCATCATCAGACCCTTCGAAACGCTGGGCATCCTCCTGGAGCATGTACCCAACACTGTGCTCAAACAGTTCGGGGGACTCCTCAGGAGGAGGACATGGTGGGTCTAGGGAAGGAGTGACTGATGATGAGTCTGACATTGATACCAGGGAAGAGGACGCTTTGGCAGCTGCTTTGCCAGTACCCTGAGCCTGGGTGAGAGAGGATGAGGAGGAGGAGGAGGGCTTGGTCATCCACTCTACCAAGTCTTCGGCATGATGTGGCTCAACATGTCCAGCTGCCGAAAAGAAGGACAAGCGTGTCCCATGGCCATGTGCTGATGACAATGCACCGCGTCCACGACCAGCACTGTTGCCCCCAGACACAGAGCCTGCTTGCCCTCTTTTATTGCCTCCTGACTGTCTGCCTCTCCTTGTTTGCCTTCCAGACATTCTAATAGATGGCCTGCAGGGAGATGGGAAAAAAGCAATAAGGGCTACCTTCAGGTGTCCTTCTCTGTCCCTTTTCTTAAGGATTTCTAAATATGGTTGAGGATGATTGCTTTCACACAGAATAGCACAATGACAATTTCCCTGACTGTCCAAAAAACAAGGATTTCAAAGATGGTTGATGAGGAATGCTTTAGCACAGTATAGCACAATGAGAATTTCCCTCACTGTCCTTCCCTGTCCCTACAAACAAGGTTTAGCACAGTAAAACACACTGACACTCTCCCTACCTATAGTTTTCTGTCCCTATAATTTTTTTTTTTTTAAAGATGGTTGATGAGGAATGCTTTAGCACAGTATAGCACAATGAGAATTTCCCTCACTGTCCTTCCCTGTCCCTACAAACAAGGTTTAGCACAGTAAAACACACTGACACTCTCCCTACCTATAGTTTTCTGTCCCTATAAAAAATTTTTTTTTTAAAGATGGTTGATGAGGAATGCTTTAGCACAGTATAGCACAATGAGAATTTCCCTCACTGTCCTTCCCTGTCCCTACAAACAAGGTTTAGCACAGTAAAACACACTGACACTCTCCCTAGCTATAGTTTTCTGTCCTTATAAAAATTTTTTTTTTTAAAGATGGTTGATGAGGAATGCTTTAGCACAGTATAGCACAATGAGAATTTCCCTCACTGTCCTTCCCTGTCCCTACAAACAAGGTTTAGCACAGTAAAACACACTGACACTCTCCCTACCTATAGTTTTCTGTCCCTATAATTTTTATTTTTTTTAAAGATGGTTGATGAGGAATGCTTTAGCACAGTATAGCACAATGAGAATTTCCCTCACTGTCCTTCCCTGTCCCTACAAACAAGGTTTAGCACAGTAAAACACACTGACACTCTCCCTACCTATAGTTTTCTGTCCCTATAAAAAAAATTTTTTTTAAAGATGGTTGATGAGGAATGCTTTAGCACAGTATAGCACAATGAGAATTTCCCTCACTGTCCTTCCCTGTCCCTACAAACAAGGTTTAGCACAGTAAAACACACTGACACTCTCCCTACCTATAGTTTTCTGTCCCTATAATTTTTTTTTTTTTAAAGATGGTTGATGAGGAATGCTTTAGCACAGTATAGCACAATGAGAATTTCCCTCACTGTCCTTCCCTGTCCCTACAAACAAGGTTTAGCACAGTAAAACACACTGACACTCTCCCTACCTATAGTTTTCTGTCCCTATAAAACATTTTTTTTTTTAAAGATGGTTGATGAGGAATGCTTTAGCACAGTATAGCACAATGAGAATTTCCCTCACTGTCCTTCCCTGTCCCTACAAACAAGGTTTAGCACAGTAAAACACACTGACACTCTCCCTACCTATAGTTTTCTGTCCCTATAAATTTTTTTTTTTAAAGATGGTTGATGAGGAATGCTTTAGCACAGTATAGCACAATGAGAATTTCCCTCACTGTCCTTCCCTGTCCCTACAAACAAGGTTTAGCACAGTAAAACACACTGACACTCTCCCTACCTATAGTTTTCTGTCCCTAGAATTTTTTTTTTTTAAAGATGGTTGATGAGGAATGCTTTAGCACAGTATAGCACAATGAGAATTTCCCTCACTGTCCTTCCCTGTCCCTACAAACAAGGTTTAGCACAGTAAAACAGACTGACACTCTCCCTACCTATCCTTCTCTTTCCCTAAACTAAAGGAATCCAGGTTAAGCAAGAAAAAAAAAATGTCACTGTCCCTGCCTATGCTTCTCTTTCCCTGCTCCGGAACACACTACACTAGGCCGCCGTGCTGGCGGCCTTTTATAGTGTGGGGCGTGTACTAAACACCCTCAGCAATAATTGGCCACAGGCATCCTGCCTGTGGCCAATCATTGCTCTCCTCGCTGCCGGCGCTGTGATTGGCCAAGCATGCGGGGTCACAGTGCATGCTTGGCCAATCACAGCGCCTGGATGACACTGCGATGGCGTAGTGCATTGTGGGCCGCGAATTAGGCGCGAACGGCCCAAATCGTTCGTTGTTCGGCGAACGATCGAACACCGAGCTCATCCCTACTGGAGAGTGGGAGGGAGTTACCCAGTTTGGAGACCAGGCGTTAGAGGGAGTATGTTGGGATGGAGGGAGTTTGGAAGAGAGGCTTGTGGGAGAGGAACCGGACCAGAGGGGGTTGCGATAGAAAGGGAGTTTGTTTGGACAAGGGACCAGATCCAAAAGGGGGAGAGTGGGCTGGGGCAAGGGACTGGACCAAAGCTGGGCTGGAGGAACCGGACTGTGGGAAGGAGAGGTGGCGGCTCGGGACCGGAGTGTGAGAGGGAGAGGTCTGTGTATTCCTCAAACTGACACCAATGATGGGGCACTACTCCCCCCCCAGGAACACTAATGACGGGGCGCTATTCCCCGCAGGAACACCAGTGACGGGGCACTATTCCCCCCAGGAACACCAATGACAGGGCACTATTGCCCCCCAGAAACATCAATGACGGGGCACTATTCCCCAAGGAACACAAATGACGGGGCACTATTCCCCAAGGAACACAAATGACAGGGCACTATTCCCCAAGGAACACAAATGACGGGGCATCATTCCCCCCAGGAACATCAATGACGGGGTACTATTTCCCCCAGGAATACCAATGATGGGGCACTATTCCCCAAGGAACACCAATAACGGGGCACTATTCCCCCCAATGAAAAAAAAATGATGGGCACTATTTCCCCCAGGAATACCAATGATGGGCCACTATTCCCCCCAGGAAGACAAATGACGGGGAGCTATAACCCCCAGGAGCACCAATGACAGGGCACTATTCCTCCCAGAAACATAGCCTTTTCTCAAAATTCACGATGACAGAATCATTCTTCAAACAGATCCGGGATTTACACCGAAAGTGACGTCAACTTTTCACAAATCCCAGGATATATTGCTACCTTCATTTGTAGTTTACTGGCTAATAGTAAAGAGCAAGAACTAAGCCTTCTAGATGTTAGAAGATGCCTACTTCAGTACCTTGAAGTCACCAATGAGTTCAAAGCATCAGGCGCTCTATTCGTCCTGTACGCTGGAAAACAAAAAGGAAAACAAGCGTCCAAGAAAACGCTAACCAGATGGATCAAGTCAGCTATACTACAATGCTACGGAGTTATGCAAATAACACCGCCAAAAGATCTAAGGGCTCATTCTACAAGGGCTTCAGCGGCCTCGTGGGGCAGAGAAGGTGGGAGCCACCCCAGAGCAAATTTGCAGGGCAGCAACTTGGTCAAGATTTTCTACTTTTGTTCAACATTACAGACTGGATCTGATTTCCAGTGAGGACCAGGCTTTTGGTAGGAAAGTCTTCCAAGCCGTTGTCCCACCTTAATCTGGTGAGTACTTGGTTATCCTCTCAAGGGCTGACCTGGAAGACAACTAGGGGAAAAACCGAGTTAGTCTTTCCGGTAACTCTGTTTCCAGTAGTCTTCCAGGGCAGCATCATGCCTAGGGTCTGTCCTAAAGCCTCCTTCCAGTTTCTACACGCCTAGCAAAGAAATCCTGAGAGGCATCTATATAAGATTTCCAAAGTACCTCAACTGGCACCTTTTAATTTAAAGGAGAAGGATTTCTAAACCAAGAAACTTGTAGACCCCAGTGCTCTTCACTCTCCGAAAAATAAGCCCTGCTTCTCTCTGAGGAAAGTGGATGAAGAAAGATCCTTTCCAGAATGTGTTATCCAGTAGGAGTGGATGGGTCAATCTGTATATTCCAATGCCCAGCTATGAACTTTAAGCTGTTCCTGTTTGATGTTGGATGTTTGCCTTCTCTGTTCTAAACTTGACTTTTTTCCATAGAGTCTGTTTGGAGTACTTACTAGACTTGTGCACAACGGAAAAATTTGTTTAGTTTCGATTTGTTTCTTTTCGGTCCTGTTGATTCGTAATCGTTCGTAATTTTGCTAGACAGGATTTTTCGTGTTCGGACTAATTCGTATTTTCGCAAGCGACATTTTTCGTTGAATCGGAATGATTCGTATTAATGTAAGCCTTATTTTTAGTTGATTTATAATTCGTACTTTCAGTAGAGTACATTGTTTTTCGTTGATTCCGGACACAACTCCTACTTTCGTAACTTTTTTTGGGTTCGTTGATTCGTAATTTTCCGTTTCTCTCTCACAACGACGCTGCCTATTATGCCTAATGTGCTTCGAATGGATTTGTACTTTTCTAAATACATAGCGCTTATTTGTAACGATTCGAAATCTCGTATTTTACTTTCGTTTTTGACATGCGGCTATAGCCTCCGCCCCCTGTACACCATTTTGAGAGGGAGTTCAGCATGGTGAGGGAGAAGCAGAGAGCAGAGAAGAGTGTTATTGTGCTTCGAATGGATTCGTACATTCGTAACTTTTTTCATAACGAATTATGCCGAAGACATTCGGGCATTCGCCTTTTGCGACATAATTTATTTCGGATTTGGTTTTATTCGTAATTGCTTTGTTCGGGAATTCGAATGCTTCCGAATGTCCGAAAGTTGCTAAATTCGGACGATTTTCGATTAGTTATGAAACGAATTGCACAAGCCTAGTACTTACTCTATTCAGATTCTATATTCTGGCCTATAAGAATCTACACTCACCTAGGTTTTCAGGAAGAGTAGTTGATAAATTTAGGAAGGTCACCCCCAAACCTTGTCCACTTTATTGTGTACCCACAAGCCTGCCACCGCTGCTGTGATCTTTCTTCTGGGTTTATGTTCCCTCTTTACACTGGTTATGCAAGATCTAGATTGTTTTAAATCCTTCTGTAACTTGAGGGAACTTTCTCACTCCGAAAAATTCCATGCCCTAGTATTTAGAGCAGTGGCGGAACTACCTGGGTCACAAAGGACACACTTGCAACTGGGCCCTGGTGTTCCGCCTCTTAAGGGGGCCCCAAGACGAATGGAAGGGGGCACCTGTAGAAAATTTCAAAGGGTTCTGCTGCGAGACCGCAAGACCTGGTTCATACTGCTGCCACCCCAAAGTCACGTGACTTGCTTGCAATTTCCTCACGTCTTGCCTGTGATTTCTTTGTGCCTTTTGTGATTTACCATTGCAGTCTATGGCACTCAAATCGAACCATAGTCACAGAAAAGTAGTAGACCGCACCTTTTAAAAGGAATGTGAACTGGTGCACACAGAATTTTGTGCAGCTGTGCATAGCAGGGCCGCCATCAGGGGGGTACAGGCAGTACACCTGTAAGGGGCCCGGATGGCAACCCCCCTTTTTTTTCGGAAGGGGCCCAGAGGTCCCCAGGGGCTGGGAGGTCCCCAGGGCCCCAGATGGCAACCCCCTTTTTTTTATAAAAATATATATTTTTTTATAAATTTTTTTATAATTTTTTTTTTTTGTAAGGGGTTTAGAGGTCCCCAGAGGCCCGGAGGGCCCCGGATGGTAACCCCCCTTTTTGATGTATTTTTTTATAAAAAAAAATAATTTTTTTTTTTATATATGTTGATTTATTTTTTGTAGGGGGCCCCGAGGTCCCCAGGGCCCCAGATGGCAACCCCCTTTTTTTTATACTAAAAATATTTTTATTTTATTTTTAGAAACTATTATTATAATTTTTTTGTAAGGGGCCAAGAGGTCCCCAGGACCCCAGATGGCAACCCCCTTTTTTTTTAAATAAAAATATTTTTTTTTATTTTTATTTTTATAAACTATTATTATTATTTTTTTGTAAGGGGCCCAGATGTCCCCAGGGTCCCGGATGGCAACCCCCCTTTTTTTTGTTCTCTTCTTGTTCGTCAGCACCCAAAGCCCCCCCCCCCGACCTCAACAATTTGTGGCGGCAGCACCCCTCTACTTCTCAATTCGTGGCACCCCCACTTCTCAATTTTTGCGGCTGCCCCCCCGCTCCTCAATTTGCAGCAGCAGCACCCCCCCGGTTCTCCTCTGCTCCAGGGGGCCCATGCCTGAAGCTGTGTAAGGGGCCCCAAAATTCCTGGTGGCGGCCCTGGTGCATAGTAACCAATCAGGTTTTATGGTCAAAGGAACAGTCCACAACTCAACATCGCTAGAGCGCGGGGATTAGAGGATTCGGTAGAAATGCACTGAAGTTAGCAGCTGACTGGGTACTAGGCACAGCTGCACAAAATTCTGTGTGAACTTGTTTTAGTAAATCTCCCCCCAGTAGTGTATTTAGGTTTTGTGCTGCCCTAGGCCTGACTAAACTCATGCACCCCCTAATTTAAATATGGCCCACCCCTTCCTGTCAAGGTCACACCCCTTTCTGGGGGCATTGGATTCCCTTAATTTGCATAGATTTCCTCTCACTTCCTGTTTGGCTATGGGGCAGGAAGTGAAGGGAAATCTCTGCAATTGGACAGGGATGGTAAAAAATAAACGGACAGGGGCTATAACCCTCCCTTACTCTATCCAAAATGAAAAAAAAAAGTGTTGCCTATAGTTCTACTTTAAGCACAAATTTCTGATAATTTTATGGAGAGGACTAAGGAGATATAACCATGCCAATGGTGCAGCAGAAAACATATAGCACAGTGAGGAAGGTACAGTCAAAATTAAACGCAGCTTGCGTTACACTAACATTGTAGCGCAAGCCGGCGGGGACTCTTTCCGTGCTGCCCCCCTGCAAAGTGCTGCCCTAGGCCTGGGCCTTGTTGGCCTAGGCCAGGATACAGCGTTGTCTCCCCCTATGTGTTGCAAGTTGCATGATAAGTCACAGCAGTGTGAACCAAGGCTTATATAGGACCCTGTGATGGGAGTAAATGGCCCTGGGATCAGAGGAAAGGGCCCTAGGACTGATGGAAAGGGTCCAGGTGCTCAGGGGCGCCCTTTATGGTTTCTTGCACGGGGGGGGGGGGGGGCCCTGAAGGTTCTAGTTACACCTCTGATTTGGAGGTAGTGACCCTTGCTCTCCCACTTCAGATGTAAACCAATCAAGGGCTGGAGTTTGCAGTGATATAGGTTCTGAAGGATCACCAGTCAGAGAAACTGCCTTCAAAATGTCATCTATGTAAGTGTTCTGAACTTGCAGGTAAACGAACAGCCCTATTAAATACCAAAAGAATCGGAGTGACATTTGTGGTGGGGTGACGTATTAGGTTCATAGAAAAACAACTAGCACACGCTGCAATAGCTTTTCCTTTTTTTTTTTAGGTTATCCAATCTCAGCCAGAGCCGGCATAAATCTATCCCAGCCGAGTCTGACTAGCGGCTGGCGTAATGTGACTCTGCAATGATAAAATGGCAGGTACGTAGCAAACATGAAAATACCGGCTATTAAATGGAAGGCCATTTTCTATTTTGACAAGTTTAGATGTTTGAGAAGCTGGAAGATTTTTTAAAGTGTAGAGAGGACAAATGTAGGTCAGGTGAAACGAGCGTCTATATATGAAGACGTATTGCAAGGCTGCAAGACACCGTCCTGTGAACAAGGAATCAGGACATAGCATGGCATGAAGGAAAACCCAGACTGGGGCTTTCTGATTGGTCAGGCTGCCTCAGGCAGGACCGGCAGCCATGTTGTAACTCTGGATTTTGGTACCATGGCACCAATCTAGTTTGAAGGGAAGATGAAGTAATTCCTCAGTCTACACCACAAGTGTCGAACACAAGGCCCGTGGGCCGAATCTGGCCCTCCAGGCCATTTCATGTGGCCCTCGCACCTCTCCTGCAGCTGCAGGAGTGCTCCAGCCCTCCTCTGGTCCTACTTCAGACCCTTACTTTCTGCTTTCAAGCAATGCATCCAGCTTCTTCCCAGCAGCAGCATAAGGAAAGGGGGGTGCACTGTGATGTAAGGGAGGGTGGGGGACTCAACTTCTGATGGTGGGGTGTCTCTTGACATCTAATGTAAGGGGAGGGGATGTGCTGGACATCTAATCTTACAGATACAACCGGCCCTTTTGAGAGTAATTGTAATGCTGATGCGGCCCGCGATGAAATTGAGTTTGACACCCCTGGTACACTGAACCCCGATATGCAAACAAATGGCATCTCAATATACAGCAGGCATGGTCGCTGAATTTTTGTTTTGGTTAATACTGCAAATACTGAACACTGGTTCCATGCTTTGTCTCCCCTCTTTCCACCCTGCTACAACTCACTATTGGTCGGATTGCGAGTAACGCGGTTAAGGAGCGTTTCGCAATACGAGCACTGTATTTTTTTAAATCGTAACTCGGTTTGCGAGTGTTGTCTCGCAAAACAAGCAGGATTCAGGCCAATGCGGTGGGCAGTACCACTTTTGGCCAGAGGTGGGGGGGGGGAGCTGGAGCCAAGCAGAGCCGAACGTTGCCGTTCGGAAATGCACGGAAAGGCCCAAGGACAGCACGGCTGACCTCGGCAAATCTCGGGAACAAAGTCTTTCCGAGGTTTGCCGAGGTCAGCCGAGGTGTCCTCGGGCCTTTTCGGCTGTTTCCGAGGCTCTCCGGCGGCCCCCGCTTTTGGCTGCATGCGGTATTGCATGCCATTGAAGTCAATGCGGAACAAATTATTTTCGTTTTCATTGACTTCAATGGGGAAACTCGCTTTGATATGTGAGTACTTTAGATTACGAGCATTCTCCTGGAACGGATTATGCTCATAATCCGAGGTTCCACTGTAATATGAGGTCAAACCTTAAGAGCTTCAATTTGTATGCAATTAGGCAGGCCCTTGCACTACATGGTTTTAGTAAATCTGAAGACAAAAATCTGCAGAAAATCTAATAGTGTGTATGGGGCTTAAGACCTTACAATCTGAGTTAGAAACGGCACGGATCGTGCTCTTACTTCAGTGTGCATGCGTATATGGTGAATATCTCCTAAACCGTAGAGGTATTCTCAGTACCTACAGGTCAGCCTTATTTTAGGCTTACCTGTAGGGAAAAGTGGTTGTACAGGGTAAACAACCACTTTAACCACTTAAGCCCCGGACCAATATGCAGCATAAAGACCAGGCCCCTTTTTGTGAGTCGGCACTGCCTCGCTTTAACTGACAATTGCGCGGTCGTGTGACGTGGCTCCCAAACAAAATTGACGTCCCTTTTTTCCCACAAATAGAGCTTTCTTTTGGTGGTATTTGATCACCTCTGCGGTTTTTATTTTTTGCGCTATAAACAAAAATAGAGAGACAATTTTGAAAAAATTACATATTTTTAACTTTTTGATATAATAAATATCCCCAAAAAATATATAAAAAATATTATTTTTCCCTCAGTTTAGGCCGATACGTATTCTTCTACATATTTTTGGTAAAAAAAAATCGCAATAAGCGTTTATTGATTGGTTTGCGCAAAAGTTATAGCGTTTACAAAATAGGGAGTAGTTTTATGGCATTTTTATAATTTTTTTTTTTTTTTACTAGTAATGGCGGCGATCTGTGATTTTTATCATGACTGCGACATTATGGCGGACACATCGGACACTTTTGACACATTTTTGGGACCATTGTCATTTTCACAGCGATCAGTGCTATAAAAATGCACTGATTACTGTAAAAATGACACTGGCAGTGAAGTGGTTAACCTCTAGGGGGCGCTGTAGGGATTAAGTGTTCCCTAAGAAGTGATTCTTACTGTAGGGGGGCGTGGCTACACGTTACACGTCACTGATCGTCTGTTCCGATGACAGGGAACAGACGATCAGTGACATGCCACGGAGAAGAACGGGGAAAGGTTTGTTTACACTCACCTCTCAACGTTCTTAAGCTCTGTGACCCGATCGCGGGACACTGGCGGCGATCAGGTCCGGGGGTCCCGCGGGCGCGGTCACAGAGATCAGGACAGGGTTGCGAGCGCGCCGCCGGGGGTGTGCACGCGACCCATGGCTGGGCTCTTAAAGGGCAACGTACCTGTACGTTGATGTGCCCAGCCGTGCCATTCTGCCGACGTATATCGGCGTGAGGCGGTCCTTAAGTGGTTAAGCTATAAGGGAGGGATGGGGAGACGTGAATAAACGAATGTCTGGGGAGAGGGGTTTGGGAAAGGAGGAGGATACGAAGCTGGTATCGTCTGTGTGTGTGCGGATATAACCGCTCTAGCTGGGTTATTAGCTTTCTTTGTCAGCAGATAATTGTAAGTGTGTCAATTATTTAATCAGCAGTGATTAGCCAAAATGCTGGAATTGTGAATTTATCTCACACAATCTTTCAGAACAAATGATTGCCTCTAACTACAGAAACAAAAGAAAACCGATAATAAATTCTGAAAGGTTAAAGACCATCCAAGTCCAAGAACAAAAATCTAATATATTACAGCTTGCCAGTCCTTAGGCTCGCTGCGTTAGCTTTCTTTTCATTTTTTTTCTCTTTATTTTCTCCTAGAGATCCTGCAAGTAACTAGACATGCGTATTCGTTTTCGTCCGAATGCATTTACGTCCGAATTTCGGGGATTTTCACTTTTGTTTTAACAAACGATAACAAAAGCACAGAATCCGAAATCCAAAAGATCCGACAAAAAAATGCTTTATTTTCGTTTCGTTGCGACATCAGTTGGATATAGATAGAAGATTCGACATGGCGGTGACTAGGGATGAGCTCGGTGTTCGAGTCGAACATACGTTCGACTCGAACATCGGCTGTTCGATCGTTCGCCGAACAACGAACGATTTGGGCCGTTCACGCCTAATTCGCGGCCCACAATGCATTACGCCATCGCAGTGTCATCCAGGCGCTGTGATTGGCCAAGCATGCACTGTGACCCCGCATGCTTGGCCAATCACAGCGCCGGCAGCGAGGAGAGCAATGATTGGCCACAGGCAGGATGCCTGTGGCCAATTATTGCTGAGGGTGTTTAGTACACGCCCCACACTATAAAAGGCCGCCAGCACGGCGGCCTAGTGTAGTGTGTTCCGGAGCAGGGAAAGAGAAGCATAGGCAGGGACAGTGACATTTTTTTTTTCTTGCTTAACCTGGATTCCTTTAGTTTAGGGAAAGAGAAGGATAGGTAGGGAGAGTGTCAGTGTGTTTTACTGTGCGAATCCTTGTTTGTAGGGACAGGGAAGGACAGTGAGGGAAATTCTCATTGTGCTATACTGTGCTAAAGCATTCCTCATCAACCATCTTTAAAAAAAAAAATGTTTTATAGGGACAGAAAACTATAGGTAGGGAGAGTGTCAGTGTGTTTTACTGTGCTAAACCTTGTTTGTAGGGACAGGGAAGGACAGTGAGGGAAATTCTCATTGTGCTATACTGTGCTAAAGCATTCCTCATCAACCATCTTTAAAAAAAAAAAAATTATAGGGACAGAAAACTATAGGTAGGGAGAGTGTCAGTGTGTTTTACTGTGCTAAACCTTGTTTGTAGGGACAGGGAAGGACAGTGAGGGAAATTCTCATTGTGCTATACTGTGCTAAAGCATTCCTCATCAACCATCTTTAAAAAAAAAAATTTTTATAGGGACAGAAAACTATAGGTAGGGAGAGTGTCAGTGTGTTTTACTGTGCTAAACCTTGTTTGTAGGGACAGGGAAGGACAGTGAGGGAAATTCTCATTGTGCTATACTGTGCTAAAGCATTCCTCATCAACCATCTTTAAAAAAAAAAAAAATTATAGGGACAGAAAACTATAGGTAGGGAGAGTGTCAGTGTGTTTTACTGTGCTAAACCTTGTTTGTAGGGACAGGGAAGGACAGTGAGGGAAATTCTCATTGTGCTATACTGTGCTAAAGCATTCCTCATCAACCATCTTTAAAAAAAAAATTTTTTATAAGGACAGAAAACTATAGCTAGGGAGAGTGTCAGTGTGTTTTACTGTGCTAAACCTTGTTTGTAGGGACAGGGAAGGACAGTGAGGGAAATTCTCATTGTGCTATACTGTGCTAAAGCATTCCTCATCAACCATCTTTAAAAAAAAAAAATTTTATAGGGACAGAAAACTATAGGTAGGGAGAGTGTCAGTGTGTTTTACTGTGCTAAACCTTGTTTGTAGGGACAGGGAAGGACAGTGAGGGAAATTCTCATTGTGCTATACTGTGCTAAAGCATTCCTCATCAACCATCTTTAAAAAAAAAAAAATTATAGGGACAGAAAACTATAGGTAGGGAGAGTGTCAGTGTGTTTTACTGTGCTAAACCTTGTTTGTAGGGACAGGGAAGGACAGTGAGGGAAATTCTCATTGTGCTATACTGTGCTAAAGCATTCCTCATCAACCATCTTTGAAATCCTTGTTTTTTGGACAGTCAGGGAAATTGTCATTGTGCTATTCTGTGTGAAAGCAATCATCCTCAACCATATTTAGAAATCCTTAAGAAAAGGGACAGAGAAGGACACCTGAAGGTAGCCCTTATTGCTTTTTTCCCATCTCCCTGCAGGCCATCTATTAGAATGTCTGGAAGGCAAACAAGGAGAGGCAGACAGTCAGGAGGCAATAAAAGAGGGCAAGCAGGCTCTGTGTCTGGGGGCAACAGTGCTGGTCGTGGACGCGGTGCATTGTCATCAGCACATGGCCATGGGACACGCTTGTCCTTCTTTTCGGCAGCTGGACATGTTGAGCCACATCATGCCGAAGACTTGGTAGAGTGGATGACCAAGCCCTCCTCCTCCTCCTCATCCTCTCTCACCCAGGCTCAGGGTACTGGCAAAGCAGCTGCCAAAGCGTCCTCTTCCCTGGTATCAATGTCAGACTCATCATCAGTCACTCCTTCCCTAGACCCACCATGTCCTCCTCCTGAGGAGTCCCCCGAACTGTTTGAGCACAGTGTTGGGTACATGCTCCAGGAGGATGCCCAGCGTTTCGAAGGGTCTGATGATGAAACCCAGCTAGAGGAAGGCAGTAGCGTGAGAGCAGACAGAGGGGATGCTCAAGAAGGACACCAATCTGGCAGTCATGTTCCAGCAGCTGCAGCATACTGCCAGATTGGCTCCAGTGATGAGGAGGGAGGGGATGATGAGGTCACTGACTCCACGTGGGTGCCTAATAGGAGAGAGGAGGAGGAGGAGGATGAGGAGGAGGCACATCTCCAACGAGGCAGGATGCCCTTTGGTGGCAAGCGTAAGGGCAGTACACCGACGGAATCACACCGCAGAGCTCCGCCTGTGCAGGGCGCTGCCTCTGCCCGTCATTCAAAAAGTTCTTTGGTGTGGGCCTTTTTTGAGGCTAGTGCATCAGATCGCACAGCTGCTGTTTGCAACATATGTCTCAAGCGTATATCGCGTGGCCAAAACATCAGCCGCTTGGGTACCACATGCCTGACCAGACATATGTTGACCTGCCATGCAGCTCGTTGGCAAGCCTACCTCAAAGACCCACACCAAAGAACAAAGCGGACCTCTCCTTGCACCGCATCAGCTGGGATCTCCAACCCCACTATAACTTCAGTCCTCTCTGAAACATGCACTGAGAGGAATGAAGGTGTAGAATTAGGTGTGTCACAGCCAAGTACTTGCGGACACTCTGCTAGCAGTACACCGACGTCCGATTCTAGCAGGCAAATTTCCCTGCCCCAGCTGCTGGACCGTCGAAAGAAGTTCACTCCCAGCCATCCACATGCCCAGCGGTTGAATGCTAGCTTGGCTAAATTGCTAGCGCTTCAACTGCTGCCTTTTCAGTTGGTAGACTCGGCCCCCTTCCGTGAGTTTGTGCAATGTGCGGTTCCTCAGTGGCAGGTTCCCAAACGCCACTTTTTCTCACGGAAGGCTATTCCGGCTCTCTACCGGCATGTGGAAGGCAATGTCTTGGCCTCGCTGGACAGGGCGGTCAGCGGTAAGGTGCATATTACCGCTGACTCATGGTCCAGCAGGCATGGACAGGGACGTTACCTTTCTTTCACGGCCCATTGGGTCACTCTTTTGGCAGCTGGGAAGGATGCAGGACAAGGTGCAGTAGTGTTGGAGGTTGTTCCACCGCCACGCCTCCAAAATGCTACTACTGGTTGTGACACACCTCTCTCCTCCACCCCCTCCTCTTCTTCTTCCTCCATGGCCTCTTCCTGTGCTTTGTCCTCTGAACCAGCGGTGCTCCGTAGGCGTTCAAGGGGCTACGCAAGTACGCAGGCAAAAAGATGCCATGCCGTGCTTGCGCTGGTGTGTTTGGGGGACAGAAGCCACACTGGGGCAGAGGTCCTGTCTGCTCTGCAGGGCCAGGCCGAGAGGTGGTTGACGCCACGCCAGCTTAAGCCAGGAATGGTGGTTTGCGACAATGGCACCAACCTCCTCTCCGCCCTCCGACAGGGACAACTGACCCATGTGCCCTGTGTGGCTCACGTCCTTAACCTGGTGGTGCAGCGGTTCTTGGGCAGGTACCCGGGCTTACAGGATGTCCTGAGGCAGGCCAGGAAAGTCTGTGTGCATTTCCGCAGATCTTATAATGCCAGTGCTCGCCTGGCTGAGCTGCAAAAGGAGTTGAACCTGCCCAAGAACCGCCTTATATGTGACATGCCCACCAGGTGGAACTCAACGTTGGCCATGCTGCAGCGGCTGCACACGCAGCAGAGGGCCATCAATGAGTACCTGTGCGACTACGGCACCAGGACAGGGTCAGGGGAGCTTGTTTTTTTTTCTCCACGCCAGTGGGGCATGATCAGGGATGCATGCACTGTCCTGGCACCATTTGAGGAGGCCACGAGGATGGTGAGCAGTGACAGTGCATGCATCAGTGACACTGTACCTCTTGTCCACCTGTTGGAGCACACGCTGCGTGGAATAATGGACAGGGCACTTGAGGCAGAACAGAGGCAGGAAGAGGAGGACTTCCTTGCCTCTCAAGGCCCCCTTTACCCAGACAGTGTTCTATCTGTCCCACCCATCACACAGGAAGAGGACGAGGAGGAGGAGGAGGATTGTGTCAGCATGGAGGTGGAGCCTGGCACTCAGCAGCATCAACAGCAGCAGTCTTTTAGGGATGATTTACAGTCCCAAGAAACCCGTGGACTTGTACGTGGCTGGGAGGAGGTGGCTGCGGATCATGTCGTCCTTAGTGACCCAGAGGACTCCGGACCGAATGCCTCAGCTAACCTACGCTGCATGGCCTCCCTGATCCTGCAAAGTCTGCGGAAGGATCCTCGTATTCTTCGGATCAAGGAGAGGAACCATTACTGGCTGGCCACTCTCCTTGATCCACGGTACAAGGGTAAGGTTGCGGACCTTATGTTACCGTCGCAGAGGGAGCAGAGGATGAGACAACTCCGGGAGGCCTTGCAGAAAGGTCTGTGCAACGCGTTCTCAGAGACTGGGAGGTTACAAACTCCTGGTCCTGGACAACGAGTTGCTGAGGCTTCGGCCAGTCAAAGAAGGAGCGGTGGGGAAGGTGGCCGTCTGACCGATGCGTTCAGACAATTCTTTAGTCCGCAGCCCCAAAGTATGATCGGTTCCAGCAACCATCGCCAGCATCTGATAAACATGGTGCAGGAATATCTAGGGGCAAGGTCAGACTTGGACACCTTCCCCACCGAAAATCCTCTGGCTTACTGGGTCTTGAGGATGGATCACTGGCCAGAGCTTGCACAGTATGCAATTGAGCTACTGGCCTGTCCTGCATCCAGCGTTCTTTCGGAACGCACATTCAGTGCTGCTGGAGGATTTGTCACGGATCACAGGGTGCGCCTATCCACCGACTCGGTTGATCGACTGACTTTCATCAAGATGAACCAGTCTTGGATCACCACCAGCTACCACACACCTGATGCTGATATAACAGACTAATTGATTTTAACATGTCACATCCCTTCAAGACTGATGCTGATGCTGAGTGCCTGTGCTGTTATGTTGACTGGCTATCCTCCTCCTCCGAGTTCTCAATGATACGATTGATGATGATAGCTTGGAAGATCATTTTTGTTTATGGGTGCCGCCACCAGTGCCTAACGCCCAATTTTTCAGCCCCTGTTTAACAGGGGCGTGTAATTACAATTTTTGAAGCAATACTTTGCAACAGGGCTCATTGCTGTGCTCCAAGTACAGTATCTGTGAGGGGTTGCAGTGTTGTGCCACCAGTGCCTAAGGCCCAATTTTTCAGCCCCTGTTCAACAGGGGCATGTAATTACAATTCTTGATCTAATAATTCACAGCAGGGCCCATTGCTGCACCCACCAAGAGTAACTCTGAGGGCTTACAGTGTTGTGGCAACGCCACCACCACCACCACCACGAAAGGCCCAATTTTTCAGCCCCTGTTCAACAGGGGCATGTAATTACAATTCTTGATCTAATAATTCACAGCAGGGCCCATTCTTGCACCCACCAAGAGTAACTCTGAGGGCTTACAGTGTTGTGGCAACACCACCACCACCACCACCACCACCACGAAAGGCCCAATTTTTCAGCCTCTGTTCAACAGGGGCATGCAATTACAATTCTTGATCTAATAATTCACAGCAGGGCCCATTGCTGCACCCACCAAGAGTAACTGTCAGGGCTTACAGTGTTGTGGCACCAGCACCACCATCAAAGGCCCAATTTTTACTACCACTGTTCAACAATTATATGTAATTACAATTCCTGATATAATAGTTGACAGCAGGGCGTTCCAGCACCAACCAAGAGTAACTGTGAGTGCTTACAGTGTTGTGCCAACACCAACAACTAAGGGGCCTATTTCTGCAGAGTATATACGGCAGGTCCCTACTTTCAAACATCCAACTTACAAACGACTCCTACTTGCAAATGCAAGAAGACAACAGGAAGTGAGAGGAAATCTACCCCTAGGAAGGAAAATTCTCTCCTGTAAGAATTAATATGGGAGAAAGGTGTCTCCTCTGTACTGATGCTTTATCAGCAATCCTTGTTTCAAGAAAAACACCACATTTCAAAAACAGTTGTCATTGGGACGGAAAGTGAGGTGAAATGTTCTGAACAGGGGCACAGACAGCAAAACAAATGTTACAGGGGTGATAACCCTTACCTATGTTTTCCAAAAAGTTTAAAAATAGATTTTTGGGCTGGAGATACACTTAAACAATGTACCTGTTCAAAATTACAAACAGATTCTACATAAGAACAAACCTACAGTCCCTGTCTTGTATGCACCGCCTGTATACGGCTGTTCAGAGTATATAGGGCCTTTTTTATTTTATGTGCGGGGTTCCCCTTAATATCCATACAAGACCCAAAGGGGCTGGTAATGGGCTGGGGTAGGGGGGGGGGGTTGATGGGGTAGCTATGCCATTTTTCTTATAGATTTTCATCCATATTACCGGGACCAGACATTACATTAAAGCCGCAAGCAGTTTTAAATGGCTTTTTTTTCCTTTAGAAGTGTCATTTTGTGCAGGGACAGTTCTAAACACGGGAAACACGTGGCACTTCACAGGCATACTTTAGACACCCCCCAGGTACGATATTTAAAGGAATATTTGACTTTTTTTTTTTCACTTTATGCATCATTAAAATGACTGCTCCCGAAAAACGACCGTTTTTAAAACTTCTTTTTGCATTGATACATGTCCCCTGGTGCAGAACCCGGGTTCCCAAACCCTTTTTAGGACAATAACATGCATAATAGTTGTTATAATTAGCACTTTAGAATTTGAACGTTCGCATCCATTGTATTTAATAGGGTTCTAATGTTCGTACGAACTTTCGGTCCGTTCGCGGGTTCTGGTGCGAACCGAACCCGGGGGTGTTCGGCTCATCACTACTCTCCAGTATGGTCCCCTCTCCCATTCAGGGCCAGCCCCCTCACTGCATTGTCAGTAATGAACAAGGAGTTTACTTTAGTAATTACAGCATGTTGTGATGTTCCCTGTGAGAATAAAACAAATGCAGCAAATAAAAAAAAGTCCTGTCTGAAACGCTGCAGAATAGTATTTTAGGTCTTTTTTATATTTTTTTCTTCTGGTTATCTGAGAATTAGATATTTATTTTGTTCCCTAACTATATAGCTGGTTTTCATCATATTTAACACTGCAGTGCATATAAATATTGAAGAATATATATTTTTTTAAACTTTACAGTACATATTAACTAAATTGCACTCCGTCTCCGCACTTTTTTTTAAACTTCTAGCTGCAAAAAAAAAAACGCATTATAAAAATGGCAGAGGGGGCTGACACAATGACTGCAGAAAAAAGTGTGCGACCCAAGTCTTTTAAGTAGTGCAAATGCTCCCGATGCCGAATCCGATACCTGGACACTCAGGGATGATCGATGCAGCGGCAGAGGAAGTTATAATCACCGATCTTCTTGTGTGGCTTTCAATAAAGCAGCTGACAGCCGCTTCTCCTCCTCTCCCCTCTGCAGCTTTCAACTGCTTTATTGAAAGCTACACAGGGAGATTGGTGATTATAACTTCCCCTGTCGCCACACCGATCGTTCCTAAGTGTCCCCTGTATCCTGCGGCTCCCCTCTGTGTCCTCCTCTTTGCTCCTCCAGCCCCCCCCCGTCCACCTCCGGTCCCCCTCTGTGTGCTCCTCCGGTCCCGCCTGTCCTCCTCCGGTTATCTCCCTCATCCTAATCCAGTCCACCTCTGTGTGCGCCTCCAGTCGTCCCCCCCCCTATCCTCCTCCGGTCCCCCCGTCCTCCTCCGGTTCCCCCCCTCGTCCTAATCCAGTCCACCTCCGTGTGCTCCCCTGGTCCCCCCTCCTCCGGTTCCCCCCTCATCCTAATCCAGTCCACCTCCATGTGCTCCTCCGGTTCCCCCCTGTCCTCCTCCGGTTCCCCCCTCATCCTAATCCAGTCCACCTCTGTGTGCTCCTCTGGTCCCCCCCGTCCTCCTCCGGTCCCCCCCTCGTCCTAATCCAGTCCACCTCCGTGTGCTCCCCTGGTCCCCCCTCCTCCGGTTCCCCCCTCATCCTAATCCAGTCCACCTCCATGTGCTCCTCCGGTTCCCCCCTGTCCTCCTCCGGTTCCCCCCTCATCCTAATCCAGTCCACCTCCATGTGCTCCTCCGGTCCCCCCCTGTCCTCCTCCGGTTCCCCCCCTCATCCTAATCCAGTCCACCTCTGTGTGCTCCTCCGGTCCCCCCCCCATCCTCCTCCACCCCCCCTCATCCTAATCCAGTCCACCTCCACGTGCTCCTCAGGTCCCCCGTCCTCCTCCGGTTCCCCCCCTCATCCTAATCCAGTCCACCTCCGTGTGCTCCTCCGGTCCCCCCCCCATCCTCCTCCACCCCCCCATCCTAATCCAGTCCACCTCCACGTGCTCCTCTGGTCCCCCGTCCTCCTCCGGTTCCCCCCCTCATCCTAATCCAGTCCACCTCCGTGTGCTCCTCCGGTCCCCCCCCCATCCTCCTCCGGTTCCCCCCTCATCCTAATCCAGTCCACCTCTGTGTGCTCCTCCGGTCCCCCCCATCCTCCTCCGGTTCCCCCCTCATCCTAATCCAGTCCACCTCCACGTGCTCCTCCGGTCCCCCCCCCATCCTCCTCCACCCCCCCCCTCATCCTAATCCAGTCCACCTCCGTGTGCTCCTCCGGTCCCCCCCCATCCTCCTCCACCCCCCTCATCCTAATCCAGTCCACCTCCACGTGCTCCTCTGGTCCCCCCCCCTCCTCCTCCGGTTCCCCCCCTCATCCTAATCCAGTCCACCTCCGTGTGCTCCTCCGGTCCCCCACCCATCCTCCTCCGGTTCCCCCCCTCATCCTAATCCAGTCCACCTCCACGTGCTCCTCCGGTCCCCCCCCCATCCTCCTCCACCCCCCTCATCCTAATCCAGTCCACCTCCGTGTGCTCCCCTGGTCCCCCCCTCCTCTGGTTCCCCCCTCATCCTAATCCAGTCCACCTCTGTGTGCTCCTCCGGTCCCCCGTCCTCCTCCGGTTCCCCCCCTCATCCTAATCCAGTCCACCTCCGTGTGCTCCTCCGGTCTCCCCCCCCATCCTCCTCCGCCCCCCCCTCATCCTAATCCAGTCCACCTCCGTGTGCTCCCCTGGTCCCCCCCCCCTCCTCCGATTCCCCCCTCATCCTAATCCAGTCCACCTCTGTGTGCTCCTCCGGTCCCCCCCCCCGTCCTCTTTCGGTTCCCATCCTAATCCAGTCCACCTCCGTGTGCTCCTCCGTGTGCTCCTCCGGCCCCCCCCCCCCGTCCTCCTCCGGTTATTAATTATGAATATACAAGGAAGGAATTAAATAATAATATACAGACTCAAAACTACTGTAGTTTATTTATTTGGTTTATTAGGAAGCTATTAAAGTTTTGAGTCTATTTTACACTGTATGAGCTTGAAAAAACAAATACATAAAAAAAAAAGTTTTTTCAAAGTATAAGGCCTCATGCCCACTGGCGTTTTTACAGCTGCGTTTTTTGCAGCTTAAAAACGCCTGTCCATGTTATTGTTAGGCCTCATGCCCACTGGCGTTTTTACAGCTGCGTTTTTTGCAGCTTAAAAACGCCTGTCCATGTTATTGTTAGGCCTCATGCCCACGGGCGTTTTTTCAGCCGCGTTTTTGAGCGTTTTTTACAGCTTAAAAACGCCTGTCCATGTTAGTCTATAGCTTTATGCCCACCTAGGCGTTTTTGAGCTGTAAAGAGCATAGGCGTTTGTAAGCTGTAAAAAAAAACCAGGACCAGTGCGTTCCTCAGCGTCAGAATTAGGCAGGAAAAAACGCGAGCGTCAAAAAACGCGCAAAAACGCGCACTAACACGCACTAACGCGCAAAAAACGCGCACTAACGCGCGGTCGCGTTTTTAGCTCCGATGTTTTTTTTTTGTTTTTTTTTTCAAAAAAAAAAATATTTACAATAACATGGACAGGCGTTTTTAAGCTGCAAAAAACGCAGCTGTAAAAACGCCAGTGGGCATGAGGCCTAAATATTAAAAAAAAAAAAAAAACGTCGGAGCTAAAAACGCGACCGCGCGTTAGTGCGCGTTTTTTGCGCGTTAGTGCGCGTTAGTGCGCGTTAGTGCGCGTTTTTTGACGCTCGCGTTTTTTCCTGCCAAATTCTGACGCTGAGGAACGCACTGGCCCTGGTTTTTTTTTACAGCTTACAAACGCCTATGCTCTTTACAGCTCAAAAACGCCTAGGTGGGCATGAAGCTATAGACTAACATGGACAGGCGTTTTTAAGCTGTAAAAAACGCTCAAAAACGCGGCTGAAAAAACGCCCGTGGGCATGAGGCCTAAGAAATAACTAGTGCGAAAAAAAAAAAAAGAAAAAGGAAACATATAACAGATGTACAGTCCAACTTTACTGCAAACGTAAGAGCTGGAAATTTTACTATAGCATAAAAGAGACAAATACAAACACACCTTGTTTCATAAAATACATTTTCCTACAGCCTGGAACCACACAGCCAGGGGGCCGGGTCCACGATAATACGGATCGCTTGGAAATAAAAACAACATACTACGCACTATATAAAAACAAACAAAACACTGTCACGGGGCAGTAAATTCACTTTGTGCGTATAAAACAAACAAGTGAGCCTGTTGTATAAAATAGATACAAAAATAAAATTCTTCAGCTGTAAAAAACAAAACAGTAACATAAAGGGCGCAATAAAATGACAATAATGTTGTTTTGTGTATTATGGTCAATGTGATCGTTTCTGACATTATACAAAAGTTTGTTATTGATACAGAGGAATCATTTTTTTATTTGCTTTTTATATGATATATATATATATATATATATATATATATATATATATATTATATCAAATCTACGCACACGCAATAAGTATTCAGTATTACAATCTACAAAAATTGAATCTGCTGTTGATCTGCTCCATCCCTTGGGGGTCTATGTATAAAAAATTCACCATGCAGATGTCTTAAGCACTCACATATTTCTGTTGATCTTTTCTATTCTAGCCTAGAGGATAACACCAAGGGGGTCTATGTATACAAAATTCACAGTTGGATGTTTTGCGCATTGGCACAGGTGGAACAAATGATCGACGTATTGTTTGTAATATGATTATCTCCTATAATTGCCAGCTCCAGCTAGTGACCATAATTTTTATTTTTTATTTTTGAATGAGGAAAATACCACATTATGGCTACTAGAATAAAAATTATTTACCGTATATACTCGAGTATAAGCCGACCTGAATATAAGCCGAGGCACCTAATTTTACCACAAAAAAAAACTGGGAAAACGTATTGACTCGAGTATAATGCCCCATACACACGATCGTTTTTCATGCCGTTAAAAATGCCATTTTTAAAAATGGGCATTAAAACCGATCGTGTGTGGGCTCCAGAGCATTTTTAACGACGTGAAAAACGGCCATTAAAAATTTCGAACATGCTCTCTTTTTTCACGTCGTTTTTTCATGTAGTTTTTTTAAACAACGTGAAAAACGATGGTGTGTAGGCTTTGACGAGGTGAAAAAAACGCGCATGCTCAGAATCAAGTATGAGACGGGAGCGCTCGTTCTGGTAAAACTAGAGTTCGTAATGGAGATAGCACATTCGTCACGCTGTAACGGACTGAAAAGCAGGAGGCTTAAAAGCGCAAATCGTCTCTCACCAAACTTTACTAACATGAAGGGTGGCATCATTCCGAACGGAACTTCCCCTTTATAGTGCCGTTGTACGTGTTGTACGTCACTGCGCTTTGCTTGAACATTTTTTAAAATGATCGTGTGTACGCAAGACAGGCTTGAGAGGAAACATGAAAAAAAACGACGAGAAAAACATCGGTTTGAAAAATGGCATGAAAAACGATCGTGTGTACGCCGCATAAGCCTAGGGTGTCCATCTGCATGCCTCACTGTGCCTCACTTTGCCTCACTGTGTCCATGTCCATGCCTCACTGTGCCTCACTGTGTCCATGTCCATGCCTCACTGTGCCCATGCCTCACTGTGCCCATGCTTCACTCTGCCCATGCCTCACGCTGCCCATGCCTCACTCTGCCCATGCCTAGACTGACTCTTAACATGGGAGTCTATGGAAGGGGTGCCCGGCTTTGAAAAATCAGTGCTCCCCGGCCGTAGGTCCCCCAGACAACAAACTTTGCACACATGTAGAGGAGAAATGGGGCTACATGTGTGCCAAGTTTCGGGTCCAGGGGACCTCCGACCGGCCGGTAGCGGGTCCCCAAAATCACCAGAGAAATTACAGTTTAACATGGGAGTCTATAGAAGGGGTGCCCGCTTTGAAAAATCAGTGCTCCCCGGCCGTAGGTCCCCCAAATAACAAACTTTGCACACTTGTAGAGGAAGAGTGGGGCTACATGTGAGCCAAGTTTGACCTACGGCCGGATGGTACCGGCCCGGGTCCACAAAGCCTGGGAGATCAGGCGCAAAAAGGTGACTTGAGTATAAGCCGAGGGGGGCATTTTCAGCACAAAAGAATGTGCTGGAAAAGTCGGCTTATACTCGAGTATTTACGGTAATTGCCAGCTCCAGCTAGTGACCATAATATTTATTTTTTGTTTTTTGATTGAGGAAAATACCACATTATGGCCACTAGAATAAAAATTAATTAAACAGCATGTTTGGTTTGTGGTGATCAGATGCAGTGTAGTTTCACTTTAAGCATATGCACAGATGTAACAGATCGCCATATTGTTTGTAATATGATTATCTTCTATGATTAACAGCTCCATCTAGTGGCTATAATGTTTTTGTTTTTTTTATTGAGGAAAATTCTGCATTATGGCCACTAGATGGAGCTGACGATCATAGGGGATAATCATATTACAACTTTATATGTATGCTTATATTGTATTATGCAATAAATTCCCACATGTTTACCTATCTACACTCTTGCTACCACGTGCTTCACATAAAGTCCCGCCCCTCTCGCTGCTCTTCCTTTGATTCAATAGGGATGGAAATACATGACCTTACCAGGCCATGATTTCATTTAAAGTGGAAGTAAACCCTCCTATCATTTTCAGCCAAGGAAGCTGCCATCTTGGCCTCTGTTTAATCTTCAACTGCCATGATGCTGCACATGTGATCAGTTATGACACCAGCCATTGGATGGTGTGACAGTTTGGTTGAGAGCACAACCAATGTGACAGTTGGCATTTCCGGCATGCCGGGAATGTAACTGTTTTTTTAAACTATTAAATCGTTGGGTTTACTTCCACTTTAAAGGGGAGTTCCAGCCTTTTTTTATGTTTATTAAAAGTCAGCAGCTACAAAAAGTGTAGCTGCTGGCTTTTAATAAACAGACACTTACCTGTTTCACTGTCCAGCGGCGCAGCCGAACAGAGCTTCGCTCCTCTCCCCCCTTCTCCGCCGGCGCCTCCATTCTAACTGTGGGAACCTGGCCGTGACAGCTTTCGGCTTTTAGGCCGGGCACTCACTGCGCATGCGCAAGCGGCGCTGCGCAATCTGAGTGGCCAGGCGATCGCCTGGGACCTGTCACGTGTCCCAGGTGATCGCCTACAGGGAGGGGCCCACATTAGGCGATATGACGAGTCGCCTAAGCGGTCCCTGGGCGGAAGGAGGAAGTGGGACAGGAAGTCCCACTCCTACTGAAGCCCCCACTCCCCCCCCCCCAAAAAAATGACATGCCAAATGTGGCATGTAAGGGGGCGAGGAGTGGATTAAGCGGAAGTTCCAATTTTGGGTGGAACTCCGCTTTAAAGTCCCCTGGGATGGAAATACATGACCTTACCAGGCCATGGCTTCCTTAAAGTCCCAAAACAAATTTCTCCACTTTATTAAACATAAATAGGGATCGAAGCACGTGTCTATGCTGCATTGGTTTAATTCAATTACCTGCCTTGCATCTAATGACCTAATGTTTAGCCTTACCCGCTTACCACTAGTATTATATTATAGATTTATTAACATTCCTAAATTTTTTACTTTTCAACGTAATTATCACTGTGGTTCGATCCATTGGCTTGATGGTGATTCGTGTGGTTGGGCTGCATTGCCGTCTGGTTGTTTATTTCCCTCCGTGAGCTGTGACATGCTTTTCGGGCCTCCTCCCTTCCCCTGCCTCATATGACGCCTGGATGGGCGGTCGCGCCGTCACCACACATCAACGTCACGCAACTCACGCTGGACGTGCGGTGTCTCTGTGGCCTTGTCGCGCCCATGCAGTTGGATTCCATTCTCGTGAGCAACCGGGGAGATACCCGGGTGCCGTTTGGCCAGAGATAGCTCTCCGACTTGGCAGCGGCCCTCCCCCTTGCGACGTTGGTGGGCCGTATCGCGGTGGCGTATTTATGGGCGTCTCCCTAGGCGGTCTGGGCGTTCGAGGCTCTTCACACTCTGGATCACATGCAGTTTGGGATCTCCACTCCTTCTCTCCTTCGGGTTTCTCATGCATTGAGGTAACACTTCACCCTCAACCATTGCCGGTCTTGGCCTCCTACCCTCACTTTCTTAGGCACACCTTTCTGGTCACCACCTTTCTTTGACCCATTTCCATCCCACACTCCATCTGGCAGCTATTTGGTCACCAGCCTACACCCCCGCACCCCTTCCTCTTTACTTAGTATGGACTCACTGCCCCTTCACTTTCACCTCCCTGCACTCCTCTAGTTTTTTCAGGTGCACCTTACAATCACTTTCATTCATTCCAGCCTAATACACAATTCATTTTCCACACAGAAGCGCCTCGTCCTTCCATGCCTGCCCTGGTTGTTGCCTGTGGGCCGCCTTCGCGGGGCTGTCCATCGCGGCTCTCGTTTGGGGGTACCCTCGGATGGCCTGCGTTACCCGACCACCATACCATCAACATTCGAACCTCAGTAAGTTAGCATGCACTCGATGTGGGGGTTTACCATACCCCACTCTTGTCCATGTCTCTACATATACCTAATCATTTCTATACATTATTTTTATTCTAGATACATCACAGGCTTGCTCCTGATGAGTGGCGCCAAAGGCCATGAAACACGTAGAGCTACCTGAAGCCGTGTCTCTATTAATAATTTCCCAGCACTTCAAGTGTTCACAATATCTACCTCCATAGGTCCAGTGAGACCATAGGTCCTGCAGGCATTACTCCTCTTACTATTTTACCCAATCTTGTCTTTGGTGAATGTTGGAATTATTTTATGGCTTAATCATGAGATACTCTTGCTATTATATTATTTAGTGCTATATCTATGACTATCATGTACCATTAAAATTAACTTTATATGTATGCTTATATTGTATTATGCAATAAATTCCCACATGTTTACCTATCTACACTCTTGCTACCACGTGCTTCACATAAAGTCCCGCCCCTCACGCTCCTCTTCCTTTTATTCAATTTGGATGGGGTTTTTCGCCTTCCTCTGGATCAACTGTGGGTATAGAATTAGGTATATGGGATTGTATGATATTATTATTTTATTTTTTTATGGTTGAACTGGATGGACTTGTGTCTATGACCTTACCAGGCCATGATTTCATTTAAAGTCCCCTGGGATGGAATTACATGACCTTACCAGGCCATGGCTTCCTTAAAGTCCCAAAACAAATTTCTCCACTTTATTAAACAGTACAGCGATCATTTGTTTCACCTGTGCATATGCTTAAAGCGGATTTCCGCCCGCCCCTTTAAAAATTCAAAGTCAGCAGCTACACATAATGCAGCTGTTGACTTTTAACATTAGGACACTTACCTGTCCTGGAGTCCAGCGATGTCGGCACCTCAGCAGATGTTTCCATCCGCTGCTCCGATGCCGCCGCCGCCGCCATTGAGGGTGAGGGAACCCGGCAGTGTAGCTTTTCGGCTTCACGACTGAGTCCATACTGCGCATGCGTAAAGCATGCTGTGCTCTCTTACTGGCCTGGCTAAAGGGGAGGGAGGAGGAGGGGGGCCGAGCTGTTGACGTCATTCGCTATGGCCCGGTCTCCCGGAAGTGGGGACAGGGTACCTGTATGTAGCGGGGTGTCACTTTAAGGAGCTCAAAAGACTACCATACCCAGTGTGCAGCGGGACACCCAGGGTGCATTGCTCGGGGCAAGGTCTGCTGGGGAAGGCCTATTTAAAGGAGGAGCGGAGCTACACGCGGGTCTCTTTGGACACCACCCCCCTAGCAAGTGGAGTCCACGCTGAGTCTGCCGCTGGACTGGGCCTAAGAGTTTGGGCCTTGAGATCCAGAGAGCCCTCCGACCTTCACGGGAGAACCCAGGAGTCATTTCGTCCATCATCCTTCCAAGGACTGTCGGGAGGATTAGAGACTGCGGGTGTCGTGAGACTGTGTGCTGGAGCCCCAGCTACGGAAGTCGGTTGTACGGACTGGTCCGGTCGGGTGAGAGAGCACTTGCTCAGAGATTAACTGACTAATCTTAGGCCCAGTGTCCTTTGTTCAGGGACAACCGTTGCCAGAGTGTTATATTGCACGCCAGAGGGACAGTGTGCTGTGCAGCATTAGTTGAACTCTTTAGTACATGCCAAGAAGTTGACTGTTTTGATGCCTGTGGATTATAAATAACCTACAAAGTGCACCACCATTGCTAGCGAAGATCCTTCCCAACAGAAGCACCATATCTGCAATAGTCAGGCCTAACTGTAGAACTGTTAGATAGTGTTTGAGCGCCATCTTGGCCACGAGGGGGAAGCTCGCAAGCATAGTTATGTAGCGACCTCACCCCTCTCACCCCTTCTCATTCTCGGCTTGTTGGTCTTGTCTAGGGGTGTTAGTACTGGGGGGGGAGGGATGCGATACACCACGGCCCATGTCCTCCATAGTGAAGAGGTGAAGGCCAGAAAGATTGGGCTTTGTGTAGGTGTCCTAGGGTCAAATCCTTTCCTCAGATTCACTCCCCTTTGCTTCTAGTAACCAGAGTTCCACACACTGAATAGGTCCAACACAGTTTTATTCTTCAGTCAAGTTGGGACCTTTGCAACAGTTCAGTATTAATGGGAGTAGGTCGAGGCACAATCCTTCACTGTATCGCTAACCACTGTGGTGTCACCAATGGCGAATAGTCACTGCCACTGACTATATGAGGTAGAACATGAATTACCTTCGCTAGCACAGCCCCTGTCAGGGGAAGGATATCCGTCCAAGGGAGTCACCGGAGGCCTCTCTGTCACCAGCGATGCTGCGCCGGACTCTCCAGAGAAGTTCCGCTCACCAGTCCTCACAAACTCAGACACGGGCACCCAAAGAGTTAGGGCCCCGTTGGATTCCTCCACCCTCGCGGAACTCAGTCGAAGGTACTGAGCCCCAGGCATCCGCCATAGTACCTCACCCCAGGCTAAAGGTGCCTGAAATGGACTCCATCTCTCGCTCCGGCCAGGTCAAGGGCACCTGGGCCCGAAACGCCAGGACGCCAGCACCCAAGCTGAAGGTGCCTGGGTGCGGCCACGTCCTTCGACTACGAACTCTGAACCCCAAGGTCAGGGCGTCCGCCCCTTTTATCTCCTCTCCTTTTTCGTTCCAGCAGGTTCCCTGCCCCGCTGTACCAGCTCCAGGAGAGGACAAAAGGGCACAGTCTTGCGGTGTGAGTTCAACTCCGGCCAGGGCGACAACGCCACCTGTAGGCCACAGGGAACCTCACACCACCAGAGTCCTCCAAGAACCACAAAAGGGTCTCAGATTCCCTAGCAATCAGTGCATCTGGCTTACACCACCACCCAGATGCTTCCCTTAAATTCAAATACCCGCTACACTTAAATGACATTTAGCGTGTGTAATACTATTGGAACTTAGCGCTTGTTATATGCTGAATGGTTAACATTGCAGGGCTCTGCATATGCATACGTATTACTGTTTAACTTGATGCTTTATATTCAGTAAAAAAGTACTTGTGGTTAAGCCAATCCACTGTGTGGTTATATGTTTGTTGCGGTATTGTGATCCCCATAGCTAACGGGTTTCACAATCCCATCTTTACTGCTATCTGTGCCGAGGGAGGTTAGAGCCAGTTCCTGGGGTATGACAGCAGTGTGTACAGGCCCAAAATCTATACCAGCAGCCCTCTTAACTGGGGGTATTGCTACATGTTAAAAAACAAGTATCCACTCCAAACCCCCGCCCTCCCCGAAAGGTGCCAAATGTGGCACTGGAGGGGAGGAATCAGAACTGCATCTGAGCACCACAAACCAAAACTGCTATTTAATTAATTTTTTCAAGAAAACTGTGTATTTGTTCCTTGATACTGGCTGAATAGCTGAGAGGAGTGTATTTCTGGGGTGGGGGGGTTTTATTGACTTATCTCATTATAATACGATGAGTGCTCTTCTGGAAATAAATTTTCCTGATGTGGAGAGGTGCAGGGATTTGGGAATTGTAATGAATGAATTGTCTCATATAGTTGAAGGAGGCGTCATCATGGCAGCATACTAGACATCTGCACACTGAAATATTTCATTTCGGAATTTCGTTTTCTTCCGAAAAATACATTTATTTAGTTACTCCCGAAATTAATTTTTATTTATTTTGTTTCGTTAAAAAATGCATTCGTCCGAAAATTCAAATTAATTAAGGTCGAATCTGTCAATTGAAGGCTTACGGTGTCCATTGAATGTTCTAAGAAGATTCGACGAAGCAGCTGAACTGTACGACGCCGCAATCGTACATTTCCGGTCGAATGCTCCGCCCACAAGCTAAAGTAGAATTCTAATGTTGTATGACTAGTAATAATAATATTTATTAATTATTATTACTAGTCAACCAACATTAGAATTCTTCTATAGCCTATGGGCGGAGCATTTGACCATCAATGTCCGTTTGTGGCGATCGTATGTTTTTAGCTGCTTCGTCGAATCTTCATGTCTCTATAATGTCGAATCTTTTCTCTCTATGTCGAATCTTTTCTCTCTATGTCGAATAATCTCAGACTAATAGAGTTAGGTTAGGCACATTCGACCACAAATTCGATGCAGATCGCTATTGTCACCGTCATGTCGAATCTTCTATCTATATCTGTATCGAACTGTTGTCGCAACGAAACGAAAATAAAGCATTTTTTATGTCGGATCTTTCGGATTTCGGATTCTGCACATTCATTATCGTTTGTTAAAACGAACGCGAAAATCCCTGAAATTCGGACGAAAATGCATTCGGTCGAAAACAAATGCACATGTCTACAGCGTAACTGTAAATCTGCCTCCTGCTGGAGGTTCATGAAATGTGCATGTTTTGTTTGGGCAAATGTGTTGTATGTTCTTTTTTTTTTCATGTTTTGATATAGGCTGGTTCAATTCTTATTGTAACCGGTTTATTTGTTTCCGCTATGTGCGGTTTACTGTTGTATACACCTGTTATAAAATTTAAATAAAAAGTAATTTACAAAAAAAAAAAAAACATCTTTTATTAATCCGCAATGTTAAAAACATTTCATAATAAAATCATACGCATTCTTAACATGGTCTCATTGTTCTTATTTCCACAGTGGTACAAAATTATAAACTCTTGACATGTTTTGCCCGTAGGGCTTCCTCAGGGAAAGACTTAACTGCTAATAATCTGAAAGCCTGTGGTTTGTCATAAATCAATTGAGAAAATAGATAAGTCTCACAATGATGTCAAACAACATGTCATGGTTAAGCAGTAATGTTTGTCTCTCAGCTTAACCCTTTTCCATGTGTTCACCTTAGAGGCCAGCCACTCTCACTTGACTGCTTAAATAATCTCTCCTCCAAGCATGGCTCCACCCCAGGCCCTATCAGGGAACACTATATTAAGCTGTGCACTGCAAGCCAGCCGTGCTGATCAACGTTGTTTGTTGAGCTATTGTGTGTTTGGGTTCCTGCTTGCCGTGTGCTACGTCTGTCTCTGTTTTACCGATCTTGGCTTGTTCTCAACTATCCCTGTCTGCTTGTGACCTTGACCTTTGGCTTGTCCTTTGTTTATCCTTGTCTGCTAGTCGCTCCGAACTTTGGCTTATCCCCTTACTATCTCTTGATATCCTGACCTGCTGCTTCCCCTCTATCCTCTATACTCTACTGTGAGCGTGAGCTGGGGGACTCTGGGGGCCGCGATCTGGATCCAGTTGCAGCCCAGTCCATCCTCACCACTAGAGGCTCTGGTGAACCCCTGCTGGATCTTAGACTCCGCGCCCTGGGGAATCTTAGGCTCTAGCTCCCTGTGGGATCCCTGTTTGTACTCCAGTGGACCTGCCTTCCTTAACCACCCAGAGTTCCATCCGCAGCAGTCAGCCAGAGGGTTCACTACCTTAGCGGTGCACTCCTGACCCCAATGGTGTGCATCTCTCACCTGGCTTCAGGTGACCTGACACAACAAACTTGTGTGTGACCACAGGAGGTACAGAAGGACCAGATATGTGTAATATCAAAGAGAACCAACAGGGGCACCTAGTCGTTCAGAAGAGACAATAGCCAGCACTGGCGGTGCGTCCATAGTGGACGCAGGAATGCCGCCGCCTCTCTCTCCTGCGCCGTCACTCACAACAACAATACATAGGTTCATGCATCGCATGAACCTATGTATTGTCGCCGCCGCTGCCGCCCACTATTCAGATGACCGGCCCCCTGTTGAGCGCCGGCCATCTGAATAACAGCGGCTGGTTGGTTTTTGGAAGTGCCTATCAGAGTCAGCGGCTCTGATAGGCTTCCCGATTACAGCCTGAGGGCTGTAATCGGCTTCCAAATAGTTAACCAGGGGACGCACGGGGGGTGCGTTCCTTGGTTAAAACTGACAGGCGTCTCAGCCAATCAGGTTCACCGGGTCTGATTACCGGTAACCTGATTGGCTGAAGCGACATTGAGGGCGGGAGAAGACATCAAGGATGGAAGAAGGACGGCGCTGACCTGAGGAAGGTAAGTGCAGGGTTGGGGGGAAACTGGCTGTATTTGGGGGGAACCTGGCTGTATTTGGGGGGAACCTGGCTGTATTTGGGGAAAAGCTAGCTGTATTTGGGGACAAACTGGCTGCATTTGGGGGGAAACTGGCTGCATTTGAGGGGAGACTGACTGCATTTGAGGGGAGACTGACTGCATTTGGGGGGAAACTGACTGCATTTGGGGGGAAACTGACTGCATTTGGGGGGAAACTGGCTGCATTTGGGGGGAAACTGGCTGCATTTGGGGACAAACTGGCTGCATTTGGGGACAAACTGGCTGCATTTGAGGGGGCAAACTGGTGGCGTTTGGGCACAGTGGCTGCGTTTAATGGGCACAGTGGCAGCAATTGATGATTTTTTTTTTCAGTTTGTTTGCGCCCCCCCCAAAAATTTTGAGCACCAGCTGCCACTGATAGCCAGCATTGTATAAACATGGAACTGTATGTACTCTTAAGTTAAGGTTGCCCACGTGGCTCTGGTTAAAGTCCCAATACCTTTTTTTTCCCAAGTTTCTTATATCTAGATGACATAACCTCAACCTAGGCAAAGTCACTGACTGGTGCTCAAGGTCAGTTTTTTAATGATAAAAGGTGGAGTTTTTGTTTTTTTATGATACTGCTACTGTATATTAGGACATGCTTGTAATGTATTCAAGCAGCGGATTTCTAAACTTAAAAAAGTCAATTTTAACATTTCAGGACAAAACCACCATGACCGTTATTTGGCCGGTACTGTCACCTTCCGAGGGGCATTTTCAGACTCTTGGTCTTTTTTTCAAACGGTGAAATGATCTGCGGTAATCTGGGAAAGCTTTAATCACTGCGTACGGCTCTGACACCGAAATTACAGATGGCATTTTTAAATTAAACAGTGAACACACGCTCCCAGCAGGTTTAATTGAGCCATCCGTTCTGCTCCGGTTTTTATGTTACTTTAAACAAAGGGCCATTAAATATTCACGACACGATGGAGGTAATCGCACTGTTTCTGCTCTCCGCACTCTGAGAAACCAGCAGTAAAGGAAAGAAAGGAAGATTCCTAATGAGTCCAGTCCTATGTAGGGGACAATGGCACCTCCAGGGACAGGAGAGACGCTTCTGGAAATTTTATTTTCATTGAATATAAAAGATACTTCTTACATTTCTGAAGAATCTGTGATTCTCTAAAGCTGACACAAAATGTAATTTCCCTGCCCTACCACAGCCTGGAAATTTCACTTCCTGCCCATGTGATTGGCTCAGAGCTTTACCCAACATTTTTTTTCTCCTATCACTACACTGCAACTGATCACATGACTCAGGGAGACCCTTCCAGTTTTCACTCCAACTTTCTTTAGTTTGAGGAAGTTAGTGTATAATTGGGTCTCTGTGGAGCAGAAGTAGGTAAGAATCCGCAGTGAGCTTTGCTGAGATGCTTTTCATGCATATGTAAAAGTCCCTGATTGGGCAGCTGTTTGCACCGCCATATTGACTTTGAACCCCTGCTTCTTCTTAGATATGAACGCCATCTATGCTATATTGTCAAAAGTATTGGGACACCTACCTTTACACGCACATGAACTTTGATGGCATCCCAGTCTTAGTCCGTAGAGTTCATTATTGAGTTGGCCCACCTTTTGCAGCTATAACAGCTTCAGCTCTTCTGGGAAGGCTTTCCATAAGGTTTAGTAGTGTGTCTATTGGAATGTTTGACCAAAACGAATACAAAAGCATCCGAAATTACGAATTATCCGAAGTAAGGAATGCCGATCATAATGAATGATCTGATAAATAAAATAAAAAAATAATAATAATTTTTTCGGTAGTGCACATGTCTAATAATTAATGAGGAAGATTGGGAGGCTGGGCAGGAACTAGCCACGAAGCAAGGTAAATTAATCAGCAGGTGAGACGAGTGACATCCAAAGTTACCGCCTCTGTACAGAAAGGTACAAGAACCGAGTACATGCTTGTAGAACCACAAGCAGTGGCGGCTGGTGATATTTTGTTTGGGGGGCAGCAAACAAACCCCTCCCCCCCGTGGCACCTCAGACCCCCCCGGCAGTCTGCCGGTCCACTGGCACTTACTTCATCTAGGCGGCTGGCACATCGGGCAGCAGCGGGGATCGGGGCATCTGCGGGGGCACATTGGGCATCGGCGGGGATCGGGGCATCGGCGGACATTAGGCTGCGGTGGGCATCGGGCAGCAGCTCCTGTGTCTTCTCCCCCTTGCTTCCACCATGCATCTCCTCCCCTCCTCCTAGACGTCCAATAGGATCGCCTGTCTTTTCAGCCAATCGGGTGATGGGTATCAGACCCGCATCCCGATTGGCCAGGAGGAGGATCAGTGTGCAACAGCGAATATTCATATACAACACAAAGTCTGATAAAGGGGGTGTAGCAGCCTCACCCCTCTTACCCCTTCTTCTTCTCGGCTTGTTGCCTGGTCTAGGGGGATCAGGGAGGAGGGGTGTGGTACACTACGGCCTATGTCCTCTAATGTGTAGAGGTGAAAGCCAACACCTGTTAACCTTCGGGTCATGTGCATAACCCAGAGCCAAATCCATTCTATAGATGACCCCCCTTTGCTCCCAGTAACTGGAGTTCCACACCACTGAGAAGGTCCAACTCGTATTTATTCTCTGACCGCAATAAATCGTCCTTTAACAGCAGACAGGTTGTGACCCAAAGAACAGTTCAGTATAGGTGGGGAGTAGGTCGAGGCACAATCCTCAAATAGAACTAACCATTGTAGTGTCACCAACGGTTATGGCGCACGGCCGCTGCATCCGACCGTGTAATAGGAACAGAATTACCTTCGCTAAGCGCAGCCCCTGTCAGAGGGAAGACATCCTTCCAAGAGAGTTACCAGAGGCCCCACCGTCACCGGTAAATGCTGCACCGGACTGTTTGGAGAGGTTACGCTCCCTGGCCTCCTCGTCCCAGATTCGGGCACCCAACACCTTAGGGCCCCTCGGACTCCTCCACCCCTGCGGAACCCAGTCGAAGGTACTGGGCCCCGGGCCTCCTCCGTAGTACCTCACCCCAGGCTGAAGGTGCCTGGGATGGACTCCATCTCCCGCTCCGGCCAGGTCAAGGGCACCTGGGCCCGGAACTCTGGAACACCAGCACTCAAGCTGAAGGTGCCTGGGTGCGGCTGTGACCTCCGACTCTGAACCTCGTGTTGAGGGCGTCTCTCCCCTTTATCTCCTCTCCCGACAGGCACAGCAGGTTCCCCGCCCCGCCGTACGGCTGCCGAAACAGGACAAAAAGGGTACAGCACTACAGTGATGGTTCAATCCTGGCCCAGGGCGACAGCGCCACCCACAGGCCGCAGGGAACTGCACACCACTGGAGTCCTCCACGAACGAAAATGGTCCCAATTCCCTAACAATCAGTGCATCTGGGTCATACTACCACCCAGATGCTTCCCCTAAATTTAAATACCCGCTACAGGGGCATTAGTGGGCCAATAGAATGTGTTGTACTCACTGATCTTGCATGAATGGTTTTAGCTGGAAAAAATTATTTTTAATTTACTTTTTCCAACCTCTTGGTGTGGTGCTCCTATACTTCAGTCTTCCTCTAAACAGAATACGATAGGAGGCTCATAAGCCAGTGTCCCCCTTTTAAGGGTAAAACATCCGTACATTAAGGGTGAGCAGAATGGAGGAACGGATCCAGTTTTATAAGTCTGCAGGTCATTATGACAACTTTCTTCCTTTTTTTACGCTGGCTTCCCCTTTCAATATCCGACAGTTATCTAAAGCAGAGCGAGTCACGCTGTTAATAGTGAGATCAATCTAGTTTTAATTTCGCTTGTGTTAAAATAAAAATGAACCGTTGGCTCTTTTGTACCGCGAGCAAGCCATTAGGCGCCAAGAGCCGCGCACCTGCCAACTCCCGGAGATCTTGGCACTCGTGCAACTGGGATAATACTGTTATGCTGACATTTTCCCAGACATCTGTTATATTAATTATCCGGATCCTTATTGTTACAAAGTATTTTTCCCCAATGAAAAGGTTTCAGGTTTTTAAACTGTGGTTTTAACCATGTTGGGGGGGGGGGGGGGAGCAGAGATATTAAGAGATTTGTGCGGCAGTATCAGAGATACCAAGAGTCGCATCCAGAAAAAGGTTTAGGCAGAATATGGGGAACAGAGAAAGAACACAGAACGCTGCTCAGTGCCAACGGGAGCGATTACAGCCAGTTTAGGAGATAATGAAAAGATGGAAGAGAATGAAAGCCTATACTGATGCTAATGGCGGCCTTTCGTAGGGGTAAAAGGTCAAAGCTGCAAATCATTTATTAAAAGGAAAAAATTCCGTCAATTGTGGATTCAGCCTGGCATCCTCTGTACTGTGAAAAAGTCTTTTTATGGTAGATGGGGGCCAGAAGATCAACGCAACCAACCAAACTGATAATCCAGGGACGGTCCGCTCAACAGTTTTCTGCGCTTTGATGGTGCTTAGTATGGAGAGGGTTTTGTGTTATCTTTCTCTATGGGCTCAAATTAAACTCGCGTTTTTTTTCCCCTCGGAAAAGCATACACGCGACCGTTTTTCGCAACGAGAAACACAACAAGAAAAAAGAGAGCTGGTTTCGAGTTTTTCTCGACGCGATTCGTCGCGATTCCTCTCAAGCCTGCCTTGCATACACACGTTCAGGAAAAAAAAAACGCTCGGTGACGTACAACAAGTACGACGGGACAATAATGGGGAAGTTCCATTCGAATGGCGCCACCCTTTGGGCTGCTTTTGCTGATCTCGTGTTAGTAAAAGTTTGGTGAGAGACGATTCGCGCTTTTCAGCCTCGTGCTTTTCAGTCCGTTACAGCGTGACGAATGTGCTATCTCCATTACGAACGCTAGTTTTACCAGACCGAGCGCTCCCGTCTCATACTTGATTCTGAGAATGCGTGTTTTTTTTTTCCCCCCTCGGAAAAGCATGCACACGAGCGGTTTTCGCAACGAGAAAAAGAACGACGGCAAAAACTACGAGAAAAGATAGAGCAGGTTCTAATTTTTTTTGCGGGCAGTTTTCCCGTCGAGAAAACTGCTAGGGAGCCTACACACGACCAATCTAAAAAAATGGCAATTTTCTCGTCATGAAAAACGGTCGTGTGTACGCGGCATAATACCTTGTACACACGACCGTTTTTCTCAATGAGAAAACTGCCATTTTTTAGATTGGTTGTGAAAACCGGTCGTGTGTATGCTCCCTAGCAGTTTTCTCGACGAAAAAACTGGCAACAAAAATTTTAAAACCAGCTCTCTTTTTTTCTTGTCGTGTTTACCGTCAGTCTTTTTCTCGTCGCGAAAAACGGTCGTGTGTATGCTCTTCCGAGGGTAAAAAAACCGCGCATGCTCAGAATCAAGTGTAGCGCTACCCCCACTTAAGAGAGCCGCTGGTTTGATTTCGGGCCCTGTATACAGCACCGCCAACCCCCGGCAATCTTACTCGACCCACTCTGGCACAGCTAGTCTAGGGATTATACTTATCACAATCAACAGTGTTGCTAGGAGTAATCTCTTTGCAGTAAGACAACACACTGAGGCGAGAGATCAAATATAATAGTTTTACTTATATCGAAAGGCATAGGCAGAACAGAACACATGCAACTTGCTTACAGAGCCCTGTAGCAATAGGTGTAGCACACAACAATGGCCCAGCGTGGTAACACACCGTACGTAGCTATTATGGTGTACGCGCCTTGTGGCGCACTAAACAATATTCTATCGCCCCTCCCTGGTCAGGCCTGACATAGAAGAAATCTCAGTCTTTTCACTTAGTATTTCTTCGCATGCAAACTTTCGGTGGTGCACTTGATGAAACAGTATTTGTAATCCACAAGTAGGCAGTCCCAAGGAACACTATACTGGAGACCCTTTAACTCTGTCCTGCTACTGGTCTCCTAACGGAACAACAAACCAACGATAGGTGGGCCAAGGCAGTCTATAGGCCTAAACACGGTACAGTCTATTGGCTTGAGCAAGTGCTCGCTCACCACTCCGGACGCGATCCTAGTCCGGGACTTCCACCTGCTGTGTCTCCGCACACAGCGTCTGCAACGATCGGGTCCCCGATCCAACTGATGTCCTCACTCGACAAGTCCGGTGCCACCCAGGCTCCGCAGTGGTGTAGAAGGCTCTTCGGAAGTTGCGCAAGGCCCCAGGCTTCAGGCCTCGCACTGCAGCAGATCCGCACAGGAAGAAACTGTTGCTTGCAGCGCGGTGTCCAAAGAGGCCTAGCTCCGCCTCGCCTCCTTCTTAAATAGCCCCTCCCATGAATCTCTGCGGTGGTCAATTGCACTCTGGGTGCCGAACGGGGTTCTGGGTAACGTAGTCCCGGGGCCTTAAAGGAGACCCCGCTAAACAAGTGATGAGATGGGAGCGCTCGTTCTGGTAAAACTATCATTCGTAATGGAGATAGCACATTAGTCACGCTGTAACGGACTGAAAAGCACGAGGCTGAAAAGCGCGAATCGTCTCTCACCAAACTTTTACTAACACGAGGATCAGCAAAAGCAGCCCAAAGGGTGGCGCCATTTAAATGGAACTTCCCCTTTAAAGTGCCGTCGTACGCGTTGTAGGTCACCACGCTTTGGTCGCGCGTTTTTTTGCCTGAATTTGTGTAGGCAAGGCAGGCTTGAGAGGATTCACGTTGGGAAAAACTTCGGTTTTTGGCATGTCAGGAAAACCGGTCGTGTGTACGAGGCATGAATCTGTGTCTGCTACATCTCTGTCCACTTACTGAAAGAAGTGTAAATCTTTTGTGTCTGAGCTCATTGTCTTAGGGCTCAACACTAGGGATGAGCTCGGTGTTCGAGTCGAACATAGGTTTGACTCGAACATCGGCTGTTCGCGCGTTCGGTGAACAACGAACGATTTGGGCCGTTCGCGCCAAATTCGAGTGACGCGAACGGCCCACAATACACTGCGCCATCGCAGTGTAATCCCGGCGCTGTGATTGGCCAAGCATGCACTGTGACCCTGCATGCTTGGCCAATCACAGCGCCGGCAGCGAGGAGAGAAATGATTGGCCACAGGCAGGATGCCTGTGGCTAATTATTGCTGAGGGGGTTTAGCACACGCCCCACACTATAAAAGGCCGCCAGCGCGACGGCCTCGTGTAGTGTGTTCCGGCGCAGGGAAAGAGTTACATAGGCAGGGACAGTGTCAGTGCTATTTGTACCTCAAACTTGTGTGTAGGGACAGAGAAGGATAGGTAGGGAGAGTGTCAGTGTCATATTCTTTGCTAAACCTTGTGTGTAGGGACAGACAAGGATCGGCAGGGAGAGTGTCAGTGTCATATTCTTTGCTAAACCTTGTGTGCTGAACCATATTGCTAAACCTTGTGTGTAGGGACAGACAAGGATCGGCAGGGAGAGTGTCAGTGTCATATTCTTTGCTAAACCTTGTGTGCTGAACCATATTGCTAAACCTTGTGTGTAGGGACAGACAAGGATAGGTAGGCAGAGTGTCAGTGTCATATTCTTTGCTAAACCTTGTTTGTAGGGACAGACAAGGATAGGCAGGGAGAGTGTCAGTGTCATATTCTTTGCTAAACCTTGTGTGCTGAACCATATTGCTAAACCTTGTGTGTAGGGACAGACAAGGATCGGCAGGGAGAGTGTCAGTGTCATATTCTTTGCTAAACCTTGTGTGCTGAACCATATTGCTAAACTTTGTGTGTAGGGACAGACAAGGATCGGCAGGGAGAGTGTCAGTGTCCTATTCTTTGCTAAACCTAGTGTGCTGAACCATATTGCTAAACCTTGTGTGTAGGGACAGACAAGGATAGGTAGGCAGAGTGTCAGTGTCATATTCTTTGCTAAACCTTGTTTGTAGGAACAGACAAGGATAGGCAGGGAGAGTGTCAGTGTCATATTCTTTGCTAAACCTTGTGTGCTGAACCATATTGCTAAACCTTGTGTGTAGGGACAGACAAGGATCGGCAGGGAGAGTGTCAGTGTCATATTCTTTGCTAAACCTTGTGTGCTGAACCATATTGCTAAACCTTGTGTGTAGGGACAGACAAGGATAGGTAGGCAGAGTGTCAGTGTCATATTCTTTGCTAAACCTTGTTTGTAGGGACAGACAAGGATAGGCAGGGAGAGTGTCAGTGTCATATTCTTTGCTAAACCTTGTGTGCTGAACCATAATGCTAAACCTTGTGTGTAGGGACAGACAAGGATCGGCAGGGAGAGTGTCAGTGTCATATTCTTTGCTAAACCTTGTGTGCTGAACCATATTGCTAAACCTTGTGTGTAGGGACAGACAAGGATCGGCAGGGAGAGTGTCAGTGTCAAATTCTTTGCTAAACCTTGTGTGCTGAACCATATTGCTAAACCTTGTGTGTAGGGACAGACAAGGATAGGTAGGCAGAGTGTCAGTGTCATATTCTTTGCTAAACCTTGTTTGTAGGGACAGACAAGGATAGGCAGGGAGAGTGTCAGTGTCATATTCTTTGCTAAACCTTGTGCGCTGAACCATATTGCTAAACCTTGTGTGTAGGGACAGACAAGGATCGGCAGGGAGAGTGTCAGTGTCATATTCTTTGCTAAACCTTGTGTGCTGAACCATATTGCTAAACCTTGTGTGTAGGGACAGACAAGGATAGGTAGGCAGAGTGTCAGTGTCATATTCTTTGCTAAACCTTGTTTGCAGGGAGAGAGAAGGATAGGCAGGGGACAGTGTCAGTGTCATTGTTGCTAAGCCTCCTGCACAGTATACACCTGAAGCTACCCCTTATTGCTGGTTTTCCCATCTCCCTGCAGGCCATTAGAATGTCTGGAAGGCAAACAAGGAGAGGCAGACAGTCAGGAGCCAATAAAAGAGGGCAAGCAGGCTCTGTGTCTGGGGGCAACAGTGCTGGTCGTGGACGCGGTGCATTGTCATCAGCACATGGCCATGGGACACGCTTGTCCTTCTTTTCAGCAGCTGGACATGTTGAGCCACATCATGCCGAAGACTTGGTAGAGTGGATGACCAAGCCCTCCTCATCCTCTCTCACCCAGGCTCAGGGTACTGGCAAAGCAGCTGCCAAAGCGTCCTCTTCCCTGGTATCAATGTCATCATCAGTCACTCCTTCCCTAGACCCACCATGTCCTCCTCCTGAGGAGTCCCCCGAACTGTTTGAGCACAGTGTTGGGTACATGCTCCAGGAGGATGCCCAGCGTTTCGAAGGGTCTGATGATGATACCCAGCTAGAGGAAGGCAGTAGCGTGAGAGCAGAGAGAGGGGATGCTCAAGAAGGACACCAATCTGGCAGTCATGTTCCAGCAGCTGCAGCATACTGCCAGATTGGCTCCAGTGATGAGGAGGGAGGGGATGATGAGGTCACTGACTCCACGTGGGTGCCTAATAGGAGAGAGGAGGAGGAGGAGGATGAGGAGGAGGCACATCTCCAACGAGGCAGGATGCCCTTGGGTGGCCAGCGTAAGGGCAGCACACAGACGGAATCACACCGCAGAGCTCCGCCTGTGCAGGGCGCTGCCTCTGCCCGTTATTCAAAAAGTTCTTTGGTGTGGGCCTTTTTTGAGGCGAGTGCATCAGATCGCACAGCTGCTGTTTGCAACATATGTCTCAAGCGTATATCGCGTGGCCAAAACATCAGCCGCTTGGGCACCACATGCTTGACCAGACATATGTGGACCTGCCATGCAGCTCGTTGGCAAGCCTACCTTAAAGACCCACACCAAAGAACAAAGCGGACCTCTCCTTGCACCGCATCAGCTGGGATCTCCAACCCCACTATACCATCAGTCCTCTCTGAAACCTGCACTGAGAGGAATGAAGGTGTAGAATTAGGTGTGTCACAGCCAAGTACTTGCGGCCACTCTGCTAGCAGTACACCGACGTCCGATTCTAGCAGGCAAATTTCCCTGCCCCAACTGCTGGACCGTCGAAAGAAGTTCACTCCCAGCCATCCACATGCCCAGCGGTTGAATGCTAGTTTGGCTAAATTGCTAGCGCTTCAACTGCTGCCTTTTCAGTTGGTAGACTCGGCCCCCTTCCGTGAGTTTGTGCAATGTGCGGTTCCTCAGTGGCAGGTTCCCAAACGCCACTTTTTCTCACGGAAGGCGATTCCGGCTCTCTACCGGCATGTGGAAGGCAATGTCTTGGCCTCGCTGGACAGGGCGGTCAGCGGTAAGGTGCATATTACCGCTGACTCATGGTCCAGCAGGCATGGACAGGGACGTTACCTTTCTTTCACGGCCCATTGGGTCACTCTTTTGGCAGCTGGGAAGGATGCAGGACAAGGTGCAGTAGTGTTGGAGGTTGTTCCACTGCCACGCCTCCAAAATGCTACTACTGGTTGTGACACACCTCTGTCCTCCACCCCCTCCTCTTCTTCTTCCTCCGTGGCCTCTTCCTGTGCTTTGTCCTCGGAACCAGCGGTGCTCCGTAGGCGTTCAAGGGGCTACGCAAGTACGCAGGCAAAAAGATGCCATGCCGTGCTTGCGCTGTTGTGTTTGGGGGACAGGAGCCACACTGGGGCAGAGGTTCTGTCTGCTCTGCAGGGGCAGGCCGAGAGGTGGTTGACGCCACGCCAGCTTAAGCCAGGAATGGTAGTTTGCGACAATGGCACCAACCTCCTCTCCGCTCTCCGACAGGGACAACTGACCCATGTGCCCTGTGTGGCTCACGTCCTTAACCTGGTGGTGCAGCGGTTCTTGGGCAGGTACCCGGGCTTACAGGATGTCCTGAGGCAGGCCAGGAAAGTCTGTGTGCATTTCCGCAGATCTCATAATGCCAGTGCTCGCCTGGCTGAGCTGAAAAAGGAGTTGAACCTGCCCAAGAACCGCCTTATATGTGACATGCCCACCAGGTGGAACTCAACGTTGGCCATGCTGCAGCGGCTGCTCACGCAGCAGAGGGCCATCAATGAGTACCTGTGCGACTACGGCACCAGGACAGGGTCAGGGGAGCTCGGGTTTTTTTCACCACGCCAGTGGGGCATGATCAGGGATGCATGCACTGTCCTGGCACCATTTGAGGAGGCCACGAGGATGGTGAGCAGTGACAGTGCATGCATCAGTGACACTGTACCTCTTGTCCACCTGTTGGAACATACGCTGCGTGGAATAATGGACAGGGCACTTGAGGCAGAACAGAGGCAGGAAGAGGAGGACTTCCTTGCCTCTCAAGGCCCCCTTTACCCAGACAGTGTTCCTTCTGTCCCACCCATCGCACAGGAAGAAGAGGAGGAGGAGGAGGAGGATTGTGTCAGCATGGAGGTGGAGCCTGGCACTCAGCATCATCAGCAGCAGTCTTTTAGGGATGATTTACAGTCCCAAGAAACCAGTGGACTTGTACGTGGCTGGGAGGAGATGGCTGCGGATCATGTCGTCCTTAGTGACCCAGAGGACTCCGGACTGAATGCCTCAGCTAACCTACGCTGCATGGCCTCCCTGATCCTGCAAAGTCTGCGGAAGGATCCTCGTATTCTTCGGATCAAGGAGAGGGACCATTACTGGCTTGCCACTCTCCTTGATCCACGGTACAAGGGTAAGGTTGCGGACCTTATCTTACCGTCGCAGAGGGAGCAGAGGATGAGACAACTCCGGGAGGCCTTGCAGAAAGGTCTGTGCAACGCGTTCCCAGAGACTGGGAGGTTACAAACTCCTGGTCTTGGACAACGAGTTGCTGAGGCTTCGGTCAGTCAAAGAAGGAGCGGTGGGGAAGGTGGCCGTCTGACCGAAGCGTTCAGACAATTCTTTAGTCCGCAGCCCCAAGGTATGATCGGTTCCAGCAACCATCGCCAGCGTCTGATATACATGGTGCAGGAATACCTAGGGGCAAGGTCAGACTTGGACACCTTCCCCACCGAAAATCCTCTGGCTTACTGGGCCTTGAGGATGGATCACTGGCCAGAGCTTGCACAGTATGCAATTGAGCTACTGGCCTGTCCTGCATCCAGCGTTCTTTCAGAACGCACATTCAGTGCTGCTGGAGGATTTGTCACGGATCACAGGGTGCGCCTGTCCACCGACTCTGTTGATCGACTGACCTTCATAAAGATGAACCAGTCTTGGATCACCACCAGCTACCAAACACCTGAAGCTGATATAACAGACTAATTTATTTTCAAATGTCACATCCCTTCAAGACTGATGCTGATGCTGAGAGTTTGTCCTGTTATGTTGACTGACTATCCTCCTCCTCCTCAATGATCCGATTGACGATGATAGCTTGGAAGAACATTTTTGTTTCTGGGTGCCGCCACCAGTGGCTAAGGCCCAATTTTTCAGCCCCTGTTTAACAGGGGTGTGTTATTACAATTTTTTATGCAATGCTTTGCAGCAGGGCTCATTCCTGCACTCCAACTAGAGTATCTGGGAGTGGTTGCAGTGTCATGGCACCAGCACCAGTGGCTAAGGCCCAATTTTTCAGCCCCTGTTTAACAGGGGCGTGTAATTACAATTTTTGATGCAATACTTTGCAACAGGGCTCATTGCTGTGCTCCAAGTACAGTATCTGTGAGGGGTTGCAGTGTTGTGGCACCAGTGCCTAAGGCTCAATTTTTCTGCCCCTGTTTAACAGGGGCATGTAATTACAATTCTTGATCTAATAATTCACAGCAGGGCCCATTCCTGCGCCCACCAAGACTAACTGTGAGGCTTTACAGTGTTGTGTCAACACCACCACCACCAAAAGCCCAATTTTTCAGCCCCTGTTCAACAGGGGCATGCAATTACAATTCTTGATCTAATAATTTACAGCAGGGCCCATTCATGCGCCCACCAAGAGTAACTGTGAGGGCTCACAGTGTTGTGGCAACACCAACATGTAAGGGGCAAATTTCAGCTGAGTATATACGGCAGGCCCCTACTTTCAAACATCCAACTTACAAACGACTCCTGCTTGCAAACGGAAGGATACAACAGGAAGTGAGAGGAAATCTACCCCTAGGAAGGCAAATTCTCTCCTGTAAGAGTTAATATGGGAAAAAAAGTGTCTCCTCTACACTGATTCTTTATCACCAATTCTTGTTTCAATAAAAAGCCCAAATTTTCAAAAAACATTTGTCATTAGGACGGAAAGTGAGGTGAACTGTTCTGAACAGGTGCACACTGCACAGACAGCAAAACAAATGTTACAGGGGTGATAATCCTTCCCTATGTTTTCCAAAAAGCTTAAAAATAGATTTTTTGGCTGGAGCTACACTTAAACAATGTAGCTGTTCAAAATTACAAACAGATTCTACATAAGAACAAACCTACAGTCCCTGTCTTGTATGCACCGCCTGTATACGGCTGTTCAGAGTATATAGGGCCTTTTTTATTTTGTGTGCGGGGTTCCCCTTAATATCCATACAAGACCCAAAGGGGCTGGTAATGGGCTGGGGTGGGGGGGGGGGGGGGTGTGATGGGGTAGCTATGTCATTTTTCTTAAAGATTTTCATCCATATTACCGGGACCAGACATTACATTAAAGCCGCAAGCAGTTTTAAATGGCTTTTTTTTCCTTTAGAAATGTAATTTTGTGCAGGGACAGTTCTAAACACGGGAAACACGTGGCACTTCACAGGCATACTTTAGACACCCCCCAGGTACGATATTTAAAGGAATATTTGACTTTTTTTTTTCACTTTATGCATCATTAAAATGACTGCTCCAGAAAAACGGCCGTTTTTAAAACTTCTTTTTGCATTGATACATGTCCCCTGGTGCAGAACCCGGGTTCCCAAACCCTTTTTAGGACAATAACATGCATAATAGTCGTTATAATTAGCACTTTAGATTTCGAACGTTCGCATCCATTGTATTTAATAGGGTTCTAAAGTTCGTGCGAACTTTCGGTCCGTTCGCGGGTTCTGGTGCGAACCGAACCCGGGGGTGTTCGGCTCATCACTACTCAACACTATAATTTACTTATTATGCCTTTGCATAATAGCCTCAAATGTCACCGTGAGGTCTACTTACAGTGCCTTGCATAAGTATTCACCCCCCTTGGCTTTTTACCTATTTTGTTACATTACAGCCTTTAGTTCAATGGTTTTTTTTTATCTGAATTATATGTGATGGATCAGAACACAATAGTCTAAGTTGGTGAAGTAAAATTAGAAAAATATATACATAAAACTATTTTTCAGAAATAAAAAAATGATAATTGGCACACGTGCGTATGTATTCACCCCCTTTGTAATGAAGCCCATAAAAAGCTCTGGTGCAACCAATTACCTTCAGAAGTCGCATAATTAGTGAAATGATGTCCACCTGTGTGCAATGTAAGTGTCACATGACCTGTCATTACATAGACACACCTTTTTGAAAGGCCCCAGAGGCTGCAACACCTGAGCAAGAGGCACCACTAGCCAAACACTGCCATGAAGACCAAGGAACTCTCCAAACAAGTAAGGGGACAATGTTGTTGAGAAGTACAAGTCAGGGTTAGGTTATAAAAAAATATCCAAATCTTTGATGATCCCTAGGCGCCCCATCAAATCTATCATAACCAAATGGAAAGAACATGGCACAACAGCAAACCTGCCAAGAGACGGCCGCACACCAACACTCACGGACCGGGCAAGGAAGGCATTAATCAGAGAGGCAGCACAGAGACCTAAGGTAACCCTGGAGGAGCTGCAGAGTTCCACAGCAGAGACTGGAGTATCTGTACATAGGACGTCAATAAGCCGTACGCTCCATAGAGTTGGGCTTTATGGCAGAGTGGCCAGAAGAAAGCCATTACTTTCAGCAAAAAAACAAAATGGAACATTTTGAGTTTGCGAAAAAGGCATGTGGGAGATTCCCAAAATGTATGGAGGAAGGTGCTCTGGTCTGGTGAGACTAAAAGTGAACTTTTTGGCCATCAAAGAAAACGCTATGTCTGGCGCAAACCCAAGACATCACATCACCCAATGAACACCATTCCGTGTTTTTCAGCAGTTGGGACTGGGAAACTGGTCAGAGTTGAGGGATGGTGCTAAATACAGGGATATTCTTGAGCAAAACCTGTACTACTCTGTGTGTGATTTGAGGCTAGGACTGAGGTTCACCTTCCAGCAGGACAATGACCCCAAACACACTGCTAAAGTAACACTTGAGTGGTTTAAGGGGAAACATGTAAATGTGTTGGAATGGCCTAGTCAAAGCCCAGACCTCAATCCAATAGAAAATCTGTGGTCAGACTTAAAGATTGCTGTTCACAAGCGCAAACCTTTCAACTTGAGGGAGCCGGAGCAGTTTTGCAAGGAGGAATGGGCAAAAATCCCAGTGGTAAGGTGTGGGGAGGTCATAGAGACTTATCCAAAGTGACTTGGAGCTGTGATAGCCGCAAAAGGTGGTCCTACAAAGTATTGACTTTAGGGGGGTGAATAGTTATGCACATTGACTTTTCTGTTATTTTGTCCTATTTGTTGTTTGTGTAGCGGATGGTTGCTACTAGTTACTAACATCCACCATATCACCCTGCTGCCAGACCTCCATATATCACTCTCAGAGTCAATGAACAATCATTTGTGTTGTTTTGTTTTTGTTTATTGGGGGATATAACTTGGTTGGGGGAAAGGGAATATGGGATTCCCATAAAACAGATTGCTTTGACATCATATTTAATGAATTGGTAGAATAGGATGAGCCTTGAAGAACTGATGGACTCTAACATTTACAGTCACTTCCCCTGCATAACTCATGCAGACTATTGCTCCTCCTCTGCAACAACTCCCGCAGACTGTTGCACCCAGGACTTCTCTCCTCCTGCACAAAACTTCCACTCTAAACTATTAATCCCATCCCATCATCTTCACTTGACAAAAGAGATCACTCTGATTAATCCCAGATGCTGGCTGTATTTGCTGACTTGTTAACAGGCCAGGAGTCTGCAGTACCTCTCCCCGGCGGCCTGGTTGTTTAGCAGCTTGTATTAGTTGGTGGACTACTGATCCCAGCTAGCCCAACCTGCAAATCCTGCACCGGCAGGCCGCATCGATCAGACACAAACCCCACAGTCTCTCCTCCGCCTTCCACCCAGCTCCCCTAGCATGCCTCTTCCAGAAATCCACTGCGTCACAATCACCGACCTTCTCCTGCCCTGAGTCCATGATGGAGAACTTTAACTGGACATGCGTTCCAATAGCTTCTCCAGCCCCCTCTGTTCCAGGACACCTCCTCCATGACCGTGTAAGGATGAGGCTCCCTCCCAGCTCTCCCGGGCTCCTCTGCTGAGGCGCGCAACCCCCCCCCCCCACCAGATGGGGATGGCCTCCTGCTGCTATCTAGCACTCCATTCTCCACGTCTCAAAGCTGACAACTCCCCTCCAGTGGGCTGGACTTGAGCTTATATGGGAGGCCTGCCCCCTGCCAATTCCAGTTGGGGATTGGTCAGGGCTCCTCCCATGAGCTCCCTGTCACTCCAGTCCTCAGCCCTGCCCCTCTTCCAGAACATTCTCCCTGGAAGCAGGGGAGGCGCCCAAGAACTGAAGCACAGGTGGTCACACCCACTGCTACACTAACCACTCCCTGCCCCCAGATCAAAACAAGCAGGCCTAGCCTGAGGCATAGGCCTGCCTAAATTTACCTGCTCTGGCAGCTTACCTCACAAAAATCCTCACTCTAGCACCTACCTATGGTAGAGGGTGCTACATTTGCTTCACAATAAAAAAAAAAAAAAAAACATCTTCAAAGTTGTGGGCATGTTCTGTAAATTAAATGATGCAAATCTTCAAACAATCCATGTTAATTCCAGGTTGTGAGGCAACAAAACACGAAAAAATGCCAAGGGGGGTGAATACTTTTGCAAGGCACTGTACGTGAAGTTTGCTAGGAACAAAAATTGCACACACGTGTCGCCCCTAAAGAGCGTTCCGCCATGGACTGCTCTTTAGAGGACGTTTGACAGGCGTTGAGGAGGCATTTTGGAGGATTTACTTGTAGCACCCTCTAGTGTGCTAGGGTTGTTAGTGTAGGTTTGTAAAGTAGGCGTGTTAGTGTAGGTGAATTTACTTCAGCTCAGGGCTAAGCACTAAGTACAAAAATTAACATCTGCAGCCTTAGCCAAACTGTGCTTACCCCTGGAACTTATTATTCAACTATTGGAAAGGGAGGTAAAACCTCAGATTAGTGTAAAACTGGGGATTCTCTAGTGACCACAGGAGGTACACATGGACCAGACAGGTCCCATTCAGTTCAATTGATCATGTTTGGCAGACGAAGTGCAACAGTGGGGATACATTTTGCTGGGGCATGATGCAAAGAATCGCAGTTACGGTATGTACAGTGTCTTGAAAAAGTATTAATACCCCTTGAAATTTCCCACATTTTGTCATGTTACAACCAAAAAGGTAAATGTATTTTATTGGGATTTTATGTGATAGACACAAAGGGGCACATAATTGTCAAGGGAAGGGGCGTGGTCTGGACATGCTGCGGTGAGGACGCTTGTCTCTAGAGCTCCGGCGCTGGCACCTAATCTTTAGCACTTTTTACATTACTAAGCCACTACTATCTACTCTGAATACAATGGGGAAGAGAACGGGCAAACCCATATCCAACAGGGGCACTTCCTCGGGCTCCATTAAGCGTTTCCTGGCCGTGGATCCAGACGAAGCGGCGGACTCAGACGGACTAGGCCGCTCTCCGCGTGGCGCGAGCTCCGCCTCCTGCCCCAAATCTGCACTCCGCCATCATTCCCCGGCCTCGTCCATCGGTTCGGGAGGAGAAGGCAGCGCATCCAGACACCCGGAGGTCGCAACGCTGGTGAGTGACCTCCCGACTAAGTCAGAGCTGGCCTCCATGCTGCTGGGCTTAGAGCGCGCCATTAAAAAGGAACTGTCGGCCGTGCGCTCAGATCTCTCGCATGTACTGGAACGAGTGGAGGAGACTGAACAGCGCCTTGATCGCCACGCAGCTGCCATTAGATCCCTGCAGGCCACTACTAGAGGCCTCTCCATTGCCCACAGGATGGCCCTGTATAAAATCGAGGACCAAGAGAACCGCAATAGGAGGAATAACATCCGTGTCAGAGGCCTACCGGAGGCGACCGGGGATGAAGACCTCCTTCCATCCATCCGGGGTATCTTTAACGGCCTGCTGGGTCTTGCGGCGGACAACCCCCTTAAAATAGATCGTGTTCATAGGGCCCTACGTCCCCGCAACCTCTCCCTGGACTCCCCGCGTGATGTGATCTGCCGGGTCCACTATTATGAGGAAAAGGAGCGCATTATGAGGAAGGCCCGTGAAACCTCCTCGCTCGATTTTGATGGTGCTACGCTGTCCTTCTTTCCTGATCTGGCCAGAGAAACTTTGGAGCGTCGCAGGGCTCTGCGACCCCTGATGGAGAAACTAAGAGCGGCCTCCATCAACTATCGCTGGGGCTTCCCAGCGGCACTAATTGCTAATAGGGATGGCAAAACGGCGATACTCCGGTTTCCTGAAGACCTGGAAAAGTTTTGCATGGATGTCAATATCTCCCCCCCAGAACTCCCTGGCTGGCAAGATACCATCCCGCCTGCTCCAGGCACTTCCGAACCGGGCTGGCGCAAAGTGGACCGCGGACGTCGCTCCTCTGCCGCTGGTGCATCACCTCAATTGGGGTAAATCATCCTGCCTTTTTGTTGGCCTGTTGTTCTTCCCTTCAGTTCCACAGTTGGCATGTTGTGCCTTACCCTACCTGTCTTGATGATTTCTTGACTTTTGCCAGACGGCTATACTACATGTTCTATGTTATCTACTACATGGTCTAGAATTGATAGACTCAGGTTCCAGGGTTTACATTTCTAGTTTTAAGATAAGTGCTATCCTACAAATGCATTTCATATTTCTATTGTGGTGGCGCCGGGGCGTGGAGGCGACGCTTACACCGACTTTGGTCAGATGTCTGTGACCTTTCGCCCTCACACTGGGGGGCGCCGTGGGGCCCTGTGCTTCTATGCCCTGGTCTGCTATTGGGCTATGGGTGTGGGGGCGCTGGGTCTCCCGCGTGCCCCTCTTTTGCACCGCAGTATTCTGCGTGCCTATGATGGCCACCCCCTAAGGTGGTCTGTGTATGTTTTTTCTTTTTTGTTTGATGTTATATACTTCACTTTTCTCTCTTTCTTGTCTACTCCCCTTTCCCTCTCCTTCCCCTTCCTCCCCACCCATCCCCTCCTTTTTGTCCTCCGCTTTAGGTTTGCCTCCTCTGAAGCCTGTGGCTTGCGACTCCCCCCTACGGGTGATTATGGCTAAGGTAAATCTGATTTCTTTCAATGTGAGGGGCTTACATGCCCCGGGTAAGAGACACAATTTGTACAGGGAGCTGGACCGCCTGCGGGGAGACATTGTTTTCCTGCAGGAGACCCACCTTACCCATACTACGTCAGTAAAATTGTTTTCTCCACAGTTCCCTACTTGGTACTATAGCCTATCTGATGTGCATAAGGCTAAAGGGGTGGCCATTGGCTTCCGCAGGGGTTTCGCATTTGCATTGGAAGCCATGTTATGTGACCCTCTGGGACGTTTTCTGTTCATAAAAGGTATGCTAGGTAATATGCCCTGCACTTTAGCCAACTTGTATGCCCCCAATAGGAACCAGGTGGGATTCGTAGCGTCCACCCTTGCGAGGCTAGGGGACTTTGCTCGTGGGTGCGTACTTCTCGCGGGTGATTTAAATTTCCCACTGGAACCCATAGTGGACACCTCACTGGGGAGATCTAGTATCTCCCATAAGCGCCTATCTTACGTACGCAAGCAACTGTTTGATTCACAGCTGATTGATGTCTGGAGGGTTATGCATCCGCGAGCAAAGGATTATACTCACTACTCTCACACCCACCAATCTTATTCTAGGATCGACTATTTCTTTATAGACCACCACCACCTCCCCCTGGCAGTCAACACCGACATCGGAACCTCCCCCGTCTCTGACCATGCCCCGATACTGCTTACCCTTAAAGTCCCCTCATTTCCCCATAGAGTTACCAATTGGAAGCTTAATGAGGACCTGTTGACTGAGGAAATAGACAAGAAAATGTTGGGGGAAACACTGTCCCAATACTTTAAAGACAACACGCACCCTGACACTTCACCGGGTGTTCTCTGGGAAGCCCATAAGGCCCACATCAGGGGTAAACTTATTGAACTCGGATCTAGGAAAAAACGAGAGCGGACGTACCAGCAGTCAGTACTGATACAGGAAATCGGAAAACTAGAGCAACAACATAAGGCTAGGCAATCCCGAGAGATTTTTCATACTCTGACCCTGAAAAGGGAGGAATTGAAGGCCCTTTTTCATGTTGAACAGAGACGGCGTGCCGGTCTCCTGTCCCAACGCTTTCATGAATGGGGCAACAAGCCGAGTCGGCGTTTGGCTCACTCGTTACAGCAAAAGAAACATGCTTCCTTTATAGCTAAGATCAAGACAAAATCCTCTGAACTAGTCTATGACACCCCGGCCATAGCTAAAGAATTTCGGGCGTTTTACCAACACCTCTACCATGTCCAACACTCTATAGCGGATCGCGACACTAGGCTACGGCGCATTAGAGAATACCTATCCCATGCCAATTTGCCAGCATTATCGCCAGATACACTCGCGACCCTGGATGGGGAGTTCACCACCTCAGAGTTAAGCGTCGCCTTGAAGGCCATGGCTAATGGCAAGGCGCCTGGCCCAGATGGCTTTACGGTAGCATATTATCGCTCCTTTGCCGATGTTTTGCTACCGCGCTTGACCTGCTATGCTAACGCTGTATCTGATGGTGGTGCCTTTCGATCTGAGACCCTCCATGCTCACATTACGGTTCTACCCAAGCCGGGTAAAGACCCCAGTGTTTGCGGGAGCTATCGTCCCATTTCCCTGTTGAACATTGATGCCAAATTGTATGCCAAAGCTATAGCAAATAGACTCCTCCCCCTACTCCCCCAGTGGGTTTCATGCGACCAAACCGGCTTCATCCCCGGTAGAGAAGCGCGGGACAACTCCCTCCGTACCCTGTCCCTGATGTCACACGCACGTGGATCCTCCCGGCCCACCCTTCTGCTTTCGACGGATGCTGAAAAGGCGTTCGATAGGGTGGACTGGGAGTATCTTATGGAGACACTGTCTCTCCTAGGCATTAGCGAATCTTTCCGAAGTCAAATTTCAGCTCTTTATAATTTCCCCACGGCTCAATTACGCATTAATGGCACCTTAAGCGCTCCTTTCACGTTATACAACGGCACTCGCCAGGGGTGCCCCCTATCGCCCATTTTATTTGCCCTGTCTTTAGAACCTTTTCTTTCAATGGTTAGGCACAATTCTTTGATTCATGGAATTACAATAGGGAGTATCGAACATAAATACGCTGCTTATGCAGATGACATTCTATTTTACATACAACAACCTTTAATATCTCTCCCAAGCCTCATGTCAGCATTTTCTGCATTTAGTGACATCTCCAACTTCAAAATCAACATGACGAAATCTGAAATACTAAATGTCTCGATCCCAGATACCCTTGTGCCCCAACTGAAGCGGTCCTTCCCCTTCACGTGGCAGACACGTAAAATGAAGTATTTAGGTATTTATCTCACCCCCAACCCTTCTGCTTTGTTCCGTGCCAACTTCTTACCCTTACTGAATACGATCAGGTCTGACCTGCAAAGGTGGTCGACAATTGCCCATTCCTGGTTGGGGAAAATCAGTGTTGTGAAGATGAATATTCTGCCTAGATTACTGTTCTTGCTGCAAATGATTCCATATAAAATCCCAGTAGGTTTTTATGCTCTAGTCCGGTCTCTTATTAGCAGATATGTATGGAACAGAAGGCGTCCCAGACTTGCAAGGTCCCTCCTTATCAGACCAAAGAGGGAGGGAGGTTTGGCTCTGCCAGACCTTAAGCAGTATTTTCTAGCAGTCGTACTGAATAGAATCTCAGATTGGAAATATCACAAAGACTGTAAGATGTGGGTAAACCTGGAAATAGAGCTCAGTGGGGCTGACCTTCTATCACAACTTTGGATCCCCAGAAAACATAGAACTCTAGCCTCAACTACATCACCACTTACACGCTCTACTCTCATGGCATGGGACTCGCTATGTAAAAAGCAGGATTGGAAGCACAACTCACCCCTTTTGCCTTTACGGGGACACAATTTTTTCCCACCAGGTAACACAGGGACCTGTGCTCGGCTATGGGAACTCGGCTCTGCCACTCTTTTGCATCATGTGACCACCTCTTCGAGTATTGTTCCCTTGTCCACCTTAGTGCCTCCAGCTACTACAACGCCTATGGATCACTGGCGTTACCGTCAACTTGCAGCCTTTGTCCGCTTCCTGCCAAAACCTCTACGGTCCGTCTCGGACTTGACTTCCATTGAAGCGGCTTTTGCTGAGGACAAACCTGTGGATAAACCTATCTCATACTTTTACCGAGCTCTGCAAGCTCTAGCCTCCTCGGAAAAGCCCACCTTTCTCCGCAAATGGGAAGAGGATCTTCATAAAGAACTCTCTGCTGCTCAACGGGACTCCGTTCTTTTACTAGCCCATACCTCCTCCATAGCATCCAAGATGGCAGAGGTTAATTATAAACTGTTGGCAAGGTGGCATTACACCCCAGTGGTGCTCCATAAATCCTTTCCGCGAATGTCACCTTTATGTTGGCGAGGTTGTGGCTCACAGGCAACACATGCTCATATTTGGTGGCACTGCCCCCTGATACGCCCTTATTGGGCGACAATTTTACACTGGGCCAGGGTGATTCAGGGTTTTGACATCCCTGATGATCCTTGGGTGGTCTTACTCCATTGTACAGGCAAATCAGTGGGAACATACAAGAAATCTTTAACACCACACTTGCTTAATGCCGCAAAAGCGCTCATCCCGCGCTATTGGAAACAATCCAATATCCCAACCCTGCGCCAATGGCTGCTAGAAGTTGACCATATATACTATATGGAAGACCTCACACTCTCTCTCAGAAACAAATCGGATTTGGCAAAGAAAATTTGGTCCCGCTGGTTTGCCTTCAAGTACACAACTGACTATGCTGAACTGATGTCTAAGCCTGATTAATGTTTGACTGTTGACATAATGAAGGTGGATGGTGCTAGACCTAGGCGGACTCCCCCCCCCCCCCCCGGCCCTTCCTCCATCCCCTCCCCTCCTCTCTCTCTTTTTTCTTTTCTTCTACTTTTTTCTTTTTGTTCTTCTTTGTTTTTATGTTGCGTGCATGACGTGGCGGAGAGATCTTTGTCATTCCCGTTCCATTTAACTCCTAGCGGGTGAAAAATACCATTATATGACTAGCCGGCTGGTGAGATTAGTTATTTTAGAGTATGTAGTTTTCTCCATGTATTGCACACTCTTATTGTCTTGTTTTTCCTTTGTCCTGTATTGCTTTTACACATTTTTTCAATAAAAACTAATTAAAAAAAAAAAAATAATAATTGTCAAGGGAAAGGAAAATGATAAATGATTTTAATTTTTTTTTTACAAATAAATACAGTGAAACCTTGGATTACGAGCATAATCCGTTCCAGGAGAATGCTTGTAATCCAAAGGGAGTTTACCCATAGAAGTCAATGGAAACGAAAATAATTAGTTCCACATTGACTTCTATGGCATGCAATACCGCATGTGGCCAGAGGTGGGGGGGGGCGCCGGAGAGACATGGAAATACTCGGAGATCATTCGGCTGCCCTCGGAAACCCCCGGAAAGGCTCAAAAACACTCAGGAACAGAGTATTTCCAAGTATTTCCGAACAGCTCTGACAGGCTCCGGCCCCCCGGCACCTCAGGCCAAATGCGGTACTGCACACCGCAGAGGCTTGAATCCGGCTCGTTTTGCGAGACAACACTCGCAAACCGAGTCAGGATTTAAAAGAAAAAAAATTTGCTCGTATTGCGAAACGCTCGTTAACCGCGTTACTCGCATTTCGAGGTTCCACTGTACGTGAAAAGTGTGGCGTGCATTTGTGATCAGCCCCCCTGAGTCACAAAAGTTTTGCCTTTCATTTCTATTTTAAACTGAATGGGTTGCCTTACAAGGTAAGGGCTTACATATGCTTTAATGAAGCCCTGTGGATGTCATCTTTCAAGGTGGTTTTCTGGCACTTATTCAAAAGACGCGTGGAGATTCAATTACCGAAAGGGATGGCTTTTTAAGGGACTCAATAAAAATTCTGACTGGAGTTTTGATTTAAACAAGGAAGCAAAGACCAAAGAAAACACAGAGCCCAAGTATAGTTATGTAACATGAAGTCTACAGAGCTCAAATGCCTGACACCTTATCCAAACTACTCTATATTGTCAAAAGTATTGGGACACCTGCCTTTACACACACATGAACTTTAATGACATCCCAGTCTTAGTCCGGAGGGTTTAATATTGCATTGGCCCACCCTTTGCAGCTATAACAGCTTCAACTCTTTTCTGGGAAGGCTGTCCACAAGGTTTAGGAGTGTGTCTATGGGAATATTTGACCATTCTTCCAGAAGAGCATTTCTCTATGCAGGTGTCCCAATACTTTTGACAATATAGTGTATAAAGCACAATGCCATAAAATAAGAGAATAAAGAGAGTAACAAACAGGGCTCTAACTTGACATTGTCAAAAATAGGTAAAAATGCGCAACCAATTAGAAATGCAAATAAAGTGCAAGTGAATAGTTATTGACCTAAACCAGTTCAATACGACTGATGCCAAAAAAACACAACAATGTCCAAATCAAAGACAGCTGTTAGCAGCGTGCTGCAATCAGAGGTACATAGAAGCAAATCTTCATCCAATGTTTCAGCCAGGCAGATGGAAAATAATATACAGAGGGGCCGCTTACCAGATCAGTTGGATCTCTATCACAGAGATCTTAAGAGCTCAGCACACCAAGGGTCACTCAGGGGAATCCACAGCAGCCGGTCACTTCTCCAAACAGATCCTCTCATCCACCGAACGTTCGAGAACTGCAGCCGGTCTTATCATAGACAGGATTCACTCCCAGTGGAAACGTGATGGGCAAAGGTGTTGTGAAAGAGGAAAATGAAAGGCTTCATGGTGCAGTTTTTAAAAAATTGAAGTCTCTTTATTCCAAAAATGCAGGGTTACTGACATCAGATAAAACTTTTCGGCAGAAGAGTTTAAAAACAGGCACTCATCCAGCCGAGGCTCGGGCCAGTCAGCTGGGGCGCGGTGACGTCAGGTTCGATTGCTCCGCCATTGACATTGCCTTGCTTTTCCTTATATCCCTATATGAGTCTGGATATATATTCTCTTATACATTCTGCATACACATTCTCCCCTTTTCCCCTCTTGGCTTCCCTCCATACATTATCAGATGTACTGTAGATATGACAATGGTCTTTAATATATTCCCCTTCTTGTGGGGAACTTTATTATCTAGCTCCACCATCTCAATATATATGTTTTTGTCTTTTTACTATTTGTCATAATCTTTCCATTCATTGGTTTTATTATTTTTGTCACATTATTATTACGTTCTTTTTAATTTTATACCTTTATCTATTGTGGATTTAACTATCAGTGGTTTATCTATCTCTATGAATTTTACATTTTATTTTTAATAATCTTACCATGATTATTTCTTATACATTATCATTTTATAATAATTTTACACTATTATTATTATTATTATCATTAATATGAATTTATTCTGGTCATATAAAGCTATACATCTACCATTGATCGACTGAGATACGTTTGATTCCTTATATCAGTGTTTTACTAAATCACCAATTTAGAGCCACAAAATTTTGATCATCCATTTATTTATTTACTTTATGTATTTTTTTTATGCCTTATGCAAACCATTCCCTGTTTTTTGTGCGGTCGTGCGATGCTGTACCCAAACAAAATTTACGTCTTTTTTTCCCACAAATAGAGATTTATTTTGGGGGTATTTGATCACCTCTGTGGTTTTTATTTTTTTGCGCTATTGTAATGCTTTATGTCTATCTATTAAGTTCTTGTGGTAAAACCAAGGAAGCTTAAACTTCTGTAGTGTATCAATGCTTTACTAAACAAGGAAAAATCTGCACATACAACTGTAGGATGCACAATACAACACAACTTATAGCTTACAAAATATATACCTACAAATATATAAGCATGTACAACATGTACCGTACACATTAAGTAAACTAAATAATTACTCAACTTAGAGGTCAATATGTAATGTCCATAGTTCCTTGCTCAGTCCAACTCCCAAAAGCGTCTCCAAAGTTATCCAGCTTCAGGCAGCCATGTCTTCTTCCTTTGTCCATTTCAAACACCAACTGTTGTTCAAACACACATGTCTCTCCCAACCCTTTCCAAGCCCCTCCCACCCATTTCCTGCTTCCTGCAAAGAACGTCCAGACATATCAATGGAGGGGGGGAAGGGTCACTGTAACTAAACTCTATATTATTATCATAAAGTCACTATAGAAATTGCCATAGCAACACATACCACCTCTTGACTTTTTAGAATAATATAGGAAACTTCTTGAAGCCTTTTGTCCAGAAAATGGCGAAATAACCCCCCCCCCCCCTAAATGGGAGGAAAAAAATTCCCTTTTGACCCCCATCTGGGCGGTCAGACTTTTGCTTTGTCCCTGGAAGGCTGCAACATTACTTTTGAGCAGGGTTAATGTCTTTGGCAGTTTGTGTAAAGAAAGTCCTAGATGAAAGTCTGTTGTCCTCTTGGTCATAAGGAAATGCTCAGATGAAAGTCCACTCCAATTCAGCCACCTTTAGGAAATCATCCGCATCTTCATCAGGCTCTCTTCTGGTCTTCCTCCTCCCACCCAGCATGGTCGTCTGCTCTGCTTGCTCCACCTCTCGATGCTCAATATCTGAAAAGAGTAAGAGACAAAAGCAGATTATATGTTAATTTCCAACTGTGCCAAAAACATAGCTCACTGCTCACATTTCTCTATCTGCCCATTTCTAACTTCAAAACTATTGTAGGGTGCCCACTGTTGCCTTGAAACACTTTCACGGAAAGGCATTGACTTCCAACGTAACTAATAAACTTGCATGTCTCTCCGTGCCGTCCTTGGAAGAACAGAGGCCTGCTGCTTCACAATATGGCACATTTTTGCAAAATGCCCCATTTTGTGGCAACAGAAACACTTAATGTGACTAAATCTACCATTCCCAACCATTTGCTTCCACTTTTTAAACAATGCTGGTGTAGGAATCCCATCTATTTCCTCTCTAGGGACCCCCACCTTAAGTAAATCAATCCACATGTGTCTCCTGGAGATCGCAGGCCTTGTTTTCCTTGTATCTGAATCAACTCTGTAATTTGAGCTGATCAAATCCTCTGCTTCCCGGTTATGAGAAGTAACAGCAGCACATGTCCTACATCTGTTTACAGGCTTTGGGCCTTTGTCCTTTGTTAGAGCATTATTAGATTTATTCATGAGGGCTGCACACCGCTCATTCAAATCTTCAGCTCGGCCTACAGCGGTTTGAACACTCTTGGAAGCCACTGCAGGTTTAACTTTGATTACCCTACTTTCTAAATCTTTTGCCCTGCTTGCAGTTTCTTCCAAACACTTGGAGGCCACTGCAAGCTGCCCCTTAATTAAATCTCTTTCTAATTCTGCCTTTTCCCTCTTTTTAGATTCAATATGTAGAGCATGCAGGACATGCAAACCAAACACAGCAACTGCCCGCATCTCTCTCTTACTGAACCCAAAACTTTTGAGGCTAAAATCTGAGGAAAGATCAGAGACTCCATCCCCCCAAGCTCTGTTCAAAGGAGAAGCATATCCAGCCAGCTCCTTTGCAACAGACATCCACTGACTATTTCTGGCCCAGATAGGAAGGGTGCACGCCTTCAAGTCCTACTGGACACCAGAAACCTTTGCAGCTTTACTCTTCCTAAACAGTGTACGCAGCATTTTTCCCCTAGCACAAGCAAAAAATACACACCACAGAAAACAGGTCAGCTTCTGTTGAAATTTTAGCACAAATTCCGGCCACGAGCCCCCATTGTAATGCTTTATGTCTATTAAGTTCTTGTGGTAAAACCAAGGAAGCTTAAACTTCTGTAGTGTATCAATGCTTTACTAAACAAGGAAAAATCTGCACATACAACTGTAGGATGCACAATACAACACAACTTATAGCTTACAAAATATATGCCTAGTGCCTACAAATATATAAGCATGTACAACATGTACCGTACACATTAAGTAAACTAAATAATTACTCAACTTAGAGGTCAATATGTAATGTCCATAGTTCCTTGCTCAGAACAACTCCCAAAAGCGTCTCCAAAGTTATCCAGCTTCAGGCAGCCATGTCTTCTTCCTTTGTCCTTCCAAACACCAACTGTTGTTCAAACACACATGTCTCTCCCAACCCTTTCCAAGCCCCTCCCACCCATTTCCTGCTTCCCGCAAAGAACGTCCAGACATATCAATGGAGGGGGGGACGGGTCACTGTAACCAAACCTAAACTCTATATTATTATCATAAAGTAACTATAGAAATTGCCATAGCAACACAGCTAAAAACAAAAAAAGCGTCAATTTTAATTATTATTTTTTTTTTTTTTTTTACTTTTTGCTTTAATAAATATTCCCATAATTAAGGGGGGTCAAAGGGAGATGCTGGAAAGCCTGTCTCGTCCTGGTCTCACTTGTCTAAAGGTCCATTCACACTATACGAAAATCGGATCGAAAAATTAGTACGACGAGCTGTCTGCGGATTTTCGGATCGTTAGTACGGTGCTTTCGACAGCCGATTTCGCTTTTGCGTCAGACAAAAGCTGTATGTGCAGACTATAACATTTTTGTCGGAAGGTAAACTCAGTGTCCGATTTTCGTTTCATTAGTACGGTTTGTAATAGATTTATCCCTGGTCCAATTCCAGGATGTATACTCTATTCTGCCTCTGACCCAAATTCAAGGTGATGTGAATGCATGCATGCTTAAAGGATCACACACTGAGACACACTGTTCAGTATGAGCTCTTCTCATCAACAAGGCGGTTTATTCAGGTCACAGCCCCTTATATAAGCAAAGTGACATAAGCAAATGTCATCACATATGTGTGCATATCATTGGTTCATCTGTATATGGTCCTTTTCCTGACGACATCTGTTTTGCTACGAGTCTTCGCATTCCTTAGCTCACGGAGGCCATTTTGTGATAGTCGATGGGAGGAGTGGAAAGGAGGGGGTCAAGGAGTACGGAGTGGATAGAACATCTGTTTCTCATTTTATGTAAGGAAATTACTGCTGTCTTGTTACATACCAAAACACACACACACACACACACACACATATATATATATATATATATATATATATATATATACATACATACATATCGCAACAAGAAAGAAAAGAAACAATAAAATAATAAAGAAGAAGACAAAATAACAATATTTGAGTGGTTAAAGAGAGAGATAACATAGTCAATTTATTAGCTCCATCACAGGTTTTCATACAAAAATATTGTAAGAGCAAGACTACGCATGCGCAGAAACGAAATAATACATACAAAACTATTCAACACATTACGTCACTTCTGACGTTGTATTCTGTCGTATGAAAATTTTCGTATTGTGACTTTTGTGAGTAACCTCTTCCTTTTCAACATGAGACTAGCATGCCTACATTGTAGCAAAGTGTAATTTCTTCAGTGTTGTCACATGAAAAGATATAATATTTACAAAAATGTGAGGGATGTACTTACTTTTGTCAGATACTGTGTATATATATATATATATATATATATATATATATATATATATATATTGTGAGGGGGTTAGCTCGGCAGCGGGTGTGTGTGACCCCCGGGATGGGCTCCCCACACAAAACAGGCCCAGCAAACGGAGGTTGTGGTTTTCAAAATCAAAAAGGTGCGGTTTATTTTCTATTTACAGTGACAAAACACAGCAAAGCAAAAGAAACATAAACAAAATAAATCCTGGTCAAGTTGACCTCTGACTAAACATACAGGTTTCCTAACTAACAACTGGGATCAGCCTAGTGCTGTCCTAGTCCCTAAGTCCCTGGTTTTAAATGTCCAAGCAAATAGCCACACAGGCTTTGTCTCACCGCACAGGGGTTCACTCTCCCTAGACAGTCCACACAGGTCTGGTTCCAGGCATGAGCTAACATCTAATGAAGCTGGGAGTTCTTATAGAGGCCTAAATGAGCTGACAAGCTTCAGCTGGTCTCATCAACTCCCTGTCTGCACGACGCCCCACACTCTCCCTAGACATATGAGTCATCCATGAGCCCACTAGCCTTAGCTGGGCTTATACAACTCTCCACCTAGCTGTATAAGTCGGCGTAAAGCCTGAATCTGGGCGAAATATATCTACCCCCCTGGATGCAACCAGGTGACTTTACCTTCCTGCTGTCACATACCCCCCCCCCTCTTGTTTTAACCTCGGGGTTGGAACACCAGCAATCAGGCATTCATGTACTCGAGACAAAGCATCCACATTCCCCATTTGAACGCCAGGGCGATGCTTTACTGTGAAGTTGAATTCCTGGAGGGCCAGGAACCACCTATTCACTCTTCTATTTGTTTCCTTGTTTTGAGCCATCCACTTTAACGGAGCGTGATCCGTAACCATGTCAAAGTGCCTACCTAGCAGGTAGTACCGAAGGGAATCTAGAGCCCACTTCACCGCTAAACACTCCTTTTCAACGGTGGCGTAATTTACCTCATGGGACTTCAACTTCCTGCTGAGGTAAATGACTGGGTGCTCTTCCCCGTTCCAGACCTGGGACAATACTGCTCCTAACCCCACATCTGACGCATCCCTTTGTACGACAAAGTCTTTAGAGAAGTCGGGTGAGTACAACACTGGCTGGCTACATAAGGCTTGTTTCAAGAATTGGAATGCTGCCTCAGCCTCGGGGGTCCATTTAATCATGACCGACCCTTTCCCCTTCGTCAGGTTGGTTAGGGGCACAGCCTTAGAAGCAAAGTGGGGAATGAATCGCCGATAATACCCAGCGATTCCCAGAAAGGCTCGTACCTGCTTCTTGCTGTTGGGACGTGGCCAACTCTGGATGGCCTCGACTTTGTTGAGTTGGGGTTTTATTACTCCCCTCCCAATGGTGTACCCAAGATATTTGGCCTCCTCCTGCCCAATGGTACACTTCTTGGGGTTAGCCGTAAACCCCGCTTCCCGAACAGAGTCCAGGACTGCTTGCACTTTTGGCAGATGTGAGGCCCAATCTGTGCTATGGACAATTACGTCATCCAGGTAAGCCGCAGCATACTTCCGATGGGGCCTCAGCATCTGGTCCATTTTCCGCTGGAATGTGGCCGGCGCATTCTGTAACCCGAACGGCATTCTTTTATATTGGAACGCCCCGTCTGGGGTTACAAATGCGGTTTTCTCTTTGGCCGACTTGGCCAGGGGGATTTGCCAATACCCTTTTGTGAGGTCAAGAGTCGTCATGTATCGGGCTGTTCCCAGCCGGTCGATCAACTCATCTATACGTGGCATGGGGTAGGTGTCAAATTTTGTAACTTTGTTCAACTGACGAAAATCGTTACAAAATCGCCAGCTCCCATCCGGTTTAGGCACCAACACGATGGGACTAGACCAATCACTTTGGGACTCCTCTATCACCCCTAAGTTCAGCATTTTCTGTACTTCCTCCCGTATTGCCTCCCGTCGGGCCTCTGGGATCCGATAGGGTTTTAACTTCACCCTTTCACCGGGCGGGGTAATGATGTCATGCTCTACCCCAGATGTTTGTCCCGGCAGCTCAGAGAATACCTCCTTGTTGCGAAGCACAAACTCCTTAACCTCCTGTTGTTGGGGTTGTGACAAGGTGGCTGCTATTCCAACCTCAGGAATCACGCAACCAGTTTGAGCTGGTGACCAAGTGTCTGCGACTAGGGACTCTCTATCCCTCCAGGCTTTCAACAGATTAACGTGATAGATCTGTTCGGGCTTTCGCCTTCCTGGTTGTCTGACCTTGTAATTCACTTCGCTCACTTTTTCCATTATCTCGTAGGGGCCTTGCCATTTGGCAAGGAATTTACTTTCAACCGTAGGGACAAGTACCAGTATCCTATCCCCCGGGGAAAAGGTACGGGTCTTGGCTCCACGGTTGTACACTCTCTGCTGTGCTAACTGCGCTTGGGCCAAATGTTCCTTCACGATGGGCATTACCTGTGCAATTCGGTCTTGCATCAGGGCGACATGCTCAATCACACTCCTGTGGGGAGAACTCTCACTTTCCCAAGTTTCCTTGGCAATATCCAACAGCCCTCTTGGGTGTCTCCCATACAGTAACTCAAAGGGGGAGAATCCCGTAGAGGATTGGGGCACCTCCCTAATAGGGATGAGCTTCGTGTTCGAGTCGAACATACGTTCGACTCGAACATTGGCTGTTCGATCGTTCGACGAAGATCGAACGATTTGGGCCGTTCGCGCCAAATTCGAGTGACGCGAACGGCCCACAATGCACTACGCCATCGCAGTGTCATCCAGGCGCTGTGATTGGCCAAGCATGCACTGTGACCCCGCATGCTTGGCCAATCACAGCGCCGGCAGCGAGGAGAGCAATGATTGGCCACAGGCAGGATGCCTGTGGCCAATTATTGCTGAGGGTGTTTAGTACACGCCCCACACTATAAAAGGCCGCCAGCACGGCGGCCTAGTGTAGTGTGTTCCGGAGCAGGGATAGAGTAGCATAGGCAGGGACAGTGACTGTTATTTCTTTCTTGCTTAACCTGGATTCCTTTAGTTTAGGGAAAGAGAAGGATAGGTAGGGAGAGTGTCAGTGTGTTTTGTGCTTCTGCTATAGTGTGCTTAAAAAAAACATTTATTCTAGGGACAGAAAACTCTAGGTAGGGACAGTGTCAGTTTCTTTCACTCTGCAAGTCCTTGTTTCCAGGGACCTGTAAGGACAGTGAGTTAATTGTCCTTGTGCTATATTGTGCTTAAAAAAAACATTTATTCTAGGGACAGAAAACTCTAGGTAGGGACAGTGTCAGTTTCTTTCACTCTGCAAGTCCTTGTTTCCAGGGACCTGTAAGGACAGTGAGTTAATTGTCCTTGTGCTATATTGTGATTAAAAAAAACATTTATTCTAGGGACAGAAAACTCTAGGTAGGGACAGTGTCAGTTTCTTTCACTCTGCAAGTCCTTGTTTCCAGGGACCTGTAAGGACAGTGAGTTAATTTTCCTTGTGCTATATTGTGATTAAAAAAAACATTTTTTCTAGGGACAGAAAACTGTAGGTAGGGAGAGTGTTTTTTTTCTTTCACTCTGCAAGTCCTTGTTTCCAGGGACCTGTAAGGACAGTGAGTTAATTGTCCTTGTGCTATATTGTGCTTAAAAAAAACATTTATTCTAGGGACAGAAAACTCTAGGTAGGGACAGTGTCAGTTTCTTTCACTCTGCAAGTCCTTGTTTCCAGGGACCTGTAAGGACAGTGAGTTAATTGTCCTTGTGCTATATTGTGATTAAAAAAAACATTTATTCTAGGGACAGAAAACTCTAGGTAGGGACAGTGTCAGTTTCTTTCACTCTGCAAGTCCTTGTTTCCAGGGACCTGTAAGGACAGTGAGTTAATTTTCCTTGTGCTATATTGTGATTAAAAAAAAACATTTTTTCTAGGGACAGAAAACTGTAGGTAGGGAGAGTGTTTTTTTTCTTTCACTCTGCAAGTCCTTGTTTCCAGGGACCTGTAAGGACAGTGAGTTAATTGTCCTTGTGCTATATTGTGCTTAAAAAAAACATTTATTCTAGGGACAGAAAACTCTAGGTAGGGACAGTGTCAGTTTCTTTCACTCTGCAAGTCCTTGTTTCCAGGGACCTGTAAGGACAGTGAGTTAATTGTCCTTGTGCTATATTGTGATTAAAAAAAACATTTATTCTAGGGACAGAAAACTCTAGGTAGGGACAGTGTCAGTTTCTTTCACTCTGCAAGTCCTTGTTTCCAGGGACCTGTAAGGACAGTGAGTTAATTTTCCTTGTGCTATATTGTGATTAAAAAAAACATTTTTTCTAGGGACAGAAAACTGTAGGTAGGGAGAGTGTTTTTTTTCTTTCACTCTGCAAGTCCTTGTTTCCAGGGACCTGTAAGGACAGTGAGTTAATTGTCCTTGTGCTATATTGTGCTTAAAAAAAACATTTATTCTAGGGACAGAAAACTCTAGGTAGGGACAGTGTCAGTTTCTTTCACTCTGCAAGTCCTTGTTTCCAGGGACCTGTAAGGACAGTGAGTTAATTTTCCTTGTGCTATATTGTGATTAAAAAAAACATTTATTCTAGGACAGAAAACTCTAGGTAGGGACAGTGTCAGTTTCTTTCACTCTGCAAGTCCTTGTTTCCAGGGACCTGTAAGGACAGTGAGTTAATTTTCCTTGTGCTATATTGTGATTAAAAAAAACATTTATTCTAGGGACAGAAAACTCTAGGTAGGACAGTGTCAGTTTCTTTCACTCTGCAAGTCCTTGTTTCCAGGGACCTGTAAGGACAGTGAGTTAATTTTCCTTGTGCTATATTGTGATTAAAAAAAACATTTATTCTAGGGACAGAAACTCTAGGTAGGGACAGTGTCAGTTTCTTTCACTCTGCAAGTCCTTGTTTCCAGGGACCTGTAAGGACAGTGAGTTAATTTTCCTTGTGCTATATTGTCATTAAAAAAAACATTTTTCTAGGGACAGAAAACTGTAGGTAGGGAGAGTGTTTTTTTTCTTTCACTCTGCAAGTCCTTGTTTCCAAGGACCTGTAAGGACAGTGAGTTAATTGTCCTTGTGCTATATTGTGCTTAAAAAAAACATTTATTCTAGGGACAGAAAAACTCTAGGTAGGGACAGTGACAGTTTCTTTCACTCTGCAAGTCCTTGTTTCCAGGGACCTGTAAGGACAGTGAGTTAATTTTCCTTGTGCTATATTGTGATTAAAAAAAACATTTATTCTAGGGACAGAAAACTCTAGTAGGGACAGTGTCAGTTCTTTCACTCTGCAAGTCCTTGTTTCCAGGGACCTGTAAGGACAGTGAGTTAATTTTCCTTGTGCTATATTGTGTATTAAAAAAAAACATTTATTCTAGGGACAGAAAACTCTAGGTAGGGACAGTGTCAGTTTCTTTCACTCTGCAAGATCCTTGTTTCCAGGGACCTGTAAGGACAGTGAGTTAATTTTCCTTGTGCTATATTGTGATTAAAAAAAACATTTTTTCTAGGGACAGAAAACTGTAGGTAGGGAGAGTGTTTTTTTTCTTTCACTCTCTGCAAGTCCTTGTTCCAAGGGCCTGTAAGGACAGTGAGTTAATTTTACTTGTGCTATATTGTGCTTAAAAAAAACATTTTTTTCTAGGGACAGAAAACTGTAGGTAGGGAGAGTGTTTTTTTTCTTTCACTCTGCAAGTCCTTGTTTCCAGGGACCTGTAAGGACAGTGAGTTAATTTTCCTTGTGCTATATTGTGATTAAAAAAAACATTTATTCTAGGGACAGAAAACTCTAGGTAGGGACAGTGTCAGTTTCTTTCACTCTGCAAGTCCTTGTTTCCAGGGGACCTGTAAGGACAGTGAGTTAATTTTCCTTGTGCTATATTGTGATTAAAAAAAACATTTTTTCTAGGGACAGAAAACTGTAGGTAGGGAGAGTGTTTTTTTTCTTTCACTCTGCAAGTCCTTGTTTCCAGGGACCTGTAAGGACAGTGAGTTAATTTTACTTGTGCTATATTGTGCTTAAAAAAAACATTTTTTCTAGGGACAGAAAACTGTAGGTAGGGAGAGTGTTTTTTTTCTTTCACTCTGCAAGTCCTTGTTTCCAGGGACCTGTAAGGACAGTGAGTTAATTTTCCTTGTGCTATATTGTGATTAAAAAAAACATTTATTCTAGGGACAGAAAACTCTAGGTAGGGACAGTGTCAGTTTCTTTCACTCTGCAAGTCCTTGTTTCCAGGGACCTGTAAGGACAGTGAGTTAATTTTCCTTGTGCTATATTGTGATTAAAAAAAACATTTATTCTAGGGACAGAAAACTCTAGGTAGGGACAGTGTCAGTTTCTTTCACTCTGCAAGTCCTTGTTTCCAGGGACCTGTAAGGACAGTGAGTTAATTTTCCTTGTGCTATATTGTGATTAAAAAAAACATTTTTTCTAGGGACAGAAAACTGTAGGTAGGGAGAGTGTTTTTTTTCTTTCACTCTGCAAGTCCTTGTTTCCAGGGACCTGTAAGGACAGTGAGTTAATTGTCCTTGTGCTATATTGTGCTTAAAAAAAACATTTATTCTAGGGACAGAAAACTCTAGGTAGGGACAGTGTCAGTTTCTTTCACTCTGCAAGTCCTTGTTTCCAGGGACCTGTAAGGACAGTGAGTTAATTTTCCTTGTGCTATATTGTGATTAAAAAAAACATTTATTCTAGGGACAGAAAACTCTAGGTAGGGACAGTGTCAGTTTCTTTCACTCTGCAAGTCCTTGTTTCCAGGGACCTGTAAGGACAGTGAGTTAATTTTCCTTGTGCTATATTGTGATTAAAAAAAACATTTATTCTAGGGACAGAAAACTCTAGGTAGGGACAGTGTCAGTTTCTTTCACTCTGCAAGTCCTTGTTTCCAGGGACCTGTAAGGACAGTGAGTTAATTTTCCTTGTGCTATATTGTGATTAAAAAAAACATTTTTTCTAGGGACAGAAAACTGTAGGTAGGGAGAGTGTTTTTTTTCTTTCACTCTGCAAGTCCTTGTTTCCAGGGACCTGTAAGGACAGTGAGTTAATTTTACTTGTGCTATATTGTGCTTAAAAAAAACATTTTTTCTAGGGACAGAAAACTGTAGGTAGGGAGAGTGTTTTTTTTCTTTCACTCTGCAAGTCCTTGTTTCCAGGGACCTGTAAGGACAGTGAGTTAATTTTCCTTGTGCTATATTGTGATTAAAAAAAACATTTATTCTAGGGACAGAAAACTCTAGGTAGGGACAGTGTCAGTTTCTTTCACTCTGCAAGTCCTTGTTTCCAGGGACCTGTAAGGACAGTGAGTTAATTTTCCTTGTGCTATATTGTGATTAAAAAAAACATTTATTCTAGGGACAGAAAACTCTAGGTAGGGACAGTGTCAGTTTCTTTCACTCTGCAAGTCCTTGTTTCCAGGGACCTGTAAGGACAGTGAGTTAATTTTCCTTGTGCTATATTGTGATTAAAAAAAACATTTTTTCTAGGGACAGAAAACTGTAGGTAGGGAGAGTGTTTTTTTTCTTTCACTCTGCAAGTCCTTGTTTCCAGGGACCTGTAAGGACAGTGAGTTAATTGTCCTTGTGCTATATTGTGCTTAAAAAAAACATTTATTCTAGGGACAGAAAACTCTAGGTAGGGACAGTGTCAGTTTCTTTCACTCTGCAAGTCCTTGTTTCCAGGGACCTGTAAGGACAGTGAGTTAATTTTCCTTGTGCTATATTGTGATTAAAAAAAACATTTATTCTAGGGACAGAAAACTCTAGGTAGGGACAGTGTCAGTTTCTTTCACTCTGCAAGTCCTTGTTTCCAGGGACCTGTAAGGACAGTGAGTTAATTTTCCTTGTGCTATATTGTGATTAAAAAAAACATTTATTCTAGGGACAGAAAACTCTAGGTAGGGACAGTGTCAGTTTCTTTCACTCTGCAAGTCCTTGTTTCCAGGGACCTGTAAGGACAGTGAGTTAATTTTCCTTGTGCTATATTGTGATTAAAAAAAACATTTATTCTAGGGACAGAAAACTCTAGGTAGGGACAGTGTCAGTTTCTTTCACTCTGCAAGTCCTTGTTTCCAGGGACCTGTAAGGACAGTGAGTTAATTTTCCTTGTGCTATATTGTGATTAAAAAAACATTTTTTCTAGGGACAGAAAACTGTAGGTAGGGAGAGTGTTTTTTTTCTTTCACTCTGCAAGTCCTTGTTTCCAGGGACCTGTAAGGACAGTGAGTTAATTTTCCTTGTGCTATATTGTGATTAAAAAAAACATTTTTTCTAGGGACAGAAAACTCTAGGTAGGGAGAGTGTTTTTTTTCTTTCACTCTGCAAGTCCTTGTTTCCAGGGACCTGTAAGGACAGTGAGTTAATTGTCCTTGTGCTATATTGTGCTTAAAAAAAACATTTATTCTAGGGACAGAAAACTCTAGGTAGGGACAGTGTCAGTTTCTTTCACTCTGCAAGTCCTTGTTTCCAGGGACCTGTAAGGACAGTGAGTTAATTTTCCTTGTGCTATATTGTGATTAAAAAAAACATTTATTCTAGGGACAGAAAACTCTAGGTAGGGACAGTGTCAGTTTCTTTCACTCTGCAAGTCCTTGTTTCCAGGGACCTGTAAGGACAGTGAGTTAATTTTCCTTGTGCTATATTGTGATTAAAAAAAACATTTTTTCTAGGGACAGAAAACTGTAGGTAGGGAGAGTGTTTTTTTTCTTTCACTCTGCAAGTCCTTGTTTCCAGGGACCTGTAAGGACAGTGAGTTAATTGTCCTTGTGCTATATTGTGCTTAAAAAAAACATTTATTCTAGGGACAGAAAACTCTAGGTAGGGACAGTGTCAGTTTCTTTCACTCTGCAAGTCCTTGTTTCCAGGGACCTGTAAGGACAGTGAGTTAATTTTCCTTGTGCTATATTGTGATTAAAAAAAACATTTATTCTAGGGACAGAAAACTCTAGGTAGGGACAGTGTCAGTTTCTTTCACTCTGCAAGTCCTTGTTTCCAGGGACCTGTAAGGACAGTGAGTTAATTTTCCTTGTGCTATATTGTGATTAAAAAAAACATTTATTCTAGGGACAGAAAACTCTAGGTAGGGACAGTGTCAGTTTCTTTCACTCTGCAAGTCCTTGTTTCCAGGGACCTGTAAGGACAGTGAGTTAATTTTCCTTGTGCTATATTGTGATTAAAAAAAACATTTTTTCTAGGGACAGAAAACTGTAGGTAGGGAGAGTGTTTTTTTTCTTTCACTCTGCAAGTCCTTGTTTCCAGGGACCTGTAAGGACAGTGAGTTAATTTTACTTGTGCTATATTGTGCTTAAAAAAAACATTTTTTCTAGGGACAGAAAACTGTAGGTAGGGAGAGTGTTTTTTTTCTTTCACTCTGCAAGTCCTTGTTTCCAGGGACCTGTAAGGACAGTGAGTTAATTTTCCTTGTGCTATATTGTGATTAAAAAAAACATTTATTCTAGGGACAGAAAACTCTAGGTAGGGACAGTGTCAGTTTCTTTCACTCTGCAAGTCCTTGTTTCCAGGGACCTGTAAGGACAGTGAGTTAATTTTCCTTGTGCTATATTGTGATTAAAAAAAACATTTATTCTAGGGACAGAAAACTCTAGGTAGGGACAGTGTCAGTTTCTTTCACTCTGCAAGTCCTTGTTTCCAGGGACCTGTAAGGACAGTGAGTTAATTTTCCTTGTGCTATATTGTGATTAAAAAAAACATTTTTTCTAGGGACAGAAAACTGTAGGTAGGGAGAGTGTTTTTTTTCTTTCACTCTGCAAGTCCTTGTTTCCAGGGACCTGTAAGGACAGTGAGTTAATTGTCCTTGTGCTATATTGTGCTTAAAAAAAACATTTATTCTAGGGACAGAAAACTCTAGGTAGGGACAGTGTCAGTTTCTTTCACTCTGCAAGTCCTTGTTTCCAGGGACCTGTAAGGACAGTGAGTTAATTTTCCTTGTGCTATATTGTGATTAAAAAAAACATTTATTCTAGGGACAGAAAACTCTAGGTAGGGACAGTGTCAGTTTCTTTCACTCTGCAAGTCCTTGTTTCCAGGGACCTGTAAGGACAGTGAGTTAATTTTCCTTGTGCTATATTGTGATTAAAAAAAACATTTATTCTAGGGACAGAAAACTCTAGGTAGGGACAGTGTCAGTTTCTTTCACTCTGCAAGTCCTTGTTTCCAGGGACCTGTAAGGACAGTGAGTTAATTTTCCTTGTGCTATATTGTGATTAAAAAAAACATTTATTCTAGGGACAGAAAACTCTAGGTAGGGACAGTGTCAGTTTCTTTCACTCTGCAAGTCCTTGTTTCCAGGGACCTGTAAGGACAGTGAGTTAATTTTCCTTGTGCTATATTGTGATTAAAAAAAACATTTTTTCTAGGGACAGAAAACTGTAGGTAGGGAGAGTGTTTTTTTTCTTTCACTCTGCAAGTCCTTGTTTCCAGGGACCTGTAAGGACAGTGAGTTAATTTTCCTTGTGCTATATTGTGATTAAAAAAAACATTTTTTCTAGGGACAGAAAACTCTAGGTAGGGAGAGTGTTTTTTTTCTTTCACTCTGCAAGTCCTTGTTTCCAGGGACCTGTAAGGACAGTGAGTTAATTGTCCTTGTGCTATATTGTGCTTAAAAAAAACATTTATTCTAGGGACAGAAAACTCTAGGTAGGGACAGTGTCAGTTTCTTTCACTCTGCAAGTCCTTGTTTCCAGGGACCTGTAAGGACAGTGAGTTAATTTTCCTTGTGCTATATTGTGATTAAAAAAAACATTTTTTCTAGGGACAGAAAACTGTAGGTAGGGAGAGTGTTTTTTTTCTTTCACTCTGCAAGTCCTTGTTTCCAGGGACCTGTAAGGACAGTGAGTTAATTTTCCTTGTGCTATATTGTGATTAAAAAAAACATTTTTTCTAGGGACAGAAAACTGTAGGTAGGGAGAGTGTTTTTTTTCTTTCACTCTGCAAGTCCTTGTTTCCAGGGACCTGTAAGGACAGTGAGTTAATTGTCCTTGTGCTATATTGTGCTTAAAAAAAACATTTTTTCTAGGGACAGAAAACTGTAGGTAGGGAGAGTGTTTTTTTTTTTTCACTCTGCAAGTCCTTGTTTCCAGGGACCTGTAAGGACAGTGAGTTAATTGTCCTTGTGCTATATTGTGCTTAAAAAAAACATTTATTCTAGGGACAGAAAACTCTAGGTAGGGACAGTGTCAGTTTCTTTCACTGTGAAAGTCCTTGTTTCAAGGGACAGAGAAGGACACCTGAAGGTAGCCCTTATTGCTTTTTTCCCATCTCCCTGCAGGCCATCTATTAGAATGTCTGGAAGGCAAACAAGGAGAGGCAGACAGTCAGGAGGCAATAAAAGAGGGCAAGCAGGCTCTGTGTCTGGGGGCAACAGTGCTGGTCGTGGACGCGGTGCATTGTCATCAGCACATGGCCATGGGACACGCTTGTCCTTCTTTTCGGCAGCTGGACATGTTGAGCCACATCATGCCGAAGACTTGGTAGAGTGGATGACCAAGCCCTCCTCCTCCTCCTCATCCTCTCTCACCCAGGCTCAGGGTACTGGAAAAGCAGCTGCCAAAGCGTCCTCTTCCCTGGTATCAATGTCAGACAAATCATCAGTCACTCCTTCCCTAGACCCACCATGTCCTCCTCCTGAGGAGTCCCCCGAACTGTTTCAGCACAGTGTTGGGTACATGCTCCAGGAGGATGCCCAGCGTTTCGAAGGGTCTGATGATGAAACCCAGCTAGAGGAAGGCAGTAGCGTGAGAGCAGACAGAGGGGATGCTCAAGAAGGACACCAATCTGGCAGTCATGTTCCAGCAGCTGCAGCATACTGCCAGATTGGCTCCAGTGATGAGGAGGGAGGGGATGATGAGGTCAATGACTCCACGTGGGTGCCTAATAGGAGAGAGGAGGAGGAGGAGGATGAGGAGGAGGCACATCTCCAACGAGGCAGGATGCCCTTTGGTGGCCAGCGTAAGGGCAGTACACCGACGGAATCACACCGCAGAGCTCCGCCTGTGCAGGGCGCTGCCTCTGCCCGTCATTCAAAAAGTTCTTTGGTGTGGGCCTTTTTTGAGGCTAGTGCATCAGATCGCACAGCTGCTGTTTGCAACATATGTCTCAAGCGTATATCGCGTGGCCAAAACATCAGCCGCTTGGGTACCACATGCCTGACCAGACATATGTTGACCTGCCATGCAGCTCGTTGGCAAGCCTACCTCAAAGACCCACACCAAAGAACCAAGCGGACCTCTCCTTGCACCGCATCAGCTGGGATCTCCAACCCCACTATAACTTCAGTCCTCTCTGAAACATGCACTGAGAGGAATGAAGGTGTAGAATTAGGTGTGTCACAGCCAAGTACTTGCGCCCACTCTGCTAGCAGTACACCGACGTCCGATTCTAGCAGGCAAATTTCCCTGCCCCAGCTGCTGGACCGTCGAAAGAAGTTCACTCCCAGCCATCCACATGCCCAGCGGTTGAATGCTAGCTTGGCTAAATTGCTAGCGCTTCAACTGCTGCCTTTTCAGTTGGTAGACTCGGCCCCCTTCCGTGAGTTTGTGCAATGTGCGGTTCCTCAGTGGCAGGTTCCCAAACGCCACTTTTTCTCACGGAAGGCTATTCCGGCTCTCTACCGGCATGTGGAAGGCAATGTCTTGGCCTCGCTGGACAGGGCGGTCAGCGGTAAGGTGCATATTACCGCTGACTCATGGTCCAGCAGGCATGGACAGGGACGTTACCTTTCTTTCACGGCCCATTGGGTCACTCTTTTGGCAGCTGGGAAGGATTCAGGACAAGGTGCAGTAGTGTTGGAGGTTGTCCCACCGCCACGCCTCCAAAATGCTACTACTGGTTGTGACACACCTCTCTCCTCCACCCCCTCCTCTTCTTCTTCCTCCATGGCCTCTTCCTGTGGTTTGTCCTATGAACCAGCGGTGCTCCGTAGCCGTTCACGGGGCTACGCAAGTACGCAGGCAAAAAGATGCCATGCCGTGCTTGCGCTGGTGTGTTTGGGGGACAGAAGCCACACTGGGGCAGAGGTCCTGTCTGCTCTGCAGGGCCAGGCCGAGAGGTGGTTGACGCCACGCCAGCTTAAGCCAGGAATGGTGGTTTGCGACAATGGCACCAACCTCCTCTCCGCCCTCCGACAGGGACAACTGACCCATGTGCCCTGTGTGGCTCACGTCCTTAACCTGGTGGTGCAGCGCTTCTTGGGCAGGTACCCGGGCTTACAGGATGTCCTGAGGCAGGCCAGGAAAGTCTGTGTGCATTTCCGCAGATCTTATAATGCCAGTGCTCGCCTGGCTGAGCTGCAAAAGGAGTTGAACCTGCCCAAGAACCGCCTTATATGTGACATGCCCACCAGGTGGAACTCAACGTTGGCCATGCTGCAGCGGCTGCACACGCAGCAGAGGGCCATCAATGAGTACCTGTGCGACTACGGCACCAGGACAGGGTCAGGGGAGCTTGGTTTTTTTTCTCCACGCCAGTGGGGCATGATCAGGGATGCATGCACTGTCCTGGCACCATTTGAGGAGGCCACGAGGATGGTGAGCAGTGACAGTGCATGCATCAGTGACACTGTACCTCTTGTCCACCTGTTGGAGCACACGCTGCGTGGAATAATGGACAGGGCACTTGAGGCAGAACAGAGGCAGGAAGAGGAGGACTTCCTTGCCTCTCAAGGCCCCCTTTACCCAGACAGTGTTCCTTCTGTCCCACCCATCGCACAGGAAGAGGAGGAGGAGGAGGAGGAGGAGGAGGAGGAGGAGGAGGATTGTGTCAGCATGGAGGTGGAGGCTGGCACTCAGCATCATCAGCAGCAGTCTTTTAGGGATGATTTACAGTCCCAAGAAACCAGTGGACTTGTACGTGGCTGGGAGGAGGTGGCTGCGGATCATGTCGTCCTTAGTGACCCAGAGGACTCCGGAGCGAATGCCTCAGCAAACCTACGCTGCATGGCCTCCCTGATCCTGCAAAGTCTGCGGAAGGATCCTCGTATTCTTCGGATCAAGGAGAGGGACCATTACTGGCTGGCCACTCTCCTTGATCCACGGTACAAGGGTAAGGTTGCGGACCTTATGTTACCGTCGCAGAGGGAGCAGAGGATGAGACAACTCCGGGAGGCCTTGCAGAAAGGTCTGTGCAACGCGTTCCCAGAGACTGGGAGGTTGCAAACTCCTGGTCCTGGACAACGAGTTGCTGAGGCTTCGGCCAGTCAAAGAAGGAGCGGTGGGGAAGGTGGCCGTCTGACCGATGCGTTCAGACAATTCTTTAGTCCGCAGCCCCAAAGTATGATCGGTTCCAGCAACCATCGCCAGCGTCTGATAAACATGGTGCAGGAATATCTAGGGGCAAGGTCAGACTTGGACACCTTCCCCACCGAAAATCCTCTGGCTTACTGGGTCTTGAGGATGGATCACTGGCCAGAGCTTGCACAGTATGCAATTGAGCTACTGGCCTGTCCTGCATCCAGCGTTCTTTCGGAACGCACATTCAGTGCTGCTGGAGGATTTGTCACGGATCACAGGGTGCGCCTGTCCACCGACTCGGTTGATCGACTGACTTTCATCAAGATGAACCAGTCTTGGATCACCACCAGCTACCACACACCTGATGCTGATATAACAGACTAATTGATTTTAAAATGTCACATCCCTTCAAGACTGATGCTGATGCTGAGTGCCTGTGCTGTTATGTTGACTGGCTATCCTCCTCCTCCGAGTCCTCAATGATACGATTGATGATGATAGCTTGGAAGATCATTTTTGTTTATGGGTGCCGCCACCAGTGCCTAACGCCCAATTTTTCAGCCCCTGTTTAACAGGGGCGTGTAATTACAATTTTTGAAGCAATACTTTGCAACAGGGCTCATTGCTGTGCTCCAAGTACAGTATCTGTGAGGAGTTGCAGTGTTGTGCCACCAGTGCCTAAGGCCCAATTTTTCAGCCCCTGTTTAACAGGGGCGTGTCATTACAATTTTTGAAGCAATACTTTGCAACAGGGCTCATTGCTGTGCTCCAAGTACAGTATCTGTGAAGGGTTGCAGTGTTGTGCCACCAGTGCCTAAGGCCCAATTTTTCAGCCCCTGTTCAACAGGGGCATGTAATTACAATTCTTGATCTAATAATTCACAGCAGGGCCCATTGCTGCACCCACCAAGAGTAACTGTCAGGGCTTACAGTGTTGTGGCACCAGCACCACCATCAAAGGCCCAATTTTTACTACCACTGTTCAACAATTATATGTAATTAAAATTCCTGATATAATAGTTGACAGCAGGGCGTTCCAGCACCAACCAAGAGTAACTGTGAGTGCTTACAGTGTTGTGCCAACACCAACAACTAAGGGGCCTATTTCTGCAGAGTATATACGGCAGGTCCCTACTTTCAAACATCCAACTTACAAACGACTCCTACTTGCAAACGCAAGAAGACAACAGGAAGTGAGAGGAAATCTACCACTAGGAAGGAAAATTCTCTCCTGTAAGAATAAATATGGGAGAAAGGTGTCTCCTCTGTACTGATGCTTTATCAGCAATCCTTGTTTCAAGAAAAACACCACATTTCAAAAACAGTTGTCATTAGGACGGAAAGTGAGGTGAAATGTTCTGAACAGGGGCACAGACAGCAAAACAAATGTTACAGGGGTGATAACCCTTACCTATGTTTTCCAAAAAGTTTAAAAATAGATTTTTGGTCTGGAGCTACACTTCAACAATGTACCTGTTCAAAATTACAAACAGATTCTACATAAGAACAAACCTACAGTCCCTGTCTTGTATGCACCGCCTGTATACGGCTGTTCAGAGTATATAGGGCCTTTTTTATTTTATGTGCGGGGTTCCCCTTAATATCCATACAAGACCCAAAGGGGCTGGTAATGGGCTGGGGTAGGGGGGGGGTCATGGGGTAGCTATGCCATTTTTCTTAAAGATTTTCATCCATATTACCGGGACCAGACATTACATTAAAGCCGCAAGCAGTTTTAAATGGCTTTTTTTTCCTTTAGAAGTGTCATTTTGTGCAGGGACAGTTCTAAACACGGGAAACACGTGGCACTTCACAGGCATACTTTAGACACCCCCCAGGTACGATATTTAAAGGAATATTTGACTTTTTTTTTTTCACTTTATGCATCATTAAAATGACTGCTCCCGGAAAACGACCGTTTTTAAAACTTATTTTTGCATTGATACATGTCCCCTGGTGCAGAACCCGGGTTCCCAAACCCTTTTTAGGACAATAACATGCATAATAGTTTTTATAATTAGCACTTTAGAATTTGAACGTTCGCATCCATTGTATTTAATAGGGTTCTAATGTTCGTTCGAACTTTCGGTCCGTTCGCGGGTTCTGGTGCGAACCGAACCCGGGGGTGTTCGGCTCATCACTACTCCCTAATAGCAAACATCAGATAAGGAAGTAGACAGTCCCAATCCTTTCCATCTCTATCCACCACTTTCTTCAACATTTGTTTTAGGGTTTTGTTGAATCTTTCAACCAGCCCATCGGTTTGGGGGTGATACACAGATGTACGTAATTGCGTCACTTTGAATAATTTACACAGCTCCTTCATAACCCGGGACATAAAGGGTGTACCTTGGTCCGTAAGCAGTTCTTTACAAATACCCACCCGGCTAAACACAAGAGATAGCTCTTTGGCTATGGTTTTGGCCGAGGTATTTCGGAGAGGGATCGCTTCTGGATAACGGGTGGCATAGTCCATTATAACTAATATGTACTGGTGCCCCCTAGCGGACTTGATTATAGGACCTACCAAATCCATGGCGATCCTCTCAAACGGGACCTCAATGATGGGTAGAGGGACCAGCGGGCTACGGAAATGTGGCATCGGGGCCGACCTCTGACACACAGGGCAGGAGGAACAATAATTTTCTACGTCCTTCATCACCCCCGGCCAATAGAATCTCTGTAATACCCTCTCTCGGGTTTTCTCTGTCCCCAGATGACCTCCAAGAATGTGCCCATGGGCCAACTCCAACACCAACTTCCTGTAAGGTTTGGGCACCACAAGCTGCTCAACGGTTTCTTCTGCCCTTTTTGCCACCCGATACAGTAGGTCCTTCTCTACGCTGAAGTATGGGTAAGTGCAGGTATTATCTGGGTTCACTAACTCGCCATCTATTTTCACTACGTTTTCCCGTGCCTTTATTAGGGCGGGGTCTTTCAACTGTTCTGTGGCAAAGTTTTCCCTGTGAACCTCAAGATCAGAAAACTCCACAGACGGTAGGTTTTCGTCTGAGGAGGTGGGCTCCTCTCCAGTTTCTTGAGTCTCCCCTGCCAATACTGATAAGGGAAATTCCGGAGAGTCCTCACCACTCTCAGGGGAGTTCTGGCTATCACATTCCTGGTACATAGGGGCACCAGTGAGGGGCCCAGGATCATCCCACAGTTCCCAGAACTTCGGAAAATCCCTTCCCACAATGGCGTCATGCGGTAACTGAGATACTAAGCCCACTGGATGAGAGAGGGTACCTTTGGGGGTCTCGAAACACACTGTAGTCACTGGATACTCTCGGGTGTCCCCATGCACACAAATAACAGCTACCTTGCTATTCCCAGAGACCTCTGTTTTAACTAACTCAGCCTTTATCAGGGTCACAAGGCTACCTGAATCCAGCAATACCACAACATTTCTACCATTAACACACATTTTGCATAAATGTTTCTCAGTTCCTCGAATGGCAGTGCATGCGACTGTCGCACACAGCGACTGACGTCTGCCCGTCAGAAAGTCACACTGCATGGGTTCCTCCACAACCGGGCAATTGGCTGCAATATGTCCCGCTTGCCGGCAGCGGTAGCAAACGATCCTTCTTGCCGCCTCTTGAGCCGCTGATTTCCCAGGCTGTTCTCGCCAAACTTGGGGTAGAGCTCCCACCCTCTCACTCTCTCCACCCTCACCCCTTGGAATCCTCTTATCCGCCCCTGGGGATGGTCTGGTCTTAGGGTGGAAAGTCCGAGTGTCTCTGGAAGAGGCCGTCAGGTTCTCTGTAGCCAAGTATTTCTCCACACGATCCACAAGACCATCGGCCGTCTCTGGGTCTCCATGGCTTACCCACTTTTGGATGGCAGTAGGAAGAGCTCTCAAAAACCGATCCATTACAACACGTTCCACAATCTTTGGTGCGGACAAAGTCTCTGGCTGTAGCCACTTTCTGCTCAGGTGAATGAGATCATACATTTGAGACCTGGGGGGTTTTCCAAGCTGGAAAGTCCAGTTATGCACACGCTGAGCCCGGACAGCCTGGGTGACACCCAGCCTTGCCAATATTTCAGCTTTTAGCATCACATAGTCTTTTGCTTGGTTAGGCTCTAGGTCATAGTAAGCTTTCTGCGATTCACCAGTTAACAGAGGAGCCACCAGTCCAGCCCACTGCTCCTCAGGCCACTTTTCTCTTTCAGCGGTCCTTTCAAATGTGGTCAAAAATACCTCTGGATCATCCTCTCCAGTCATTTTTGTCAATAAACGACTCACCCCAAAGGACGCGGTATTAGTGGGACGGCTTTCCTCACTGGTCTGCGGATGTTGCTGCATTACTGCTTCCATCTGTTGTTGTAGTCTCTGCTCTTGCTTCTGCAACAGGTCTATGAAGCGGGCCTCAGATTGCTGCTGGGCTCGTTGCTGAGCCTCCAGACTCTGTTGCAAAGTTGCGTTTGTCTGCTGCTGGGCTGCAAGGCTCTGTTGATGAGCTTGCTGCTGGGCTGCGAAGTTCTGTTGTTGAGCTGCAAGGCTCTGTTGATGAGCTGCAAGGCTCTTTTGCAAACCTGCATTTGTCTGCTGTTGATTGGCATTTGCTAGAGCCAGCTGCTTCAGTATCTCCTCCATGCTGGCTTAAAAAAAAATTGCCCGCATTCTCCACCAACTGTGAGGGGGTTAGCTCGGCAGCGGGTGTGTGTGACCCCCGGGATGGGCTCCCCACACAAAACAGGCCCAGCAAACGGAGGTTGTGGTTTTCAAAATCAAAAAGGTGCGGTTTATTTTCTATTTACAGTGACAAAACACAGCAAAGCAAAAGAAACATAAACAAAATAAATCCTTGTCAAGTTGACCTCTGACTAAACATACAGGTTTCCTAACTAACAACTGGGATCAGCCTAGTGCTGTCCTAGTCCCTAAGTCCCTGGTTTTAAATGTCCAAGCAAATAGCCACACAGGCTTTGTCTCACCGCACAGGGGTTCACTCTCCCTAGACAGTCCACACAGGTCTGGTTCCAGGCATGAGCTAACATCTAATGAAGCTGGGAGTTCTTATAGAGGCCTAAATGAGCTGACAAGCTTCAGCTGGTCTCATCAACTCCCTGTCTGCACGACGCCCCACACTCTCCCTAGACATATGAGTCATCCATGAGCCCACTAGCCTTAGCTGGGCTTATACAACTCTCCACCTAGTTGTATAAGTCGGCGTAAAGCCTGAATCTGGGCGAAATATATCTACCCCCCTGGATGCAACCAGGTGACTTTACCTTCCTGCTGTCACAATATATATATATATAGATATATAGAGAGAGAGAGAGAGACTATATTAACACCTGCCTTTACTAGCAAATTAACTTTAACCACTTCAGCCCCGGAAGCATTTACCCCCTTCCTGACCAGAGCACTTTTTGCGATTCGGCACTGCGTCGCTTTAACTGACAATTGCGCGACGTGGCACCCAAACAAAATTGATGTCCTTTTTCTCCCACAAATAAAGACTATAAACAAAATAGAGCGACAATTTTGAAAGAAAAAATATATTCTTAACTTTTTGCTATAATAAATATCCCCAAAAAATATATAAAAAAACAAAATGTATTTCTCAGTTTAGGCCGATACGTATTCTTCTACATATTTTTGGTAAAAAAAATCCCAATAAGCGTATATTGATTGGTTTGCGCAAAAGTTATAGCGTCTACAAATTAGGGGATAGATTTTTGGGCATTTTTTTTATATTTTTTTTTTATTAGTAATGGCGACGATCTGTGATTTTTATCGGAACTGCGACATTGCGACGGACACATCGGACACTCTTGACACTATTTTGGGACCATTGTCATTTATACAGCTATCAGTGCTATAAAAATGCACTGATTACTGTGTAAATGACACTGGCAGAGAAGGGGTTATACACTAGGGGGCGAGGAAGGGGTTAAGTGTGTCCTAGGGAGTGATTCTAACTGTAGGGGGGTTGGTCTTACAACAACATGACATAGATCACTACTCACGATGAGAGGGGTCAGTAGATCCCTGTCATGTTGCTAGGCAGAACAGGGAAATGCCTTGTTTACACAGGCATCTACCCGTTCTGCAGCTCCGTGTCATGATCGCGGGCCCCAGTCGGACATGTCTGGTCACAGAGTATGCGGCGGGCACGCGTGCGCCCACTAAGCTGCGATTTAAAGGGGACGTACCTGTACGCCCATTTGCGCAGCCGTGCCATTGTTCCGATGTATATCGTCGTGCGCTGGTCTACAAGCGGTTAAACAGAACTTCATTCTAAATGGGAAGTTCCACTTTTAAGAATCCTCCCCCCTCCATTAACAATTAATATTGGAGGTTTATTTTTTTTATTTTTTTTGGGGGGGGGTGAGTACCCACTCCCACTTCCACTGGAATCGCCTAGAAAGTCCCCCCCACTCTCCTTCCTGCCCGCAAGCTCGAGACACATCACAGGTCCCAAGAGGCTGTGGGGCAAAGCACAGAGCAACTTGTGCATGTGCAGTGGGACCAGCTGGCTTCCCACACTAAACATGTTGGTGGCTGGTGCTGGGGCCCCCGAAGACTGGCGAAGAACCGGCTCAGATGTGGATGGCGCTGGACTCCTGCACAGGTAAGTGTCCTTATATTAAAATATTATATATTTTTTAAGCTGCCGACTTTAAATTTTTAAAGTTGAGGACCTGAAGGAAGTATCAATGGACTACAAGTGCTGTAACACCACCACATCTTGTGAACTGTAATGCCGCGTACACACAGTCGGAATTTCCGATGGAAAAAGTCTGATGGGAGCTTTTCATAGGATATTAGACATGTGCAATTCGTTTAGTTTCTAATTCGTTTTTCATGAATTTAGTGAAATTCGTTAATTCCGAAATTTCCAAATTTTTAAATTTCCGAAATTTAGAATTTCCGAATTTCCGAATTTTTCAATTTCCGAATTTTCGGATTTCCGAATTTTTCCATTTACAATTTTTTTTGCAAAATTTGAAAATCTAAAATTCGAAAATGGGAAATTTGGAAAGTTGAATTTCCGAATTCCGAATTTTTTAAATTTCCAAATTTCCGAAAACCGGAAAATTATTTTTTTTAGTTTTTTGCTTTTTTCGGAAATTCGAAAAATGTGTTTTTTTTAGTTTTCGTTTTATTCGTTTTTTGGAAATTCGAAAATTCGGAATTCGAAAATTCCGAATTCCGAATTTCCCGAATTTCCGAAAAAAGCCAAAAAAACGAAAACAAAAAAACGAATTTTTCGAATTTCCCGAATTTCCGAAAAAAGCAAAAAAATTGAAAAAAACGAAAACGAAAAAAACTAATTTTTCGGCAGTGCACATGTCTATCGGACATTCCGTGTGTATGCCACCATCTGACTTTTTTCCAACGGACTTAGATAGAGAGCAGGTTCTCTATTTTTCCGTCGGAAATTCTGACGGAGTTTTGCCCGTGGAAAAGTCCGGCGGTGTGTACTTGCAGTTATTAATTTACAAGTTCCTGTGATTGATAGACATGGATGTGTGGGCGGAGCTACACATAGCCACGCCTAATTCAAGATTGACAGGAGTCAGCAGGGAGAAGAACCCTCGGATTCCGTAAGTGGGAGCATGGTTTGAGAATTAGAGGATGTGGAATCTGATTGTGTTTCATGTTACCCCTTAAATATGAGTGTAATCTCCTCTGATGATGTCAACTGTGACAAAATGCGTTAGCCGGGACCTGGGACGTATCACGTCAGCATGCTGGACGCCGCGGCCATTTTATTGGTTTGAAATAAACTGGAGGAGAGACTGGAGGAGAAGCGGTTTAACCTTAGACTGCACAGGGGGTTCTTCACTGTCAGGGCAATAAGGATGTGGAACCTTTTCCCACAATTGGTGGTGACTGCGGGCAGTATAGATATTTTTAACCACTTGCCGACCGCCTCCTGTACTTATACGTCGGCAGAATGGCACGGACAGGCATATCAACGTACCTGTACGTCCCCTTTAAATGCCTGTCGGTGAGGTCACTCGCGCGCCGCCATTCCCGTGAGTCGGACCACGGGTCCCGCGGACTCGATTGCCGTGGGGATCCCCGCGATCGTCTCACGGAGGTATAGAGCGGGGAGATGCTTGTGTAAACAAGCATCTCCCCGCTCTGCCTAGTGACAATGACATGGATCTCGGCTCAGTGTACTCGGAGCGGAGATCAGTGTCATGTGACACACAGCCCATCCCCCCTACAGTAAGAAACACTATGCAGGGAACACTTAACCCCTACAGCGCCACCTAGTGGTTAACCCCTTCACTGCCAGTGTCATTTTCACAGTAACAGTGCATTTTTATTGCACTGATCGCTGTAAAAATGACAATGGTCCCAAAAATGTGTCAAAAGTGTCCAATGTGTCCGCCATAATGTCGCAGTCACGAAAAAAATCACTGATCTCCGCCATTACTAGTAAAAAAAAAAAAAATTCATAAAAAATGCCATATAACTATCCCCTATTTTGTAGACGCTATAACTTTTGCGCAAACCAAGCAATATACGCTTATTGCGATTTATTTATTTTTTTTACCAAAAATATGTAGAAGAATACGTATCGGCCTAAACTGAGGAAAAAAAATAGCTTTTTTATATACTTTTGGGGGATATTTATTATAGCAAAAAGTAAAAAATATTGAATTTTTTTCAAAATTGTCGCTCTATTTTTATTTATAGCGCAAAAAATAAAAACCGCAGAGGTGATCAAATACCACCAAAAGGAAGCTCTATTTGTGGGAAAAAAAGGACGTCAATTTTGTTTGGGAGCCACGTCGCACGACCGCGCAATTGTCGGTTAGGCCCCTTTCACACTGGGGCGTTTTTCATGCGGTTTAGCGCTTATATTAGCGCTATTATACCGCATGAAAAATTTGTGCCTTTAGCCCTCAATGTGAAAGCCCGAAGGCTTTCACACTGAAGCGGTGCGCTAGCAGGACCGCTCCAAAAGTCCTGCTAGCCGCTTCTTTACAGCGGTGAAGGAGCGGTGTGTTCACCGCTCCTTTACCGCGGCTGCCCATTGAAATCTATGGGACACCGCGGTATTAACCCTCTTTCGGCCGCTAGCGGGGGATAAATTCACCCCCCTAGCGGCCGCATACCACGGTAAGAATGACGGTATAGCAGCGCTGAAAATCGCGCTGCTATACCGCCACCGCACCTGCCCGCCACAGTGTGAAAGGGGCCTTAAAGTGACGCAGTGCCGAATCGCAAAAAGTCCTCTGGCCAAATGATCCGGGGCTTAAGTGGTTAAAGCACCATTATTCATTTATTGTTTAATTTAATACGGACATTCTAGACTGAGCGCTGCTTGTTTACTTTTTATATTTTGTAATTCAAGATCAAATGGATTTTTTGTTCGCCGCTGGTCATTAATATTTTATATGTTTTATAATTTTCAAATAATTTTTTTTTTCAAGCGCAGTTTTTATTTATTTATTTTTTATTTATTTAGTACATTAAACATGGTCCAAAAGATGTAAAAGCGTTAGCGTTTAAATATATATATATTTTTTGTTTCACATTAAAGTGGTTCTTTAGTCATTCTGCAAAAATTTAAAGTCAGCAGCTACAAAAACTGTAGCTTCTGACTTTCAGTAAACAGACGCTCTCACCTGTCCCAGGACCCATTGTTGTCTTCAACCAGGCCGATTTCCTCACTGGTCTTCGGTCCCCGGTGCCAGGGCCGCCATCAGGGGGGTACAGGCAGTACACATGTAAGGGGCCCGGATGGCAATCCCCATTTTTTTCCTTTCTTGTAAGGGGCCCGGAGATCCCCAGGGGCCCGGATGGCAATCCCCCCTTTTTTTTTTCTTTGTTCGTCAGCAACCAAAGCCACCCCCCGACCTTAATTCTTGGGGGGGGACGACATAGGGCAGCACCCCCCGCTTCTCAACTTGCGGCACCCCCCCGCTTCTTAATTCGCGGCAGCCCCCCCCAGTTCTCAATTTGCGGCGGCAGCACCCACCCCCCCCCCCCGGCTCTCTGCTCCAGGGGCCCATGCCTGAAGCTGTGTAAATTCCTGATGGCGGCCCTGCCCGGTGCCAGCATGTTAACTACGGCAGCCGGCTGTGACTCCTTGCAGCTTTATGTTCCGCTGCCAACTGCGCATGTGCGAGCCACGCTGTGCTTCCTGAAGGGTCCCACAGCTTTTTGGGACCTGTAAAGGGAAGGTATGGGGGGGGAGAACTTCCTGTCAAAATCAGGTACCCCCATAGCTCCCAACTGTCCCTGATTTCAAGGGAATGTCCCTGATTTGGAGCAATGTCCCTCTGTCCCTCTTTCCCCTTAATGTGTCCCTCATTTTGGCCTGATCCATATAGGTTGTATATAAAATGCACTTTTTATCTTTCAAAAAGTGTTTCCCGGTGCTAAACCTTTCATCCAATTTCTAAATTGTTGCATTTGTAAATTTTAAAAGCCAAAATAAAGGAATAGAAGTAATAAAAAAAAGTCCTTGTGGATTTAATTAACCTTTTTTTTGTCAATTCTCCTTTAAGGGGGTGTGTCAGGGGGTGTGTCCTTTGCCTACATACGTTTGCAAGTAGGTGTCACTCATTCCCATCTCAAAATGTTGGGAGGTTTGGGTACCCCCCTATATCTGGGAGGGGGAGAAAGAGCCCCTTTTGGGTTAAACCTGCCTAGCGTTTAGGCGCGTTTACACGTGTTTAGGCACGTCAGCTATTCTTAGGCCCAGAAGTTCCACTACAGTACTGAATGCGATCTTAGTGCATTTTCGATTTCTACCCCCAAACGCCCTTGCCTCTAAACTCCTATGCATGGACACATAGGCCAACATAGAGGGGCGTTTAGGGACAGAAAATAAAAAACAAGGCCTCTTTGCCATTTGTATGATGCCGCGTACACACGGTCGGAATTTCCGACAAGAAAAGTTTGATGTGAGTTTTTGGTCGGAAATAAATGTATTTTTTAAGCACCTGATTAGAGCCATAGGCTTCAAAAAAGATGAACTTAGCATTGCGCTCGCAGTTCACCCAGGTGTGTTAGAAAAGTGAATGGGCACAGTGGCTGCAATTGATGGCACAGTGGCTGCAATTGATGGGCACAGTGGCTGCAATTGATGGGCACAGTGGCTGCAATTGATAGGCACAGTGGCTGCAACTGATGGCACAGTGGCTGCGTTTGATGGGCACAGTGGCTGCGTTTGATGGGCACAGTGGCTGCGTTTGATGGGCACAGTGGCTGCAATTTATGGGCACAGTGGCTGCAATTTATGGGCACAGTGGCTGCAATTGATGGACACAGTGGCTGCATTTGATGGTCACAGTGGCTGCATTTGATGGACACAGTGGCTGCATTTGATGGACACAGTGGCTGCAATTGATGGGCACAGTGGCTGCAAATGATGGGCACAGTGGCTGCAATTGATGGGCACAGTGGCTGCAATTGATGGGCACAGTGGCTGCTATTGATGGACACAGTGGCTGCGTTTGATGGGCACAGTGGCTGTGTTTGATGGGCACAGTGGCTGTGTTTGATGGGCACAGTGGCTGCGTTTGATGGGCACAGTGGCTGCAATTTATGGGCACAGTGGCTGCAGTTTGATGGGCACAGTGGCTGCGTTTAATGGGCACAGTGGCTGCATTTGATGGGCACAGTGGCTGCATTTGATGGACACAGTGGCTGCAATTGATGGGCACAGTGGCTGCAAATGATGGGCACAGTGGCTGCAATTGATGGGCACAGTGGCTGCAATTGATGGGCACAGTGGCTGCGTTTGATAGACACAGTGTCTGCGTTTGATGGGCACAGTGGCTGCGTTTGATGGGCACAGTGGCTGCAATTTATGGGCACAGTGGCTGCAATTTATGGACACAGTGGCTGCGTTTGATGGGCACAGTGGCTGTGTTTGATGGGCACAGTGGCTGTGTTTGATGGGCACAGTGGCTGCTATTGATGGACACAGTGGCTGCGTTTGATGGGCACAGTGGCTGTGTTTGATGGGCACAGTGGCTGTGTTTGATGGGCACAGTGGCTGCGTTTGATGGGCACAGTGGCTGCAATTTATGGGCACAGTGGCTGCAGTTTGATGGGCACAGTGGCTGCGTTTGATGGGCACAGTGGCTGCATTTGATGGGCACAGTGGCTGCATTTGATGGGCACAGTGGCTGCAATTGATGGGCACAGTGGCTGCGTTTGATGGGCACAGTGGCTGTGTTTGATGGGCACAGTGGCTGCGTTTGATGGGCACAGTTGCTGCAATTTATGGACACAGTGGCTGCGTTTGATGGACACAGTGGCTGCGATTGATGGGCACAGTGAGGCTTCAATTGATGGGCACAGTGAGGCCGCAATTGATGTTTTTCTCTGATGTTTTCAGTTTGTTTGCACTCCCCCCAAGATTTTGAGCACCAGCCGCCACTGCCTCAACCATGCTTGTCCTGCCACACCCATAGTTGAGTGAGGCCACACCCATATTCCCAAACCCCACCTATTCAGGTACAATAGGCTTGCCAGCCCAGCGCCATGAGGACAGATTTCGGACCAATGGCATTGGCTACATCATCGGTTGTAATAAAGAGAGTTTAATTGCTGCCATCCGAAGAAATGATCTTTTGAGTCCATCGGTTTTCAAGAGTACAACGATAATCAGAGCCAAACAATTAACAGGCCACGCGGCCGCTGTAGGCCGTATGGCAGAAAATGTGATCACCGTTGTCGCAGGAACAGCCTGTCTCTTCGTCTCTATCGGTAATGAGACCTTATTTTCAGAAAATACGTCTCTAGCCAGATGGGCACGCTAATTCTTTTGTAGCCAGAGAAGCGTTCTGAGGATTGAGGGTTGAGGATTGTCATATGGTTTCTGATGATAAGACCAGTCAAATGAACCTTTTACATTCCTCTATAGCAGATACAGCTGCCTGGAAGGAGGCGGAATGTGCGTCTTGCAGCGGGCGGAGGAATTGGGCGAGACGGCGGATCTGGGGGCTCTGTGACTCACACATGCTACAAGGGAGGAAAATCAGTTCACATGCAGATCGCAACGCTGTATTCAAACAATAATTTTTTGTCCTAATATCTGGGGAAATCGGTAAGACGGTAAAAGGCTCGGAATTCATTGTAGCCTATTTAATGTTGACTGCTTTGCTTTTCACAACACACAGCGAGTCTTTTGATATGATACGCGGTAATATTCTCAAATGAGACTCAGTGTTGTGTTTTGAAGGCACGCCAGCATAGCTTGTATTAACCACTTGCTTACCGGGCACTTTAACCCCCCTTCTTGCCCAGGCCAATTTTCACCTTTCAGCGCTGTCACATCTTGAATGACAATTGCGCGGTCATGCAACACTGTATACAAATTACATTTTTATCTTCTTTTTTTTTCCACACAAATAGAGCTTTCTTTTGGTGGTATTTAATCGCCACTGGGTTTTTTATTTTTTGCTAAAAAACAAAAAAAGACCGAAAATTTTTATAGTTTCATAGTTATAACATTTGGAAAACACATACCGTATATACTCGAGTATAAGCCGACCCGAGTAGTATAAGCCGAGGTACCTAATATTACCCAAATAAACTGGGAAAACTTATTGACTCGAATATAAGCCTGGAGGGGGGGGGGAATGTGCCCATTGCCAACTCACTGTGCCAATTGCCCAACCTTACTGTGCCCATTGCCACCTCACTGTACCCATTGCCACCTCACTGTGCCCATTGCCACCTCACTGTGCAACCTTACTGTGCCCATTGCCAGCTTACTGTGCCACCTCACTGTGCCCATTGCTACCTCACTGTGCCCATTGCCACCTCACTGTGCCACCTCACTGTGCCCATTGCTACCTCACTGTGCCCATTTCCACCTCACTGTGCCACCTCACTGTGCCCATTGCCACCTCACTGTGCCCATTGCCACCTAACTGTGCCACGTTACTGTGCCCATTGCCAGCTTACTGTGCCCATTGCCACCTCACTGTGCCAAACCTTACTGTGCCCATTGCCAGCTTACTGTGCCCAACCTCACTGTGTCCATTGCAGCCTCCCTGTGCCCGAGTCAGTGTACCTAAAAATCTTCTTATACTGCGGCCGGCGTCCATTGTTTAAATATCGCGGCTTTCTCCTGGTCCCGTTCCATGATACGCGTTTCCGGCAAACACTGTGTTGAGTGTTCCGCCTATCACGGAGGTCCTCTCATTCTCGGACTCCGTTTCCCAGCAGGCACTGTGTTCAGTGTTCCACCAATCACGGACGTCTTTTCATCCTCGGACAAGAGAACGTCCGTGATTGGCGGAACACTGAACACAGTTGCCTGCTGGGAAACGGAGTCCAAGAATGAGAGGACCTCCGTGATAGTGTTTGCTGGAAACGCCTGTCACAGAATGGGACCAGGAGGAAGCCGCGATATTTAAACAATGGACGCCGCCCGCAGTCTAAGAAGATTTTCAGGTACACTGACTTGAGTATAAGCCGAGGGGTGTACTTTCAGCCCTAAAAAAAGGGCTGGAAAACGTGGCTTATACTTGAGTATATACGGTAATTTTTCTTGTTCATTGATGTTCGCTGATGAGGCTGCACTGATGGGCACTGATAAGTGGCACTGATGGGCACTGAGAGGTGGCACTGATGGTTGACACTAATGGGCGGCACTGATAGGTGGCACTGATGGGCACTGAGAGGTGGCACTGATGGTTGACACTAATGGGCGGCACTAATAGGTGACACTGATGGGCACTGATAGGCACTGGTAGGTGAATATCCGGGGAATAGCCGATTTCCTCTCGAGGGATCAGGAAGGAATTTTTTCCCCCCTGCTGTAGCACATTGGATCATACGCTGCTGGGGTTTTTCACCTTCCTCTGGATCAACTGTGGGTATAGATTTGGGTATATTGGATTGTATGATATTATTATTATTATTATTTTTTTTATGGTTGAACTGGATGGACTTGTGTCTTTTTTCAACCTGACTAACTATGTAACTATGTAACACTGATAGGCAGCACTGATCGGTGGCACTGATTGCCATTGATTGGCAGCACCGGTGGGCATTGTTAGGTGTCACTGTTGGGCAAAGGTAGGTGGCACTGTAGGCACTGGTAGGTGGCACTGTGGGCACTGGTAGGTGGCACTGGTGGGTACTGATATGTGGCACTAAAGAGCACTGATAGGTGGCACTGATGATCACTGATGGGTGGCACTGATAGGTACTGGTAGGTGACACTGATAGGTAGCACTGATTATGAGGCATTGATTTGATTGGCAGCACCGGTGGGCATTGAGAGGTGGCACTGTTGTGCAAAGGTAGGTGGCACTGTAGGCACTGGTGGGTACTGATAGGTGGCACTGGAAGGTGGCACTGGTGGGCACAGATGAGGCAGCCATGGCTCTCTGTGTGAGGGACCTATGTCCCTCTGACAGTAGCCAGTGATTTTTTTCCCCCTCACGCTGACAGCATAAGGGGAAAAAAAAGATTATAGAACTTCTGGTTACATCACGTGATCAGCTGTCATTATCTGACAGCTGATCACATGGTAAGGGGCCGGGATCGTCCCCTTACTCCGATCAGCCGACTCTCATAGACTCAGTGATCACAACGTGCACAGGCAGCTCATGAACAGGATGACGTCATATGACAGCCTCCCTGCAATTAAGGCCCACGCTGTAGCTGTCATTCGGCTATAGTTGCTTACCAGTCCTTAGACGTGGTGGCTGCATTACTTTTTTTTTTTTTTTTTCTGTTTTTAAAACCAGGTGATCTGGCCAGTAACTCACTTCTTGTCTTACGGTGTCTCCACTTAAGATGGAGGAGCAATAGAGACACCTTTGGAAAGCAGCATTGTCAGTCCGGGAAGAGGACCGTGTTGGATGTACTAGCAGATTTAGATGAACATGTGACTAACAAATTAAACCTGAACTCCACTTTTAAGTAGTTACAGCAACTGTTTTTACCTTTTGGGATACATTTTTTTTTACATAAATAAATAAAAGCTGATCATTGTACGCACCCCTGTCAGTGGTAAATCATTTGTCTCATCCCTCTAACTGACACTTTTGCTGGACAGCTTAGTCTTGGTCAAGGAAGTTGAAGAGTAACTAGACATGTGCAATTCGTTTAGTTTCTAATTCGTTTTTAACTAATTTTGAAAAATTCGTAATTCCGAAATTTACGGATTTTCGAATTTTGCAATTTCGAATTTTCAAATCTCGAATTTTCGAATCTCGAATTTTTCGAAATTTCCAATTTCTGAATTTCGGAAATTCGGAATTTTGAAAATTCGAAAATGCGAAATTACAAAATTCGAAAGTCTAAAATTCGAAAATGGGAAATTTGGAAAGTTGAATTTCCGAATTTTTTGAATTTCCGAAATTCGGAAATTCTTTTTTTTGCTTTTTTTTTGGAAATTCGAAAAATATTTTTTTTTTCGTTTTATTCGTTTTTTTTTTTAATAATTCGAATTTCCCGAATTTCCGAAAAAAGCAAAAAAAACTAATTTTTTGAATTTCCGAAAAAAGCAAAAAAAACGGAAAAACGGAAAAAAACGCATTTTTTAAATTTCCCGAATTTCCGTAAAAAGCAAAAAAAACAATAAAACGAAAACAACAAATTTTTCAAATTTCCAGAATTTCCGAAAAAAGCAAAAAAAAAAAACGCAAATACCGCTCCTATAGCGCCCCTGCCCATTGAAATCAATGGGGTAGCGCCTCCAAAACGCCCGCAAAACGCAGCAAAGAAACGTTTTAGTGGGCGTTTTTAACCCTTTTTCGGCCGCTAGCGGGGGTTAAAATCACCCCGCTAGTGCCCACAAATCGTGGTAAAACCGACTGTATAGCGGCGCGCCAGCGCATCCAGCGCTTCAGTGTGAAAGTAGCCTAATGGTATGAGGTTTATTTTATTTTTTGTAAAAAAAAAAATTAAGCTGTCTGTAGCATTCCCCCCACAGGAGCCGTTGGTGTATATGGGTATCTCTCACCCTGCACAGCCAGGCACATGAATTTATCCATTCACTCTGTAGACAGGAAACAGTCCTTGCAGCTTTTTTTTTTTTTTAGGGGGATTAAACTTGGATGGGGTAAGGGTTCTTATGGGATGCCCACTTGATCAGCAAAGAAACTCTTCAGGGGCTCAACTATATACATCAGATATACACAGGTATACACACCTACACACTTCTCCTCTTCTACCTCCAGCACAGACTTGCTCTCCCAGCATTCAACACAATCTCAGTTTGATCCAAGCGAATGCCCTTTGCAGGCAGGGACCGCTGGCCTCTTTGATAGTGCAGCAAAAAGAGAGGTCTCTGGTTCTAGCTGTCCTATTCCTGTGGCTACTGCTCCCAGTATCACCTCTTCAGGCACTGCCAGCCCGCCTGGGTGCAGCTGCCCCTTTCACTAGCCCTCCTGGCTACTTCTCCACAGTCCTCCCAGACTGACTCTGCATCCATCCCAGACTGCCTGCAGCCAGTCCCTTCAGGCATGCCTCTCAATTCTCTGACTGCAACACTCACCAGCAGTGGCGGCTGGTGCTCAAAATTTTTGGGGGGGGCGCAAACAAACTGAAAAAAAATCAAATGCCGCCACTATGCCCATTAAACGCAGCCACTGTGCCCAAACGCCAACAGTTTGCCCCCTCAAATACAGCCAGTTTGTTTCCATATACAGCCAGTGTGCCCCCATATATATATAACCAGTGTGCCCCCATATATACAGCCAGTGTGCCCCCCATATACAGCCAGTGTGCCCCCATATACAGCCAGTGTGCCCCCATATATATATAGCCAGTGTGCCCCCATATACAGCCAGTTTGTCCCCATATATATAGCCAGTGTGCCCCCATATACAGCCAGTGTGTCCCCATATATATAGTCAGTGTGCCCCCATATACAGCCAGTGTGTCCCCATATATATAGCCAGTGTGCCCCCATATACAGCCAGTTTGTCCCCATATACAGCCAGTTCCCCCCAAATGCAGCCAGTTTGTCCCCCATATACAGCCAGTTCCCCCCAAATGCAGCCAGTTTGTCCCCCATATACAGCCAGTTCCCCCCAAATGCAGCCAGCGTGTCCCCCATATACAGCCAGTTCCCCCCAAATGCAGCCAGCGTGTCCCCCATATACAGCCAGTTCCCCCCATATTCAGCCAGTTTGTCCCCCATATTCAGCCAGTTTGTCCCCCATATTCAGCCAGTTTGTCCCCCATATTCAGCCAGTTTGTCCCCCAAATGCAGCCTGTTCCCCCCCCCCCAGCCCTGCACTTACCTTCCTCGGTCCGCGCTGTCCTCGATGTGTTCTCCCGCCCTCGATGTCGCTTCAGCCAATCAGGTTACCGGTAACCAGATCTGGTGAACCTGATTGGCTGAAACCTCCACACAGTCTTCTCCAAGGAATGCACCCCCGTGCGTACCTGGGAGGAGTTTTTGGAAGCCGAATACAGCGTGAGAGCTGTATTCGGAAAGCCTATCAGAGCCGCTGGCTCTGATAGGCACTTCCAAGTTACACCCACCGCTGGCCGCCGCTCTAATTCATATGGCCGGCGCTCACCAGGAGGCCGCCCATATGTATAGTGGGCAGCGCGGCAGCGGTGACAATACATAGATTCATGCAATGCATGAATCTGTGTATTGTCTTTCAGTGGCGGTGCGGGAGCGAGAGGGGGCGGCGCTCCGGTGCCCTCTATGGACGCACCGCCACTGCTCACCAGCCCTCTTGGCTGTCTTCCTACCTGGAGATTTTCCCGGAAGTGTTCTCCTGCTGTCCTCTCCTTGCTCCCAAGCCCTCTGGTCAGGATCCCTCTGCGTGTCATGAGAAGGGGTCCCTTCCGCACCTGAGCCCAGGCCTGAATTCACTCCCCCCCCCCACCCCCCAGACTCCCTCCCAACTGTCCAAGGTCTGCTCCTTAGTTACTAATCAACATCCTTTTACTCTCTATACCTGACAAGTAGGTTCACCCATTTACGTGTCCTCCCATGGTCACCGCGTGGGACCTTGCCTGGTTATCCCCGCTGTCCTCGTCTCGCGGGGACTTTTAGGTAAGGGTCTGAGCCATTTCTCCCCTATTCTATGTGTAGCACACGGATCCTTTACCTGCCTTTGGCTCACTTACAGGAATGGCACACCATGCTATGTGCCCGTACCCTCTTGTGTGAAGAGGTTGAGCGGTGTCATAAACTAGGGTCCTGCAGCAAGGTTCTCCCTTGAGTTGGTTCCCGTCTCTTAGAATGTAAGGACAAGTCTTTATATCCCCAAGTAACTCCAAGGTCCACGCCAGTAGTAAACTCCAACGTAGAGTTTATTTCTTTATATGCAAAGTCAATGGATAGGAAAGGGTGGATAGAAGACAGGACAGTAAGAGTTTGGATATGAGTCCAGGCACAAGACAAATTATGAATTCACTACTCGTTCCTCAAGTAGGCTCAGCTCACCCGGATAGTTCCCTATGAAAGCGGATCCTAGCAGCTGAAGTGATGCTCGGACGTTTCTTTAGTTTTCCCTTTTAGATGCGACTAGGAGATTCTCTGCCACAGAACCGTTAATCCCAACCCTCTGATGTTGGATGGATCTAATCCCTCCAGAGAGTTACCGGGCCCTTCTTTCTCCGTGAACTTTTCATCGGTCCTTCAGAAAGGTCCTCCCCCGGCCTCCTCATCTCAGAACGGGTCCCCATGCCAGAGGCACCCTGGGATTTCTCCTTCCAGGACATGGGCCCCAGCTAAAGGTGCTGGGCCCAAGGCTGTTGCTGCAGCCCCGGGGCTAAAGGTGCCTGGGACTGATGCGTGTGTGGGCCCCTGGCCAGGAGGGCCAGGTACCATACTCCACGATGGCCCCCTGGGCTCGAACCGGAACCGACTACCTCTCCACAGGTAGCGTCTGCCCCTTTTATATCATCTCCCGGCATGCACAGCAGGTTGACCACGCCCACTGTACCGCCGCCCAGAAAGGACACCCGAGGCACAGAACTATACCAGTGGTTCAACCCTGGCCCATTATGGCAGTGCCACCTACAGGCCACAGGGAACTGCACACCAGTATACTACCTGCGGTGTAAAACAGAATGTCCTAACAATTAAGGTGGTCTGAGCCCAACTACAGCTCAAACCTTCCCCTAAATTTGGGTACATAGCGCCCCTAAAATGGGATGGGCGCTACATATGCATTGCCGATTTATATCTTTTAACCATTGATTGATTGTCCAATTATTTTTAGATATGCTCCTGATGAAGCGGTTCCACCGCAAAACTAGTTGAGACTGTTGTGACCTTCAACCCACTGTGTTGTTTCCCCTCCGGGGATCATTGTATTGGCGTTGTATATGGTTATCACAATTTTATTTCTGTATTTTTCTATTGTGTCTTTCTTGATGCTTGATTTAATAAAATTTCTTTTGGTTCTATACTTGTATTTTTATTTTGATGTTTACCCATTTATCAGTACCGCAATAGTCCTATTGGCCCAATCCTCCTTTTGGCTCTTTGGCTCGGGGACCTTAGACCCAATTTTTTCTATGGCCATTATAGTTACTTGCTGAATAAGTACCCTCCACAGGCAGCTTAACTCTCCAATAATGTGGCTTTACTTATTAAAATGCAATACATTGGATGTTCACCAGTCATTAGAATAATCTTCTCAGTCCCTTGCTTGCTATGAAAGCTGGCAGCTTACTGAGGGAACATGAAGAAGATGGAGGACTTAGTGCTTACGGCACAAAATAGAAAGGAACAATATACTGAAACGTGGGCCCCCTGGGAGGTATTTGTACATTCTGAAGAAGGGAAGAGGTTACTGGGGAGTGGAGTGGGGGAGTGAGGTCTTTCCTGCCACACCTTTTAGTAGTGCACGAGGGCAATCCATCTTCCCTGAGATCTGTCCCCCTTAGAATGAGGCTTATTGACGTAGTAATAATAGGTTTTGTTTGAGTCAATTTGTTATGTATAAATATCCTAGGAAATTATGCATTTATTACTGTACATTTATTGCCTTGGAATATGTATGTTGTAATGGAATTATGGCTTTTTTTTTGTATAAATAAAGAATTTAAAAGAAAAAAAGAAGGAAGGGGGTCTATCTAAGGACTAAATTGACTAGCCCCAACATACAGGGAAGCTGGAGTACACCATAATAAATACAGCAATAACAAGGCGTACTAACGCTGAATTGGCACTAGGGGGTTGGTTTACTAAAGCTGGAGATTGCAAAATCTGGTGCAGCTCTGCAAAGAAACCAATCCGCTTCCAGGTTTTTCTTGTCAAGGCCTAATTGAACAAGTTAAAGTAATACACGGGTCAAATTTAGAAAGAATCAGAAAATGTGTGCGTTTTGTGATCTGATGGCGCCACCATTGATTTTGAAATTCGACCGACCAAACCTTCAACTTCACCTCATGTTCCTACAGAAAATAATTTTCGTGTCTGGGAATCTTCTTTTCTTTCCGGTAATCTTCTTTCCTTTCCGGGAATTTTCTTTTCTTGCACATGCGCATTTCTTTTTCGATTACATTTCTCGCACAATTCTCCCATCATCAATTAGAAAATCGTTTGTTTTTTCAAAAAATATCCAAACATGTTGGATTATTAAAATTGATTGCCGCACGAAAATCGGCTGTTGCTGCAGCCTACTAATGGTGCGAAATACGAACGAAAGTTCTTAGATAAGATTTTCGAAAGAAAGTTCTTTCGAAATTCGACCCGTGTATGGCCAGCATTAGAAGCTGATTGACTGCCATGCACAGCTGCACCTGATTCCGAGTGCACCAGCTTTAGTAAATCTCCCCAATGACGTCACAATCAAGATAATACATACATACATACCAAAATTGAATTCAACAGCAATGGATACACAATTAGGGTTAGGTTTAGGGTTAGGGTTAAGAGTTAGGGTTTAGGGTCAGGGTCAGGGGTAGGGTTGAGGCGATTTAGTTCCCATTTGTTAGCGCTATACAAGTTTTTCACTCACTCACTCACTCAGGGTTAGGGTCAGGGTTAGGGGTAGGGTTAGGGTTTTCCCTTTAAGAACAAGGCTAGGACCCAGGATTTGGAACAGGGACCTCCCCCAGAGGTCAAAGGTCAGAAGGCGGGTTCCCAGAGGTCAAAGGTCACTGGGCGTGGCTGACCCACCCCCACCAAAGTGTACCGCCTACCCCAACTAAGTCGGGGAATGAACAAGTCGGGGAAATGTTGTCGGAAATTGCGAACGTCAAGAACGGGTGCTGTACAACACTACGACGAGCCGAGAAAAATTAAGTTCACTAATTCCGAGCATGCGTCGAATTGATTCTGAGCATGCGTAGAATTTTTGTGCGTTAAATTGTGTACACACGGTCGGAATTTCCGACAACAACTTTTGTTGTCGGAAAATTTGAGAACCAGCTCTCAAATTTTTGTTGTCGGAAATTCCGACAGCAAATGTCCGATGGAGCCTACACACAAGAAGCTCACATCGAACATTTGTTGTCGGAAATTTGTTGTACGCGGCATAAGTGTTCCAGAACAATGAGCCTTCTTCCGTCTACTCTGTAGTGTGGAAGGGTCCTTCTTGCGTTGATCATGTTGCTCCGGGGTGACGCGCATCCTGTCCGGGTGGCCAGAAGGATCCATCAGAAGGGTCCTCAAAGTTTGGACTTTTCTTCATTTCTACATTTCTATTCCGTGATCACCGGGACAAATATAGAAGGTAAATCTCCCGGCGAGGACACAGATACCAATGAGAAAAGTCAGGGATTCTAACCCTTCCACATTCCACCAAATAAAAAATAAAAAAGATGCAGCTTTAGCCAACCCAAAATAAAAAGTTTCGGCTTTAGACACTCAATTCCATAGCTTGTAATCAGATCTTGTAAGGTAGGCAGTGTTGGTGCCTATCTGCGGAATTTCATAACACGTACATGACGGGATAAAAGCCTAACGCTCTCTGTATATGATCAAAATCAATTTCCTAGCAGGAAATTTCAGAAGCAACCCTTTTATCACACCTGATATATTATTGGCGTTTCGGCGAGCGAATCAGCCAAAGCTGGTCCAAGCTGGCTCATTGATTAGACAACGTCTCCTGGAATAAGTGGTGAGTTTTAAACAAGGAAATATATTACGAGGCCCTCTCAGGCCGGAGTCCCTGCTGCCTCCCAGATTTATCTCCGGCTATCCTTATTCCAGGCACGTAGGGAAATGTATAAATTTAAGGAGTGTTCTAAAAAACACATATATTGCTGTAAAACTGTCCGTGGCGCGTTTAATTGGAACCATAAAGAGTTCTTTGTGTCATGCAAGCTGTAAATTGGAGAACGTCTTGTTGCAAGGAGGACGCGGGATCAAATGCCGCAGCCAATAAATTCACAAGTTGGATGGATGAACTTTTGTTTTAGTTAAGGAAGGACACTATTAAAAAAATAAAAAAAAAGACCCTGGTCCAAGCGGGGTTTCTGTATTTCCTGTTGAGATCTGATTGGTTGCTTGAATGAATGAGTGACTTGTATAGCGCTCACATGCAAACTGAATCGCCTCTAGGAGCTTTTTGCAGCCAGTGTCTGCTTGGCTGGTGCGGTCATTTTACCCCGTAGGATCTTGAAGCACTTGGGACACACAGTTGTACACACATTTTTACATATATTTGGACAAGATCCAATTAATCTACCAGCATGTCTTTGGAGTGTGGGAGGAAAACGGAGTGCCTGGAGGAAACCCACGCAAACTCCAGGCAGATGGTGTCGTAGTCGGGATTCAAACCAGTGACCCTTTTGCTGCTAGGTGAAAGGGCTAACCACTACACCACTGTGCTGCCCTCCTTGTGCTTGAAGGTCCTTGTTCAACTACTACAAGTTATAGGGTGACAGATTTCTGTCCCTGCCACCCATTTGTGCTACGTCACCCTGCCATATTGACTTTTGATTGAGACTGCAAGTGTCCATTTTAACACCCATTATGCAGGCATGGTCAACCGTTTTTGACCAGATAGGTCAACCGTTGCCAGTATCAGGAAACCCACCCAGAACAAACCCATGCAGCCATCATAGGTGTGCGCAGCCTATTGCATTGGGGTATGCACCCCAAAGCTCCAACACACCTGTATGTATACATACAGTATATATATATATATATATCTACAGTGGAACCTTAGATTACGAGCATAATCCATTCCAGGGGAATGCTCGTAATCCAAAGCACTCGCATATCAAAGCGAGTTTCCCCATAGAAGTCAATGGAAACAAAAATAATTTGTTCCGCATTGACTTCTATGGCATGCAATACCGCATGTGGCCAGAGGTGGGGGAGGGGGGGGCGCCTAGTAAAACCTTGGAAAGGCTCGGGAACGGAGTATTTCCGAGTTTTTCAGAGTACAGTGGAACCTTGGATTACGAGCATAATCTGTTCCAGGAGAATGTTCGTAATCCAAAGTATTTGCATATCAAAGCGAGTTTCCCCATTGAAGTCAATGGAAACAAAAATAATTTGTTCCGCATTAACTTCAATGGCATGCAATACCGCATGCAGCCAGAGGCGTGGGGGCGCCGGAGAGCCTCGGAAAGGGCCGGAAAGACCCGAGGACAGTTCGGCTGACCTCAGCAAACCTCGGAAAGACTTAGTTCACGAGTCTTTCCGAGGTTTGCCGAGGTCAGCCGAACTGTCCTCGAGCCTTTCCGAACGCCACCGATCGGCGCCATTCGGCTCCGGCGCTCCCCCCCCCCCCACCTCAGGCCAAACGTGGTACTGCACCCGCTTTGGCCTAAATCCTGATCATTTTGCGAGACAACACTTGCAAACCAAGTTAGGATTTTAGCAAATACAGCGCTCGTATTGCGAAACGCTCATTAACTGTGTTACTCGCAATCTGAGATTCCACTGTATTTCTAAACGGCTCAGATCGGCTTGGCTCGGCTCCGGCGCCCCCCCCCCACACCTCTGGCCAAATGCGGTATTGCACACCGCTGTGGCTTGAATCCTGATCGTTTTGCGAGACAACACTCGCAAACTGAGTCCGGATTTTCAAGAAAAAAAATGCTCGTATTGCAAAACGCTCGTTAAGCGCGTTACTCACAATCCGAGGTTCCACTGTATATATATGGCAGTAGGGCAATGGACAGTGTCGGTAGAAGAGTGGACGATATCAGTAGGGCAGAGGTGGTGTCAGTAGATCAGTGGACGGTGACAGAAGGGCAGAGATTGGTGTCAGTAGTTTATTTTTTATATATTTTTTATTATTATGTAGCACCACCCCCAGCTAAGAGGGCCTGCTGGTATGATTTTTTCGGGCCCTGTAACACTCACTGTCAACCCCCAGCAATTGGCTCTAACCTCCTTTGGCACAGTCAGTAGGGGATGATAGGATTGTGTAACCTGTGACTCTTGGCAGCACAATCCCACAATAAAGACACACAACAGTATGGCGTAGCCAGTGGCGTAGCGTGGGTTGTCAGCGCCCGGGGCAAGGCAAGTAATCTGCGCCCCCCCCCCCCTCCAACCTGCAGACTTTTAGCACTCCCCAAGTCCCTTCCTTTCCTACAATAGTACTGACCAACCTGATTTCTACACTGACCACTACACTAACCTATCCGATTCCTACACCGACCAACCTGATTCCTATCCTGCCCACCCCACTACACTACAATGTCCACTAAACTGCACTACACTACACTGCCCTCCCCATCACACTGCCCACTAAACTCCACTACACTGCACTGCCAACTAAACCCCACTACACTGCCCACCCCATCACACTGCCCACTAAACTACACTACACTACCCACCCCACCACACTACACTGCCCACCCCACTACTCACTAAACTCCACTACACTGCCCACTAAACTCCACTACACTACACTACACTGCCCACTAAACTCCACTACATCACACTGCCCACTAAACTCCACTACACTGCCCACTAAACTCCACTACACTACCCACTAAACTCCACCCCACTACATTGCCCACTAAAATCCACTAAACTCCACTACACTGCCCACTAAACTCCACCCCACTACATTGCCCACTAAACTCCACTACACTACACTACACTGCCCACTAAACTCCACTACACTACACTGCCCACTAAACTCCACTACACTACACTGCCCACTAAACTCCACTACACTACACTGCCCACTAAACTCCACTACACTACACTGCCCACTAAACTCCACTACACTACACTACACTGCCCACTAAACTCCACCCCACTACATTGCCCACTAAACTCCACTACACTACACCACACTGCCCACTAAACTCCACTACATCACACTGCCCACTAAACTCCACTACACTACACTGCCCACTAAACTCCACTACACTACACTACACTGCCCACTAAACTCCACCCCACTACATTGCCCACTAAACTCCACTACACTACACCACACTGCCCACTAAACTCCACTACATCACACTGCCCACTAAACTCCACTACACTACACTGCCCACTAAACTCCACTACACTACACTACACTGCCCACTAAACTCCACCCCACTACATTGCCCACTAAACTCCACTACACTACACTACACTGCCCACTAAACTCCACTACACTACACTGCCCACTAAACTCCACTACACTACACTACACTGCCCACTAAACTCCACTACACTACACTGCCCACTAAACTCCACTACACTACACTGCCCACTAAACTCCACTACACTACACTGCCCACTAAACTCCACTACACTACACTACACTGCCCACTAAACTCCACCCCACTACATTGCCCACTAAACTCCACTACACCACACTGCCCACTAAACTCCACTACATCACACTGCCCACTAAACTCCACTACATTGCCCACTAAAATCCACTAAACTCCACTACACTGCCCACTAAACTCCACTACACTGCCCACTAAACTCCACCCCACTACATTGCCCACTAAACTCCACTACACTACACTACACTGCCCACTAAACTCCACTACACTACACTGCCCACTAAACTCCACTACACTACACTGCCCGCTAAACTCCACTACACTACACTACACTACACTGCCCACTAAACTCCACTACACTACACTGCCCACTAAACTCCACTACACTACACTGCCCACTAAACTCCACTACACTACACTGCCCACTAAACTCCACTACACTACATTACACTGCCCACTAAACTCCACTACACTACACCACACTGCCCACTAAACTCCACCCCACTACATTGCCCACTAAACTCCACTACACTACACTACACTGCCCACTAAACTCCACTACACTACACTGCCCACTAAACTCCACTACACTACACTGCCCACTAAACTCCACTACACTGCCCACTAAACTCCACCCCACTACACTGCCCACTAAACTCCACCCCACTACATTGCCCACTAAACTCCACTACACTACACTACACTGCCCACTAAACTCCACTACACTACACTGCCCACTAAACTCCACTACACTACACTGCCCACTAAACTCCACTACACTGCACACTAAACTCCACTACACTGCCCACTAAACTCCACCCCACTACATTGCCCACTAAAATCCACTAAACTCCACTACACTGCCCACTAAACTCCACTACACTGCCCACTAAACTCCACCCCACTACATTGCCCACTAAACTCCACTACACTACACTACACTACACTGCCCACTAAACTCCACTACACTGCCCACTACACTCCACCCCACTACACTGCCCACTAAACTCCACTACACTGCCCACCCTACTACACTACACTATACTGCCCACTACACTACACTGCCCACTAAACTCCACTACACTGCACTACCCACCACACTATACTGCCTACCCCACTACACTACACTGCCTATCCCACTACACTGTCCACTAAACTTCACTACTCTACACTACCCACCCCACTACACTGCCCACCCCACTACATTACAATGTCCACCCCACTTACACTACAATGCCCACCCCACTTACACTACAATGCCCACCCCACTTACACTACACTACAATGCCCACCCCACACCCCACTTACACTACAATGCCCACCCCACTTACACTACAATGCCCACCCCACTACAGTGTCCACTAAACTTCACTACTCTACACTGCCCACCCCACTACACTACACTGCCCACCCCACTACACTACACTGCCCCATTACACTGCCCACCCCACTACACTACAATGCCCACCCCACTACACTGCCTACCCCACTACACTACAATGCCCACCCCACACCCCACTTACACTACAATGCCCACCCCACTAACACTACATTGTCCACCCCACTACACTGCCCACTACACTACACTGCCTACCCCACTACACTACAATGCCCACCCCACTACAATGCCCACCCCACTACACTGTCCACTAAACTTCACTACTCTACAATGTCTACCCCACTTACACTACACTGCCCACCCCACTACACTACAATGCCCACCCCACTTACATTACAATGCCCACCCCACTACACTGCAATGCCCACCCCACCAACACTACAATGCCCCACTACACTACACACCCCACTTACACTACACTGCCCACCCCATACATTACATTCGTTTAACCCCTTACATGCTGAAAGCCCTGGGGATACACCATGAAGCTCAATAAATTATTACTCCGATTCCTGCAGCAGGAGGGGGGGGGGCTTGGAGGGGGCTTTTGGCATGTAACTGTCTGTACTGTGTGTTCTTGCTGGCTGGCAATGGCAGTGCACTAACAAGTGGCTAACAAGTGGCATGGCGCTGGTAGCATGACTCTAACTAACTGGCTGCTCTGATCTGAGATGGCTCCCGGCCTCCCTCACAGGCTCACTCGTGACTCACCTCCTTTTTCTGTTGTCCATCGGTATGCCACACTGCCGAGATGCCAGATGAAGTCCACTGCATACTACCAGATCCGGCGCGGTTAGGAGGAAGGGTGGAGGAGAAGATTACAGAAGTGCGGGCAGAACTCCTCCAGGAGCAGCCTTCGCGCATGCGCCGCCCACGTTTAAGGACTGGCCAGCCCTGCCGCAGCACATGATCACATTCGCCCAATCACAGGGCGCCAGCTGCCGCAACATGGCGGCCGGGAAACAGTGACACAGGGACCGGGGACACAGAATTGAGAAGTGATAGAAATTAACTGGTGCGGGATTTCGCGCCCCCCCCCCCAATGTTGCGCCCAGGGCCATGGCCCCCCCTGCCCCCCCACGCTACGCCCCTGGGCGTAGCTATCACTAACCGTTTCTTCTGCACAGTAAATTACACAAAAGACTGGTATACTTAACCCTGGCACTTTACTGAGAATAATGGTTAAGCAGGTAAAACAGTATGCACAAACATATGCAGAGCCCTGCAATGAAAGAGTATTTTAGCAAACAGACAGATACACAATCCTGTGACAAGAAACTAACGGACCCCGCTGCAGCTCTTCTCCCTCGTGGGCAAGATGGCGCCCAGCAATGTCACTACTACTGAGTCAGGCCTGACTGTACTATGTGAAAGTTCTGCAGAGAAAGATCTTCGCTAGCAAACGGTGGTGCACTTCTGGAACAATTTGTAATCCACTAGAATAAAGGAATTTTATAACTAGGTGACCCAGAATAAAAGTCTACTAGCGTTATTCAATACACTGTCCCTCCGGCGTGCAACTGTAAACACTAACGTTAGTCCCGAACAACAGTTACTGGGTCTAAAGGTCCTGTATTATTCTCATGAGCAAGTGCTCTCTCACCCAACCGGAACAGTCCGTGTCCGTATCTTCCGTTGTTGTGTCTTGGTACACAGATTCCACGACACCCGGGTCTTCGGTCCTCCTGGTATTGGCAGAACAACAGCAGGATGAGACGTCCCTTAGGCTCCTCAGTGGGTACGAAAGGCTCTTTGGAATAATACAGGCTTAGGCTTCAGGCCCTGTATTCTCAGCAGACTCAGCACAGAGTTCCACTTGCTGGGCGGGCGGTGTCCAAAGAGACCGATCTCCGGCCCGCCCCCTGGTTAAATACCCCGCCCCAGCAGTCCTTGCGCAGGGAAATGCATCCTGGGTATGGTAGTCTCTGGGTTGTTTAAAGCAATACCCCGCTACAATTACTTTTTTACTATTTTCTTTTATTTTTTACAATAATTTGTTATTATTGCATTTTACAATTTCTTTATGAGCCCCAATGGGGGGGGGCTTTGGTTAAATATCGGGGGTCTAAATAGACCTCTAATGTCTTACTTTTGAGACAGAGAAAGAGACTGAGGACAGAGATTCCCCAGTCCCTTTCTCTGCAGCCAACCAGCAGGGGGAATCTGCCCAGCACAGGCTGATTAGGGTTTGCCCAGGCACACCTGGCACACCCTGTGCGGACGCCTATGGCAGCCATTGATAGAATGCATGCAAACAAGTTGTGGAGGCAATCAGGCTGACGGAGATCAGCAGCAATGAGATCTATTGAAGGATGGAAAACCAGAGGAAAACATTTTTTTTTTTTTTTTTTTTTTACAAAGTGCAACTATTTATGATACACAGTGATTTTGAAAACGAAATTTCATTCGGTTAGGGTTTACATCTGCTTTAAAATAAATCTGATCTGCAGGAGATATTTGGACATCCTCTATTTGGTCTGTTGGTTGCTATGGTGAGTTTAATCCAGCAAAGAAAATGATGCAGAAGAGTTCCAAATCCCAGAGGAAGAGAGTAAAAATTGTTCACAAATAAATAAATATGAAAAAAAAAAATTGTTTTTCATATCACCCAATGTTTAAAGTGTAAGCGCACTCAATTTTAATGTTTTGAAAAAGCGGTGCTTCCTATTCCAAAAAAGTGGGAAAATATGTAAAACGTGAAAATTAAAAGAAATTGAAATCTTTGATGGCAATGAATTATTAAAAATATATGTGCATCCTGAATCTTTTTTTAAAAAAAGATCCAGGATGCACATATTGTTTTAATATATTTTTAATTATTTATTCACATAAAAAAATGGGGAAGTGGGGAAATTAAAAGACTTTGGAATCTTTGATGTGAATAAATAATTAAAAATAATGTGTGGAAAAATATGTAAAACATCCGAAAAAATGAGGAAGGGAGTAAATTAAAAGAAATTGAAACCTTTGATGGCAATGAATAATTAAAAATATATGTGCATCCAGGATCTTTTAAAAAAAGATCAAGGATGTGCATATATTTGAAATTATATATTGACATAAAAAATTGGGAAGTGGAGAAATTAAAAGAAATTGGAAACTTTGATGTGAATAAATAATTTAAAATATATAAAAAATATATGTGTATCCTGGATCTATTTTTAATTATTCATTCACATCCAAGGTTCCAATTTCTTTGAATTTATGCCCTTCCCCATTTTTTCACGTTTTACATATTTTTCCATTATTATTCCACTTTTCTGGAATAGGAAGCACTGTTTCTTCAACACATTAAACCCGTTACGTCCGGGATGCACATATATTTATAATACATTTTAAGTTATTTATTCACATCAAAGATTCCAATTTCTTTTCATTTCCCCCTTTCCCCATTTTTTGATGTGAATAAATAATTAAACATATATTAAAAATATATGTACATTCCGGATCTTTTTTTTTTGCGGATCTTTTTTAAAAGATCCAGGATGCACATATATTTTCAATAATTTATTCACATCAAAGGTTCACATTTCTTTTAATCCCCACCCCCCTTCCCCATTTTTCACATATTTTTCAACTATTATTCCACTTTTCTGTATCCGTGACCTGGCATTGTTTTCACTCGAACATGTCCCTCGTTCCCATCTCAAAAATTTGGGAGGTATGCTTCTGCTGTACAGGTCCCTCTTGCTAGTAGGATGCCACAGCCAAGTCTGGCTGAGACTGCAGGGGGTGAGGAAGTCTCTGGCTCCTTCTCTTCTCCTGCTTTCCCAGCGGCACATGTCTGCCTGGAGGCAGAGCCCCCCAGCACAGGGGTCCCCTCCAGGCCTCTGGATCCCCGACTCTGCTCCTGGACTGGCCAAGCTCACTAATACTTATGGGGCACTCTCCACCTACTGGGTGGTCCTTCCCCCCAGAGATTGGTAGAGTCTCCATGAATATTCAGGCGTAGGGCTCCACCTAGGGCTGCCACCTTTTCTTCAAGTCAAACCCGAAACACTTTAGCGGCGCACAGCAATTTCTAGTTATAGTATAAACTATACATATATTTTGATATTAAATACTATTTCTAATCAAATGAAGTTAATTACAAGAGTCCCCCCTTTTACATCTGAACTCACAGAGTTCCCCTTTTACATCTAGAGAAAAGGGGATCTGGTCTGATGCAACCACTCAAACACCTCCATCCCTAAACAATGAAACAGAAAAGCAAAAAATGCATGTCGCCCTGGGACTTTGAGTGAGGTGAGAGAGTTAGGCACATGCTCACACAGATGCATGATAAAAAACAATTTATTAGTAACAGATGCTGTAGAAACAAAATGGAGACAACAGTGATTGTGCGTCACCCGGCATAGTAGCCAATGTAAAACAACATAAGTACAGGTAATTGTGAATACATTGCAAATATAATACATCCTTGACCAATATGATGACAATTGATAGCTGAACCAGTGGATACATGCACATAGACAAGGTTACTTGAACAAATATTGTTGTATAAAAATCATTGTAAGAGATTGTTGGGGAGAGTAGGTCCTCAACGCATGCAGATATACAAAAACGCATCATTATGCCCTACGCGTTTCGCGAGATTCCACTCGCTTCCTCAGGGGCTGATGCATGGTAGTTGTATCTGTTGTGGAAATAAAGACAGCAAAAATATGTTAGTAATAGTTGGGGGCAATGGGAAATGGTGAGTAGAAAGGGTCAGAAAGGGACAAAAGATCCCATACTCACCAATGCCTTGGGTTGACTTGCCGATTGCTGGCTGCCGAGATGGAGGCATATAATATATCCAGCTCGGGAGCTGAGGGGACGAAACAATGGGGTACCATCCATGGGGAGGATTCGGATGAATAGCATAGTCTATGCAGAGGTATCTGACCAGTGGTCACAGAAAGCCCACATTGGAAAAGTCTGGAAAAACTGAAAATGCACATATGTCAATTAATTGACAAACTGCATGTAACAAAATCAAATGCATGCATACAAACGCATGAAAAATGCAAGTGGCATAGAATAAGCTGGACTTGCTAAGTTGTATGCCTATGTGGGTATGCCATAACCTTAATAGTAATGTGGTATAGCTGGATATAAAGTATATCAAAGCATACAATAAGCTGAACTTGCTACATTGTATGCATCTATGAGTATGCTGTAATATTAATGGTAGTATAATATAACTGAATATGACATACATCAGGGCATATAATAAGCTAGACTTGCTGTAGTGTATGCATATGTGAGCATGCTACAATATTGATGGTGGTAGGGTATAGCTAGATATAAACATATATCAAAAGTGGGCCTCAAAATGGGGGGAGAGGCGGATTTACCTGAGAGGCAGCAAGAGTGTTTTTTGATTTTCTGTCCCCTTTTACATCTAAACTCACAGAGGTCCCCTTTTACATCTGAACTCACAGAGTTCCCCTTTTACATCTGAACTCACAGAGTTCCCCTTTTACATCTGAACTCACAGAGTTCCCCTTTTACATCTGAACTCACAGAGTTCCCCTTTTACATCTGAACTCACAGAGTTCCCCTTTTACACCTGAACTCACAGAGTTCCCCTTTTACATCTGAACTCACAGAGTTCCCCTTTTACATCTGAACTCACAGAGTTCCCCTTTTACATCTGAACTCACAGAGTTCCCCTTTTACATCTGAACTCACAGAGTTCCCCTTTTACATCTGAACTCACAGAGTTCCCCTTTCACTGTAAGGGGGGACTCTGTAGACTCTGCTGTAAGGGAGAACTCTGGGGACTCTAACATAAGGGATGCTCTGGGAACCCTGATTTAAGGGGGAACACTGAGAACTGATTTACAGAGAGGACTCTAAAATAAGGGATGCTCTGGGAACCCTGATTTAAGGAATCTATTGTGACAGGTCCTCTTTATGGAGAGATATGGGGTCAATAAGACCTCACATCTCTCCTCCAGGCTTGAAAGCATGAGATTGTGAAAAAAAAAATCACCGATCTCATCCCGACAGCCGCGATTGCCGCTTTGTTTACTTCCGGGTTACCCGGGCGTGACGTCATAATGTCGCGCCCGGCCCTCCGACGGTCATAGAGATGACCGGTGACCGTTTGGTCACCGGTCATCTCTATCCTCTTCATCTGGCGCTGGCCGATTCTTTCTTCGGGCCCCCGATGGCACGGGAGAGCCCGGAGAAGCACCAGATGGCGGCGGGAGGGGGGGGGACGCCCCCTCCCGTCACCTATAAGAACGATCAAGTGGTGGAACTGCCGCTATGATCGTTCTTATGGTGCGCAGAATCGCCGGCTGAAAAGAAGAATATTTGAATGATGCCTGTAACTGCACCCATCATTCAGATATCCCCCCCACCCCCCCCCCCCTCAATACCAGGACGTCATATGACGGCGTGCGGTATTGGAGGTGGTTGAGCACGTTCCTGCATAAAGCAAAACAAATTGTCTCAGATACTAATCCTTGACAACTTGACCGCAGCCGCGATGGCGCGCACATAATTCACACCTTACGTCGGCAATATCCTTTTCTAAATCCTATTTGATTCAATATTCATCTCATGGTGTCTCAGAAACCCATTGTTATAACAATTGCCTTGCAGTAATTTATGTTAAACACAGGAATTAATCGCAGCCAAGGCAGTCGCTGCCAAGAATGAATCCTCGGGATATCAAGAACGGATTTGTAATCTGAGCATTAGCCGCACTGAGCGGCGATCAATTAGCACGTCGGCGTATTGTGGGCCACGCAAAACCGGTGACCACACTGGGGGCTGCCAATCCTAAATCTATTTTTTATTTTTTATTTCCCCCAAGACGGAACTGAGGAGAGTTCAGGACGTTTTGCAAAAATTGTTCCAAATTTTAGTAAAGCTGAACTCTGTGCTTCACCCCCCGGAAGATTTTACCCCCTTCTTCCTGACCAAAACACTTTTTACAATTCGGCACTGCATCGCTTTAACTGACAATTGCGCGATCGTGCGACGCTGCACCCAAACAAAATTTGCGTCTTTTTTTCCCCACAAACAGAGATTTATTTTGGTGGTATTTGATCACCTCTGCGGTTTTTATTTTTTGCGCTATAAACAAAAATAGAGCGACAATTTAAAAAAAAAAAAAACACAATATCTTTTACTGTTTGCTATAATAAATATCCCACATTTAAAAAAAAAAAAAAAAAAATCCTCAGTTTAGGCCGATACGTATTCTTCTACATATTTTTGGTAAAAAAATACAAAATAAAAAGTCGCAATAAGCGTATATTGATCGGTTTGTGCAAAAAGTTATCGCATCTACAAAATAGAGGATAGATTTATGCCATATTTATTAGAATTTTACTAGTAATGGCGGCGATCTGCGATTTTTAGCAGGACGGCGACATTATAGCAGACACATCGGACACTTTTGACACATTTTTGGGACCATTGACATTTATACAGCGATCAGTGCTATAAAAATGCACTGATTACTGTAAAAATGTCACTGGCAGGGAAGGAGTTAACACTAGGGGGCGATCAAGGGGTTGTGTTCCCTCACTGTGTTCTAACTGAAGGGGGGATGGGACTTACTAGGGGAAATGACAGATCGCTGTTCATACTTAGTATGAACACACGATCAAAAAAAAAATAGTTTTTACTTTTTGCTATAATAAATATTCCAAAAATTTCTTCATCTCAGTTTAGGCTGATACGTATTCTTCTACCTTATTTTTGGTTTAAAAAAAAAATCGCAATAAGCGTTTATTGATTGGTTTGCGCAAAAGTTATTGCGTCTACAAAATAGGGGATAGAATTATGGCATTTTTTTTATTATTATTATTTTTCTACTAGTAATGGCGGCGATCTGCAATTTTTATCGGGACGGCGACATTATGGCGGACACATCGGACACTTCTGACACATTTTTGGGACCAGTGACAATTTTACAGCGATCAGTGCTATAAACATGCACTGGTTACTGTAAAAATGTCACTGGCAGGGAACGGGTTAACACTAGGGGGCGATCAAGGGGTTAACTGTGTTCCCTAACTGTGTTCTAACTGAAGGGGGGGTGGGACTTACTAGGGAGAATGACAGATCGCTGTTGTATGAACATACAATCAGTCATTTCTCCCCTGAAAGAACCAGGATCTGTGTGTTTACACCTACAGATCTCGGTTCTCGCTGTGTCACGAGCGATCGCGGGTGCCGCGCCCGCCGGGCACTCGCATTGGCTCCGGGGGGCGAGCAGCGCGCACGCGTGTGTGTGCCTCCGGCGGCGCACGCTCGCCCCTAGTGGCCACAGGGCGAAGCGACGTAACATAACGTAATTTCGCCCAGCCGTGCCATGCTGCCGCATTAAAACTGCGGCGGCTGGTCGGCAAGTGGTTAAATATATATTTCTCAAAGGATACAAATCCACCAGATGCCTTGGCAAACAACAGATATTACCTTGTAAAAGTAGTAATGACTTCATCATTGTGCTGTACATAGCCTGTGCAGAGAGCAGAGCTGAGGGAGGGGCTGCCTGCAGAAAACTACAGGAAGGGGCGGAGACAAGACCACTCACCCTGCACAAGGAAAGAGAGCAGCAGAGAGCGGTCTTTATTACAGGAAGCTCCTGCACAGAGGGAAAGTCTCACACGGGATTACTGCGCAGATCTGGAAGAAATACACAAAGCTCACCAAGATTCAAGGAAGAATACACATGACGAATATGTAGCGCTACCCCAGGAGGAGCCGCTTAACCACTTCAGCCCGGAAGGATTTGCCCCCTTCATGACCGGGCCATTTTTTGCGCTACGGCACTGCGTCACTTTAACTGACAATTGCGCAGTCGTGCGCCGTTGTACCCAAACAAAATTGACGTCCTTTTTTCCCCACAAATAGAGCTTTCTTTTGGTGGTATTTGATCATCTCTGTGGTGTTTATTTTTTGCGGTAAAAACAACAATTTTGAGAATTTTTTTTTTTTTTTTTACTTTTTGCTATAATAAATATCCCCAAAAATGTTTTAAAAAAAAAAAAATTCTTCCTCAATTTAGGCCGATACGTATTCTTCTACATATTTTTGGTAAAAAAATCGCAATAAGCGTATATTGATTGGTTTGCGTTATAGCGTCTACAAAAGAATGTTGCTGTAATCACACGATCGGAATTTCACACGATCGGAATTTCCGTCGGAAAAACCTTGGGTGGTTTTTCTGACGGAATTCCTGCTCAAGCTTGGTTTGCATACAACGCGGTCACACAAAAGTTCTCTGAACTTTTGACCGTCAAGAAGGCGGTGACGTGCAACACTACGACGAGCCGAGAAAATGGAGTTCAATGCTTCCGAACATGCGTTGAATTGTTTCCGAGAATGCGTCAAATTGTTTCCAAGCATGCGTAGGAATTTTAGCACATCGGGATAGCTACAGACGCTCGGAATTTCCAATTGGAATTTTTTCCGTCGGAAAAATAGAGAACCAGCTCTAAATCTTTTGTTTCGCGGAAAATTCCGACGGCAAAAGCCCGATGGAGCCTACACACGGTCAGAATTTCCAACCGAAAGCTTATATCGGACTTTTCTTGTCGGAATTTCCGACCATGTGTACGCGGCATAACCGTAACTTTACTGCTAAGTAAGCATTCCCCACAACCACAGGAAGCAATTACAGTGTACCGATCAACACCACGTCATGACTCTTTACCCCACTATTTCCCAGCTGAGCCAATTTCTAAAAATCGGAATAGGCCAGGATTAAACACTTCCTTACCGAGTCATAGTAATATGACGTCGGCAGGAACCCTCCCTCCCTCCGGGTGGATGTCATATGACAATCTGAGCTTCTCGGGCCGCCAGGGGGCGCACGCGCCGCATCGCCGGGGACCCGGTGCGTGTGCCCAGCGGCCGCGATGTCCGCTGGGAACCCGTGATTGCCCGCAATCATTGTTTGTCGTGATATATGTAGAGAGACAGCACAAACCATTACTGTACATAAGCCATGTTTACTGAGAGAACCAGCAGGAAACAGGAAACACAACACAGGAAGAAGTACAACAGAGATGCACCATAGAGTTGCATTTAAAGAAACATGTCATCCATAACAATCATGGCAGGACCATGGATGTGTGTGTGTGTGTGTAAACACACACATCCATGTCCTGTCAGACGAGAGGAGACCGATGTGTGATCCCAGTACAGAGGAACACAGATCGGTCTCCTCCCCCAGTCAGTCCCCTCCCCCTACAGTTAGAATCACTCTTTAGGGAACATATTAACCCCTTGATCGCCCCCTAGTGTTAACCCCTTTCCTGACAGTCACATTTATACAGTAATCAGTGCCGTTTTATAGCACTAATCTCTGTATAAATGTGAATGGTCCCAAAAACATGTGAAAAGTGTCCGATGTGTCCGCCGCAATGTCACGGTCACAATAAAAAATGCTGATCGCCGCCATTACTGGTTAAAAAATAAAAATAAATAAAAATGCCATAAATCTATCTCCTATTTTGTAGACGCTATAACTTTTGCGCAAACCAATCAATATACGCTTATTGCGATTTTTTTTTTTTACCAAACATATGTAGAAGAATATGTATCGGCCTAAACTGAGGACATTTTTTATTTTATTTTTAAATTTGTGATATTTATTAAATCAAAAAGTAAAAAATATTGTGTTTTTTTTCAAAATTGTCGCTCTTCTTTTGTTTATGGCGCAAAAAATAAAAACCGCAGAGGTGATCAAATATCCCCAAAAGAAAGATCTATTTGTGGGGAAAACAACCCATAAAGATTTTATTTGGGTACAGTGTTGCATGACCGCGCAATTGTCATTCAAAGTGCGACAGCGCTAAAAACTAGAAATTGGTCTGGGCAGGAAGGGGGTGAAGATGCCCGGTATGGAAGTGGTTAAGAAGAAGAAGACCAGTCCAGTAGATTTGAGTGTTTTTACTTGAGAAATGGTATGGCAGACAAAATCTAACTTGACAGGCAGCAGTGGGCGGTAACTTCCCCAAGTCGGGTATACTTTGTCTTGTCCCTACAACTGCTCCCAACTAAGGTTCCAGGACCCCTTTGGTTATCCCTCGACCAGGGGAATACCTCACACCTTTGGAGCTACATGGCTGTGAATAGGGCCTGAACCAGTCCAGTAGGGGTCAGCTTCTGCAACTACCTCCTCTCTGTTCTGTGTCCCCATCTGAACTAAAGCCTCGTACACAGGGCCGCCATCAGGGGGTACAGGCAGTACACCTGTAAGGGGCCCGGAGGTCCCCAGGGGCCCGGATGGCCCCCTTTTTTTTGTAAGGGGCCCAGAGGTCCCCAGGGGCCCGGAGTTCCCCAGGGCCCCGAATGTCAACCCCTCTTTTTTTTTTTTTTTATTATAATTTTTTTTTATTATAATTTTTTTTTATTATTTATTTATTTTATTTCATTTTTTTTTATTTCATTTTTTTTTTTGTAAGGGGCCCAGAGGTCCCCAGGGCCCCGGATGGAAACCTCCCTTTTTTTTATAATTTTTTATTTATTTTTTTATATATATATATTTTTTTGTAAGGGGCCCAGAGGTCCCCAGGGCCCTGGATGGCAACCCCCCTTTTTTTTGTTTTCTTGTTCTTCTCTTTTTTTTGTGTTCGTCAGCACCCAAACCAAAGCTTCTCAATTCGTGGCACCCCCCCTGCTTCTCAATTTGCGGCAGCCCCCCCGCTTCTCAATTCGCGCCGGCAGCACCCCCTCCCCAGTTCTCCTCGGCTCCAGGGAGCCCATGCCTGAAGCTGTGTAAGGGGCCCCAAAATTCCTGATGGCGGCCCTGCTCGTACACACGGTCGAACTTCAAACAAACTTTTCTGTGGATTTTTGTCCGAAGGGAGTTGCCGGTGAACGCCCATAGCATACACACGCTCAGACTTTTTCGGCAACAAACACGAACGTAGTGACCTTTCAACGTACTGACGACACTTCAAAAGTGGAAGTTCAATTCTCCGGCGTCACCCTTTGGGCTCCTTCTGCTAATCTCGAGTTAGTAGAGGTTTGGTCCGTGTTGATTCGCGATTTTCATTTTCACCAGAACACAAATCCTTTGTAAATACGTTTGTCATTTCTCCGTATCATCAGCAAAGCAGCTTTATTATTATCCCATTATTAAAGAAGAAGAGAATGTGCGCTGCATTTCTAGATTTCACAACTTGCCGCGTCACGAATGTGATATCTCCATTACGAACGCTAGTTTTACAAGACAGAACGCTTCCGGCTGGTCCTTGCTTCTGAGCATGCGTGTTTGTATTTCAGACTAAAGTCCGATGGTTTTCTGTACACACGATAGGACTTTGCACCATAGGACTTTTGTTGCCGAAAAGTTTGTCCGTTTGCAGAGCGAACTTTTGTCCGATGAAAACCGAAAAAGTTTGTCCGATGGAGCGTACACACGGTCGGATTTTTTTGAAAACCTGCTCATTTTGAAGTTTGTTGGCAAAAAGTCCTACCGTGTGAATGGGGCTTAACGCTATCACGTTCTACACACAATTTAGAAGCTGCCAGAGGGCACCACCTAGTTGCCAAACTGGGAATTGAGCTGACACCCCCTTACACAAGGGGTGCATAAAAAAAGACTATTGTTCAGCTTTAACCACTTAAGGACCGCCTCACGCCGATATACGTCGGCAGAATGGCACGGCTGGGCACATCAACGTACAGGTACGTTGCCCTTTAAAAGCCCAGCCGTGGGTCGCGCACGCGCCGCCGCCCGTCCTAAACTCCGTGACCGCCACCGGTGTCCCGCGATCGGGTCACAGAGCTGAAGAACGGGGAGAGGTGAGTGTAAACAAACCTTTCCCCGTTCTTCTCCGTGGCATGTCAGTGATCGACTGTTCCCTGTCATCGGAACAGACGATCAGTGACGTGTAACGTGTAGCCACGCCCCCCTACAGTAAGAATCACTTCCTAGGACACACTTAACCCCTACAGCGCCACCTAGAGGTTAAACCTCTTCACTGCCAGTGTCATTTTCACAGTAATCAGTGCATTTGTATAGCTCTGATCGCTGTGAAAATGACAATGGTCCCAAAAATGTCCGATGTGTCCGCCATAAGCTATGAGTAAGCATCTATCTTTGATGTGAAACGCGTGAGCTATCCACCCCTGCATGTCAGTTTTCTGTTTTTGGACTTTTGAATCTATGAATTCATTTTGGATTTTAATTTTGGAATTTTGAAAATAAATCGTTTATACAGAGTGCGGCAGTCCAGGGCTCTTTTCTTTCCCATGTGTCCGCCATAATGTCGCAGTCACGATAAAAAAATCGCTGATCGCCGCCATTACTAGTAAAAAAAAAAAAAAAATAATAAAAATGCCATAAAACGACCCCCTATTTTGTAAACGCTATAACTTTTGCGCAAACCAATCAATAAACGCCGATTTTTTTTACCAAAAATATGTAGAAGAATACGTATCGGCCTAAACTGAGGAAAAAAAAAAATTATATATTTTTTGGGGGATATTTATTATAGCAAAAAGTTAAAAATATTGCATTTTTTTTTTCAAAATTGTCGCTCTATTTTTGTTTATAGCGCAAAAAATAAAAACCGCAGAGGTGATCAAATACCACCAAAAGAAAGCTCTATGTGTGGGAAAAAAAGGACGTCAATTTTGTTTGGGAGCCACGTCGCACGACCGCGCAATTGTCAGTTAAAGCGACGCAGGGCCGAATCGCAAAAAGGGGCCTGGTCCTTTAGCTGCATATTGGGCTGAAGTGGTTAACCATACTTGAAAACATTTTCTTCCATGACTCGATTTTCTTTTAACTTTTTTAAAAATCTCTTTTCTCATTCTTTGTATATAGAAAAAGCATCTTTTCCCCAAATCTCCTTTGAGCTCCCTGGGATCCAGAGCTCTCACAAAGCCTTGTATTATATGCGCGGTGTGTTTACTCATACAAAGTTCTGTTCCTGTTGGCAGGAAAGAAGCAATCTACATATTCAGCCATGGCTCTCATAATTGATATTTGCCTCGAAAATTACATATTTATGTTTTAGATAATTTTGTGCTATTCACATGCTCTGCGGTGCTCTCGCAAATTCCCCGTGAATTCATAACGCCGCTGATATAATGCATATTGTTTGCCGCGCCGCAGAAAAAGAACAGGTTATAATCTCATTTTTCCCCCTCACCTGAATGTAAATTGGAAAGGCTGAGAGGGGGAAATTGCTCACATCTCCGTGCCATTAAATTAGGGCTGAAACTCACACTTCATCACAAATATGTTCTTCAATGCTGTGAATGTGAATCAACTGATTAAAAAGTCTTGTTTGGAGCTTTGTTTATGTCTGTGTCCATTACCTCTTGAAATATAATATTTAATCTTTTCATGAATACAAAAATACGGATATTGTTTGAAAGTCAAAGTTGCAATTAAAGAAAGATTTTTTTCCCTTAAAAGCTGAATTCCAGCGAAATATTCGTTATAAGCTGCTGGTTGTGTCTAAACCTAGTGTAGCGGGTATTTAAATTTAGGGGGAGCATCTGGGTGGTAGTATGACCCAGATGCACTGATTGTTAGGGAATTTAGGACCCTTTTTATTCGTGGAGGACTTCAGTGGTGTTCAGTTCCCTGCGGCCCCTGGGTGGCGCTGTCGCCCGGGGCGGGGGTTGAACCATCACTGCAGTGCTGTTCCCTTTTTGTCCTGTTTCGGCAGCCGTACGGCGGGGCGGGGAACCTGCTGTGCCTGTCGGGAGAGGAGATAAAGGGGAGAGACGCCCTCACCACGAGGTTCAGAGTCGGAGGTCACGGCCGTGCCCAGGCACCTTCAGCCTGGGGTGAGGTACTACGGAGAAGGCCCGGGGCCCAGTACCTTCGACTGGGTTCTGCAGGGGTGGAAGAGTCCGAGGGGCCCTAAGGTGTTGGGTGCCCGAATCTGAGACGAGAAGGCCAGGGAGCGTAACCCCTCCGAACAGTCCGGTGCAGCATTGCTGAGTGAGTGAGTGAATAACTTGTATAGCGCTACAAATGCGAACTAAATCGCCTCAAGGCGCTTTGCATCCAGTGATGTCCTGATCCTTCAGAAGAGGTGGGTCTTAAGTTTTTTCCTGAAGGCCCGATGATTTTCTTCCATACTGATGTCCGTGGGTAGAGCGTTCCAGAGCCGTGGTCCTTGGACTGCAAATCTTCGTTCTCCCTTTGTTTTGAAGCGGGACTTGGGGATGTGGAGGAGGTTTTGGTTGGTTGATCGGAGATTGCGATTGGGGGTGTAGTATTTTATCTTCTCGCATAAATATTGAGGAGCGTTTCCTTGTGTGCACTTGTGGGTGACGGCGGGGCCTCTGGTAACTCTCTTGGAAGGATGTCTTCCCCCTGACAAGGGCTGCACTTAGCGAAGGTAATTCTGTTCCTGTTTTACACGGCCGGTAGCAGCGGCTGTGCGTCATAACCATTGGTGACACTACAATGGTTAATTCTATTTGAGGATTGTGCCCCTTGTCCTACTCCCCATTTATACTGAACTGTTCTTTGGGTCACAACCTGTCTGCTGTTAAAGGACGATTTTTTGCTGTCAGAGAATAAATAAGAGTTGGACCTTTTCAGTGGTGTGGAACTCCAGTTACTGGGAACAAAGGGGGTCATTTGTAGAACGGACTTGGCTCTGGGTTATGCACATGACCCGAAGGTAAACAGGTGTTGGCCTTCACCTCTACACATTAGAGGACATAGGCCGTAGTGTACCACATCCCTCCTCCCTGATCCCCGTAGACAAGACAACAAGCCGAGAAGAAGAAGGGGTGAGAGGGGTGAGGGCGCTACACTAGCATCGGACCAAATGTTGCTTGTTCGTAGGTTTGGCCAACGGCCAAATTAAATTTGGTGTTCAGCCGACTCAAACCACCAGTGGCAGTGGGAAGTGAAACATTTAGCAATGGTATTACTATAGGCGCTAAATGTTACAGCTTCCTCTCTGGCTGGTTGTTAGGAAGCTGATAGTTTCTGGCGTCTTAACAACCATATCGCGTTCCTGCTCGGCACATTTAACTGTAAACCCGGGGATTCCCAGCTGACAGAAGATTTAAACAAAGAGGTGGGGAGTGCATAAAAAACAAAAACTGTGTCACGACTACCCAGTGGTGTATTTAGGTTTTGTGCTGCCCTTGGCCTGACTAAACTCGTGCAACCCCTAATTTAAATATGATCCACCCCTTCCTGTCAAGGTCACACCCCTTCCTGTTTAAGACCTGCCCTGAAATTTTCCAGTGGGGACACTAGTTCTGAGGGCCTTGGGTGGGGGGAGGGATTCCTTTAATATGCATTATATCAGCGGCATTATGAATTCACGGGGAATTTGCGAGAGCACCGCAGAGCATGTGAATAGCACAAAATTATCTAAAACCTAAATATTAAATTTTTGAGGCAAATATCAATTATGAGAGCCATGGCTGAATATGTAGATTGCTTCTTTCCTGCCAACAGGAACAGAACTTTGTATGAGTAAACACACCGCGCATATAATACAAGGCTTTGTGAGGGCTCTGGATCCCAGGGAGCTCAAAGGAGATTTTGGGAAAGGATATTTTTTCTATATACAAAGAATGAGAGAGGTTTTTAAAAAGGTTAAAAGAATATCGAGTCATGGAAGAAAATGTTTTCAAGTATGGTTAAAGCTGAACAATAGACTTTTTTTATGCACCCTTTGTGTAAGGGGTGTCAGCTCAATTCCCAGTTTGGCATCTAGGTGGTGCCCTCTGGCAGCTTTTAAATTATGTGTAGAACGAGATAGCGTTAGTTCAGGTGGGGACACAGAACAGAGAGGAGGTAGTTGCAGAAGCTGACCCCTACTGGACTAGTTCAGGCCCTATTCACAGCCATGTAGCCCCAAAGGTGTGAGGTATTCCCCGGGGTTCCCTATGATAAGGACGGGTGACCCCGCCCCTTATTACGCATCATGGGGGTTTCATTCCTGCTGGAGAGGTGAGACTGCAGCGTCGCTGGAGAACGGATCATCGTTGGACATCGATTACATTGTTGGAATTTTTTTTTATTTTTTATTTTTTTTTAAATAAAGGACTTGTCCAACTGTGTCTGTGTGTTTTTTACAAAATTTTACACTTTTTTTGTGAAATGGTAGGGGTACAATGTATCCCGTTACCAATTCACATAGGGGGGGCCCGGGATCAGGAGTTCCCCTTTGTTTAAGGGGGATTCCAGATTTCGATAAGCCCCCCGCCCGCAGACCCCCACAACCACCGGGCAAGGGTTGTGGGGATGAGGCCCTTGTCCTCATCAACATGGGGACAGCATCCCCATGTTGAAGGCATGTGACCTGGTACGGTTCAGGAGGGGGGGGGCGCTCTCTCGTCCCCTCCTCTTTTCCTGCGGCCTGCCAGGTTGCGTGCTCGGATAAGGGTCTGGTATGGGTTTTGGGGGGGACCCCACGCCATTTTTTTTTAATTTTGGTGCAGGGTTCCCCTTAATATCCATACCAGACCTGAAGGGCCTGATATGGAATTTGGGGGGACCCCCACGTTTTTTTTTTGGTTCAGGGTTCCCCTTAATATTCATACCAGACCCAAAGGGCCTGGTAATGGACTGGGGGGGGGAAACCCCTGCCGTTTTTTTCAATGACTTTGATCTGTATTGCCGGGGAGCCGACAATTCATCAATAGTAGTTTTAAATGACTTTTTTTCCTTCAGAAATGACACTTTCTTCAGTCCAAAAGACAAACAGTTTCCACACTGGAGATAGCAACCACCGGATAGGCCTCTCTCACTGACCTAGCAGCCGGTGCGCTGCTCGGTCAAAAGTCTCTGCCACAGACTTAAAGCATACAAATAGTCTCTGCCACAGACTTGGATGATCCAGACCTTTTTGCAAAGTCTAAGTACAGCCACACAGTACCAGTTTCTTTCTGCTAATCCGGCGACACTGTGAGGTATTTATGTCGGGATGCGTCCTCCAATCGAGTCTCCAGGCCCCTCCCGAGGCACCGGCCTTTTCGCTCGGTCCTCTCCTGGGAAAAGTCCCCCCCTGGTTTCTTCAATTGCTCGGCTTCTCCCCGCAGGCAAGACAGCAAGGACCACCCCTGATTAGTAGGCCCCAGAAACTCCTGGTAAAGCATTCAACTTACTAGGATGAATGAGCATAACAAAAGGAGTTGGGACTTTGTGCGAGGCACAGGGCATGTAGAGCCATGCACCTCCATCCCCGATACTTGAAAAAAAAAAGGGAGAATATGGGTGGGACTTTATATGAAGCATACATCTCAGGAGATACCCGACAAGAAATAACTATGGCAGTATACTGTAGCACTGGAACTTGAACCGTTAAATGAAAGCATTGCATAACAATTGGCAGTCATTACTTTAATTGGGTAATAAATATGACAACAACAAAAAATAACACAGCATACCTAGTATATTGGTTAAAAGTTGGGCTGTACATAAAATACAACAATTAGGCCCCATTCACACAGGGGCGGCACAACGTGGCACAACTTCGGGGGCGACCTCGGCGGCGCGATCTCAAGACGACTTGAGACGCCCGCCGAGGCAATTTGCATAAAGACTTCTGTATAGAAGTCAATGCAGGTCGCCTTGGGTCGCCCCCAAAAGTAGTACAGGAACCTTTTTCTAAGTTGGAGCGACCTGAGTCGCTCCTATTAGAACGGTTCCATTGAACAGCGTGGGACGCGACTCGTCAGGCGTCCGAGTCGCCTGACGAGTCGCCCCTGTGTGAACCGGGCCTAATGGTAGCATGGTATAATAACATAATCAGTTCATAATAAAAACATTGCAACAGAGCCAGTTCGTGGGGTGTCTCCATGGTAAGTAGGTAGGGCCTAGACATGTTGGTACATGTCAAGTTCCAGTGCTACAGTATACTGCCATAGTTATTTCTTGTCGGGTGTCTCCTGAGATGTATGCTTCATATAAAGTCCCACCCATATTCTCCCCTTTTTTTCCAGAAATTCCTGGGCCTACTTCCAGTAACGAGGCCTCGGGCCAGCTGGCCCCGAGGCAGGAAAAACTGCTACGGCACACCTTAGGCCAGAAGGGCCATCAGGTCAGAGAGACCCGGAAGACAGTGTCTGTCCCTTAAGTACCCTCTCCCAGAATGCACAGCAGGGGGACCAATCCCAATGAGCTGTTTCTGGGCAAGAGGTACCCAATACATCCCGCCTGCTGCATTTCCAACATTGACCTGTGGTGACAGCGACACCCACCGTCAAGTGAAAAATGCACAACACACATAGTTGCCAACATTGCAAAAAAAACATCTGGGACACTTTTTTTGTATTGAGGCGGAGCCTTGCTATAATCAGGGGGCGGGGCATTCGTTTGTAGTCGTGTCATGCCGGAGTGAAAAATGCGGGGGGTTTACGCACAATAGTGGGTGTGGTTTAAATGGGCGTGGTTCAAAGGGGTGTGGCTAGAGTCCGAGGTGAGAGAAAGAGAGAGAAAGAAATAGAAAGAAAGAAGCCAGATCCTACACTACAATAGTAATGTGTAACAAAATTGGCAGATAAGGATACTCCAAAACACCTGTTGGCGCTTCAATCATCCCGGCACCATGGTTGTTACGGTGTCAGGATGATTGAAGTGCATTATTTCTATTTTTACATTGTAATATAAAATGAAATAATTCAACTCACCATAATGCCGAATCAGTGGAAGCCCTGAGCGTGTTACCTGCCACGTCGCCTGCCACCAGATGGCCTCCCCAGCAGTCCGTCCTTGCATCAGGTGCCTCCCCAGCAGTCCGTCCTTGCATCAGGTGCCTCCCCAGCAGTCCGTCCTTGCATCAGGTGCCTCCCCAGCAGTCCGTCCTTGCATCAGGTGCCTCCCCAGCAGAGCCCCCTCCACACTTGTGGACAAGGGTCCAAAAATCATGATTGTCCCGGGAAATTTGGGACTGTTTGGCAACTATGCACTACACTGATTACCCCGCCACCCACTACACTGATTACCCCGCCACCCACTACACTGATTACCCCGCCACCCACTACACTGATTACCCCGCCACCACTACACTGATTACCCCGCTACTCACTACACTACACTGATTACCCTGCCACCCACTACACTACACAGATTACCCTGCCACCCACTACACTGATTACCCCACACTGATTACCCCACCACCCACTACACTACACAGATTACCCTGCCACCCACTACACTAATTACCCCGCCACCCACTACACTACACTGATTACCCCGCCACCCACTACACTGATTACCCCACACTGATTACCCCACCACCCACTACACTACACAGATTACCCTGCCACCCACTACACTAATTACCCCGCCACCCACTACACTACACTGATTACCCCGCCACCCACTACACTGATTACCCCGCCACCCACTACAATGATTACCCCGCCACCCACTACACTGATTACCCCGCCACCCACTACACTACACTGTGATTACCCCGCCACCCACTACACTACACTGTGATTACCCCACCACCCACTACACTACACTAATTACCCCACCACCCACTACACTACAATTACCCCACCACCCACTACACTACAGTGCAATAGTACGGTACCTGCGGTGCGTGAGGATGTGCTGGTGGTCCGAGGGGTCTGCCAAATGGAGTGAGCCAGGACCATCACAGTGTCCCCAGCCAGCGGTGCCCCGGTCCTTCCATCAGTGTCCCCACTCGTCGGACACACGGGGGCGGGGCGGAGGGTTGTTGGTAGCAGCGGCGCCGGGTGCTGATAGGCGTCAGTGTCCCCAGCCAGTGGAGCCCCGGTCCTTACATCCGTGTCCCCGCTCCTTGTCGGACACACGGGGGCTGGGCAGAGGGTCGTTAGCGGCGGCGGGTGAAGCATGCTGCTTCCTTGTGCCTCTCCTTGCATTCAGTGGAGAGCGGGGAGGAGTCGCCAATCCGAAGCCGATTGGCTGCCCCAGGCTCTGCACTGAACACAAGGGGAAAACGTAAACAAATATGGTGGCGGCAGCGGCCATTTTTGTGTAGCCGCTGCCGTTTTTAGCTAAAGCATTCCCGAATTTACCGGGACAAAACGGGACAAAAAGAACTGGGCTTGTCCCGAATCGGGACAAGCCCAATTCGGGACAAGGGTCCAAAAATCGTGCTTGTCCCGGGAAATTCGGGACTGTTGGTAACTATGCAACACAGCTGGACTGGAACAGAAACCAGCAATTTACCACAATTATTCTGAGCTAAACTACAGCTCAGACAAGTAAATGTACAAATAGCGCCTACCCAATAGGAGCAGGGCGCTACAGGTGGAAGGATAAACTTGAAGAAGAGGGAAGAAGGACAAGAAAAGGATAAGTTCCTCTTTAAAACAATAGACAGCTACAAAGCAGAGGAGGCACAAAGGAGAGAAAACAAGAGAAGAGAAGAGAGGATCAGAATTGTGGAAGATAATGAGAGACAAAAGGCCAAGTGGCCAAGAATGGAGAGGAAATAAAAAAGGACAGACGGAGTCGGAATGCATCTGCTAGAGGCTCAATGCAAGGACCTAGGATTGCCATCCCTGAGCAGGTCTCACCGACACTAAGGAAGAAGTATGGATTGCTCCTGGAGGCAGGATCGCCCAGTGGCAAAACAAAGCTAGGACTTAGGTTTATGCTTAGGACATAGGTTCAGGACTTAAGTTTTGTGTTTTGTTTTTAGGTTTAGTGTAATTAACACTTGAAAAAAAACAGGAGGGTGGATTTGTGGGAAATTTGTGGGAGTTGTGCTAGAATGGGGGATTTGGGGGATTTGGGGGAGGGTTTTGTGTTAGGAGTAAGGATTTGGGAGCAGAGGGTTTGTGCTAGGATGGGGGGGGGGGTAGTACTAAGAGGGGGCATAGAGGCAGGATGCCCCAGTGGCAAAACCAAAAACTAGGACTTACCATTATTGGGAATTCCCTAGTGACATGTTCGGCATCATATCCAGAGGTTGTCTTTGGGAAATAGACGTATGAGTGCTGCCAGCATAGCTGCAGAGGTTGAAGGGGTGGGGGAGGGGTCAGCCTGTCAGGGCTCAGACCATACGCCGCACACTGCATCAAATTGGTCTGCATGGCTTAGGGTGACCACATTTTCAAACTACCATTCAGGGACACCCCCCCCCCCTTCCCAAAAATCAACTTGTGCTGTAACGAATCACAGCACAGTCATTAGACACAATAGTCAGGGGGCGGGGATTGTGCTCCTTTAGGCATTCCTGGCCAGGACAAGTATTGTCAGTGAGTAAAGCGGTGATGTGGCGGCCTTTTTTGGGGCCATCAGATCGGCCCGGGGAATGGCTGTGTCAGTTTCATTCCAGGACACTGTATTGTCCTGGCATAAAGGTACCCGGGACAGACCTGCAAAATGCGGGACTGTCCCGGGCAATCCGGGACACGTGGTCACCCTAGCATGGCTGTCGTCCCAGGAGGAAGCCTCTTCTAAAGATGATGCACAAGAAAGCCTGCAAACAGTTTGCTGAAGACAAGCGGTGTCCTGTGGAACCATGAATGCCAACATGTACTGTGACATACTGAAGTAGAGCATGATCCCCTCCCTTCAGAGACTGGGCCGCAGGGCAGTATTCCAACATGATAACGACCCCAAACACACCTCCAAGACAACCACTGCCTTGCTAAAGAAGCTGAGGGTAAAGGTAATGGATTGGCCAAGCATGTCTCCAGACCTAAACCCTATTGATCATCTGTGGGGCTCCTCAAATGGAAGGTGGAGGAGCGCAAGGTCTCCAACATCCACCAGCTCTGTGATGTCATCATGGAGGAAGGGAAGAGGACTCCAGTGGCAACCTGTGAAGCTCCGAAGATCACAGTGGATTGACGTCTGATGATTGGCCAAAGCATGCACCTGACCTGCATGCTTTGGCCAATCACAGTGCGCTCTGCTGTGAGAGCCATGATTGGCCAAAAGCAGGGTGCCTTTAGCCAATCATGGCTCAGGGGGCTAAGTCCACGCCCCACACTATATAAAAGTAGGAGGAAAATATATGGACAAACCTTTTGGTTGCCTTTATTAGTAAAAAGGATAAAAAGCACTACAAGTCACAGCAAACAGTGGGATACACATCCGACGCGTTTCACACTAATGTCTAGTGCTTAGTGATATATCATGTTTTTTTTTTGGAGTGCGGCTGTCCATATATTTTCCTCCTACTTTTGCTTCATGCATTGCCAGCACCCGTGGTTTCTGAGAGGACACTGATTGCCAATTATATCCATCTGGAGTGGTTACTTCCCTTTCCCCACACTATATAAGGCTGCTTACACGGCAGGCGTATATATATAGTGTTATAATTGAAAGGATGTTAGCTAGAGGCAGGTTGGTTAGTGGCGTGCAGGCAGTTTAGTATATATATATTGTGAGGGGGTTAGCTCGGTAGCGGGTGTGTGTGACCCCCTGGATGGGCTCCCCACACAAAAACAGGCCCAGCAGACGGAGGTTGTGGTTTTCAAGATCAAAAGGTGCGGTTTATTTCTCTATTTACAGTGACAAAAACACAGCAAAGCAAAAAGAAACATAAACAAAATAAATCCTGGTCAGCTTGACCTCTGACTAAACATGCAGGTTTCCCTAACTAACAACTGGGATCAGCCTGGTGCTGTCCTAGTCCCTAAGTCCCTGGTTTAGTAAATGTCCAAACAAATAGCCACACAGGCTTTGTCTCACCGCACAGGGGTTCACTCTCCCTAGACAGTCCACACAGGTCTGGTTCCAGGCATGAGCAAACACCTAATGAAGCTGGGAGTTTTTATAGAGGCCTTAAACGAGCTGACAAGCTTCAGCTGGTCTCATCAACTCCCTGCCTGCACGACGCCCAGCACTCTCCCTAGAGGTATGAATCATCCATGAGCCCACTAGCCTCAGCTGGGCTTCATCAACTCTCTCCCTAGTTGTATAAGTCGGCATAAAGCCTGAATCTGGGAGAAATATACCTACCCCCCTGGATGCAACCAGGTGACTTTACCTTCCTGCTGTCACATACCCCCCCCTCTTGTTTTAACCTTGGGGTTGGAACACCAGCAATCAGGCATTCATGTACTCGAGACAAAGCATCCACATTCCCCATTTGAACGCCAGGGCGATGCTTTACTGTGAAGTTGAATTCCTGTAGGGCCAGGAACCACCTATTTACTCTTCTATTTGTCTCCTTGTTTTGAGCCATCCACTTTAACGGAGCGTGATCCGTAACCATGTCAAAGTGCCTACCTAGCAGATAGTACCGAAGGGAATCTAGAGCCCACTTCACCGCTAAACACTCCTTTTCAACCGTGGCGTAATTTACCTCATGGGACTTCAACTTCCTGCTGAGGTAAATGACTGGGTGCTCTTCCCCGTTCCAGACCTGGGACAATACTGCTCCTAACCCCACATCTGACGCATCACTTTGTACGACAAAGTCTTTAGAGAAGTCGGGTGAGTACAACACTGGCTGGCTACATAAGGCTTGTTTCAAGAATTGGAATGCTGCCTCAGCCTCGGGGGTCCATTTAATCATGACCGACCCTTTCCCTTTCGTCAGGTTGGTTAGGGGCACAGCCTTAGAAGCAAAGTGGGGAATGAAGCGCCGATAATAACCCGCGATTCCCAGAAAGGCTCGTACCTGCTTCTTGCTGTTGGGACGTGGCCAACTCTGGATGGCCTCGACTTTGTTGAGTTGGGGTTTTATTACTCCCCTGCCAATGGTGTACCCAAGATATTTGGCCTCCTCCTGCCCAATGGTACACTTCTTGGGGTTAGCCGTAAACCCCGCTTCCCGGATAGAGTCTAGGACTGCTTGCACTTTTGGCAGATGTGAGGCCCAATCTGTGCTATGGACAATTACGTCATCCAGGTAAGCCGCAGCATACTTCCGATGGGGCCTCAGTATCTGGTCCATTTTCCGCTGGAATGTGGCCGGCGCATTCTGTAACCCGAACGGCATTCTCTTATATTGGAACGCCCCGTCTGGGGTTACAAATGCGGTTTTCTCTTTGGCCGACTTGGCCAGGGGAATTTGCCAATACCCTTTTGTGAGGTCAAGAGTCGTCATGTATCGGGCTGTTCCCAGCCGGTCGATCAACTCATCTATACGTGGCATGGGGTAGGTGTCAAATTTTGTAACTTTGTTCAACTGACGAAAATCGTTACAAAATCGCCAGCTCCCATCCGGTTTAGGCACCAACACAATGGGACTAGACCAATCACTTTGGGACTCCTCTATCACCCCTAAGTTCAGCATTTTCTGTACTTCCTCCCGTATTGCCTCCCGTCGGGCCTCTGGGATCCGATAGGGTTTTAACTTCACCCTTTCACCGGGCGGGGTAATAATATCATGCTCTACCCCAGATGTTTGTCCCGGCAGCTCAGAGAACACCTCCTTGTTGCGAAGCACAAACTCCTTAACCTCCTGTTGTTGGGGTTGTGACAAGGTGGCTGCTATTCCAACCTCCGGAATCACGCAACCAGTTTGAGCTGGTGACCAAGTTTCTGCGACTAGGGACTCTCTATCCCTCCAGGCTTTCAACAGATTAACGTGATAGATCTGTTCGGGCTTTCGCCTTCCTGGTTGTCTGACCTTGTAATTCACTTCGCTCACTTTTTCCATTATCTCGTAGGGGCCTTGCCATTTGGCAAGGAATTTACTTTCAACCGTAGGGACAAGTACCAATATCCTATCCCCCGGGGAAAAGGTACGGGTCTTGGCTCCACGGTTGTACACTCTCTGCTGTGCCAACTGCGCTTGGGCCAAATGTTCCTTCACGATGGGCATTACCTGTGCAATTCGATCTTGCATCAGGGCGACATGCTCAATCACACTCCTGTGGGGAGAACTCTCACTTTCCCAAGTTTCCTTGGCAATATCCAACAGCCCTCTTGGGTGTCTCCCATACAGTAACTCAAAGGGGGAGAATCCCGTAGAGGATTGGGGCACCTCCCTAATAGCAAACATCAAATAAGGAAGTAGACAGTCCCAATCCTTTCCATCTCTATCCACCACTTTCTTCAACATTTGTTTTAGGGTTTTGTTGAATCTTTCAACCAGCCCATTGGTTTGGGGGTGATACACAGACGTACGCGATTGCGTCACTTTGAACAATTTACACAGCTCTTTCATAACCCGGGACATAAAGGGTGTACCTTGGTCCGTAAGCAGTTCTTTACAAATACCCACCCGGCTAAAAACAAGAGATAGCTCTTTGGCTATGGTTTTGGCCGAGGTATTTCGGAGAGGGATCGCTTCTGGATAACGGGTGGCATAGTCCATTATAACTAATATGTACTGGTGCCCCCTAGCGGACTTGATTATAGGACCTACCAAATCCATTGCGATCCTCTCAAACGGGACCTCAATGATGGGTAGAGGGACCAGCGGGCTACGGAAATGTGGCATCGGGGCCGACCTCTGACACACAGGGCAGGAGGAACAATAATTTTCTATGTCCTTCATCACCCCAGGCCAATAGAATCTCTGTAATACCCTCTCTCGGGTTTTCTCTGTCCCCAGATGACCTCCAAGAATGTGCCCATGGGCCAACTCCAACACCAACTTCCTGTAAGGTTTGGGCACCACAAGCTGCTCAACGGTTTCTTCTGCCCTTTTTGCCACCCGATACAGTAGGTCCTTCTCTACGCTGAAGTATGGGTAAGTGCAGGTATTATCTGGGTTCACTAACTCGCCATCTATTTCCACTACGTTTTCCCGTGCCTTTATTAGGGCGGGGTCTTTTAACTGTTCTGTGGCAAAATTTTCCCTGTGAACCTCAAGATCAGAAAACTCCACAGACGGTAGGTTTTCGTCTGAGGAGGTGGGCTCCTCTCCAGTTTCTTGAGTCTCGCCTGCCAATACTGACAAGGGAAATTCTGGAGAGTCCTCACCACTCTCAGAGGAGTTCTGGCTATCACCTTCCTGGTACATAGGGGCACCAGTGGGGGGCTCAGGATCATCCCACAGTTCCCAGAACTTCGGAAAATCCCTTCCCACAATGGCATCATGCGGTAATTGAGATACTAACCCCACTGGATGAGAGAGGGTGCCTTTGGGGGTCTTGAAACACACTGTAGTCACTGGATACTCTCGGGTGTCCCCATGCACACAAATAACAGCTACCTTGCTATTCCCAGAGACCTCTGTTTTAACTAATTCAGCCTTTATCAGGGTCACAAGGCTACCTGAATCCAGTAATACCACAACATTTCTACCATTAATACACATTTTGCATAAATGTTTCTCAGTTCCCCGAATGGCAGTGCATGCGACTGTCGCACACAGCGACTGACGTCTGTCCGTCAGAAAGTCACATTGCATGGGTTCCTCCACAACCGGGCAATTTGCTGCAATATGTCCCGCTTGCCGGCAGCGGTAGCAAACAATCCTTTTGGCTGCCTCTTGAGCCCCCGACTTCCCAGGCTGTTCTCGCCAAACCCTGGGCAGAGCTCCCACCCTCTCACTCTCTCCACCCTCACCCCTTGGAATCATCTTATCCGCCCCTGGGGATGGTCTGGTCTTAGGGTGGAAAGTCCGAGAGTCTCTGGAAGAGGCCGTCAGGTTCTCTGCAGCCAAGTATCTCTCTACACGATCCACAAGTTTACCGGCCGTTTCTGGGTCTCCATGGCTTACCCACTTTTGAATGGCGGTAGGAAGAGCTCTCAAGAAACGATCCATCACAACACGTTCCACAATCTCCGGTGCGGACAAAGTCTCTGGCTGTAGCCACTTCCTGCTCAGGTGAATGAGATCATACATTTGAGACCTGGGGGGTTTTCCAAGCTGGAAAGTCCAGTTATGCACACGCTGAGCCCGGACAGCCAGGGTGACACCCAGCCTTGCCAATATTTCAGCTTTTAGCATCACATAGTCTTTTGCTTGGTCAGGCTCTAGGTCATAGTAAGCTTTCTGCGATTCACCAGTTAACAGAGGAGCCACCAGTCCAGCCCACTGCTCCTCAGGCCACTTTTCTCTTTCAGCAGTCCTTTCAAATGTGGTCAAAAATACCTCTGGATCATCCTCTCCAGTCATTTTTGTCAATAAACGACTCACCCCAAAGGACGCGGTATTAGTGGGACGGCTTTCCTCACTGGTCTGCGGACGTTGCTGCATTACTGCTTCCATCTGTTGTTGTAGTCTCTGCTCTTGCTTCTGCAACAGGTCTATGAAGCGGGCCTCAGATTGCTGCTGGGCTTGTTGCTGGGCTGCGAAGCTCTTTTGCAAACCTGCATTTGTCTGCTGTTGATTGGCATTTGCTAGAGCCAGCTGTTTCAGTATCTCCTCCATGCTGGCTTAAAAAAAAACTGCCACTGGTTCTCCACCAACTGTGAGGGGGTTAGCTCGGTAGCGGGTGTGTGTGACCCCCTGGATGGGCTCCCCACACAAAAACAGGCCCAGCAGACGGAGGTTGTGGTTTTCAAGATCAAAAGGTGCGGTTTATTTCTCTATTTACAGTGACAAAAACACAGCAAAGCAAAAAGAAACATAAACAAAATAAATCCTGGTCAGCTTGACCTCTGACTAAACATGCAGGTTTCCCTAACTAACAACTGGGATCAGCCTGGTGCTGTCCTAGTCCCTAAGTCCCTGGTTTAGTAAATGTCCAAACAAATAGCCACACAGGCTTTGTCTCACCGCACAGGGGTTCACTCTCCCTAGACAGTCCACACAGGTCTGGTTCCAGGCATGAGCAAACACCTAATGAAGCTGGGAGTTTTTATAGAGGCCTTAAACGAGCTGACAAGCTTCAGCTGGTCTCATCAACTCCCTGCCTGCACGACGCCCAGCACTCTCCCTAGAGGTATGAATCATCCATGAGCCCACTAGCCTCAGCTGGGCTTCATCAACTCTCTCCCTAGTTGTATAAGTCGGCATAAAGCCTGAATCTGGGAGAAATATACCTACCCCCCTGGATGCAACCAGGTGACTTTACCTTCCTGCTGTCACAATATATATATATATATATGTAGCAGGGTCTCTAAATTGAGGTGGGACACCCAGGTGTGTAAGTACAGGAATAGTGGACCACTTGTGTTCATGGAGGATTGGATGGTGTAATAATCTCCTTGGCCTCTGGGTGGCGGGGTACCTGGAGGCTCAAGGTGGATTTGCCATTACAGTGCTACCCTTTTTGTCCCTTTCCGGAGATGGTACGGCGAGGGCGGGAAACCTGCCGTGGTGTCGATGGGAGGAGATAAAAGGGGGAGACGCCCTAACCACGAGGTCTTCTGGAGGAAGTTATTCACGCGCCCAGGCACCTTAGGCCTGGGTGCGGGCGGTTCCGGATTCCGGCCCAGGCGCCCTAGGCCTGACCGGAATGGAGTTGCGAGTCCATCCCAGGCACCTTCAGCCTGGGGTGAGGTACTAAACTAGGAGGCCTGGGGTCCAGTGACTTCGACTGGATCCCGAGAGGGTGGAGACGTCCGAGGGTCCCTGAGGTGGACGGGGCCCATGTCTGAGGTGAGGAGGCCGGGGAGGTTACCCATTCGGAGAGTCTGGAGCAGCATCAACCCAGTGACGGATGGGCCTCTGGTAACTCCCTTGGAGGGACATCTTCCCCTGATAGGGGCCGCAGCGCAGTGAAGGTACTCCTATCTATGTTCTCTTGAGTCGCTGGTAGAGACTCTCAAGTTCTAAGTCCTTTCTAGCTAATGCTATAGCAACCGCTGGCGAGATCGCAGTGGTTTAGTTAAATAACCAGGATAGTGCCTCGACCTGCTCATTCCCCGTATCACAATGTTATAAAGTCGCAACCAGATGGCTACTGAAGCACTGTTTATTGTGAGATGTACAATAAAGCAAGAGTTGGACTGTGATCGGTGTGTGGAACTCTGGTTAATGGGAGCAAAGGGAAGTGTTGACACAGTGGCACTTGATTCTAGACAAAAGCACATAGGCCCGAGGAAATATCTGGTAATGGCCTTCACCTCACCTCACCCACAGCTATGGGGAGGACATGGGCCGTAGCGCATCTCACCCTGTCGTGTGACATACCCCTAGACAAAGGAGATGGGGTGAGGCCGCTACACGTGGGGGCTCGTGAGTCCGGGATGATATGTGTCTTAACTTTGGAAGAAGGAATGGCTGTGTCTGGACTTTGCTGCCCGGAAGAGGTTCCGAGCAGGTCGGCCATGTGATTGGCCAAAGTGCATCCCTGCTCAAAGTCGTGGAAATGACCCCAAGACGGGAAAGGCCCATGCAGAGGAGTGAGAAGAGGGAAGAGTCCAGCCGTGTGAAGTACTACATGTGGGGGCTTTTATTGCACTGCGCCACGAGGCACCCCGTGACTGTACAGTTCGTGGGCGGAGCTTGATGGAGGCCCGCGAAAACGTGCAAGTCATGGGAGGAGTCTGGCCATGTGGAGGAGCAGCAGACAGTCGGGATGGCCTCAAGCTCCCCGTGGATTCCAGTTCCCTACCCCACGAAGATGACTACGTTCGCTGCTCCTCTTACAGACACGGGGATAAGACTCAGGCCCCGAGGACAGTTGGCTTTGTACTCATGCAGAGACACGGAGGCCCTCTGCGTTATCTGTCCCGGATGCTCGGGACTGGTGGTCCACCTGAAGCTATTCAGGCGTTGCGAGGCATGCAAAGAGTTCTTGTTCGAGGTGGAGCCATCCACAGTAAGGCCCCGGGCCCTTCGCCTCAACAGCCTCACAGGTACCGCTACTCTGGAAGGAGAGATCCAGGCCTTTGCGGAGGTTCCCGTACGCGCTGACCAGGGCGACGTGACTGCCCAATCAGAGACAGAGAGAAAAATCCGAGGATGCTGCTTCGGTCACCACAGATTCTCTACTCTCACCTCTGAAGAGGAAGGTTGGCCTGGTGCAGGCCTCCTGTGGTCGTGGTCGAGTTTCACCCCGTCGCTTGCCTAGCCTGGATGGATCCGGTTGGAAGAGTCCTGGACATCCCAGTTCTAAAAAAGGTCAAGGTGAGCCAGGGGCTGGGACTGTGGTGGTGGTTGGAGGTGTCGGGGGTCCACAGTCAGTGGAGCCCGCAAGGGAGGGTAGTACCACGTCTACCAGAGACTACCTTCCCGCCGAGATGTATGACACTTCCGACCTAGAGTCGCTGTCAGATTGTGGAGATGACGGGGAGATTGATGAACTGTTTCATCGGAAGGGCTGGGACAAACGCCCATTGCCTGTGTTAAGAGTACCGCAGGATTCCCCTATGTCAATAGGAGACAGCACGCCTCGGGTACAAGCCCCGGAGTCTACGAGGAAGTCTAGTCCTCAAAGTGCCTTCCCACAATCTACAACATCGCCCGTCTTGGTGGCGGGGATGCAGCGAGCCTCACTACGAGCACCGAGAGAAAAGCCATCAGAGGTAGTGAAAGTACCTCGGCACCCGGAGGCCATCGTTCAACCCGGAGAAGGTGTGCGGGAAGCCATGCCTCCTTTGGCCAGATTGCAACGACTTTTCTCACAGAGAGTCGCCCGTGAGTATGGGTGGGAATATCCTTACTTGCCTCGGGACTTACTTTTTGAAGTTGAGGTCATACGCCAGAGATGGTATGACGAATATGTTTGGGAAAAGCTCAAAGTACCCCATGCATGAAGATATTTGTCTTGTTCACCACATGTGTCGAAAAAGTTTCGGGACTGCGGAGCAGACTGGATGTGGGGCCGCCATATCCACGCAGACAAGGTGCGCATCTGCAGGAAAGATGGAGAGGATGCTGACTATTCAATTGAGGTTTTTGATAAACATCTGAAGCCCTTGTTCTTGCCGGACCCAAAGTTCTACTTGTGAGAAGAGACTCACTTGTTGTTTCCTTTCCTACAATCTTCTAGAAGTGTTCTTGCCGGAGCATTCAAACTGTGCCCTAGTTTTTTATTTTGGCTTTTGTTTTCTACTCTTCAGGAGGAATGAGAGCAGTTTTTTTTGTTTGTTCTCTCTTCCTCACAGTTCAAAGACAGACTTTGGGGGTAGAATTAGTGTAGTGATGCAGGAAGAATGAAGATTGCACCAAGTGTCATTACCGCGGCACTGTCACCAGGTGGCAGTGTTGTGCAACGGCTGTTTGTTTTTTTTACACACACACATCACTTTACTCATTGGAGCGAATGGGTCTATTGGTTGATGGATCCATTCATTCCAAATTAACACAAAAATGTCAGGATGTGGCTTTTCTTGTGTGTTGTTTTTTTTCCCTCTCTTTCCCTTCTGCAAGAGATTCGTCAGTCAAGACTGCTGGGTATGGGGTGGTTATTAGACAGTGAAGAGAGGGATTGTATATATGTGTACATGATAGATGTTTTTTTGGGAAAAGTTTTATTGTTTTATATTCCCTTTCCCCTTTGAGCAGGTCTTGGTATGGTTGAGGTTCAAAAATTTAGGATAGCCTCTGGGGCTAAGCTTGTGTCGTCACTCCATGGGAGACATGGGATTGCACCAGACGCTGGGGACCAGCGTCAAATCACAGAGGGGAGTATGTAGCGGGGTCTCTAAATTGAGGTGGGACACCCAGGTGTGTAAGTACAGGAATAGTGGACCACTTGTGTTCGTGAAGGATTGGATGGTGTAATAATCTCCTTGGCCTCTGGGTGGCGGGGTACCTGGAGGCTCAAGGTGGATTTGCCATTACAGTGCTACCCTTTTTGTCCCTTTCCGGAGATGGTACGGCGAGGGCGGGGAACCTGCCGTGGTGTCGATGGGAGGAGATAAAAGGGGGAGACGCCCTAACCACGAGGTCTTCTGGAGGAAGTTCTTCACGCGCCCAGGCACCTTAGGCCTGGGTGCGGGCGGTTCCGGATTCCGGTCCAGGCGCCCTAGGCCTGACCGGAATGGAGTTGGAGGCCATCCCAGGCACCTTCAGCCTGGGGTAAGGTACTAAACTAGGAGGCCTGGGGTCCAGTGACTTCGACTGGATCCCGCGAGGGTGGAGAAGTCCGAGGGTCCCTGAGGTGGACGGGGCCCATGTCTGAGGTGAGGAGGCCGGGGAGGTTACCCATTCGGAGAGTCTGGAGCAGCATCAACCCAGTGACGAATGGGCCTCTGGTAACTCCCTTGGAGGGACATCTTCCCCTGATAGGGGCCGCAGCGCAACAAAGGTACTCCTATCTACGTTCTCTTGAGTCGCTGGTAGAGACTCTCAAGTTCTAAGTCCTTTCTAGCTAATGCTATAGTAACCGCTGGCGAGATCGCAGTGGTTTAGTTAAATAACCAGGATAGTGCCTCGACCTGCTCATTCCCCGTATCAAAATGTTATCAAGTCGCAACCAGTTGGCTACTGAAGCACTGTTTATTGTGAGATGTACAATAAAACAAGAGTTGGACTGTGATCGGTGTGTGGAACTCTGGTTAATGGGAGCAAAGGGAAGTGTTGACACAGCGGCACTTGATTCTAGACAAAAGCACACAGGCCCGAGGAAATATCTGGTACTGGCCTTCACCTCACCCACAGCTATGGGGAGGACATGGGCCGTAGCGCATCTCACCCTGTCGTGTGACATACCCCTAGACAAAGGAGATGGGGTGAGGCCGCTACATATATATATATATATATATATATATATATATATATATACATACATATATACATATATACTCTGCATTCAGTGCTCAGACAGTTTAGTAAAATAAAAATGGCTTTATTCAGCAACAGAAGAAACGACGGGCTTGTCCTGTAACACAAGTGCAGATATTGGAAAAGTTCAGTCTCTTTAGCCAACAGGCTGATATATAGACAAAGTACACGGCTCTAGCCAGAGCTACAGTCTCTGATAAGTTTTTTTTTTTGCTCACCCCAGCAGGTACACAATCCAGCAAAGGATCTTCTCACTCTTAGTTAACAGGTCTGAAGGGGAATTACCTGCCCTCTTCAATTAACCTCTTCTTAACCCTGCCCCAGGCTGACTCTCTACAATATATATACAGTGCAGTCAGTGTACAGTATATAATACAGTATATAGAAGTGGTTAAGGGGAACACTGTCACAATTAAGAAAAAAAAAAACGGTCGGTTTGGATATTAAAGGGAACTCCACTTCATTTTTTTTTTTTAAAACAGCGTGGGGTCCCCCCCCAAAAAAATCCATACCAGGCCCTTCGTGTCTGGTATGGATTTTTATGGGAACTCCACGCCTTAATTTAAAAAAAAATTGGCGTGGGGTCCCCACCAAAATCCATACCAGACCCATACCTGAGCCTGCAGCCTGAAGGACAGGATGGGGGGACTAGCGAGCACCCCCCCTCCTGAACCATACCAGGCCGCTTGCCCTCAACATGGGGAGGGGTGCTTTGGGTTCCTGCACCTCTGGACCCCTTTACATTACACAGCACCCTGCACCTCTGCACCCCTTCACATCATACAGCCCCCTGCACCTCTGAACCCCTTTACATTACACAGCACCCTGCACCCCTTTACATTACACAGCACCGCTGGACCCCTTTACATTACACAGCACACTCCACCTCTGCACCCTTTTACATTATACAGCCCCCACAGCTCTGGACCCCTTTACATTACACAGCCCCCCACAGCTCTGGACCCCCTGCATGTTACACAGACCCCCCTCAGTGCAGACACCCCCCAGTGCAAACCCCCCAGTGCACACCCCCAGTGCAAACCCCCCCAGTACAAACCCCCTCCTCAGTGCAAACCCCCCAGTGCAGACACCCCCCAGTGCAAACCCCCCCTCCCAATCAGTACCTCAGATCAGCGCGTGGCGGCACATGCACAGAAGGTCCCCTTCCCCTCTGTACACATAAACAGAGAGGAGGGGGAGGCGGCTTCACTCACAGGTGTTCTGTGAGTGAGAAGTGCCGAACACCGCTAATCGGGACCCCAGCCGCGGCCATGAGAGGAGGGTAGGAATGGTGCAGCGGTGTTATCCCGCACCCCCCTCCTTTGTATAGCGGTATCCTCCGTATCTGCCTGGAGTCTTTCTGCACTGTCTGCAGCTCTTATTTGCCGCTGCCTAAAGTCACGGAGCGGCGGCGGCGCTGTCACCGCTTCAGTCACGGAGGGGGAGGCTCCAGCCTGACACCCCCCAGTGTGTGCCACCCCGGTGCGGTCCGCCCGCCCCCCACTTAGTACGCCTCTGCCTTTTATACACACACACTAATTACAAGCAAACAGATCACAGGTGCGGATGGGGACCTTTAATAGCCATTTAAACCCCTTTGTGTCTTTTTGTGCATGTTATCAGGTCAAAAAAATCAACTATTGTGCATGTTATCAGGTCAAAATTACTGGGGGTATGTAAACTTTTGATCAGGGTCATTTGGGTAGTTTCTGTTGTGATTATGATTTAAAAAGAGTAAACAAGGCTGATTGATAATAAATGGCTTCAGCCAAACCACTAACCATGAGTGAGGCCTCGTACACACGGCCGAGAATCTCGTCAGGAAAAAACACGTAGTTTTTCTTGACGAGATTCTTGGACAAGAAACCTGTCCCGGCCGAGTGTACACACATACGATTCAAAGAACCCGCGGTTCTTTGAATGGAGCGAACGCGCCGGTGACGTAATCGACTACGACGAGCGTGCGCTCGTCACATTCGATGCCGTCGCCGCCATCTTGCTACACCCTACCTATGCCTAGGAAGCTACCGCGCATGCGTCAAAGTCATTTTGAGCATGCGCGGGTTTCCACGGCGACAGGTAAGTGTACACACACACACACACACACACTTTTCTCGTCGAGAAACAGGCCGACGAGAATCTCGACGAGAAAATGGAGAGCAGGTTCTCTATTTTTCTCGTCGAGATTCTTGTCGGTTTTCTTGACGAGAAACCTGATAGCCGCGTACACACGGCCGATTTACTCGGCAAGAAAGCTCTGCCAGCAAGTTTCTTGTCGTTTTTTGACGAGAAACTCGGTCGTGTGTACGAGGCTTCAAAGAAAAGTTTTTGTGTTGTCATTCATATTCTCTGAAAAATGGCCAAGAAAACGGAAAATTGTACCATACTTACCAGTAATTTTCCTTTCCTGGTGCCTATCCATGGCAGCATACAATCCCACCCTCGGTATTCTATATTACGGAGAATGCTGGGGCTGTGCTAACCAACTCTTTTATAATATTCACTAGTCCTGAAGGAGGAGCCAAGGCGGAGCTTGTCACAGGTATGCTGCCATGGAGGCACCAGGAAATCATCAATTCTGCCAGGGTATGTAAACTTATGAGCACAACTGTAATATATATATATATATATATATATATATATATATATATCTGTGTGTAAGCTATTGGGATTTGAGTACAGGTATATCTTATTTCTATTGCAGTGCAGGTTACCAGCAGTGTTAATTTAGTTGACTTTTCATCAATGAAATGAACACTATTTTAATAGACTAAAATACACTATATTGCCAAAAGTATTGGGACGCCTGCCTTTACAGGCACATTGACTTTAATAGCATCCCAGTCTTAAGCCTCGTACACACAGCTTTTCCGTGGATTTTTGTCCGAAGGGAGTTGGTCGGGAACACCCATAGCATGCACATGCTCTGACTTTTCTGCAAACTTTCCCAAAACTTTCCCAACATCACGTGGTTTTTCTGCTCTTTACCACCACCCTTTGGTCAACTTCTGCTATTGTTGGTTGATTTTAACATTATTTGTTTTGTCCATCGGACAAAAGACCGATGGTTTTCTGTACACACGGTCGGACTTTGCTCCATCGGACGTTTGTCCGTTTGCAGACCGAACATTTGTTCGATGAAAACCAAAAAAGTTTGTCCGATGGAGCGTACACACGGTCGGATTTTTTGTCAAACTTGCTCAAAATGAAGTGTAGCGGGTATTTGAATTTGTAAGGACTTGGTGGTGTGAAGTTCCCTAGGGTCTCTGGGTGGCGCTGTTGCCTTGGGCCCGAGCTGAACATGCACCGCGAACCGTGCCTTTTTGTCCTCCCTTGGAGCTGGTACAGCGGGGCGGGGAACCCGCTGTGATGCAAAGGGAGAGGTCATAAAAGGGGCGGGGGCCCTGTTTTCGGAGAGAGTCAGAGGACGTGGCCGCGCCCATGCACCTTTAGTTTGGGTGCTGGCGTTCCGGTGTTCCAGGCCTAGGCGCCCTTGGCCTAGCTGGAGCAGAGATGGAGTCCATCTCAGGCACCTTTAGCCTAGGGTGAGGTACTATGGCGGATGCCTGGGGCTCAGTACTAGTGATGAGCCGAACACCCCCGGGTTCGGTTCGCACCAGAACCCGCGAACGGACCGAAAGTTCGCACGAACTTTAGAACCCTATTAAATACAATGGATGCGAACGTCCGAAATCTAAAGTGCTTATTATAACGACTATTATGCATGTTATTGTCCTAAAAAGGGTTTGGGAACCCGGGTTCTGCACCAGGGGACATGTATCAATGCAAAAAGAAGTTTTAAAAACGGACGTTTTTCTGGAGCAGTCATTTTAATGATGCATAAAGTGAAAAAAAAAAGTCAAATATTCCTTTAAATATCGTACCTGGGGGGTGTCTAAAGTATGCCTGTGAAGTGCCACGTGATTCCCGTGTTTAGAACTGTCCCTGCACAAAATGACATTTCTAAAGGAAAAAAAGCCATTTAAAACTGCTTGCGGCTTTAATGTAATGTCTGGTCCCGGTAATATGGATGAAAATCTTTAAGAAAAATGGCATAGCTACCCCATCACCCCCCCCCCCCCCCACCCCAGCCCATTACCAGCCCCTTTGGGTCTTGTATGGATATTAAGGGGAACCCCGCACACAAAATAAAAAAGGCCCTATATACTCTGAACAGCCGTATACAGGCGGTGCATACAAGACAGGGACTGTAGGTTTGTTCTTATGTAGAATGTGTTTGTAATTTTGAACAGGTACATTGTTTAAGTGTAGCTCCAGCCAAAAAATAAATTTTTAAGCTTTTTGGAAAACATAGGGAAGGGTTATCACCCCTGTAACATTTGTTTTGCTGTCTGTGCAGTGTGCACCTGTTCAGAACAGTTCACCTCACTTTCCGTCCTAATGACAAATGTTTTTTGAAAATTTGGGGTTTTTATTGAAACAAGAATTGGTGATAAATAATCAGTGGAGAGGAGACACTTTTTTTCCCATATTAACTCTTACAGGAGAGAATTTGCCTTCCTAGGGGTAGATTTCCTCTCACTTCCTGTTGTATCCTTCCGTTTGCAAGGAGGAGTCGTTTGTAAGTTGGATGTTTGAAAGTAGGGGCCTGTCGTATATACTCAGCTGAAATTTGCCCCTTACATGTTGGTGTTGCCACAACACTGTGAGCCCTCACAGTTACTCTTGGTGGGCGCATGAATGGGCCCTGCTGTGAATTATTAGATCAAGAATTGTAATTGCATGCCCCTGTTGAACAGGGGCTGAAAAAATGGGCCTTTGGTGGTGTTGGTGGTGGTGGTGGTGGTGGTGGTGGTGTTGACACAACACTGTAAGGCCTCACAGTTAATCTTGGTGGGCGCAGGAATGGGCCCTGCTGTGAATTATTAGATCAAGAATTGTAATTGCATGCCCCTGTTGAACAGGGGCTGAAAAATTGGGCCTTTGGTGGTGGTGGTGGTGGTGGTGGTGGTGTTGACACAACACTGTAAGGCCTCACAGATAGTCTTGGTGGGCGCAGGAATGGACCCTGCTGTGAATTATTAGATCAAGAATTGTAATTACATGCCCCTGTTAAACAGGGGCAGAAAAATTGAGCCTTAGGCACTGGTGCCACAACACTGCATCCCCTTTACAGATACTGTACTTGGAGCACAGCAATGAGCCCTGTTGCAAAGTATTGCATCAAAAATTTTAATTACACGCCCCTGTTAAACAGGGGCTGAAAAATTGGGCCTTAGCCACTGGTGCCACGACACTGCAACCACTCCCAGATACTCTAGTTGGAGTGCAGGAATGAGCCCTGCTGCAAAGCATTGCATAAAAAATTGTAATAACACACCCCTGTTAAACAGGGGCTGAAAAATTGGGCCTTAGCCACTGGTGGCGGCACCCAGAAACAAAAATGTTCTTCCAAGCTATCATCGTCAATCGGATCATTGAGGAGGAGGAGGATAGTCAGTCAACATAACAGGACAAACTCTCAGCATCAGCATCAGTCTTGAAGGGATGTGACATTTGAAAATAAATTAGTCTGTTATATCAGCTTCAGGTGTTTGGTAGCTGGTGGTGATCCAAGACTGCTTCATCTTTATGAAGGTCAGTCGATCAACAGAGTCGGTGGACAGGCGCACCCTGTGATCCGTGACAAATCCTCCAGCAGCACTGAATGTGCGTTCTGAAAGAACGCTGGATGCAGGACAGGCCAGTAGCTCAATTGCATACTGTGCAAGCTCTGCCCAGTGATCCATCCTCAAGACCCAGTAAGCCAGAGGATTTTCGGTGGGGAAGGTGTCCAAGTCTGACCTTGCCCCTAGGTATTCCTGCACCATGTATATCAGACGCTGGCGATGGTTGCTGGAACCGATCATACCTTGGGGCTGCGGACTAAAGAATTGTCTGAACGCTTCGGTCAGACGGCCACCTTCCCCACCGCTCCTTCTTTGACTGACCGAAGCCTCAGCAACTCGTTGTCCAGGACCAGGAGTTTGTAACCTCCCAGTCTCTGGGAACGCGTTGCACAGACCTTTCTGCAAGGCCTCCCGGAGTTGTCCCATCCTCTGCTCCCTCTGCGATGGTAAGATAAGGTCCGCAACCTTACCCTTGTACCGTGGAGCAAGGAGAGTGGCCAGCCAGTAATGGTCCCTCTCCTTGATTCGAAGAATACGAGGATCCTTCCGCAGACTTTGCAGGATCAGGGAGGCCATGCAGCGTAGGTTAGCTGAGGCATTCGGTCCGGAGTCCTCTGGGTCACTAAGGACGACATGATCCGCAGCCACCTCCTCCCAGCCACGTACAAGTCCACTGGTTTCTTGGGACTGTAAATCATCCCTAAAAGACTGCTGCTGATGATGCTGAGTGCCAGGCTCCACCTCCATGCTGACACAATCCTCCTCCTCCTCCTCTTCTTCCTGTGCGATGGGTGGGACAGAAGGAACACTGTCTGGGTAAAGGGGGCCTTGAGAGGGAAGGAAGTCCTCCTCTTCCTGCCTCTGTTCTGCCTCAAGTGCCCTGTCCATTATTCCACGCAGTGTATGTTCCAACAGGTGGACAAGAGGTACAGTGTCACTGATGCATGCACTGTCACTGCTCACCATCCTCGTGGCCTCCTCAAATGGTACCAGGACAGTGCATGCATCCCTGATCATGCCCCACTGGCGTGGTGAAAAAAAACCGAGCTCCCCTGACCCTGTCCTGGTGCCGTAGTCGCACAGGTACTCATTGATGGCCCTCTGCTGCGTGTGCAGCCGCTGCAGCATGGCCAACGTTGAGTTCCACCTGGTGGGCATGTCACATATAAGGCGGTTCTTGGGCAGGTTCAACTCCTTTTGCAGCTCAGCCAGGCGAGCACTGGCATTATAAGATCTGCGGAAATGCACACAGACTTTCCTGGCCTGCCTCAGGACATCCTGTAAGCCCGGGTACCTGCCCAAGAACCGCTGCACCACCAGGTTAAGGACGTGAGCCACACAGGGCACATGGGTCAGTTGTCCCTGTCGGAGAGCGGAGAGGAGGTCGGTGCTATTGCCGCAAACTACCATTCCTGGCTTAAGCTGGCGTGGCGTGGCGTCAACCACCTCTCGGCCTGCCCCTGCAGAGCAGACAGAACCTCTGCCCCAGTGTGGCTCCTGTCCCCCAAACACACCAGCGCAAGCACGGCATGGCATCTTTTTGCCTGCGTACTTGCGTAGCCCCTTGAACGCCTACGGAGCACCGCTGGTTCCGAGGACAAAGCACAGGAAGAGGCCACGGAGGAAGAAGAAGAGGAGGGGGTGGAGGACAGAGGTGTGTCACAACCAGTAGTAGCATTTTGGAGGCGTGGCGGTGGAACAACCTCCAACACTACTGCACCTTGTCCTGCATCCTTCCCAGCTGCCAAAAGAGTGACCCAATGGGCCGTGAAAGAAAGGTAACGTCCCTGTCCATGCCTGCTGGACCATGAGTCAGCGGTAATATGCACCTTACCGCTGACCGCCCTGTCCAGCGAGGCCAAGACATTGCCTTCCACATGCCGGTAGAGAGCCTTCCGTGAGAAAAAGTGGCGTTTGGGAACCTGCCACTGAGGAACCGCACATTGCACAAACTCACGGAAGGGGGCCGAGTCTACCAACTGAAAAGGCAGCAGTTGAAGCGCTAGCAATTTAGCCAAGCTAGCATTCAACCGCTGGGCATGTGGATGGCTGGGAGTGAACTTCTTTCGACGGTCCAGCAGCTGGGGCAGGGAAATTTGCCTGCTAGAATCGGACGTTGGTGTACTGCTAGCAGAGTGGCCGCAAGTACTTGGCTGTGACACACCTAATTCTACACCTTCATTCCTCTCAGTGCAGGTTTCAGAGAGGACTGAAGGTATAGTGGGGTTGGAGATCCCAGCTGATGCGGTGCAAGAAGAGGTCAGCTTTGTTCTTTGGTGTGGGTCTTTAAGGTAGGCTTGCCAACGAGCTGCATGGCAGGTCAACATATGTCTGGTCAAGCATGTGGTGCCCAAGCGGGTGATGTTTTGGCCACGCGATATACGCTTGAGACATATGTTGCAAACAGCAGCTGTGCGATCTGATGCACTCGACTCAAAAAAGGCCCACACCAAAGAACTTTTTGAATAACGGGCAGAGGCAGCACCCTGCACAGGCGGAGCTCTGCGGTGTGATTCCGTCGGTGTACTGCCCTTACGCTGGCCCCCCGAGGGCATCCTGCCTCGTTGGAGATGTGCCTCCTCCTCATCCTCCTCCTCCTCCTCTCTCCTATTAGGCACCCACGTGGAGTCAGTGACCCCATCATCCCCTCCCTCCTCATCACTGGAGCCAATCTGGCAGTATGCTGCAGCTGCTGGAACATGACTGCCAGATTGGTGTCCTTCTTGAGCATCCCCTCTCTCTGCTCTCACGCTACTGCCTTCCTCTAGCTGGGTATCATCATCAGACCCTTCGAAACGCTGGGCATCCTCCTGGAGCATGTACCCAACACTGTGCTCAAACAGTTCGGGGGACTCCTCAGGAGGACATGGTTGGTCTAGGGAAGGAGTGACTGATGATGACATTGATACCAGGGAAGAGGACGCTTTGGCAGCTGCTTTGCCAGTACCCTGAGCCTGGGTGAGAGAGGATGAGGAGGATGAGGAGGGCTTTGTCATCCACTCTACCAAGTCTTCGGCATGATGCGGCTCAACACGTCCAGCTGCCGAAAAGAAGGACAAGCGTGTCCCATGGCCACGTGCTGATGGCGATGCACCGCGTCCACGACCAGCACTGTTGTCTCTAGACACAGAGCCTGCTTGCCCTCTTTTTTTGGCTCCTGACTGTCTGCCGCTCCTTGTTTGCCTTCCAGACATTCTAATGGCCTGCAGGGAAATGGGAAAAGCAGCAATACAGGCTAAGTTAAGGTGTAATATGGTCAGAAGGCACACTCCGCCCGCTGTAAGTGCCGCAAAATCCTGTTTGTGTAACACACCAGGAAAAAGCAGCAATACAGGCTAAGTTCAGGTGTAATATGGTCAGGAGGCACACTCCGCCCGCTGTAAGTGCCGCAAAATCCTGTTTGTGTAACACACCAGGAAAAAGCAGCAATACAGGCTAAGTTAAGGTGTTATATGGTCAGGAGGCACACTCCGCCCGCTGTAAGTGCCGCAAAATCCTGTTTGTGTAACACACCAGGAAAAAGCAGCAATACAGGCTAAGTTAAGGTGTTATATGGTCAGGAGGCACACTCCGCCCGCTGTAAGTGCGGCAAAATCCTGTTTGTGTAACACACCAGGAAAAAGCAGCAATACAGGCTAAGTTAAGGTGTAATATGGTCAGGAGGTACACTCCGCCCGCTGTAAGTGCCGCAAAATCCTGTTTGTGTAACACACCAGGAAAAAGCAGCAATACAGGCTAAGTTCAGGTGTAATATGGTCAGGAGGCACACTCCGCCCGCTGTAAGTGCCGCAAAATCCTGTTTGTGTAACACACCAGGAAAAAGCAGCAATACAGGCTAAGTTAAGGTGTAATATGGTCAGGAGGCACACTCCGCCCGCTGTAAGTGCCGCAAAATCCTGTTGGTGTAACACACCAGGAAAAAGCAGCAATACAGGCTAACTTCAGGTGTATAATGTGCAGGAGGCTTAGCAACAATGACACTGACACTGTCCCCTGCCTATCCTTCTCTCTCCCTGCACACAAGGTTTATCAAAGTATATGACACTGACACTCTCCCTGCCTATCCTTCTCTCTCCCTGCACACAAGGTTTATCAAAGTATATGACACTGACACTCTCCCTGCCTATCCTTCTCTCTCCCTGCACACAAGGTTTAGCAAAGAATATGACACTGACACTCTCCCTGCCTATCCTTCTCTGTCCCTACACACAAGGTTTAGCAAAGAATAGATTTGACACGATTTGACACTGTCCCTGCCTATCCTTCACTTTCCCTGCTCCGGAACACACTACACAAGGCCGCCGCGCTGGCTGCCTTTTATAGTGTGGGGCGTGTACTAAACCCCCTCAGCTATAATTGGCCACAGGCATCCTGCCTGTGGCCAATCATTGCTCTCCACGCTGCCGGCGCTGTGATTGGCCAAGCATGCAGGGTCACAGTGCATGCTTGGCCAATCACAGCGCCGGGATTACACTGCGATGGCGCAGTGTATTGTGGGCCGTTCGCGTCACTCGAATTTGGCGCGAACGGCCCAAATCGTTCGTTGTTCGCCGAACGCGCGAACAGCCGATGTTCGAGTCGAACCTATGTTCGACTCAAACACCGAGCTCATCCCTACTCAGTACCTTCGACTGAGTTCCGCGAGGGTGGAGGAATCCGAGGGGGCCCTAATGCCTTGGGTGCCCGTGTCTGAGTTTGTGAGGACTGGTGCGCAGTAACTTCTCTGAAGAGTCCGGCGCGGCATCGCTGGTGACGGAGAGGCCTCCATTTCTCCCTTGGACGGATTTCTTCCCCTGACAGGGGCAGAGCGAGCGAAGGTAATTCACGTTCTATATTACCTAGTCAGTGGCAGTGACTATTCACCACTAGTGACAGCACAGTGGTCAGCAGCAGAAGGGAAAGGATTGTGCTTCTATCTGTCCCCCCCCCCCCCATTATTCAAAAGGAGAAAGTTTGTTTTATTGCTTGGCAAGAAGAATAAAACTGAGTTGTACCTATTCACTGTGTGGAACTCGGGTTACTAAAGCAAAGGAGTCAGGGACGAAGGACTGGACTTGGCTCTAGGACACCTACACAAAAGCCCAATCTTCTGGCCTTCACCTCTCAGTTACGGAGGACATGGGCCGTGGTGTGTATCATCCTTCTCTCCCAGGTACCCCTAGACAACAGCCATATAACCGATAAAGCAAGGGAGAGGGGTGAGGCCGCTACAGAAGTTTGTTGGCAAAAAGTCAGACCGTGTGTATGGGGCTTAAGAGCGGAGACTGCGAGCCAGAACTTCTCATCCACATCATTGCCTGACCTCACAAATGCTCTTCTGGAAGAATGGTCAAACATTCCCATAGACACCCTCCTAAACCTTGTGGACAGCCTTCCCAGAAGAGTTGAAGCTGTTCTAGCTGCAAAGGGTCACCTCAATATTGAACCCTACGGACTGAAGCCTCGTACACACGGCCGGTTTTCTTGGCAAGAAAACTGCTGGGAGAGCTTTTTGCCGTTAAACCGGTCGTGTGTACGGTTTCTCGTCTGGAAAACTGCCGGGAATCTCGACGAGAAAAATAGAGAACCTGCTCTTTATTTTCTCGTCGGGATTCTCGGCAGAGTGTTTCCTGACGAGAAAACCGGTCATCTGTATGCTTACCTGTCCAAGGTAAACCCGCACATGCTCGAAAAGACTTCGACGCATGCGCGGTAGCATACAAGGGTAGTGTAAGGTGAAGCAAGATGGCGCCGACGGCATCAAATGTGACGAGCGTAGGCTCGTCGTAGTCGATGACGTCACCGCGTTTTTGCCATTCAAAAGAACGGCGGTTCTTTTGAGTGGCCGTCTGTACACAGGGCTTGGCAAGCTTGCCAGGAATCCCATCAGGAAAACCAACGGTTTTCAAATAGACGGGATTCCCACCCGTGTGTACGAGGCTTAAGACTGGGATGCCATTAAAGTTCATGTGCATGTAAAGATAGGTGTCCCAATACTTTTGGTAATATAGCGTATAACTAAAAACGAAAGCAATGCAGATTAAAATACCACTCCAAATAACATGGCATTTTAGTCAAAAGACTATGACCAAAACTAAATAGAAATTTGTCATCAAAATTAACACTGGCTATAATATATCACAACAGGTAAATCTGTGTCTGTAGTGCATGTTCAAACCTTTATACAATAAATATTAACATGCTATTCGATTTTTTTACTCCAGGAGTATATTATGAGTTTGGAAGTTCTAGAGAAATGCTTGAATAATGCATTACACTTTAACTAAATCCATTTGATTTTAGTTGACTAAAATGATTTTAGTCGACTAAAATGTACTAGAGATTTTAAAATACGACTAAAACAATTCACATGATTAAAATATGACTAAAACTAAAATGGCATTTTAGTCAAAAGACTGTGACTAAAACTAGATTGAAATTTGACGTAAAAATTAACCAGATCAGAACTTTGTACAGTAGGTCTCCTACTTGATACTTGGGTTCAGCACAGATGGTGCTCCGAAGGACATATTTTTGGGTGGGGCTGGGGAGGGGCTGGGGAGGACAGCTGTCATGTTATTTATTGATACCAAAGTTAACCACCTGCCTACCGGGCACGAAAACCCCCTTCCTGCCCAGGCCATTTTTTTAGCTTTCAGCGCTGTCACACTTTGAATGACAATTGCGCAGTCGTGCGACGCTGTACCCAAAATAAAATTTGCGTCCTTTTCTTCCCACAAATAGAGCTTTCTTTTGGTGGTATTTGATCACCTCCTGCGTTTTTTTTTTTTTTTGCGCTGTAAACAAAAGAAGAGCGTCAAGTTTGAAAAAAAAAACCACAATATTTTTTACTTTTTGCTATAATAAATATCCATTTTTTTAATTAAATTTTTTTTTTCCTCAGTTTAGGCCGATACGTATTCTTCTACATATTTTTGGTAAAAAAAAAAAAAAAACGCAATAAGCGTTTATTGATCGGTTTGCGCAAAAGTTATAGCAGATACAAAATAGGGGATAGATTTATAGCATTTTTAATTTTTTTACTAGTAATGGCGGTGATCTGCGATTTTTATCGTGACTGCGATATTGCGGCGGACACATCGGACATTTTTGACACATTTTTGGGACCATTGTCATTTATACAGCGATCCGTGCTATAAAAATGCATTGATTACTGTATAAACATGACTGGCAGGGAAGGGGGTTAACACTAGGGGGCGAGGAAGGGGTTAAATGTATTTCCTGGAAGTGATTCTTACTGTGGGGGGAGGGGACTGATTGTGGGAGGTGACCGATGGTTGTCCCTATGTACAAGGGACACAGCATCGGTCTCCTCTCTCCCTGACAGGACGTGGATCCTCTGTGTTTACGCACACAGATCCACGGTCCTGCTCGGTTACTGGGTAATCGCGGGTGCCCAGCGGCCATCGCGACCGCCAGGCACGCGGATCGGGTCCCCAACGACGCGGCTGGCGCGCCCCCTAGCTGCTTTTAAAGCCGCAACGTCATATGACGTCCGGTCAGAACGAGAGAGTCTTCCGCCCGCCATCATTTGACGGTGGGCGGTAGACAAGTGGTTAAAGGAAGATCCTAAATAATTATTTCAGGGACTGAGGGGCTATTTAAATAAAAGGACAGTTTTGGGTTCCTAGAGAATTGGGCTGGCTTTTCGGTTGGTTACCAGTTCTATAGCAGGTAAGGACAGCAAATAAATGGGAAGGGTGCAGGTCTGTTGGGGGGGGGGAAGATAGGCAAAAGGTTGGAGGAACTCCTAAATGAGGTGGTGGGGGAGAGGGATCAGGGGAAATTATAGACAGCAGTGAGCAAAGGTCAGAGGCTGCTACTGGGGCCCAGTGTTAATTTTGATGCTGGTCCTCCCCGGCCCCACCCAACAAATCAGTCCATCTGATCAGATTAACCGCTTGCCAACCATCGCACGTCCTTATACGTCGACAGAATGGCACGGCTGGGCAAATGCGCGTGTATATACGTCCCCTTTAATTTGCCGTCGTGTGGTCGCGCACGCCGCTGGCGACGCGCTCGCGACCCTGCCACGAGCTCTGTGACCGTGCCCGCGGGACCCGCGGACTCAATGTCCTCCGATGTCCCGCGATCGTGTCACGGAGCTGAAGAACGGGGAGACGTCAGTGTAAACACAACATCTCCCCGTGCTTCCTAGTGACATGTGACTGATCGTCTGTTCCCTCTCATCGGGAGCAGCGATCAGTGACGTGTCACTCGTAGCCACGCCCCTGAACAGTTATAATCACTCCCTAGGACACACTTAACCCCTTCAGCGCTCCCTACAGGTTAACCCCCTTCACTGCCAGTGTCATTTTTACAGTAATCAGTGCATTTTCATAGCACTGATCGCTGTAAAAATGACAATGGTGTCAAAAGTGTCCGATGTGTCTGCCATAATGTCGCAGTCACGATAAAAATCGCTGATCACCGCCAATACTAGTAAAAAAAAAAAATATTGATAAAAATGCCATAAAACTATCCCCTATTTTGTAGACGCTATAACTTTTGCGCAAAAAAATCAATAAACGCTTATTGCGATTTTTTTTTAACAAAAATATGTAGAAGAATACGTATCGGCCTACTGAGGAAAAAAATTTTTTTTTTTATATATTTTCTGGGGAAATTTATTATAGCAAAAAGTAAAAAATATTGAATTTTTTTCCAAATTGTCGCTCTATTTTTGTTTATAGCACAAAAAATAAAAGCCGCAGAGGTGATCAAATACCACCAAAAGAAAGCTCTATTTGTGGGAAAAAAAAGGACGTAAATTTTGTTTGGGAGGCACGTCGCACGACCGCGCAATTGTCAGTTAAAGCGACGCAGTGCCGAATCACAAAAAATGGCCTGGTCTTTGGCCAGCCAAATGGTCCGGGGCTGAAGTGGTCAAAAGACTATGACTAAAACTAAATCGAAATTTTATGTCAAAATTAACACTGGTCTGGTTGCCAGTGTTTATTTTGACATCACATTTCTATTTAGTTTTAGTCATAGTCTTTTGATTAAAATGACATTTTTGACTTGGCTGGTCCCTGCGGCCGGATCCCACCTAAAAAAAGAAAAACTCTTTTCCTTTCATTTTGACTTATGCCACGTACACACGATCGGACATTCCGACAACAAAACCGTGGATTTTTTGTTTTCCGACGGATGTTCGCTCAAACTTGTCTTGCATACACACGGTCACACAAATGTTGTCGGAAATTCCGAACGTCAAGAACGCGGTGACGTACAACACTACGACGAGCCGAGAAAAATTAAGTACAATGATTCCGAGCATGCGTCAAATTTATTCCGAGCGTGCGTAGAATTTTTGTGCGCTGGAATTGGCTACACGCGATCGGAATTTCCAAGAACAACTTTTGTTGCCGGAAAAATTGAGAACCAGCTCTCAAACATTTGTTGTCGGAAGTTCCGACAGCAAATGTCCGATGGAGCCTACACACACAAGCTCACGTCGAACATTTGTTGTCGGAAATTCCGACTGTGTGTACGCTAAAGTCACCAGATTTTTAAAATGAAATCCGGGGACATATTTTTTTTTTTAACTAGTAATAGCGGCAATCAGCGACTCTCTGCCCGTCTCCGCCGCTGTCCGCCTCACAGCCTGTCAAGTCTAAAGCCCCGTACACACGGTAGGACTTTTTGACAGCAAACTTCAAAATGAACCGTGTGTTACGCTCCATCGGACAAACTTTTTCGGTTTTCATCGGACAAAAGTTCGCTCTGCAAACAGACAAACATTTCGGCAACAAAAGTCCTACGGTGCAAAGTCCTATCGTGTGTACAGAAATCCATCGGACTTTTGTCCGAAGTACAAACATCAGTGGCGGCCCGTCCATAGGGGGCGCCCGGGCGCGGCCCCCCCCCCCCCCCCTCCTGTGGTCACCAAAAAAAAAAAAAAAAAAAAGGGCCCTTTAAGAGTTTTTTTTTTTTTTTTTATGTCTTTTTTTCACACATGGCGGCGCAACCATAGTGGGCGCAGAAGCGCCGCTACCGCTCGCTTCTGCGCCCGGCCATCACTCACCACAACAATACATAGGTTCATGCATTGCATGAACCTATGTGTTGCTGCCGCCCACTATTCAGATGGCCGGCCCCTTGAGCGCCGGCCATCTGAATCGCAGCGTCTGGTTGGTCTTTAGAAGTGCCTATCAGAGCCGACTACAGCCTGAGGGCTGTAATCCGCTTCTAAATACCTAATGAGAGGACGCACAGGGGTGTGTTCCCTGGCCAATCAGGTTCACCGGATCTGGTTACCGGTAACCTGATTGGCTGAAGCAACATTGAGGGCGGGAGAAGACATCGAGGACGGAAGAAGGACGGCGCTGACTCGAGGAAGGTAAGTGCAGGGCTGGGGGGGACAAACTGGCTGCATTTGGGGGACAAACTGGCTGTATATTGGGGGACAAACTGGCTGTATATTGGGGGACAAACTGGCTGCATTTGGGGGACAAACTGGCTGCATTTGGGGGACAAACTGGCTGCATTTGGGGGACAAACTGGCTGCATTTGGGGGACAAACTGGCTGTATTATGGGGGACAAACTGGCTGTATTATGGGGGACAAACTGGCTGTATATGGGGGACAAACTGGCTGTATATGGGGGACAAACTGGCTGCATATGGGGGACAAACTGGCTGTATATTGGGGACAAACTGGCTGTATATTGGGGACAAACTGGCTGTATATTGGGGGACAAACTGGCTGTATATTGGGGGACAAACTGGCTGTATATTGGGGACAAACTGGCTGTATTATGGGGGAAAAACTGGCTGTATATTGGGGACAAACTGGCTGCATTTGGGGGACAAACTGGCTGTATATTGGGGGACAAACTGGCTGTATATGGGGACAAACTGGCTGTATTATGGGGGACAAACTGGCTGTATATTGGGGGACAAACTGGCTGTATATTGGGGGACAAACTGGCTGTATATTGGGGGACAAACTGGCTGTATATTGGGGACAAACTGGCTGTATATTGGGGGACAAACTGGCTGTATATTGGGGGACAAACTGGCTGTATATTGGGGGACAAACTGGCTGTATATTGGGGACAAACTGGCTGTATATTGGGGACAAACTGGCTGTATATTGGGGACAAACTGGCTGTATATTGGGGACAAACTGGCTGTATATGGGGACAAACTGGCTGTATATGGGGACAAACTGGCTGTATTATGGTGGATAAACTGGCTGTATTATGGGGGACAAACTGGCTGTATATTGGGGGTCAAACTGGCTGTATATTGGGGGACAAACTGGCTGTATATTGGGGGACAAACTGGCTGTATATTGGGGACAAACTGGCTGTATTATTGGGGACAAACTGGCTGTATATTGGGGGACAAACTGGCTGTATATTGGGGACAAACTGGCTGTATTATTGGGGACAAACTGGCTGTATATTGGGGGACAAACTGGCTGTATATTGGGGGACAAACTGGCTGTATATTGGGGGACAAACTGGCTGTATACTGGGGGACAAACTGGCTGTATATTGGGGAAAAACTGGCTGTATTATGGGGGACAAACTGGCTGTATATTGGGGACAAACTGGCTGCATTTGGGGGACAAACTGGCTGTATATTGGGGGACAAACTGGCTGTATATTGGGGACAAACTGGCTGTATATGGGGACAAACTGGCTGTATATGGGGACAAACTGGCTGTATTATGGGGGATAAACTGGCTGTATTATGGGGGAAAAACTGGCTGTATTATGGGGGACAAACTGGCTGTATATTGGGGGACAAACTGGCTGTATATTGGGGGACAAACTGGCTGTATATTGGGGACAAACTGGCTGTATTATTGGGGACAAACTGGCTGTATATTGGGGGACAAACTGGCTGTATATTGGGGACAAACTGGCTGTATTATTGGGGACAAACTGGCTGTATATTGGGGAACAAACTGGCTGTATATTGGGGGGAAACTGGCTGCATTTGGGGACAAACTAGTGGCGTTTGGGCACAGTGGCTGCGTTTAATGGGCACAGTGGCGGCAATTGATGTTTTTTGTTTTTTTTTCAGTTTGTTTGCGCCCCCCCAAAAAATTTGAGCACCAGCCGCCACTGACAAACATGCATGCCCAGAACCAATGTTAAAGTCAACCAACAACCAACAACAGTGTCCTCAATCCGGGGACTGTCCCTTGAATCTGGGGATGTCTGGTCACCCTACCCAAGATGGCGGCGCCAGCACCCGAAAGCCAATTCATGAATTGACTTGGGTGAGGACACATGGGATCCCTGGATAGTTAAGTGTCCTATTAGTAAAAGTTAGAAGCTACAGTATTTGTACTTGCTGACTTAAAAATTCTTTTGGTGGGGGGGCTGGAGCTCCGCTTTAAGTATTGGATGTTAACGCATTATTTTTGGAGAATTAAGAGATCATTTATTGTCACTTTAAAGCTTTACCGCATCACTTTGTCAAACTACCGGCGACTTTGACAGTAAAGATGGTAACTGACACTCATTGGTATTTTTTTTTTTTTTTTTTTGGTTATCGCTCATTTTTGGTGCAGCAGATATAATAAAACACTTTTATTAGAATCTCCATTTTGTTATAACGCTGCTTGTTAAGCACTTCTATTACCTGTTATTAGATCCATTTGTTCAATTGCTTACCGGAATGTCTCTATTAAATGTCTTTTTGCAGAAAATGATTTTACTCCCTCCGCCTCGCCATGCAAAATGGCTTCTTGTCTAATGCTTCCATCCGTCCATGAGATGAATTGTACATTTACAATGATCTCTGCTTATCGCACGGTGTAATTATTCCAATATCCTACATGGGATTATAGACAAAGTCACCGTTTATTGGGTTATTGCCTGGCTTTGCCGGAATGGATGGGATTTGTTATCAATTTCAGTCGGATGCAGAAGGTCATTTTGGCTGAAGAGTTCTCTAGATTTGCTTTGGGCAAAGGAACAGTCAAATGGGGAGGGAGTGTCGCTGCCGCTCACCTTGCGGCCGCAGTCTTTATCCAGATTTTGTGTTAGGTCTTCCAGAAAAAGGAATCTTTCCACTTCCAGACCAGACCTTTTCTGGCACTTTTTGTTGACAAGTAAGAATCTTTTTTTTTTTTAGCTAGAATATTGCCTAAACATCCCCCCCCCCTGCCGCAAGCTCCGTGACCGTGCCCGCGGGACCCGCGGACTCGATGTCCACCGGTGTCCCGCAATCGGGTCACGAAGCTGCAGAACGGGGGGGATGCCTGTGTAAACAAGGCATCTCCCTGTTCTGCCTTGTGACAGGACACTGATCGTCTGCTCCCTGTCATCGGGAACAGTGATCAGTGTCGTGTCACATGTAGCCCAGCCCCCACACAGTTAGAATCACTCCCTAGGACACACTTACCCCTTCCTCGCCCCCTAGTGGTTAACCCCTTCCCTGTCAGTGACATTTACACAGTAATCAGTGCATACTTTTAGCACTGATGGCTGTATAAATGACAATGGTCCCAAAATAGCATCAAAAGTGTCCCATAATGTCGCAGTCATGATAAAAATCGCTGGTCGCCGCCATTACTAGTAAAAAAAAAAAATATTAATAAAAATGCCATTTAACTATTCCCTATTTTGTAGACGCTATAACTTTTGCGCAAACCAATCAATAAACGCTTATTGCGATTTTTTTTTTTACCAAAAATATGTAAAAGAATACGTATCGGCCTAAACTGAGAAAAAAAATGTTTTTTTATGGGTTTTTTTGGTGATATTTATTATAGCAAAAAAGTAAAAAATATTGCTTTTTTTTCAAAATTGTCGCTCTATTTTTGTTTATAGCGCAAAAAAAATAGAAACCGCAGAGGTGATCAAATACCACTAAAAGAAAGCTCTATTTGTGGGGGGAAAAAGGACGTCAATTTGGTTTAGGAGCCACGTCGCACGACCACGCAATTGTCAGTTAAAGCGACGCAATGCCGAAACGCAAAAAGTGGCCCGGTCATTTGGCAGCCAAATCCTCCGGGGCTGAAGTGGTTAAAGCAGAGGCCCTAGAGCAGTGATGGAGAACCTTGGAACCTCAGATATTTTGGAACTACATTTCCCATGATGCTCATGCACTCTGCAGTGTACTGGAGCATCATGGGAAATGTAGTTCCAAAACATCTGGGGTGCCAAGGTTCACCATCACTGCCCTAGAGAATAAATTGGCAGGTGCTGCAATTTTTTATGTCACACAGTATTTGTGCAATTTTTGGGGGAAAAATACACTTTCCTGACAGACTCCATGGCAGCCTACGTGTGGGTTAACCCCACCTCCTCTCCAATGCTATAGGATCCCTTACCCATAAAAGTAAGCTCACCTCTCAGCACTGTGTTCCTTTTTTGTCCTCCTCCAATGGACCTGAAGCATGCACGGTTGTGCAGATTTCTGGATGGATGGATGGATGGATGGCACACCTTTAGCAGTGCAGCTCGGAGCCCAGCCATGGGCGGGTGGAGAGCTTACAGCAACCACTAACGACTGGATGGGAGTTGCTGCAGTGTGCCCAAGATCCCTCGGCTGGCAAGGTCTGCTACTTTATTTTCCATGCTCCATGGCAGTCGCATCTTTGTTTTATTTGTTGTGTCTATGTCCCATGCCCCTGCTCTCCCCAATGGTGGCTGGAATGCTCTCCAGTCCACAGCGGTGTCCCGAATCTCGGGCGCCGCCGCCGTTCGCGCATGCGCAGTGTCCGCTCTCCTTTTTTCCTTTAGCCCTTCCGCAGATCTTCAAATCGACACAGACCTTGCCATGCCGCAGCATTCGTCAACTTCAAAATCAAAACACAGACGTGATTCCCCGTCTGCATTTCACCACCAGAGGAGAATCTCCCATTCCTCCTCCAGACACCGCTCCCACCGCCAGGACTGTTATTCTGATCGGAGAGCCAGTTGGGGATGCGGCTCACGAGTCCCAGAGGGCAAATCGTTATGCAGCCATTGCTATGCCCATGCGGTTGGGGAAAAAGAGACAGAGGATCAACGGATCGAGTCTCTAGTGAAACAGGTGGTGCAGCGTTCTCTAAAAGAGATGGATGCTTCCCACGCACAAAGCCAGTCCAGCGATACTCGATCTGGCTCCCCGGCTGATGTGGTCCGTGAAGTCTCAGGTCCTTCCCAGCCCTACGCATCCTCGCCTCTTCACTCAGAAGGAGAATTGGAGAGTGATGAAGAGAGTGTGGAATTCGATTTCTCTCAAGTGACTCTGCTTATTAAGGCAGTCAAAGAGGCCCTTATGTGGTGAGACCTATCTACTCCCCCAGCTAAACAGAAAAAAAAAACTCAAGCGCCTGGGGAAAGAGCGCCCAAGTTTTCCGCTTTTAGCCAAACTAAAGGGTATTTTTGACGAGGAGTGGAGCAAAGTGGACAGGAAGTCCTCGATGATGAAAAAAGCCTCCAGAATGTATCCCTTCAAGGCAGATGAGGTAAAATACCTGGAGAATATTCCTCTTGTGGACGCAGCAGTAATGCGTCTGGCTAAACACGTCACGCTCCCTCTAGAAGACGCAGTCTCCTTTAAGGACAGTCTTGACAGAAGAATGGATCAGGACCTCAAAAGAATTTACGGTCTTTTTGGGACAGCTTGTAAACCCACCCTAGCCTTGGCAGCCATGTGCTAAGGCTATGGAGACATGGACGGAGAATGTAGATTCCTTCCTTAGAGGTGTTTCAGAAGAGCTGGCCAGTAACTCGGCAGCAGCAGAGCTAAAACTAGCGGTGGCCTTCTTGGGAGAAGCATCGGTTGATCGGATCCGTCTACTGTCCAGGATTATGCTATCCTCAGTTACAGCTAAACGAGCCCTATGGCTACGCCCTTGGCAGGCTGACCCGTCTTCTAAGCAAACATGGTGCAAGATTCCTTTCGAAGGATCATCGCTGTTTGGTAACAAACTAGATGATGCCTTAGCTAAGGCCACAGGCGGAAAATCTGGCTTTCTTCCACAGAACAAGCGTCCAAAGGGTCGAAGGAAGCCCCAGTTCAGAAGATGCAGCCCGGAGCGTTCGAGGGAAGCACGCTCCTATAGACCGGGACTTCAGAAGAAACTGGAGTAGAGGCCAAGCGTCCTTTCGCAGGCCAGCAAAGAGCCAAGTGTCCAGTGGTCGCGATCAGGCTAAATCCTTTTGAGATTTTGCCCGCCCAGGCTGGTCGGGTAGGAGCACGCCTGCTCCTCTTCCGGCGCGTCTGGGTGGCCTCAATCTCAGACTTCTGTGTCGTCAGGTCACGCATGGTCCTTCTCCAGTATTCCTCCCCCCAGATTTGTCTCAACCCTACTCCCAAGTACGGAAGAGCAAAAACAGGCCTTACTGTTCTACGTAGATCTCCTGAAAACCCAGGGAGCAGTAGTGTGTGTCCCAGAGGAAGAACAGTTCCAGGGTGTGTACTCTCCCCTTTTCTTAGTCCAAAAGAAAAGCGGTGCCTGGCGCCCGGTAATAGACTTGACGTACCTGAACAAATTTATAAAGGCACGAAAAATTCAAAATGGAGACTCTGTCAACAATCCAACAAGCCATCCAACCAGGCGACTGGATGATTTTGATAGACCTGAAAGATGCCTATTTACACGTGCCAGTGGCAAAGGACTTTCTAAAGTACCTCCGGTTCCATGTCGGGCAGGAACATCTACAATTCATCTGCCTACCATTCGGTTTGACAACTTCCCCTAGGGTTTTCACCAAGGTCCTCTTGGCCGTAGTGGCCCTCATCAGGTTAAGGGTGTGCGTCTTTACCATTATTTAGACGACCTCCTAGTCTCAAAACAGAGAACAGCTGCTGGTGCACAGAGAACAAGTGATCTCAACACTTTCCAGCTTTGGATGGCTTCTAAACCTGGAAAAAAGCCACCTGGATCCAGCCCAACGCTTAATTTACTTAGGGGCTCTGTTCAACACAGTGGAGAACACCATCTCCCTGCCAGTAGAGAAGATTCCGTTGATTCGGAAGAGGATTTCTCATGCTCTGGATGCTCCTCATCTGAAAGCATCACAATGCCTAAGAATCATTGGCACAATGGTCTCCGCGACCCCCATGGTCAAATGGGCTCTATGGAGGTTACGCCCTTTTCAGTCAGGGTTCCTCCGGCAGTGGAAGTCAGGGGACAGGAGTCAACTCATCCACATATCTGCAACAATGAGGAACAGCCTCTTCTGGTGGCTCCAACTCAAGAATTTGCAAAACTGTCACTCCATTGCCCCCATCTCCTGGGTCACAATCACGACCGATGCCACGGTTCCGGCTGGGGGGCTCTCTGTGGTCAGAACCTTGCTCAGGGCAGGTGGGATGCTCGCCTCCGCAACCCAGGCTCAAATGTCCTAGAGCTCCGGGCGGCTTGGTGTGCCCTCCAATCCTTTTCTCAGTTTCTGAAAGGAGAATCAGTGTTGATCAGGATGGACAACACTACAGCAGTGTCATACGTGAAGAGACAAGGGGGACACGGAGTTTCACACTTCTTTTAGAAGTCGAGCCCATCATGACTTGGGCCCAGAAAAATCTGGCCAACATATCAGCAGTTTTCATTCCGGCAGTACAGAACTCACAGGCGGATTTCCTCTCACGCACTCGTCTAGACAACAATGAGTGGTCCCTCCACGTACAGTCCTTCAACTGGATTCTGTCCCTGGGAGTCAATCCCGATGTGGACCTATTCGCTTCCCCTTACAATTCCAAAGTAGTGAAGTTCTACTCTCGGGGCCATTGCAGCCAGGCAGTCGGAACGGATGCCCTGACGGACAGTTGGAGGTTCAGGAGGGCATACGCATTTCCCCCGATCCCGATAATTCTCAAATTCCTGAGGAGACTTCAAGCGGAATCAGCTGAAGTTACAGTAGTGGCTCCTTACTGGCCAAATAGGCCTTGGTTTCCCCTCCTGATCCAACTGAGATACCGGGACCCGGTACCTCTTCCTCTCAGGCCGGACCTTCTCTCTCAAGGGTCACTCCTACACCAATGTCCGGAACTGATGAGACTGACGGTCTGGTTCTTGAGAGGGAAAGGCTGGAATCCCTCGGTTGCGCCTCTAGAGTGATGTCTACACTGTTGAGCTCAAGAAGGGCAAGTACCAACAAGGTTTATAGAAGAATCTGGGCCAAATTTGTCGAGTTCTCCTCTGCTTCTGGGAGGTCCTTCAAAAATCCAGGAGTTCAGGATGTTCTTAGTTTTCTTCAAACTGGACTAGACTTATCCTTATCTGTTAGTTCTTTGAGAGTACAAGTTTCGGCCTTGTCAGCCTTCTCTGGGGTCTCATGGGCAGTCCATCCCTTAGTCAGACAATTCTTTCGGGGGGCATCAAGAATTAAGCCCCAAAGGAAACCAAGATTTGCCAAGTGGGATCTTCCCCTCGTTCTAGATTCACTGACTGGACCCAGTACGTCGGGGCCCTCCCCGTCCTCCATTAAGGACTTTTCAGCGAAAGTAGCCTTCTTAGTAGCCATCACCTCGGCTAAGAGGGTCTCTGAGATTGGGTCTCTGGGTCATGAAGAACCTTTTCTAACATTTTTCCCGGATCGAGTAGTCCTTATACCCATGTTGGGTTCAAATCCAAAAGTGTCTTCGGTATTTCACGAAAATCGAGAAATTGTTCTGCCTACATTTAAGACTCCAGATTCCAGTGAAACTCATCCCATGGATATAGGTAAAATCCTAAAGGTGTATTTGCAAATTACAATCTGATCATCTGTTTGTTCTACATTCTGGAAACAACAAAAGGAAGAAAGCTTCAACCAGGACAATTGCATGAATATGCACTCCCAATTTATTTCACCGGTTGTTTTGGGGGGGGGGGCGATCACGGGGGGGGGGGCGATTGCGGAAGGGGTGGGGGGACGATCGCCCGACGTTAGAGTAGATAAGGGGGGGGTTTGTCTTACCTTCTTCTGCCGTGCTGCCTCCTCTTGCTCCTCTTCCTGCTGTGTGGGAAAATTCATACTATCGCTGGACTGCTGGGGCCCCAGGCCAGCTCCGGGCCCCAAGCAGTTGCTTAGTTTGCCTGTCCTGTTCCGACGGCCCTGCCCACACCACATGGCAGTTTAAAACCTGGAGGACAGGCAGCCCAACAGCCGACTCCCGTTACATTATAGACAGTCATAAAGCATTTCAGAAGACAGTCAGCTATAGTAGCTTGTTATCTCTCTGATGACTGGATTCCTTTACCATGTGAGAAATTTGGACTATGGGAATAAGCCAGCACAAACATACAAGCCCTGTGCATAGCGTGTGCCTGTTTGGGTGCCTGTTTGGGTATCGCCTAAAAAGCTGGTTCTGCAAAACCAGGGCACTACCCATTGGTCTGCCTTTCAATTTTCCTATCTGACACAATAAAAGTATGGGAAGAAATGTTGGGACTCAAAGGTTGGAGTTATGCCATTGGTTTTATACATGCCAAAAAGGCGACATTGCATCAGCTCACAGTTCAGCAAGAAAAACAAGGGGTGGCGTGGAAATTCCAATTAGTGACAAGTTTTCAGAACAGCTCTGTGTCTCTGTAATTACTGGCTGCGTTGTGTAGAACTCTTGATTAAATTCTTGGATTTTTTTTATGTTCAGTAAACAGCAGCTGTAACCCCGGAGAACTATCAATTGATTCATCAAACATGCATGCTTATAAAGCTTTATTGGTAACAAAGGAGCTTTCCGAATAGGAACTGAATGTGATGAAAGTCCTGATGGGAATGATAAGGGCTGACCGGTACCCTTGAAGGTAGAGGTGTAAGGCCGGCTATACTGTAGATGGAGTGAACCACAGGGGACATGTTGACAGGTTAATCCCTCCCGCCGAGCTATTGTGTTCTCCCAGATGGGGGTGCTAGGGAAGCCACCCCCGCTGGGAGAACACAGTTATTATCACTAGCAGCTATAAGAGCCACAAGCAATAATCGCATGTAAAATCTGGCCGGCTGGTTGTACCCAAGTTGATCGATTGATCAACTTGGGTACATTCAGCCTGCCCATACATGGTTTGAATCTCGGACAGTTCCTGCTCAACCGGTTGAGTTTCAAACCATCTATGGCCGGCTGAACAGCCAGGTCTGGAAGAAAAGGTTATAATTTGCATCTGAAGGCAGCCATGGGCTCTTGGGTAGTTAAGGCCTGGTGTAGAAGTGCTGAGGTGCATAAAGAAGGGGAGAAATGTATATTTGAGAGGCGAGTGGAGGCATGGAAGAGGGAGTTTTATGTGTAACACTTCTTGAGATGTGTATGAAGGAGGCTCGTGTTGGGTGCTCTGAAAGTGTAGAAGGAGGCTCATGTGGGGTGCTCTGAAGGTGTAGAAGAAGGAGGGTCATCTGGGGTGCTCTGCAGGTGTAGAAGAAGAAGGGTTATGTGGGGTGCTCTGAAGGTGTAGAAGAACGAGGGTCATGTGGGGTGCTCTGAAAGTGTAGAAGAAGGAGGCTTTTGTGGGGTGCTCTGAAAGTGTAGAAGAAGGAGGCTCATGTTGGGTGCTCTGAAGGTGTAGAAGAAGGAGGATCATGTGGGGTGTTCTGAAAGTGTAGAAGAAGGAGGCTCATGTGGGGTGCTCTGAAAGTGTAGAAGAAGGAGGCTCATGTGGGGTGCTCCGAAAGTGTAGAAGAAGGAGGGTCATGTGGGGTGCTCTAAAGGTGTAGAAGAAGGAGGGTCATGTGGGGTGCTCTAAAGGTGTAGAAGAACGAGGGTCATGTGGGGTGCTCTGAAGGTGTAGAAGAAGAAGGATCATATGGGGTGTTCTGAAAGTGTAGAAGAAGTAGGGTCATGTGGGGTGCTCTGAAGGTGTAGAAGAAGGAGGCTCATGTGGGGTGCTCCGAAAGTGTAGAAGAAGGAGGCTCATGTGGGGTGCTCTGAAAGTGTAGAAGAAGGAGGGTCATGTGGGGTGCTCTGAAGGTGTAGAAGAAGGAGGGTCATGTGGGGTGCTCTAAAGGTGTAGAAGAACGAGGGTCATGTGGGGTGCTCTGAAGGTGTAGAAGAAGGAGGGTCATGTGGGGTGCTCTGAAGGTGTAGAAGAAGGAGGCTCATGTGGGGTGCTCTGAAGGTGTAGAAGAAGGAGGGTGATGTGGGGTGCTCTGAAGGTGTAGAAGAAGGAGGGTCATGTGGGGTGCTCTGAAGGTGTAGAAGAAGGAGGGTCATGTGGGGTGCTCTGAAGGTGTAGAAGAAGGAGGGTCATGTGGGGTGCTCCGAAAGTGTAGAAGAAGGAGGGTCATGTGGGGTGCTCTGAAGGTGTAGAAGAAGGAGGGTCATGTGGGGTGCTCTGAAGGTGTAGAAGAACGAGGGTCATGTGGGGTGCTCTGAAAGTGTAGAAGAAGGAGGCTCATGTGGGGTGCTCTGAAGGTGTAGAAGAACGAGGGTCATGTGGGGTGCTCTGAAGGTGTAGAAGAAGGAGGGTCATGTGGGGTGCTCTGAAGGTGTAGAAGAACGAGGGTCATGTGGGGTGCTCTGAAGGTGTAGAAGGAGGGTCATGTGGGGTGCTCTGAAAGTGTAGAAGAAGGAGGGTCATGTGGGGTGCTCTGAAGGTGTAGAAGAAGGAGGGTCATGTGGGGTGCTCTGAAGGTATAGAAGAAGGAGGGTCATGTTGGGTGCTCTGAAAGTGTAGAAGAAGGAGGCTCATGTGGGGTGCTCTGAAGGTGTAGAAGAAGGAGGCTCATGTGGGGTGCTCTGAAGGTGTAGAAGAAGGAGGCTCATGTGAGGTGCTCTGATGGTGTAGAAGAACGAGGGTCATGTGGGGTGCTCTGAAGGTGTAGAAGAACGAGGGTCATGTGGGGTGCTCTGAAGGTGTAGAAGAAGGAGGCTCATGTGGGGTGCTCTGAAGGTGTAGAAGAATGAGGGTCATGTGGGGTGCTCTGATGGTGTAGAAGGAGGGTCATGTGGGGTGTTTTGAAGGTGTAGAAGAACGAGGGTCATGTGGGGTGCTCTGATGGTGTAGAAGAACGAGGGTCATGTGGGGTGCTCTGAAGGTGTAGAAGAACGAGGGTCATGTGGGGTGCTCTGAAGGTGTAGAAGAACGAGGGTCATGTGGGGTGCTCTGAAGGTGTAGAAGAAGGAGGCTCATGTGGGGTGCTCTGAAGGTGTAGAAGAACGAGGGTCATGTGGGGTGCTCTGAAGGTTTAGAAGAACGAGGGTCATGTGGGGTGCTCTGAAGGTGTAGAAGAACGAGGGTCATGTGGGGTGCTCTGATGGTGTAGAAGAACGAGGGTCATGTGGGGTGCTCTGAAGGTGTAGAAGAACGAGGGTCATGTGGGGTGCTCTGAAGGTGTAGAAGAACGAGGGTCATGTGGGGTGCTCTGATGGTGTAGAAGAACGAGGGTCATGTGGGGTGCTCTGAAGGTTTAGAAGAACGAGGGTCATGTGGGGTGCTCTGAAGGTGTAGAAGAACGAGGGTCATGTGGGGTGCTCTGATGGTGTAGAAGAACGAGGGTCATGTGGGGTGCTCTGAAGGTGTAGAAGAACGAGGGTCATGTGGGGTGCTCTGAAGGTGTAGAAGAACGAGGGTCATGTGGGGTGCTCTGATGGTGTAGAAGAACGAGGGTCATGTGGGGTGCTCTGAAGGTGTAGAAGAAGGAGGCTCATGTGGGGTGCTCTGAAGGTGTAGAAGAACGAGGGTCATGTGGGGTGCTCTGAAGGTGTAGAAGAACGAGGGTCATGTGGGGTGCTCTGATGGTGTAGAAGAACGAGGGTCATGTGGGGTGCTCTGAAGGTGTAGAAGAAGGAGGCTCATGTGGGGTGCTCTGAAGGTGTAGAAGAACGAGGGTCATGTGGGGTGCTCTGATGGTGTCGAAGAACGAGGGTCATGTGGGGTGCTCTGAAGGTTTAGAAGAACGAGGGTCATGTGGGGTGCTCTGATGGTGTCGAAGAACGAGGGTCATGTGGGGTGCTCTGATGGTGTCGAAGAACGAGGGTCATGTGGGGTGCTCTGAAGGTTTAGAAGAACGAGGGTCATGTGGGGTGCTCTGAACGTCGATTCAGAAGGAGAGAGCGCCCACCCGGCCGTACATATGCAGTGGCCGGGTGGAAAGACAAAAACGTATAATGTGTATGTGTGAGTGAGTCAGAGGGCTTCCTTTTTCCTTTTATGGTTAACAGTACAGTCAGAATTCCTACATTGGTTTCAAATAAGCTGCATGTCCTACCGCTGGCCTAATATTTAACAGATCTGTCAACTTCTATGAACACGTTTGGTAATGCCGCGTACACACGGTCAGAATTTCCGACAAGAAAAGTCAGATGTGAGCTTTTGGTCCGAAATTCCGACCGTGTAGTAGGCTCCATCTGACTTCTTCTGTCGGAATTTCCGCCAAGAAAAATTTGATAGCTGGTTCTCAAATTTTCCGACAAGAAAAGTTCTTGTCGGAAATTTTGATCGTCTGTATGCAATTCCGACGCGCAAGAAAAAACACGCATGCTCAGAATCAAGCAGAAGAGCCGAACTGCCTATTGAACTTTATTGATCTCGGCTCGTCATACGTCTTGTACGTCACCGCGTTCTTGACGGTCGGAATTTTGTGTGACCGTGTGTGTGCAACACAAGTTTGAGCCAACATTCCGTCGGAAAAAAATCCACGGTTTTCTTGTTGGATTTTCCGATTGTGTGTACACGGCATTAGTCTGTATGTCCACAAAGAGCTTCCTCAAGAGCAGAGCTTGGGTGTATACATGAGGGCGGGGTTTTGGTTCCTCAAGGGAGGAGCACAAAGTTGCCTCAATTTGATATTCCTAAATGTTTGACACAATGTTTGCTCGGTGGCCTAAACTTCTAGTTCTCCAATAAGGCTCCGTGCACACTGGAGCTGATAAACTGCAGTTTATTGGCATTTGGGCGTTTTTTTTAGAAAGCCCATAAACTGCACTCTACGTTTTTTAGCGTTAATGAGCAGTGGAGATTATGGTTTTTTTTCTGAACGCAAGAAATTTGCGTTCAAACTGCCGTTTTTCAGCGGGAAAAAAAATCGCTAAAAACGGCAAAACGCATCTCGCCAGCGTTTTTAAGCTAATAAACGCTATTGCAAAAACGCAAAAAAAGTTGAAAGGCTCCCTGCAAAGCTACTGGCGTTTTTTATAGGTTTTTTTAGCGTCCAGTGTGCATGGAGCCTTAATGAGCAGTGGAGTTTATGGGCTTTTTTCTGAACGCCCAAAAATCGCGTTCAAAGTGCAGTTTTTTGGCGTCAAAAGACGCTAAAAAAACGCGAAACAACGAAAACCGTTAATAAACGCTCAAAAACGATCAAAAGCGTGGCCCGCTAAAAACGCTAACGCTGAGAAACGCTAAAAAACGCTAAAAAAACTTTGAAACACTCCCTTCAAAGCTACTGGCATTTTTATAACTTTTTTTTTAGCATCCAGTGTGCATGGAGCCTTAAGCCTCGTACACGCGGTCGGACTTTTTGCCAACAAACTTCATTTTGAGCAAGTTTGACAAAAAATCCTTCCCGCGTGTACGCTCCATCGGACAAACTTTTTTGGTTTTCATCGGACAAAAGTTCGGTCTGCAAACGGACAAAATTTTGGCCAACAAAAGTCCGATAGAGCAAAGTCCGACCGTGTGTACAGAAAACCATCGGACTTTTGTCCGAGGTACAAATACGCATGCCCAGAACCAATGTTAAAATCAACCAACAATAGCAGAAGTTGACCAAAGGGTGGCGGTAAAGAGCAGAAAAGAGCAGAAAAAACACGTGATGTTGGAAAAAGTCAGACCGTGTGTATGAGGCTTTAAAGATAAATCCAGAAAACCCAAGTAAATCATATCATTTTATTAAATATTTGCTATTATTCTGGTTCTGAATATTTTATAGTTGTAGAAGAGACCCATTTGCTGGAGTTGAGACCTGGAATGTGTACTCAGCACTCCAAGTAAAAGACTGAAATAAGGTCCTTATGATCTCCGTGTGGTTACAGCTGAGCAACCAGGGTGATAGGTGTGCTCTTGTCTTTACCATACAATCATGCCGCGTACACACGACCGTTTTTCTCGTCGAGAAAAACTAATTTTTTTCCTTTTGACGAGAAAAACGATAGTCTGTGGGCATTTTGTCGTTTTTCTCGACGAGAAAAACGGCATTAAAAACGACGAGAAAAATTAGAACATGTTCTAATTTTTCTCGTCGTTTTTTCCGACATTTTTTCCGCGGCAGTTTTCCCATAGGGAAACACTGCCGCGGAGCCCACAGACGGTCGTTTTTCTCGACAAGAGAAAAAATGACGGGAAAAACGACCGTGTGTGGGAAACAAGCCGTTCCCTCGTTTTTAATGTCATTATTCACGGCGTTTTTTTTACCGCCGTGAATAATGATCGTGTGTACGCGGCATCAGAGGAGAAAATATCGCACAGAAATCAAGTCCCATTATTGCAGATGTTTGTCGCCCAACAAAACTGGTATCGGAGTGCCATCTGGTGTACGGAAGGAGTAGTGCAATCCTAAGATTCTAGTTGATGTGTCAGTACCGACCATGCAATCCAGATTCACGAGGCAGACGTCATGCGAGTCTGTTTCCCGACAAAAGAAACTTGCTCTGTGCACGTAAAACCAGAAGTTTCAAAGCTTTGTATTCTTAAGCCCCGTACACACGGTCAGACTTTTGCCCAACAAACTTCGTTTTGAGCAAGTTGGACCAACAATCCGACCCGTGTGTACGCTCCATCGGACAAACTTTTTTCGTTTGGTTTTGAATTTCATCAGACAAAAGTTGGGTCTGCGAACGGACAAACTTTTGCCCAACAAAAGTCCGATGGAGCAAAGTCCGACCGTGTGTACAGAAAACCATCGGACTTTTGTCCGATGGACAAAACAACTAATGTTAAAATCAACCAACAATAGCAGAAGTTGACCAAAGGGTGGCGGTAAAGAGCAGAAAAGAGCAGAAAAAACACGTGATGTTGTAAGAAGTTTTGGGAATGTTTGCAGAAAAGTCCTGTGGTGTGTATGCTATGGGTGTGCCCGGCCAACTCCGTTCGGACAAAAAACCACGGAAAAGTCCGATGGAAGTCCAACCGTGTGTATGAGGCTTAACTCATTTTGTACTGAGAGAACAGAGAAGTGGGTCTCACATGCTATCTCACACCCCGTACACACCATCGGATTTTCTGTCCTTGGATGTTTTTTTCCGACGGAATTCCCGCTCAAGCTTGTCTTCCATACACACGGTCACACAAAAGTTCTCGGAACTTTCAACCGTCAAGAACACACAGTGATGTACCACACTACGACGAGCCGAGAAAATGAAGTTCAATGCTTCCGAGCCTGCGTCGAATTGTTTCCGAGCATGCGTTGGAATTTTGCGCGTCGGAATAGCACACGATTGGAATTTTTTTCCGTCCAAAAATTTGAGAACCTGCTCACAAATTTTTTGCCCGGCGCAAATTCCGACAGGAAAAGTCAGATGGAGCCTGCACACGTTCGGAATTGCCGACCAAAAGCTCACATCGGACTTTTCCTGTCGGAATTTGCGCCGGGCAAAAAATTTGTGAGCAGGTTCTCAAATTTTCGGACGGAAATGCGATCGGAAATTCCAGCAAGAAAAGTCTGATGGAGCCTACACACAGGGTCGGAATTTCCGACCAAAAGCTCACATCGGACTTTTCTTGCCGGATTTTCCGATCGTGTGTACGGGGCATAAGATCTTGTTCACATGTGAGGTTGGTGGGTGGCAAACCCCCGTGGTCGAGCCGCTCTTTTACAGCCCCTCCCCCAACTGCTGACCCCTTTAGCTGCAGAGGCAGTGGCCGGGAGGTGTACACATATCGCAGCCATGATGCCTGCGGCAAAAAAGTATCCCCTCATCACTTACGGCAGACATAGAGCCTGTCAAACACGACCCATTCCAAGGAATAGTAGTAAGAAGAGCCGGCAAAACTGTAGTCCTTGGAGTGCCGTTTATTGGTGCATCAAAGTGACAATAAAACAATCATCCCGACGCGTTTCGGCAATAAGGAATAAGGCTGCTGTACAAGCACCCTGCAAGTGTGTGCAATACATGTAGGTGTGGTGCACTAGTGTGGGATTGAAAAAGGTTACAGCAGGTGATGAGGTCGCAACACAACACCTCCTCATCCCCTGCCAAATGCTCTTTGAATGGCGATCTGAATGTGGATTGCCCTTCAGAGACCAACGCCCGTGTGAACGAGACCTAAATAGTTTCCTCAAGAGTAGTGGTCTCCAAACTGCGGCCGGATGTGGCCCTTTGCTTGCTTTTATCCGGCCCTTGGGGCCTTATTCATCCTACTGTCAACAACAGTGGAGCATAGTTCTTGCTACTGACACCAAACATGGGGTGCTAGTCCTCCCACTGACACCAATGATGGGGCACTTTTCTCCCTGCTGACACCAATGATGGGACACTATTCCTCCCACTGACACCAAACATGGGGTGCTAGTCCTCCCACTGACACCAATGATGGGGCACTTTTCTCCCTGCTGACACCAATGATATGACACTATTCCTCCCACTGATACCAATGATGGGGCACTATTTCCCCCACTGACACCAATATTGGGTCACTATTCCTCCCACTGACACCAAACATGGGGTGCTAGTCCTCCCACTGACACCAATGATGGGGCACTTTTCTCCCTGCTGACACCAATGATGGGACACTATTCCTCCCACTGATACCAATAATGGGGCACTATTCTTCCCGCTGACACAAATGATGGGGCACTATTCCCCCCACTGACACCAATGATGGGGCACTATTCCTCCCGCTGACACCAATGACGTGGCACTATTCCTCCCACTGATACCAATAATGGGGCACTATTCCTCCCACTGACACCAATAATGGGGCACTATTCCTCTCGCTGACACCAATGATGGGACACTATTCCTCCCACTGACACCAATGATGGGGCACTATTCCTCCCACTGACACCAATGATGGGACACTATTCCTCCCACTGATACCAATGATGGGGCACTATTCCTCCCACTGATACCAATGATGGGGCACTATTCCTCCCACTGACACCAATATTGGGTCACTATTCCTCCCACTGACACCAAACATGGGGTGCTAGTCCTCCCACTGACACCAATGATGGGGCACTTTTCTCCCTGCTGACACCAATGATGGGACACTATTCCTCCCACTGATACCAATAATGGGGCACTATTCTTCCCGCTGACACAAATGATGGGGCACTATTCCCCCCCACTGACACCAATGATGGGGCACTATTCCTCCCACTGACACCAAACATGGGGTGCTAGTCCTCCCACTGACACCAATGATGGGGCACTTTTCTCCCTGCTGACACCAATGATGGGACACTATTCCTCCCACTGACACCAATGATGGGGCACTATTTCCCCCACTGACACCAATATTGGGTCACTATTCCTCCCACTGACACCAAACATGGGGTGCTAGTCCTCCCACTGACACCAATGATGGGGCACTTTTCTCCCTGCTGACACCAATGATGGGACACTATTCCTCCCACTGACACCAAACATGGGGTGCTAGTCCTCCCACTGACACCAATGATGGGGCACTTTTCTCCCTGCTGACACCAATGATGGGACACTATTCCTCCCACTGACACCAAACATGGGGTGCTAGTCCTCCCACTGACACCAATGATGGGGCACTTTTCTCCCTGCTGACACCAATGATATGACACTATTCCTCCCACTGATACCAATGATGGGGCACTATTTCCCCCACTGACACCAATATTGGGTCACTATTCCTCCCACTGACACCAAACATGGGGTGCTAGTCCTCCCACTGACACCAATGATGGGGCACTTTTCTCCCTGCTGACACCAATGATGGGACACTATTCCTCCCACTGATACCAATAATGGGGCACTATTCTTCCCGCTGACACAAATGATGGGGCACTATTCCCCCCCACTGACACCAATGATGGGGCACTATTGATCTTTTATTGAAAAGAATCAAGCAACCAATTTTATACAAAAGTAAAAAACAAAACCATGGTACAAAACTTCAACAGAAAACAAAGGAATACACATCCATGTTCAGAATATATACAATATATACATAATCCACTACCAAAACATCCCTAGAAAACTATCTACATAAAGCAGCAGAGAGGGCCTAAGAGGCACAACCCATCACCTATGTACGCAGCCATTTATCAAAAATTCATCAAAAATACTGATAATCTAGGGTGATAAGAGACAGACAGCCACACCCGGGAAAGAGACTCCTGGCAGTCAGGGAGGCTTGAAACCCCTCCACGCCTTCAACCAAGCCCCCTGACCCCGCTTGTCTCTCTCAAGCTCCCGAATCTTCCCCACCTCATGCAAAATGTCACACACCACCACCTCAACAGGAAGGAGTTTTTGCCGAATGCTGACCTGACACCGTGCATTCCAGGTGAAATAACGGACTACTAGGCTAACTAAAAAAAGTGTATCCAAACAAAAAACTCCACCGGTATTGAATGCTCCGTACACCCACTCAGCATAACCCAGCCTGGAGAGGAAAGGGACACCGAGGGCCCGCCCCACCTGTTTGTACACCTCTATGTTAAAAGGGCAATGAAGCAGAAAATGGTCCATAGTCTCCTCCTCATCTGCACACTCCTCCCGAGGACAGCTACGATCCATCCCACTGCGGAATTTCAAATTGCCCCGAACATAGAGCTTCCCATGGAAGCACAACCAGGCCAGATCCCTAAATTTAGGGGGTACTCTATCCAAATTAATCAGTCTTAACCCCGCCCTCAAAACTGGGCCCGGGCAATCCCTTAAGGCCAGTGGGTCATGAAAGACTTGGCTCAAGACTCGACTCATAAGGACTTTCCTTGGAACCGATCTGAGATCTTCAGCCGACAATCGCCACTGCCGCAGTAACTTCAGGCACGGAGCGACATAGGCTGGTAGCTGACCACGATGACCCCTGCGATTCTTCACTTGGCCACCTTCTTCCCAAAGTCGTAGAAAAGGCCTAAACCAAGATCTAAATATGCCTACCCATCCAGGAGGTTCCACTGCAAGCATATTACCAATGTTAAACTTTAGAAATAGCAGTGAAAAGAAAAGAACTGGGTTGACCATACCTAAGCCACCCTCCCTCCTGGATAGGTAGGTGACATTCCTCTTGATGGGGTTCAGTCTGTTCCCCCACAGCATCTGGAAGAACACACTACTGACCCTAGCATAGAGAGACACTGGCAAGATGCAGACAAAGCTGACATACAAGAAGATTGGAATCAGGTAAGTCTTAATCAGATCAACCCTTTCCCTCATAGATAACTTCCATCTCTTCCAGCTGACCACCTTAGTATTGGCAATTTCCAGTCTGCCTTCCCAGTTTTTGAGGCCATAATCGCCGGGTCCAAATTCAATGCCTAGTATCTTAATTCTTTCCTGGGGCACTGGAAAGGTGTCCGGGAGATCAAACCCCTCACCTTCCTTTCCCATCCAGAAAACTTCAGTCTTTTCCTGATTGATCTTGGAGCCTGATGCTTCAGAATACCGTGATGTCAGAGAGACCACCTCCTCCGCTTCATCCGTCCCAGTGACAATCACCGACACATCATCCGCATAGGCAACAACCCTCAATGGCGGCTCACCCGGGAGCCCCACTGGTACCCCACACAACATGCCGCTCTCTAGCCTCCTGACGAAGGGGTCGATTGCAAACACATAGAGCAGGGGACTCAGGGGACAACCCTGGCGCACCCCGGAGCCAACCCCAAAGGACTGTCCAACCCAACCATTAACAAGAGGGAAGCTTTCTGCCCCCTTATACAAGACTTTCAGCCAATCGACAAAACCACCCGGCAGACCGTACTTACTAAGGAGCAACCACAGGTACTCATGGTTAACACGATCAAAAGCCTTTGCCTGATCCAATGTCAGCAAATACTTTCCCCAGCCTGCAGCCCTGCACCGCTCCAAGGCCTCCCGGACAGCTAAAACCGCTGTGAAGGTGCTCCTACCCTGGACCGAACAGTGCTGATGGCGAGAAAGCAAAGACTCTGCCACTGACGATAGGCGCCAGAAAAATATCTTTGCCAGTATCTTTCTATCGACATTAAGAAGGCTGATGGGGCGCCAATTCTCAATCATCGAAGGATCTTTACCCTTTGAAAGAAGAATCACAGCCGAGTGCCTCATGGAAGGGGAAAGCACCCCCTCAGCAAGGCAACTGTTAAAAACCTCTACCAAATGCGGGGCCAGAATAGACTTAAAGGCTTTGTAAAACTCAGCCGTCAAGCCATCCGGTCCAGGCGACTTTTTGATGGCAAGCTGTTCAATTGCCCTCATCACCTCTTCGACTGTGATCTCCTCTGTCAAATTCATCAATGGAACATCTCCACCATTTAGACCTGGAGTAGAGTCCAAAAAGCTTTCCATCTTGTCACGATCAAGCTCTTTCCTCCCAAGAAGGTCGGCATAAAAGGACCTCACGACCTCCAGAATCCCTGACCTGGACTTTGTCAAGGAACCTGTACTGTCCTTAAGGCCAACGACCGTTTTAACAGCTACACCTTGTTTGCAGTTCTGGTAAGGGTCAGGCGAGTGGTACTTCCCATAGTCCCTCTCCAGAACCAAAGAGGCATGCCGGTCATATTGACACTTCCTGAGAAGGAGTTTCACTTCGGAGATTGCCCCAGGATCTCCTCCTCTCGAGACAAGAATATCCAGCTTCCTCCGTAAACGTTGGTAGGTCATGTATTTATTAAACTGATTTCTATTGGCTAGGCCCCTGAAGAATCCAGCGATCCTCTTTTTGGTCAGCTCCCACCACTCAGCCTTGCTGCTACAAAAGTCCAGGATGGTCACCTGTGCCTGAAAGAATTCCTCAAAGGATTGTCTAACATGTTCTTCCTTGAGTAGAGTCGAATTTAATCTCCAGATGCCCTTGCCCCTCTGAGGGGCGTCTGAAGCATTCAGTACCACAGATAGCATACAGTGATCAGAGAACTCTACTGCCTGCACCACTGGGGGCGAGAAAGCAGAGGCCTCCTTCAAAAAAAACCTATCTATCCTACTCTGACTATTACCACGATGAAAAGTGAACCCGGTGTCATCTGGGAGGTGCTTAATGTGCACATCCACAAGACCAGCATCCCTAACCATACTATTTAAAAAAACGCTATCATATCCCAGCCTGTCCTTGAAGTCCTTCCTGTCCTTGGGCCTAGTTATTGTATTAAAGTCACCTCCAAAGACCACTTGCCGGGATGTAAAAAGAAATGGCTTGATCCTTGTAAAAAGGCATTTCCTGTCCCACTTTGTGTGCGGCCCATAAACATTGATTAGGCGCAGGTCCTGCCCTCCCACAAGGACGTCTAAGACCATACATCTCCCAATCTCCACCTCAATAACCCGCCGGACAGTTACCATGCCGGTTTTAAACAACACCGCCACACCGCCGTAAGGCTCAGCCGCAAGAGACCAGTAAGATGGACCATACCTCCACTCTCTCTTAGCCATATGAATATCTGCCAAGGAGGTGAGCCTAGTCTCTTGCAAAAATAAAATTTCAGCATCTAATTGGCTGAACAAAAAGAAGGCCATAGAACGAGCTCTTACTGACTTAATGCTGGCGACATTAATTGTCACCACTTTTAACGGAGGGGGAACCGCCATTTGGGTTATTGGGTGGATTGCTTCTTAGCTCCCCTCTGCTGCTCATCACCAGAAGCCTCTCTCTTTCTAGAGGCCGCCTCAAAGTCCATTTCAGAATCGGAACTTCTCTCAGAAGAAGCTCCGGATGAAGAAATATCCCACTTGGAGGACCTATGACGGCTGGAGACAGGAACCGGAGCTTCCCGTCCCCGTTCCGTCCTCACCGCCTGCCTCTTCCGCCTCCCAACCTTCCTTCTCTCTTCCAGGTACTGCAAGTCAGCCTCAGAGATGCCCTCATCTCTTACTTTTTTCTTTAAAGTCTTTCTAGAAGACTTCTTTACAGAGGAAGAAGCAAACTTTTTAGTACACGCTGGTGGGGGGGGTGATCCCTTTAAGTCAGACTCAGGAGGGGTAGACTCCTGGGGGGTAACTGACTCGGGGGGGGCACAGACTTAGAAGGTTCTGACACAAGAGGAGAGGGTACAGTAGGCTGGGGGGACACAGAGACAGAAACAGAAGGAGTACTTACAGACACAGGAGGGGTGGCCACAGGAACTGGAGAGGGATCCTGAGCAGGACCGGGGGAGGGGGTCACCGCAGAGGAGGATGGTACACCAGGGGTCTCACCCTCCATCCTGTCCAGCCTTGACATGTCATCTACTACCTCCTTCTCCATATTGTGCCAGGCTTCAGGACACCTGCTGTAGGGGTGGCCAAGGCGCAGGCACAGGTTGCACCTGATCTTCCTGGTACAGTCCTTAGCCATATGACCCTGCCCCCGACACACTGAACACATCAAGGCTGAACAGGAGGAGCTCAAGTGCCCCTTTTCTCCACAGCGGTGACACAGCTTCGGCTGACCAGGGTAGAAAACAGTCATCCTATCCCTCCCTATGAAAGCTGAGGAGGGCAGGTGACGGACAACATTCCCATCCCTGGCCAACCTGACTGTTACCGACCATCCCCCAGTCCAGATGTTACGCTCATCATGGATTTTATTAGGTTTGGTCAAAACCTCCCCATAGTTCCTTAACCAGACCTCTAGATCCCGAGCAGGAACACTCTCATTGGTCAGGATAATGGTAATTTTTTTTACTGTTGACCTCTGAGAAACCGCAACTGGGACCAGACCTTCCCATTCAGGTCTTGACCTGCACCGAGCCTCATATCGCTCCCAGAACAGGTCAAGGCCCTCTGGCCTGGTGAAACTAACCATATAGTCCCTTGTCCCAGCTACGTGTATAAAGGCATACAGGTCATTTGCACCAAAACCCATCTCCAATATCATATCTACCACCGCACGCCGTGCTGGAGGGATGGCACCACCTTCCCATTTCAGAATAACTACATTCCGTCTGGGACCCCCAGCAGAAGCCAGAGACCCAAGACCAGATCCTGGGGCGCTCAAAGTGGCAGCTTGTAGGGGAAAACCCCGCTTGGGAGCGGGACTACCAGGAGCAGAGTGTGCCACCTGTGCAAAAGTAGGTTTCTCAGGGCCAGGGGCCCACACTGAAGTCACATTAGTCTGCACATTATCTGCATGAACAGAGTTGGTAGGATTGTCCATCACACTTGTACTGGGACCATTGTTCATCACACGTGTACTGGGACCATTGTTCATCACACCTGAACTGGGAGGATTTTTTTCAGCCACACACACATTCCCATCAGCAATAGTCACAGTTGCTGCAATACCAGTTGTCTCCTGATGCTGCACTGTAGAGCCCTCAGCAGCAGTGGGGCAAACAGCTTTGGACTCAGCCAAAGAAAGGTTAATGGGCTCTTCTGACACTTGCAGTTCATTTACAGAAATGACATTTTTTGAATGCAAACCTTGCTGCATTGCAGCCTCAGCAGGCACAACATTGTCATTAGGCACATTATCAGTCATGGTGCTAGATGGTACAAAAACAGTCTTATCTACAACATGGGACTTAGCAGGCTTTACTTTATCAGGCACATCATCAGTAATGTCTTCCTCGTTAAACACCATCTGATCCCCCCGCATAGGAGACTCCATTACCTGGATGGCCCTTAGCATGCCTCCTGAGTCCTGGGAAGGCCTGGGGCTTCTTACCTCTCCCTGGGGGGGCAGGGGGTCAGAACTGGGGGTCTCCTCCTCCTCCACCTCCATCTTTGTCACCCTTCCAAACCTCTTGTCGTTGCAAAACTTCTCTTTAAAGGGCCCATCTCTGCCTTCCATCATGGCCACGATGGTTTCCTGATGATCCACACGGACCTTGGCCAGCTGGATTTCCGGATCCATGGATCCCCGTTTCTGGCTATGTAAGCCCTCACGTTGCCTTCGCAGGCGCTTCAACTCCGCTCTCAGCTTGTAGAGCTTGTCCCTCTCCCTGTTCAGGACCTTAATCCCGGCCACCACTCGCTCCCGAATGGCCTCCGAGCCTTCATCCTCACCAGGGGTAGAGAGATCAGCTTGTGCAGAGGCAGGCAGTTCACCTGACGGCCCAGGAGATGGCTGGGAGCCTCCAGCAGGAGAGGCCCCGCTGCCCTCCATGGCCTCCCCAGAAAGGGGGCCAGGGAGCTGGGAGAGATTTCACCACCACTCCCTTCTCACAGAGCAGCTTCAGAGGCACCTTCCTCCTGACACACCTGTGCTCCAATGATGGGCGGGGCACTATTCCTCCCACTGATACCAATAATGGGGCACTATTCCTCCCACTGACAACAATATTGGGACACTATTCCTCTCGCTGACACCAATGATGGGACACTATTCCTCCCACTGACACCAATGATGGGGCACTATTCCTCCCACTGACACCAATGATGGGACACTATTCCTCCCACTGATACCAATGATGGGGCACTATTCCTCCCACTGATACCAATGATGGGGCACTATTCCTCCCACTGACACCAATGATGGGACACTATTCCTCCCACTGACACTAATGATGGGACACTATTCCTCCCACTGACACCAAACATGGGGTGCTAGTCCTCCCACTGACACCAATGATGGGGCACTTTTCTCCCTGCTGACACCAATGATGGGACACTATTCCTCCCACTGATACCAATAATGGGGCACTATTCTTCCCGCTGACACAAATGATGGGGCACTATTCCCCCCCACTGACACCAATGATGGGGCACTATTCCTCCCGCTGACACCAATGACGTGGCACTATTCCTCCCACTGATACCAATAATGGGGCACTATTCCTCCCACTGACAACAATATTGGGGCACTATTCCTCTCGCTGACACCAATGATGGGACACTATTCCTCCCACTGACACCAATAATGGGGCACTATTCCTCCCACTGACACCAATGATGGGACACTATTCCTCCCACTGATACCAATGATGGGGCACTATTCCTCCCACTGATACCAATGATGGGGCACTATTCCTCCCACTGACACCAATGATGGGACACTATTCCTCCCACTGACACCAATGATGGGACACTATTCCTCCCACTGATACAAATGATGGGGCACTATTCCTCCCACTGATACCAATGATGGGGCACTATTCCTCTCACTGACACCAATGATGGGACACTATTCCTCCCACTGATACCAATGATGGGGCACTATTCCTCCCACTGACACCAATATTGGGGCACTATTCCTCCCACTGATACCAATGATGGGGCACTATTCCTCCCACTAACAACAATATTGGGGCACTATTCCTCCCACTGACAACAATATTGGGGCACTATTCCTCCCACTGACACCAATGATGGGGCATTATTCCTCCCACTGATACCAATGATGGGGCATTATTCCTCTCACTGACACCAATGATGGGACACTATTCCTCCCACTGATACCAATGATGGGACACTATTCCTCCCACTGATACCAATGATGGGGCACTATTCCTCCCACTGATACCAATGATGGGGCACTATTCCTCCCACTGACACCAATGATGGGACACTATTCCTCCCACTGATACCAATGATGGGGCACTATTCCTCCCACTGACACCAATGATGGGGCACTATTACTCTCCTAATACCAATGGGGAAACTCGCTTTGATATGCGAGTACTTTGGATTATGAGCGTTCTCCTGGAACGGGTTATGCTCGTAATCCGAGGTTCCCCTGTACTAGGTTTAAAGGATATACAGTGTCCTTAAACTAGAACAAACAAGGGACCTCAGGTGGAAGGCTGTATCTCAAAATCTTATTATACCAAATACAGTGTTCAGCATAAATAAGTACACCCCGACAGATTTGTCAGAAAACCTTTACTTTCCTTTCAGAATCAACATTTTCTATGGGACGTTATACTACAAAATACTCCCTGCATAGCACTGGTGCGCAGTCATGTTGGAACAGGAAGGGGCCGTCCCCAAACTCCTCCCACAAAGTTGAGAGCATGAAATTGTCCAAAATGTCTTGTTATGCTGACGCCTTAAGAGTTCCCTTCACCGGAACTAAGGGGCCCGAGCCCAACCCCTGAAAAACAACCCCACACCATAATCCCCCCTCCACCAAATGATTTGGAACAGTGCACAAAGTAAGATCCATAAAGACGTGGATGAGCGAGTTTGGGGTGGAGGAACTTGACTGGCCTGCACAGAGTCCTGACCTCAACCCGATAGAACACCTTTGGGCTGAATTAGAGCGGAGACTGTGAGCCAGGCCTTCTCATCCAACATCAGTGCCTGACCCCACAAATGCTCTTCTGGAAGAATGGTCAAACATCCCCATAGACACCCTTCTAAACCTTGTGGACGGCCTTCTCAGAGTAGTTGAAGCTGTTATAGTTGCAAAGGGCGGGGCCAACTCAATATTGAACCCTACGGACTAAGACTGGGACGCCATTAAAGTTCATGTGCGTGTAAAGGCAGGCGTCCCAATACTTTTGATAATATAGTGTATGTGTGGTGCCGAAAGGATAGACTGTAATGCCCACATGTCTCACATATGCGTCGTTAGGGGGGGTCCCGGGTGGGCATACCCACTGTACGCTACCAGATGTGAAAGACAGTTCTTCGCCCCTACGAATGATTAGCACCCGACAGAACTGGCCCTCAACCATGTGACCATTGTGATAGCCCATCACAGTGGTCACATGATCGACCAGCAACCCCTCCCCCCTAGCGTTCAGAATTTTTCAAAGGGAAAGGGTTACATTTAAATGCTTCCATCCTTTAGAGAAAATTTCCTATTAATAAATCAATCTTATAGAAATCCAAAAAAGGTAGAAGGTCCCAGATCTCAGATGGTCTCAAACAACCAGGGAGTCAAATAATCCCTCCCTGTATACTTAGGGTGACCACGTGTCCCGGATTGCCCGGGACAGACCCGTATTTTGCAGGTCTGTCCCGGGCACCTTCATTCCAGGACAATACAGTGTCCCGGAATGAAACTGACACAGCCACCCCCCGGGCCAATCTGATGCCCCCAAAAAAGGCCGCCACATCACTGCTTTACTCATTGACACTACTTGCCCTGGCCGGAAACTCCTGGAGGAGCACAATCCCCACCCCCTGCTTGTGATTGGAGAAATCATAAATCCCGCCTCTTGTGTCCAATCACTGTGCTGTGATTCGTTACAGCACAAGCTGATTTTTGGAAGTGGTAGTTTGGAAATGTGGTCACCCTACGTATACTGTAAGCTAGTGGGATTCAAGCACAGGTACAGTATATCTTATTTCTATTGCATAGTCCAGGTTAGACATGTGCACTGCCGAAAAATTTGTTCGTTTTCGTTTCATTCGTTTTTGTTTTTCGTTGCTCGGGTCATTCTTCATGATGGAAATTCGTTATTTCAAATAAAATTTGTAACTTCTGAAAAGTTTTAATTCGTTATGCTCCATTCGTTTAGATGCTGTATTCGTAAATTTGGAAATGTGAAAATGCGGAAATTCAGAAATTCGAAAATCTGAAAAATTTGAAAATCCAAAATAATAACTAACTAATAATAATAACTAACTATTATATTATAGGTATTGGAATTTCCTTTCAAATTTGGCTGTATATGAATGTAACATATATGAATTACCGTATTTATCGGCGTATAACACGCACCCTAACTTTAAGAGGGAAGTTTCAGGAAAAAAAACTTTGCACAGCCCCCTGCGTATAACACGCAGGCACAGTTTACCCTCTATTTTCAGGGTAAAAAAGTGAGTGTTATACACCAATAAATACAGTATTCCAAAGTTACGAGTTATCCAAAATAACGAATGCTGCATCTAAATGAATGGAACGTAACAAATAAATAGTAATAATAATAAAAAAGTTTTTATTATTATTTATTATTATTAATTAGTTACGTTCCATTAGTTTAGATGCGGCATTTGTCATTTCGGATAATTCGTAACTTTGGATAAATTCATATTCCTTACGTTCACTAACAGCCAAATTTGAAAGGAAATTCCAATACCTACAATTTAATACTTAGGCCGGTTTCACACTGGGGCAGTGTGTGCGGTGGCGGTATAGCGCCGCTATTTTTAGCGGCGCTATACCGTCGGGATTGCTGAGGTATTCGGCCGCTAGCGGTGCGGTTTTAACCCCCGCTAGCGGCCGAAAAAGGGTTAATACCACCCGCAAACCGCGGCTACAGCCGCGGTTTGCGGGCGGTATTACCGCGGTGTCCCATTCATTTCAATGGGAAGGAGCGGTGTAGGAGCAGTAAACACACCGCTCCTCTCACCGCTCTAAAGATGCGGCTAGCAGGACTTTTTTTCACGTCCTTCTAGCGCACCGCTCCAGTGTGAAAGCCCTCGGGGCTTTCACATTGAAGAGACAGCAGACGCTGTTTAGGCTCAGTTTGCAGGCGCCTGCAAACCGTCCCAGTGTGAAAGGGGCCTAATAGTTATTATTTTTCGGGTTTTCGGATTTTCATTCTTATTTTCAGATTTTCGTTCTTTAGAATTTTCGTATTTTCATTCTTATTTTCAAATTTTCAGATTTTCGAGTTTTCGGATTTATGAATTTACGAATTTTAGAATTTTCGTAAAAATTCATTAAATGGGTTTTCATTAATTCAAATATTCTCGAAATTAACGAATTTGTCTAAATTCGTTGAAAAACAAACCCTGGACAAATACGAATTGCACATGTCTAGTCCAGGTCAAGTAACCAGTAACCTTGAAGCTCTCCTACAACTTGAATCTATTTGCCCCATATTGACACAATATCCACCGGAGGCATTCGCATTTTGCAGAGCAGAGTGGGGACTGGCCAGAGAGGGATTACTTTGATGCAGTTGGCCAGCTTAAACATGTATTGCAATGTGCGGGAACTTAAAGAAAACCCTGTTTTCATGCAAAGTTTGCTAGAAAGCAGCGTGCAGAGGGTTCATCCAAAATGTTGTGCTATTGAAGAGTCTCCTGACTCAGGGACACCAGGACAAACAGCACTTCAGCATTAGCAACATTAGCAGAAGTTACCCAAAAGGGTGGCGCTAAAGAGCTGAAAAACCACGTCGTTTTGTGTTTGTTGGCCAGCAATTGTGTGGCGTTTGTGTGCAAGACAAATTCCGGGTCAACGCCCTTCGTACAAAAGTCCTACGCTTTGTCCGCGGAAAATCCGATCGTGTGTACGAGGCTTAAGTAGGAACAAAGGATATGTCCCTAAAAGACACAAATCCCCGTGCTGGCGCTCGTGCACGCGATCACGCGTGGCCGGCGGCGATCGTGCCCACCGGCCACGCGCCCTCTGGTGGCCAAAAAAGATAAGGACGCACCTGTACGGGGTTTCACCCAGGAGAGCCATTCTGCCGCAGTATATCTGCGTGAGTCGGTCGGGAACCCGTTAAATCACTTGGCATCTCTGTTAATACAACCGGTTGGTGTTTTGTACCTGGGTAGACTAGCCGGTGGCTAGCGATGGAGGACCGGGGATAGGTATTCTAGTCCCATGCTAAGGATGGAAAACCTTGTTAATAACCCAGATATACTGTGCCGGTGTCTGTTGCAATTACCCAGTGATTTCAAATTTATCTTCCAGAACGTAATTCGTAATGGCAGCCAACAGCATCAGAATGCAGCATCCTTATTTCAATATACAGGGTGAGGGGGTCGTTAACATGGCTAATCAGCCATTTGGATGTATGGTGAGCTGACAGAGCCGCGTTATGCTTTACATGGGCCTGCTCCATCCCTGATAAGTGGAAAGCGAATTGTAAATCATGGCGTGCTGCCACATATCTCACAACACCGCTTCCCGTCACAAAGCGGACGAGGAGAACAGCTCGGTGCTAAAACCGCCAGGTACGGGCGGCCGGTGGAAGATTTACAGCCGTCTCTCTGCCGGAAAATAGAGAAACTGCTAATAAGGTACATGATTGTGTGTGACTCGGGCTTAGAGGCGAGCGACACAAATGGCCATCCAATACGCGGCATACAGGGAGTGTCGTGTTCTATGATGAGGACGGATCAACATTAATCCTTCTTCAAAGACCAGCTAATGCAGTGGTTTTCTGGCCTGGTGTTTCTGTTGCCTCTACCGCGTCCCACTAGTCATCACAAAGCTATAATGAGCGTAGTAATAACCTTTGATGGTCTCTTTGTTGTCAGGGCTCAAAGAGTTCAGGTTTAAAGGAAGACTCTGCCTTTAATTCTGTGACTTCAGGCAACTGAAAATAGACTGCAGAGAGAGAGAGAGAGAGAGAGAGACATAATTTTGCCCCTATACAAATCATTAGTAAGACCTCATCTGGAATCTGCAGTTCAGTTTTGGGCCCCAGTTCTCAAAAAGGATATCGGGGAACTGGAGAAAGTGCAGAGAAGGGCAACCAAACTGATAAGAGGCATGGAGGAGCTCAGCTATGTGGAAAGATTACTGGTACTGTATTTATTCTCTCACGAGCAGAGGAGATCAAGGGGGTATGATCAACATGTATAAATACCGTATATACTCGAGAATAAGCCGACCCGAATATAAGCCGAGGCACCTAATTTTACCACAAAAAAATGGGAAAACTTATTGACTCGAGTATAAGTCTAGGGTGTCCATCTGCATGTCTCACTGTGCCTCACTTTGCCTCACTGTGTCCATGTGCATGCCTCACTGTGTCCATGCCTCACTGTGCCCATGCCTCACTGTGCCCATGCCTCACTGCGTCCATGACTAGACTGACATTTAACAGAGGAGGCTATGGATGGGGTGCCCGGCTTTGAAAAATCAGTGCTCCCCGGCCGTAGGTCCCTCGGACAAAAAACTTTGCAGACTTATAGAGGAGAAATGGGGCTACATGTGTGCCAAGTTTCGGTCGGTACTGGGTCCCCAAAGTCACCAGAGAAATGACCGTTTAACATGGGAGTCTATGGAAGGGGTGCCCGGATTTGAAAAATCGGTGCTCCCCGGCCCTAGGTCCCCTGGACAACAAACTTTGCACACTTGTAGAGGAAGAGTGGGGCTACATGTGTGCCAAGTTTGGGGTCCAAGGGACCTATGGCCGGCCGGTACCGGGAGATTGGGCGCAAAAAGGTGACTCGAGTATAAGCCGAGGGGGGCATTTTCAGCACAAAAAAAGAGTGCTGAAAAACTCGGCTTATACTCGAGTATATACGGTACATAAGGGGGGATATGATTGCCATAAATAAATACCTGTAGCGCCCACCCCATTTAGGGGTGCTATATACCCAAATTTAGGGGCTGGTCTGAGATAGTAGTTGGGCTCAGACCGTTCTCAATTTATAGGTTGTGCTATTTTATTTCCAGGTGGTATACTGGTGTGCAGTTCCCTGTGGCCTGTAGGTGGCACTGCTATAATGATTCATGGTTGAACCACTGGTATTAGTACTGTGCCTTGGGTTGTCCTCTCTCGGCAGCGGTACAGTGGGCGTGTTTGGCCTGCTGTGCATGCTGGGAGAGGATAAACTCAACGTTGGAGTTTAGAGTGGTATGGACATTGGAATTACTTGGGGGGGGGGGGGGAACAGAGACTTGTCCCTATATCCTAGGAGACGAGAACCAACTGATGGAAGAACTTAGCTGTGGGACCCAAATACATGACACCGCTCAACCTCCTCAACCAGGAGGGTACGGGCATATAGTACGGTGTGCTTTTTTCCTGCAAGTGAGCCAAAGCTAGGGAAAAGGGTTTGTGTGCTACACGACGTGGGGGCTCGGGTCCGGGATTCTGCAGCTATACCCCCCCCCCCTGAAGTTGGACTTTGTTTCCCCGTGTGGTTCCGAGGAGGTCGGCCATTTTGGTGAATTTTGAACTGTGCCACTGATGTGAGTAATGGATGTACAGGCCTAAACTGTATTTCTGGCTGCGTAATTCGTGGGCGTGTCTCAACAGGAAAAAGCCCGCGAGTTGCGTGCAACAGGAAGAAGAAAGGGGAGGAGCCCCGACATATCGTGAGTCGCACGTGGTGACCTTGGCGCCAAGTGGACAGTGCGTGCTGTAAAAGTGAGTGAACAACATGTCTGCTGTTCCATGGAGTTCGGTGCCTGCTTCCACCATGGACGTTGCCTCACTGGCTGCCCCTTTGACAGATACGGGGATTCGGTTCTGGGCCGCTTTGCACTGTACACGTGCCGAGATGCTGAGGTCTTGGGGATGGTCTGTCCCGCATGCCAGGGACTGGTGGTGCACCTTTGACCTTTCGGGAGATGTACCAGATGTGGAGAGTTTCTCTTCGAGGTGGAGAAGCCTACTGAAAAGCCCCGGGCCTATCGGGTGAATCGCTTGACAGGCGCCGCCGCTCTAGAGGTGGAAACCTGCGTTTCCACAACCACCCCCACGCGCACCACTGTGGCCGAGAAGGAGGTCAAGCTCGAGGTTCCGGTTGCTGCGGAGCCGGAGAAGGAGAAGCCGGCGGATGCTGCCTCTGTCGCTACCGAGACTTCCCTTCCATCTCCCAAGCGGAGGGTGGGCTACGTGAAAGCCTCTCGCGGCTGCGGTCAAGGTATACCCCAGCGCCTACCTGAACCGGAGCTCCAACCCGGAGGGACCTCCAGGAGATCCACGACAGGTCACGGTAAGGAGGCTGGGGTCATGTCAATGAAGAGTTTGCCGGGGAAAGGGAAGAGGCTAGGTGTCTGTACCATAGGGGACGCTTGGGTGCCTGACCCGCGGGAACTTTTGAGAGACAATGAGTCAATGTTGACCAAAAACTACCTGCCGGCAGAGGAGTATGATACCTCAGATTTGAAATCGTCTTCTGATGTGGAAGACGATTTTGAGGTAGATGAACTATTTGCCAGGAAGGGATGGGACAAAACCCTGTTGTCCGCACCCCGAAGCATAAAAGAGGGATCGCCCATGGATTCTGGGGAGACTGCACCCCGGGTGGAAGCCCCTGCATGTGAGGGAGGAGATGTTCCCACACCTGCATTGCCAGCGCCTGCTGCTGTGGCTGACCATGCGCCACTGCGGGCCCCTTTACCAAAACTTGAGGCAGTGAAAGTGCCCAGGTCCCCGGATGCCATTGTTTTACCGGGTGCAGGAGACCGTGCAACCCTTCTGCCTTTTCGAGACTGCAACGGCTCTTTAACAAGAGAGTGGCTGTTGAGTACGGCTGGGAGTACCCCTATGTTCCCAGGAACTTGTTGTTTGAGGTTGAAGCATATAGAGAGAGGTGGTATGCGGACTTTGTGTGGAACCACCTAAAAGTGCCTAACGCCCGCAGATACTTTGTATGCTCCGCTACTATGACTGAACCGGGATGCAAACAGGAGTGGAGTTATGGCCGACACATCCATGCGGATCGGGTGGTTGTTTGTGGCAAGGAGCGAGAAGATTCTGTGTACTCTGCAGAGACCTTTGATAAAAAGCGGAAGCTCCTTGTTTTGCCTGATCCTCGCTTCTATCTCTAAAATAAGGTGACCAGATTTTTAAAATGAAATCCGGGGACATTTTTTTTTTACTAGTGTAGCGGAGCCTCACCCCCCCCTCTCGCCTATTGTGAATGGCTTGTGTCTAGGGGTATCTGAGAGAGGAGAGTGCAGGAACACTACGCCAAGCTCTCCCCTCGTATGTGTATGAAGGTTGAGCAGAGTTACTTGAATTACCTCCGAGTCTGTTCACTGCATACGAAGCCTTAGTTAATTAATTTACTTAATCCAACACTCTTTTATTTATTTTCTTGCAGGGTGAACACAATCAGTTGAACTTTCAGTTATGAACAAACAGGGGTGTGGATACGAGTAGGCCCAGGCACAACTGAACTCTCCTATTCCTTTGCTAGCGAATAGGCCTGGCGCACGGTCCCTGCCACCGACCGTGAATTTTGGTCGCTGCCACAGACCGGATGAACCATCGAGGCCCCTGCCACAGTCCTAATAGCAGGTCTCTACTACTGACCTGAGTTGAACAGCTGGACCGCTGCCACCTGTCATAGAACATGAACCACCTTCCTCTATAAACTTGGCCCCTGTTCGGGAAAGATATCCCTCCGGGTGGTCTCCAGAGGTTCATCCGGCACTGGCAATCTGCTGCACCAGGTCTTCGGATGAGTCCCTCCTCCGGTCCCTTACGCCACTGGATTCGGGTGCCCCTCTCCCGGGGCCCCCTAGGACAATCCCTCCCTCGCGGGACCCAGCAGAAGGTACTGGGCCCCAGGCCTCCGGCTGAGTACCTCACCCCAGACTGAAGGTGTCTGGGATGGAACACGAACTCCCGGTGTCCAGGCCTAGGCCGCCTGGACCTCGACTACGAACAGCAGCCCTTAGGCTGAAGGTGCCTGGGACTTGAACCTTGTGGCGAAGATGTCCGCCCCCTTTATACCCTCTCCCAGGATGCACGGCAGGTTCCCTGCCCCGCCGTACAACCGCTGCGAGAGGTCACAAAGGGTACGGCACTGCAGCGATGGTTCAACCCCGGCCCAAAGTGACAGCGCCACCTGCTGGGCCGCAGGGAACTATACATCACTGGTGTCTTCACCAGAATTTAAAAGTATATACCCGCTACACTCTCCCCCCGGTTATTGGACGCTGGTCCCCAGTGTCTGGAGCAACCTATGCCCAAAGGGGCCATCATAGCCTGATCCAGAAACCGACTAACAAATTTCTGCCTGAACCTGACATAAAAGGGGAGGGAAGGGAAACAAACAACACTTTTGAAACACATATTCACATCAACATTCCTTCCCACCCATCCTGACTAAGACCCACCCCATTCTCAGTGGTCTTGATGAGATGTTCTCCTGCAGAGGGGAAAAGAAACGTTAAACACACATATCCCTGACACATATGTTCGTGTGAGAACGAAAGAACCTCTCCGCAGAGAAACCCTTTCCTTCTATAAGTGTGTGAGTGAACAGTGAATATCGGTGCGCAACACTGCCACCTGGTGACAGTGCCGCGGTAACTGCACTGGTTGAAGATCTTCTCTTTCTTTTCTTTTTTCTTTGCGGCTCTAACTACCCCAAAGTCCATTAACACTTTGTGGGATGGAAGAATGAAGAACAAACAACTGCAACAGTCCTTCAATTCCTCCGGAGAGCACAAACACCCATGGACACGGGTACAGTCACTGGGTTTTCCCGGGAAACAACTCCGGAAAGTTCAGCAGCAACAAGGCAAAGCAAGAACGGAGTCATTTTTTCCTCCTACAAATAGAACTTTGGGTGCGGCAAGACAAGGGGTTTCAAGTGCTGGTCCATTGTCTCTACATGGTATTCGACATCCTCCCCTTCTTTGCGTCGAATTAACACCTTGTCTGCGTGGATATGCCGACCCAGCATCCATTCTGCCTTGCAGTCCTTGAACCGTTGAGAGGCTTTAGGGGAACACGCGAGGTCTCTGCCACGGACCATGAATTTTGGTCGCTGCCACCGACCGGATGAACCCTCGAGGCCCCTGCCACAGGCCTAATAGCAGGCCTCTGCCACTGACCTGAGTTGAATAGCTGGACCGCTGCCACCGGTCATTGAACATGAACTACCTTCCTCTTTGAACTTGGCCCCTGTTTGGGAAAGATATCCCTCTGGGCGGTCTCCAGAGGTTCATCCGGCACTGGCAATCTGCTGCACCAGGTCTTCGGATGAGTCTCTCCTCCGGTCTCTTATGCCATTGGATTCGGGTGCCCCTCTCCCGGGGCCCCCTAGGACAATCCCTCCCTCGCGGGACCCAGCGGAAGGTACTGGGCCCCAGGCCTCCGGCTGAGTACCTCACCCCAGACTGAAGGTGTCTGGGATGGAACACGAACTCCCGTTGTCCAGGCCTAGGCCGCCTGGACCCCGACCGCGAACAGCAGCCCTCAGGCTTAAGGTGCCTGGGACTCGAACCTCGTGGCGAAGATGTCCGCCCCTTTATACCCTCTCCCAGGATGCACGGCAGGTTCCCCACCCCGCCGTACAACCGCTGCGAGAGGCCACAAAGGGTACGGCACTGCAGCAATGGTTCAACCCTGGCCCAAAGTGACAGCGCCACCTGCTGGGCCGCAGGGAACTATACATCACTGGTGTCTTCACCAGAATTTAAAAGTATATACCCGCTACACTAGTAATAGTGGCAATCAGCGACTCTCTGCCCATTGCCGCCCGCCTCCCAGCCTTTCAAGTCTCACTCTCCGGGCCCCGGCTACTACTGGGTGGGGAGTGGAGGAAGATCACTCTGCCTGGGAAGGCAAGGAGAAAAGCAGGCAGGCGGCTGGCCGGGACTTGAGCCAAGGCAGAAGAAAATGCAAACGGAGCTGAATGGGCACCCGAAACTGAAGAAATATTCCCTCCGCTCCGACCAGCACATGATCATCAGAAAGGGGCACAGATAATGGGAAAAAAATACACCCCCCTAAGCTAGTAGCAGCGGCGGGGGGTGTAATTCAGATTTTTTTTTTATTCTGCATTGACTGTCTTTGAAATTGCCCCAGCCCCTGTTCAAATCCAATCCGGGGACAAAACTGGGGACAGACTTGGTCCGGGGACAGTGTCCTCAATCCGGGGACTGTCCCCTGAAACCGGGGATGTCTGGTCACCCTATTCTAAAAGACAAAACTTTGTTTTTTTTTGTCTTCTGGAAGTTATTCCGTTAGGAACTCAAGGACTTTGCCCTTCACTGCTTGGGGTAATCTGCTCTACCAAGAGTCAGGAGAGCTGCTGTCTCTCTCCGCTTGCAGCTCCACAGGAGAACTGAACTTTTGGGGTAGAGATAGTTAGGTTCATCGGTGAGATCATCGTGCTCAAGATGGGGAATGTATAGCAGTGTTACCTTACCATGTTAGGTAGTGTCAAGTGCTATGACGGTCGCACTACCACCAGGTGGCGGTGATTTGCAGGACTTCTATTTTTATTATCTATCTCCCTTGAGGAGCGTTATTACATATGCTAGGCCTAGTGTATGCAACTAGTTGAAGGGAGTCATCTTTTCTCGGAAAGATGGTTCACTTCATGTACAGATAGATATCGGTAGGATGTTATTTGTTTCTGTGTGTTTTCTCTCCCTCTGCAGGTGGACTACTAGCAACTGCCGGAGAATGGGGTGGAGTAGTTAGTCTGGAGGGGTGGGATTGAAAATGTATAATGCTATGTGAATGTGACATTGAGTATGGGATGTCCTGTCTGTATTTTTGTTAACCCTTCCTTCATTTCTTTATTTTCACGTCCCTTCCCCATTATGTTGGTTCCTGCACAAGGATTTCAAATTGTATATAGTTGGAGATAAATCTGCGCTGGCTCAGGCTTGAGGAGCGTGGGTTTATCCCAGACACTGGGGACAGTGTCTCTTTTAGAGGGGGGTGTATGTAGCGCCCACCCCATTTAGGGGTGCTGTATACCCAAATTTAGGGGCTGGTCTGAGATAGTAGTTGGGCTCAGACCATTCTCAATTTATTGGTTGTGCTATTTTATTTCCAGGTGGTATACTGGTGTGCAGTTCCCTGTGGCCTGTAGGTGGCACTGCCATAATAGGTCAGGGTTGAACCACTGGTATTAGTACTGTGCCTTGGGGTGTCCTCTCTTGGCAGCGGTACGGTGGGCGTGTTTGGCCTGCTGTGCATGCTGGGAGAGGATACATAAAGGGGCAGACGCCGCCTGGGCGGGGTCTTCGGAGGAGGAGAGGAGTCGGAGTCCAAGTGCGTGGTGCATGGCCCTCCAGGCCATGGGGCCACGTGTGCACCAGTCCCAGGCACCTTTAGTCCTGGGGCTGCATCTTCAACATTGGGCCCAGCACCATTAGCTGGAGCCCACTTCGAGGAGGAGAAATTCCAGGGTGTCCCTTGCGAGGGAGCCCGCTTCTAAGAAGAGGAGGCCGGGGGAGGACCTTTCTGACGGACCGGTGAGAGTTCACGGTGAAGGAAGGGGCCCGGTAACTTTCTGGAGGGATTCTTCTATCCACCAAGGGCCTTATAATGTGCTGCTGCTGGCACATGTCTTTATGTACCAAAAGCTGAGAGGTTCGGGTCAGATAGATTCTGTGGCAGAGAGTCTCCTTATCGCATCTAGGAAAGGAACCTGACTGATCGTTCGAGCATCACTTCGGCTGCTAGGATCCACTTTGCAGGAGACTATCCGGGTGAGCTTAACCTACTCTGGGATAGAGTAGTGAGTATAAAAATCCATTTGTGCCTGGACTAACCGACCAAAACCTTGCTGTCCTGTCTCTTATCCACCCTTTCCTATCTGTTGAACATTGAGAAAATAAACTCAACGTTGGAGTTTAGAGTGGTGTGGACATTGGAATTAGAGACTTGTCCCTATATCCTAGGAGATGAGAACCAACTGACGGAAGAACCTAGCTGTGGGACCCAAATACATGACACCGCTCAACCTCTTCAACCAGGAGGGTACGGGCACATAGTACGGTGTGCCTTTTTCCTGCAAGTGAGCTAAAGCTAGGGAAAGGGGTTTGTGTGCTACATACCTAAGGGGGGGAAATGATCGCCCTGTATAAATACATAAGGGGAGATATGATCACCATGTATAACCAAATGCCGACTTGGCCATAGCCGAAAGACGGCTACAGCGCGGTCGGCTTATTCTGGACGTCCATGGACGTCCTCCCGGAATCTTGCTCCTGCGCGCCCCCTGGAGGCGCACGCCAGAAAATATCCGCGATCGCCAGGGTCCGGAAGACCCGGCTCATCACAGATCATAGTAAATGGCCACAGACAGGATTCAGGATCAATGATACTAGAGATACAAGCTGAAGGACTATCCAGCAATGATCCCATGCAGGGCCCAGGTTTAAATAGTCCACTAAGCACCAGTGACGGCTGGTGCTCAAATTTTTTTGGGGGGGCGCAAACAAACATCAATTGCCGCCACCGTGCCCATTAAACGTAGCCACTGTGCCCAAATGCCACCAGTTTGTCCCCAAATGCAGCCAGTTTGTCCCCAAATACAGCCAGTTTGTCCCCAAATACAGCCTGTTTGTCCCCAAATGCAGCCAGTTTGTCCCCAAATGCAGCCAGTTTCCCCCCAAATGCAGCCAGTTTGTCCCCAAATGCAGCCAGTTTGTCCCCAAATACAGCCAGTTTCCCCCCAGCCCTGCACTTACCTTCTTCGGGTCAGCGCCGTCCTTCTTCCGTCCTCGATGTCTTCTCCCGCCCTCGATGTCGCTTCAGCCAATCAGGTTACCGGTAACCAGACCCGGTGAACCTGATTGGCTGAAACGCATGTCAGTGTTAACCAAGGAACACACCCCCCGTGCGTCCTCTGGTTAACTATTTGGAAGCCGATTACAGCCCTCAGGCTGTAATCGGGAAGCCTATTAGAGCCGCTGGCTCTGATAGGCACTTCCAAACACCAACCAGCCGCTGTTATTCAGATGGCCAGCGCTCAACAGGGTGCCGGTCATCTAAATAGTGGGCGGCAGCGGGGGCGACAATACATAGGTTCATGCAATGCATGAACCTATGTATTGTTGTGAGTGACGGGCGCAGGAGCGAGAGGGGGCGGCGCTCCTGCGCCCACTATGGACGCACCACCACTGCTAAGCACAGTGTCTGTGGTGGACGTGCATTTTCTGAATGAATGCTTTCTCTGATTGGACAAGGTAGGGAGGTAGGGCAGTGACATCACGCTCTTCTCCTCATTAATTCAGATATTTCTTTGCATTTTTTGATAAAAATGCAAAAATTCTTGATCAATCTTTGATCAATCTTTGATCAATTTTTCTCTTTTGTCCATGTCCAGTGAGATTGTTCTCCTTCATCTGCCATTTAATTATGTTTTTATTTTTCTCTATCTCATGATCTAGTTAAATGAACAGTCCCTATAATACATGGATACAAAATGTATATACAAATGTATATTTATAATTTTATTACATCTTTCTCGTTATTTATATGCATAGTTTTAATGGTTATCTCAACATTGTGTAGCGGGGTGTTCCCCTTTAATCAGAGACAGGAAATTCCAGAGAGAGGGGAGTCGGGGGGAAGGAATATAAGGAGGGGGCGAGGCCTAGCTCTTTCTCTTTGGACACGGGGAGGCAGAGAGAGAGAGACACCTGTGCGGATCTGTGCTGTTCCAGGCCTGAAGCCTGGGGCCTGTGGAGCGAACCAAAGAGCCTTCCACCCCCTTTGCGAGCCTGGGTGGCATCCAGACTCGTCTCTTCTGAAGTTATCTGGATCGGGGATCCGATCGCAGAGGCCGCTGTGGACGAGGACCGACACAGCCGGTGGAAGTTCCGGACTGAGGGAAGTGTTCCGGAGTGGTGAGCGAGCGAAAGCTCATCTTTAAACTGCTACTTTTATACTTTGTGCCTACTAGACTTCCGAGGCCTAACACCTCCGGTGAGGGAGAATTACCCCCCCCCCTATTGGATTACAAATACATGGTTTTAAATACTTCAAGTGCACCACCTTTACAGATCCTGTGCCGGTGAAGATTTGTGTTTCTTCTAAGACTGAGTTTCATGGTTAGGGATCAGGCCTGATCCGTTAGATAGTTATAAGTTAGTTATCACACCACAGGGTGTTTAGGTAACGGTCGCCCCACGTGGCGTTCCGTCCCCTTTCCATTGCTGGTACACACACACACAGTATTGTGATTTATAACTGCAGGGACCTGCTTATGTGTTGTGAACCAAATGTTACATGCATGTTATCCCCTTTTATCTTACCACTAGCAGTAAAGTCAGTTATTATTTACAACATTGTCTATGAGTCTGAGTTATCAATTCACACACCCACATTTAAAGCATAAGTGATTGTTTATGTGAAATTGCTGTGGGTTAACTGTGCCAGAGCGGGTAGAGCAGATTGCCGGGGGGGTTGAGGAAGCTGTACTCAGGGCCCAAATTAAAACTTGCGGCTCTCTTAAGTTGAGGGTATCGCTACACGTGGGGGCTCGTACATCCGGGATTACTGAGACAGCGGTGAAACCGCCAGAAGCTACCGGCATGGACCCGATAGAGGTGGGACAGTGGTACAAGAGATGGGGCGTAGACCCAGCCAGGACGGCAGTTATAGAACTCCCGGGGATATGGCAGACACAAGCAATGATACAACTCATAATGTCCCTATCACCGATTCACAAACCATGGGTGATAGACGTGAAAACTAATGGGGGACTTTCACATGTCTTACTGGAATGGCAGGCAGAAATTCCTGAACAGTTTAGAGGCAACAGCATACAAGATGAGGACGATCAGGTCTATCATTTGCTGCATGCGCTGCCGCGCACAAGAGACAGCCCTCAGACAAAAATAACACTGTCACCGCAGCCATCTTCCCCGTCATCCCCACAGAAGGACACAAAGAGTCCCAGGACAAGCCCAGGCACCCTTAGTGCAGAATTATGCGCTGTTCTGGGGGAGATTGTAGCTCAGTGCAAGAAAGAGCCCACAGATTACCCGATGTCGGGGTACAGGAAACTCCGGATGTTTTCAGGGAGGAAACCAGTACCCTTGGAAGAAGAGGGATTTGAGGAGTGGCTAGACAGCGCGACTCAGGCACTAGAGGAATGGGAAGTTCCGGACCGCAGAAAGAAACAGAGGGTTGTGGAAAGTTTGAAAGGGCCTGCTCTAGAGGCCGTACGCAACCTGAAGATGAGCAAGGCAGATTGTACTGCACAAGAGTGCCTCGATGTGTTACAGAATGTGTTTGGTGGGACAGAGAAAGTCACGGAGCTTGCTTATCAGCTGGAGCATTGCTACCAGAAGGAAGGTGAGAAACTATCAGACTATATGGGACGCCTGGACAAAATACTGCATAGGATGATCCTAAAGAAGGGGATCAGCCCAGGGAAAGTAGATGAGGCCCGTGCTCAACAGGTAGTGAGGGGAGCTCAACCCATGGATCCAATTGCATGGACACTGCGTGCCCGGCAGGATGGGAAGAATCTGGAGTACCCTGACCTCATCCGAATGATTAGAGAGGAAGAGGCTATATTGGAAGAAAAAAAAAACGAACGCCTGATAGAGCCCGTCAAACAGCCGGTAGCTATAGTTACATCGGCCATGACTCCCGATAGGGGAGCGGAGGTGGACACTTTGAAGTTGCAGATGTCCCAGATGATGGAGATGATGACTGCTATAATGGCGAAAGGTCAAGGTGGAGCAGAGAAACCAAGCCCCAGAAAGGAGTTGTTCCCAGATACGTCAATATCGAGTCCCACTCGGGACCGAGAAGAGATGTTATGCTACAACTGCGGAGGCAGTGGCCACTTTGCCAGTAGGTGTTCCAGTCCTAAGAAGAAGAAAATGGATAATCGCCAGCCGGCGGGAAACGCCAGAGGGCCCCGGTGAGGGAGTCAACCGGGTGCCCATCTCTTTCAGTGAGCTCCAAACTGAATAGAAGGAAGAGAGAGAACAAAACTCCTCAGAAGGAATCTAGGGTCTCTCAACCAAGATACATACCAGAGAGAGGGGACAAGACCCCTCAGAAGAAATTTAGCACTCCCAAGAAGGAATGCCTACAACCAAGAGACAATAACATCCCTCAGCGGGTTTGTACTCCCATTAGGGTGGGGAAGGTCAATGCATACCGGGCTCAAGAGAGAATAAAGTCAAAAACAAACTGGATGAAGACAAGTCCTCAGAAGAAAGTGACCTCAACCCGGCCGTACCCAGAAGAATTGGTCGGCCCGTCCCCCACTGTATCTATCCAGGTAGAAGAAGTATATACGAAGGCCCTCCTGGACACTGGAGCTCAAGTGACTTTGTTGTACAGAGACTTCTACGATAGGCACTTAAGCCATTTGCCTATACAGAAGATAGAAGAGCTGGAGATATGGGGCCTGGGAACGCAGAGGTTCCCCTATGATGGTTATCTGCCCATAAAGCTGACATTCGACCCCTCTGTGGCTGGGAAGACAGAAGTGTTCGACACCCTGGCAGTTGTGTGTCCTAGACCACCCGGGGCCAGCAAGATGTCCCTCATCATAGGCACCAATACGGATCTAGTGAGAAGACTTCTGACGCCCCTGGTGAAGATGAGGAGCCATCAAGATCCAAACATCCATCCCATGCTGAAGACAGCCTACCAACGGTTAGTGTTGGAGCAGAAGACCCCAGGAGAGGGGATAGGGAAGGTGTGGAGACTGGGGAGAGAAGGAGTGGTGCTGCAGCCCGGACAGGTGGCTTGCCTCAAGGCCACTGTGAAGCTCACCTGGGAGCAGCCTGGCCCCTTTGTCATGCTGGAATCCGACCCAAGGGAAGATCACTCAGGCCTGGAAGTGATACCGGAAGTGATTCCAATCAAGGCCTTGAAGAAAGCCAGGGGAAGAGTCCTGGTGAGTGTAAGGAACTCTACAGGAAGGGCCATAGAGGTACCTGCCCGGATGTTGCTGGGACAGGTGAGTCCTGCTGTCCCAGTCAGCTGGTCAGAAGTGAAGCAAGCGGGTGAAGAAGAAGGTGTTTGGGAAAAACTTTCCATTGAGAACCCGAACTTGCCTGGGGCCTGGAAGGAGAGAGCCAAGGCCCAGCTGACTAGATGGGAGAAGATTTTCTCAAAAGATGAATTCGATGTGGGGCGTGCGAGGAGTGCTACCCACCGCATCCGCCTGCAAGAAGACAAACCGTTCAGGGAGAGAGTCAGGCGGGTTCCGCTGGCAGATCTGGAGGATCTGAGAGAACAGCTTGCAGAACTGAAAAGGACTGGGGTGATTCGAGAGTCCAGAAGCCCTTATGCCTCTCCAATAGTGGTGGTCAGGAAGAAGAATGGGTCGCTGAGGCTCTGCATTGACTACAGAACTCTCAACAGGAGGACCACCCCTGATCAGTACACCACGCCAAGGATAGAGGACGCCTTACAGAGTTTGTCTGGAGCTAAGTGGTTCAGCATGATGGACCTCAAGAGCGGGTACTATCAAATTCCCATGCACCCAGAGGATAAAGAAAAGACCGCTTTCATAACTCCTGTGGGGTTCTTTGAGTTTAATAGAATGCCTCAGGGCCTATCTGGGGCCCCAGCTACTTTTCAACGTCTCATGGAGAAGACTGTCGGAGATATGAACCTCATAGAAGTCCTTGTGTACCTGGACGATGTCATTGTCTTCGGGAGAACTTTGGAAGAACATGAGGCCCGATTGGAGAAAGTGTTGAGAAGGCTTAGTGAAGAGGGACTAAAGCTTTCCCCCGAGAAGTGTCGGTTCTACCAGTCTTCGGTGAACTATCTGGGACACATAGTGTCTGAAAAGGGGGTGGCCACTGATCCTGAGAAGTTGGAGGCAGTTACCTCCTGGCCAAGACCCACAACAGTCACTGAACTTAGATCTTTCCTGGGCTTCTGCTCCTACTATAGGAGGTTTGTGGATGGGTTTGCCCGTATTGCCAAGCCCCTAAATGAACTGCTCAAGACTGAAGGGGAAGAGGATGGCCAGGGACCCAGAAGACCCGGGGAGTCGGTTCAAGATCAGTGGACCCCCAGGTGTGAAGAGGCCTTCAGAACCCTGAAGAGGAGCCTCACCACAGCCCCAGTATTGGCCTACGCTGATCCCACCAGACCATACGAGTTACATGTTGATGCTAGTCATGAAGGCCTCGGTGGAGTGCTCTACCAAGAGTATGAAGAGCAACTGCGACCAGTGGCCTATGTGAGTCGGAGTCTGACCCCCTCGGAGAAGAACTACCCCACTCATAAGTTGGAGTTCTTGGCCCTCAAATGGGCAGTGGTGGACAAACTAAGAGACTACCTCTATGGGGCAGAGTTTACAGTAAAAACAGATAACAACCCTCTGACTTACCTATTCACCACTGCCAAGTTGGATGCCACAGGACACAGGTGGCTGGCTGCATTATCTGGGTTCAACTTCAGTCTTAAATACAGACCAGGGACTGGAAATAGGGATGCAGATGCCCTGTCCCGAAGATCTCATACCATGGCTGATGACTGGGAGGACTGGACTCAGGTAGCACCGGAGGGAGTGCGAGCCCTTTGTCAGGGGGCTGAATTTCAAGCCAGAGGGGGCTCCAGAGCCGAGGAGATAGGAGTTACCACAGTGGGAGTCCCAAAACACTACTGCGGGGTGACTCAACTTGAAGAGGAATGCTTACCGAAGCTGTCTAAGAAGGAACTGAGGTGCGACCAATTGGAAGACCCCATGGGGAGATTGGTCTCTGAAGCATTGGAAAACGAGAGTCCAGAGAAACTTCGACATCACCCCTCCAAGGAGGCTCGTCTGCTAAGGAGAGAGTTAGACAGGCTACAGGTCCATCAGGGAGTGGTCTACCGAAGGGGCCCCTCTGATGGCTCCGAGGATAAATGGCAGTTGTTTCTCCCAGAGAAGCACCGAGAGACTGTGCTGGTTGCCTTACATGACCAGCATGGTCACCTGGGAGCTGAAAGAACCTTCCAACTTGTCAGAAGCCGGTTCTATTGGCCCTGTATGAGGGCTGAAGTGGAGGAATATTGCCACTCCTGTGCACGATGCATCCAGAGGAAGACTCTACCCCATCAAGCTGCCCCAATGGGCCACCTACAGAGTCAAGGCCCAATGGATCTGGTATGCATTGACTTTCTCTGCCTCGAACCCGATTTGAGTGGATTGGGAAATGTTCTGGTGGTAACCGATCATTTCACCCGTTATGCACAGGCGTTCCCCACCAGAGACCAGAAGGCTTCCACTGTAGCTAAGGTGCTTCTAGAAAAATACTTTGTCCACTATGGATTACCACAGAGAATCCACTCCGACCAAGGAAGGGACTTTGAGAGTCGCCTGATCCGGAACCTACTGGACTCCCTGGGAGTGGAAAAGACCAGGACTACCCCTTATCATCCACAAGGAGATGCTCAGCCTGAGAGGTTTAACCGGACTTTGCTAAACATGCTTGGGACTCTGGAGACAGAGAAGAAGCAGCATTGGAGTCAACACATATCCACTTTGGTGCATGCCTACAATTGCACCACCAGTGATGTGACGGGTTACTCTCCCTATCGCCTCATGTTTGGGAGAGAAGCAAGATTGCCAGTGGATCTGGCCTTTGGCATTTCTCTAGACTATACCTCTGCTACCTCCCACAAAGGATATGTAGACAGACTTAGGTATAATTTGAAAGCGGCCTATGAACAAGCCCAAGCGGCCTCAGACCAGAGAGGGGCCCGAAATAAAAGGAACTATGATTTGAAGGTTCGAGTGCAAGACCTGCAGCCTGGAGACCGTGTTCTGCTACGCAACCTAGGGATCCCAGGGAAACACAAACTTGCTGATAGGTGGAGGTCTGAGCCTTACGTTATTTGTAGGAAACTCCCTGGACTACCGGTGTACAAGTTAAAGCCAGAGGGGAGAGTGGGACCCTTGAAGACCTGGCACAGAAACCACTTACTCCCGCTTAAAGAAGCAGTCAGGATACCTCCAGTGAGGAACCTACCGGAATCTGTTTCCATCTTGGATACTCCCAGACCCAACACTCGGTCTCAGACCTCTCGATCTGGAGGGGGACAGGTTTCTCAACCAAGTGAAGATGGGAGAGGAGAACTGGAGTGGCTATGGCCTTCCCCAACCCCGGAAAATCCCACCATAGACCTTCCACCCACTGAGGATATGCAGGATGGGACCCTGAACCCAGAAGCTACAGAGTTCATTCCATCCAGTGGCGTGCCTGAATGCTGGGAAGATATTCCGGGCCTGTACTCAGATGAAGAAGAGACAGAGGCCCCAGAACCAGTGACGATGTCAGAGAGTGTTCCTGAAACAAAGCCTGTGGCACCCAAGCCTGAAGTCCCAAGGGAGCAGAGAGCTCGCAGAGTCGTGAGACCTCCCATGAAGTTAACCTACCCTCAATTGGGAAAGAGCTCAGAGGACTCTGTTACCACCGCTAGAAGAAGTACCGAGTGCTCCAATCCTTCCACTGTTCATTTGGTGGAGGGCAACCCCAGCTCACTCTCTGGCACAGTTAGGCAGGCCACTCATGCCAGTGTGACCTGTGGGACAGGGAATCCCACCTCTGAGTTTTGGTGGCAATTCCCTGTACCAACATCATACTCCGCACTCTCTAAAATGGTTCAGGAATTTTGTTGAAATGTTTATCTTTGGGGACCAAAGAGTTTTAGTGGGGGGAGTGTGTAGCGGGGTGTTCCCCTTTAATCAGAGACAGGAAATTCCAGAGAGAGGGGAGTCGGGGGGGAAGGAATATAAGGAGGGGGCGAGGCCTAGCTCTGTCTCTTTGGACACGGGGAGGCAGAGAGAGAGAGACACCTGTGCGGATCTGTGCTGTTCCAGGCCTGAAGCCTGGGGCCTGTGGAGCGAACCAAAGAGCCTTCCACCCCCTTTGCGAGCCTGGGTGGCATCCAGACTCGTCTCTTCTGAAGTTATCTGGATCGGGGATCCGATTTCAGAGGCCGCTGTGGACGAGGACCGACACAGCCGGTGGAAGTTCCGGACTGAGGGAAGTGTTCCGGAGTGGTGAGCGAGCGAAAGCTCATCTTTAAACTGCTACTTTTATACTTTGTGCCTACTAGACTTCCGAGGCCTAACACCTCTGGTGAGGGAGAATTACCCCCCCCCCCCCTATTGGATTACAAATACATGGTTTTAAATACTTCAAGTGCACCACCTTTACAGATCCTGTGCCGGTGAAGATTTGTGTTTCTTCTAAGACTGAGTTTCATGGTTAGGGATCAGGCCTGATCCATTAGATAGTTATAAGTTAGTTATCACACCACAGGGTGTTTAGGTAACGGTCGCCCCACGTGGCGTTCCGTCCCCTTTCCATTGCTGGTACACACGCACACAGTATTGTGATTTATAACTGCAGGGACCTGCTTATGTGTTGTGAACCAAATGTTACATGCATGTTATCTCCTTTTATCTTACCACTAGCAGTAAAGTCAGTTATTATTTACAACATTGTCTATGAGTCTGAGTTATCAATCCACACACCCACATTTAAAGCATAAGTGATTGTTTATGTGAAATTGCTGTGGGTTAACTGTGCCAGAGCGGGTAGAGCAGATTGCCGGGGGGGTTGAGGAAGCTGTACTCAGGGCCCAAAATCAAAACTTGCGGCTCTCTTAAGTTGAGGGTATCGCTACAATTGTTTTGAGTGATTTTTTATATCTCCATCTAGTATACTGATTCTATGGTAATGTGCTTTTCACACACCTTTGAATTTATTTGTTATGGTTTTTTTTACAAAAAAAATCTTAGTTATAGGCACTCTCGCTAACTGCAGGTTAGCATTAGTCCATAAAAAGACATTCCAGGAGCTGTATCTGCAATATAGAAAGTATAGCATGTGTTTACCAGTGAGTATGTGGGGTACAACCCCCATCTCAAAAAGGCGATGGTGTGTTAGGCCCATTACACTGAGGGATTCCCCTTAGTTAAGGACCTACCTTTAGAAGTATAGTGCCCCAAAGTTCTCCGCCTGCAGTGACAGTCCCGGGATAGATGAGAAGGCTGTATAGACCGCCGCCATTCCTCGCTCTTTAAACACTAATCCCGGCGTGACGTCATTACGGCGCGACCCAGAAGAGACGTCAAAGACTCATCCAGACTGCCCATGCGCATCCCCTCCTTGCTCGCGTATTGTATCCAATCGGAACGGTAAAGCTGGCAGAATGCCGCCATGAAAGACACGTGACAGGAGGCAACACAGGCACCTCCCATAGATGTCAGTTTGGCGTTGCTAGCCGCCGAAGGGCATGCAGCCCGAGCATAATGGGAAGTAGAGTGAGAATGCTAAGTTAGAGGAGCTGCAGTTCATGAGGGACATGTGGAAGGCTGTGCAACATCCCAAAACGGCAAGGATATTATTATCTGATACATAACAAATAAATTCAAAGGTGTGTGAAAAGCACATTACCATAGAATCAGTATACTAGAAGGAGATATAAAAAAAATCACTCAAAACAATGTTGAGATAACTATTAAAAATATGCATATACTGCAAATAACGAGAAAGATGTAATAAAATTATAAATATACAATTGTATATAAATTTTGTATCCATGTATTATAGGGACTGTTCATTTAACTAAATCAGGGTTTCTCAACTCCAGTCCTCAGGGCGCCCCAACAGGTCATGTTTTCAGGATTTCCATTATTTTGCACAGGTGCTTTGATCAGTTTCACTGCCTTAGTAGTTACCACAGCCCTTTCATCTGAGGGAAATCCTGAAAACAGGACCTGTTGGGGCGCCTTGAGGACTGGAGTTGAGAAACACTGTTCTAGATCATGAGATAGAGAAAAAAATACATAATTAAATGGCAGATGAAGCAGAACATTGGCTACAGTGCCATGGGCTGTAAACTTCTTGATAATGTTGCACACAGTGGCTACAGGAACATTAAGATCTCTGGAGATGGACTTGTAACCTTGAGATTGTCCATGCTTTTCCACAATTTTTGTTCTCAAATCCTCAGACAATTCTTTGCTGCTCTTTCTCTTCTAAATCTGAGGAAGGCATGGCGCCGCAAGCTTCAGCTTACCTGTTGATGTACTGCTCGGGCAGTGCGTTCCACGGAGCTGTGAGTGCTGACGTTGCTTCCTGTAATCGCCTAGAGTATATACCGGAAGTGACGTCGGAACAGAAAGCACCGCCCAGGTAGGGCAGTGAAAAGTCTATGCAAATGCACCCGCCCGGCGGCCGTAATACACTCTATCGCGCCAGAAGCTGTGGCGCGATCGACCGCGCCACAAAGGCGATTGTTGGCTGCAAATGAAGCGCCTCGTCTGCAATCTTGTGATTGCATAGACGTGGCGCTTCCCATAGATCACTGTGCCCGGCGCCCGGACACAGTGCACATAAGGACCTTTTTTTTCAACTTTTTTTTTTTTTTTAAAGGAACATTTGAATTTTTTTTTTTTATTATTATTATTTTTTGACTGCCTGGGGGGGGGGGCGGCGCCCAGGCACCCCCTATGGACGAGCCGCCACTGCTCTTCACCATGCTCCATGTGGCACACAGGGACACACAACAGAAAGGTTGAGTCAATTTGTTCACCAGTTTAACTGGTTGCCGGTGTGATTTCTATATTGTCAGCACCTGTTAATTGATATAGGTGAGTTTAATTACAAATTACAGGAGCATCACAAACTTGCAATTAGTTCTTACAATTTTGAGAAGGTGCCAATCATTTGTCCAGTCCATTTTTGGAGTTTTGCGTGGAATGTGTCAGATTTGGCTTTTTGTTTTTCCACTTTTTTTCTTTTGTGTCATACCAATACAAACAAAAGAAATAAACATGAGAATGCCTAAATGCCGCGTACACACGACCGTTTTTCATGACGAGAAAAGTGACATTTTTAAAAATGGTCGTGAAAACGGTGGCGTGTATGCTCCAGAGCATTTTTCTCGACGAGAAAAATTCCCCCAAAAAAAATTAGAACCTGCTCTATTTTTTCTCGTCGTTTTTCACGTCGTTCGTTTTAACGTCGTGAAAAACGGTCGTGTGTATGCTTTTACAAAGGGGAAAAAAATGCGCATGCTCAGAATCAAGTATGAGACGGGAGCGCTCGTTCTGGTAAAACTAGCATTCATAATGGAGATAGCACATTCGTCACGCTGTAATGGGCTGAAAAGCACAAAGACTGAAAAGCACGAATCGTCACTCACCAAACTTTATTAACACGAGGATCAGCAAAAGCGTCCCAAAGGGTGGCGCTATTCGAATGGAACTTCCCCTTTATAGTGCCGTCGTACGTGTTGTACGTCACCGCGCTTTGCTCGAGCATTTTTTTTCACGAACGTGTGTAGGCAAGATAGGCTTGAGAGGAAACACGAAAAATCACGTCGAGAAAAACGTCGTTTTTTTCCATGACATGAATAACGGTCGTGTGTACGCGCCATAAACATTTGTAATTGCAACAATTTTCTGGGCGAAGTGGTGCATTATCTGACGGAAATGCAGGGGTGCCAATATTTTTGGCCATGACTGTACGTTGTTACATTGTTCCATGCAACTATTTAAATAATGCCATACCTGGAATTCTTCTTTCCCTCTGACATTACTTTTTTCAATGTCAGATGATTGTAAAATGAAAAAAAAAAGAAGGAAATTATGATGAAATTAGGGAAATAAAATGAATTATTTTTGGCCATCCGGATGGCATGACGGATGGTATCTTGCCTTATTTGCCGGCAGCGGGGAGATGCCGCATCATCCTTTGCTCCGCTCTTTATGAATCGGCTCCAATAAACATGATAAGTAAATACAATAAATCTGCCTTTGGATTTACATTGCGTTCCGTCAGCTTGTATGATGGATGTGTTACTCCCCCTCTTTTCATTTGCTGCTGTTTTACTGATCGGAATGTTGTAAACAGGGGTCCGCCATGATTTATAATCTGTGCCAGGGTGGTGATCATTCTGAATGATGCTGGCTGTAATAACGCGCCTCCGAAGTGACTGGCTCTGCATTTTAACTGACACCTGTCTCTGTGCAGCTCCGCTCTCAGTCCGCACTTCTCAAACGCTGTCTTTTCTTAAATTAATTCTTCTGAAGTTTTAAAACATTTTTTATGCTCCACATTAAATGTCAAAGCTTAAAAAAATTAAATAATAATAATAAAAAAAAAAAAGCACCAGGTGCTAATATTTGCATCCCAAACATCAGAGTAATGCTGCATACACACGGTCGGAATTTCCAATGGAAAAAGTCTGATGGGAGCTTTTCGTCGGATATTCCGACCGTGTGTATGCCCCCATCTGACCTTTTCTGTCGGAATTTCCGACGGACTTAGATATTTAATGAAATACACTGTTTGCATATATTTATATGTACTATAACCATACAACATTGTATTGCAGATAGCAAGTCCTGTTTTTTCCTTGCTATCCCCAAGCTGTCCTGAAGAAGCCTCACGGCGAAACGCGTTGACGCAAAGGGACCACATTTTTCCATCTTGTGACAATATTTGAATTCTCTTTTGCATTTTTGTAATCTCTGTGTTGTTTTTCTATAATAAATAAATATTTTTACATATTTTTACTACCTACCATGTCTTGAGCCTTCAAAGTCCGACCTTTTTGGGTGTTTCTCTTTCCAGTTATCCCTACTATCTCTACACAATTGTACGGATGTGGCACTGTGAGTGTTCCCCCATTTTTCCCTTTTTGACTTAGATAGAGAGCAGGTTCCCAATTTTTACGACGGAACAAATTCCTATCGGAAAATCCGTTCATCTGTATGCAATTCAGACAGGGAAAAAAACCACGCATGCTCGGAACAATTGAATTTATTTTTCTCGCCTCGTCATAGTGTTGTACGTCACCGCGTTCTTAACGCTCGAAATTTCAGAGAACTTTTGTGTGACTGTGTGTATGCAAGCCAAGCTTGAGCGGAATTCCGTCGGAAAAACCATCCAAGTTTTTTCCGACAGATTTTCCGATCGTGTGTACGCGGCGTAACAGAGCCCAGCTGGAATTATGACAATCATTGAAACAAGTGATGAGTTAATTGGTTCCCCTTTATACAGGGGCGTTTTTCTGTAATAGATAACTATCAATCACTGTGAGGGCACATAGAAAACAATTGTTGAGAAACACAGACATGTTGAATTTCCCCATTGAGAATGTTAGTTACCGTATATACTCGAGTATAAGCCGAGTTTTTCAGCACATTTTTTTGTGCTGAAAATGCCCCCCTCGGCTTATACTCGAGTCTGTGTCCATCTTCAACTTTGTGTGCCTGATCCCGGCCAGCCGTAGGTCCCCTGTACCCCAATCCTGGCACACATGTAGCCCCACTCTTTCTCTATAAGTCTGCAAAGTTTGTTGTCCGGAAGACCTACGGTCGGGGAGCACCGATTTTTCAAACCTGGGCACCCCTTCCATAGACTCCCATGTTAAACGGTCATTTCTCCAGTGATTTTGGGGACCCGGTACCGGCCGGCCATAGGTCCCCTGGACCCCAATCATGACACACATGTAGCCCCACTCTTCCTGTACAAGCGTGCAAAGGTTGTTGTCCAGGGGACCTACGGCCGGGGAGCACTGATTTTTCAAACCTGGGCACCCCTTCCATAGACTCCCATGTTAAACGGTCATTTCTCTGGTGATTTTGGGGACCTGGTACCGGCCGGCTCTAGGTCCTCTGAACCCCAATCATGACACACATGTAGTCCCCGTCTTCATCTACAAGCGTGCAAAGTTTGTTGTCCAGGGGACCTACGGCCGGGGAGCACCGATTTTTCAAACCGGGCACACCTTCCATAGGTTCCCATGTTAAACGTCAGTCTAGTCACACAGCGCCGGAGATCAGGTAGGGAGATTGGGCACAGTGAGGCATGGGCACAGTGACAGTGAGGCATGGACACGGTGAGGCACAGTGAGGCATGCACATGGACACAGTGAGGCACAGTGAGGCATGCACATGGACACAGTGAGGCAAAGTGAGGCATGCAGATGGACACCCTAGGCTTATACTCGAGTCAATAAGTTTTCCCATTTTTTGTGGTAAAATTAGGTGTCTCGGCTTGTATTCGGGTCAGCTTATACTCGAGTATATACGGTATGACGAAGCGCGTCTGAGGCGGTACGTGCTTACGTCACCACGCCGTCTCATCGAGGAGGACGGGAGCTTTGCTAGTCTCCAGCCGGCTTTGAAGATGTTATGCGAGATTTTATCATTCGTTTGTAAGTGTAAACCTTTTTTACTTTAATAAACCAAGTTTAGACGGTATCACCCTATAGATTATTATTCTCTCTATGGGCTGAATACAACCAATTCCCACGAGAACGGAATATATGGTTTACCGCCGAGGGTTCCTTCCATCCATCCACCAGTCTCTGCTTGTTTTCGTTTGGAGAATATCTGTTCAGCGATATTTGGTTTGCCATCTGGTAAGGAGACATTCTGTACGGTGATGGTGGTGCATGCCGTGATTCATCCAAAGGGTGCATTTCATGGAAAAGCTTTACTGCTAGATTTGCTTGTTAGTTGGTAAGAAGGCTCTCTATGCGGTGGCGGTGCACTCTCATGTCATTTTCTCACCGGGTGTCTATCTATGCAGTTTTTTTATTTTTCACACTGTAAGTTTAATAGTCTTATTATCCATTCAATTGACCTGACAACATTACGCTATGGTTATACAATTTCCTTTTTGGGTTGATTGGTAACTACCACCCGTGGAGTCAAAGATACCTGCATTTGGAGATCTTCCAACCATTTCCGGAGTGTTTGTGTCGTCCTGCAAAATAAAGGCCTGGGCTGGGTTTAAGCCATCTGCTTATTTGGCTTACTGTCTGGTAAGCATGTTTTTCACAAGGTGTTATTATAATCTCTTAAAGCGGTTGTATACCCACTGACTTTATTTTTTACACCTGTAAGGGAAAGGGCATAATGAGCTGGTATGTCTGTGTTACCCACAATGAGCCCTGTATTCTGCTTTACCCACTCCTGATTAGGGATGAGCTTGGTGTTCGAGTCGAACATACGTTCGACTCGAACATCGGCTGTTCGATCGTTCGACGAAGATCGAACGATTTGGGCCGTTCGCGCCTAATTCGAGTGACGCGAACGGCCCACAATGCACTACGCCATCGCAGTGTCATCCAGGCGCTGTGATTGGCCAAGCATGCACTGTGACCCCGCATGCTTGGCCAATCACAGCACCGGCAGCGAGGAGAGCAATGATTGGCCACAGGCAGGATGCCTGTGGCCAATTATTGCTGAGGGTGTTTAGTACACGCCCCACACTATAAAAGGCCGCCAGCACGGCGGCCTAGTGTAGTGTGTTCCGGAGCAGGGAAAGAGAAGCATAGGCAGGGACAGTGACATTTTTTTTTTCTTGCTTAACCTGGATTCCTTTAGTTTAGGGAAAGAGAAGGATAGGTAGGGAGAGTGTCAGTGTGTTTTACTGTGCGAATCCTTGTTTCTAGGGACAGGGAAGGACAGTGAGGGAAATTCTCCTTGTGCTATAGTGTGCTAAAGCATTGATCATCAACCATCTTTAAAAAATCATTTTTTTCTAGGGACAGAAAACTATAGGTAGGGAGAGTGTCAGTGTGTTTTACTGTGATAATCCTTGTTTCTAGGGACAGGGAAGGACAGTGAGGGAAATTCTCCTTGTGCTATAGTGTGCTAAAGCATTGATCATCAACCGTCTTTAAAAAAACATTTTTTCTAGGGACAGAAAACTATAGGTAGGAAGAGTGTCAGTTTCTTTCACTGTGATAATCCTTGTTTCTAGGGACAGGGAAGGACAGTGAGGGAAATTCTACTTGTGCTATAGTGTGCTAAAGCATTGATCATCAATCAGCTTTAAAAAAAAAAAATTCTAGGGACAGAAAACTATAGGTAGGAAGAGTGTCAGTTTCTTTCACTGTGATAATCCTTGTTTCTAAGGACAGGGAAGGACAGTGAGGGAAATTCTCCTTGTGCTATAGTGTGCTAAAGCATTGATCATCAACCATCTTTAAAAAAACATTTTTTCTAGGGACAGAAAACTATAGGTAGGAAGAGTGTCAGTTTCTTTCACTGTGATAATCCTTGTTTCTAGGGACAGGGAAGGACAGTGAGGGAAATTCTCCTTGTGCTATAGTGTGCTAAAGCATTGATCATCAACCGTCTTTAAAAAAAACATTTTTTCTAGGGACAGAAAACTATAGGTAGGAAGAGTGTCAGTTTCTTTCACTGTGATAATCCTTGTTTCTAAGGACAGGGAAGGACAGTGAGGGAAATTCTCCTTGTGCTATAGTGTGCTAAAGCATTGATCATCAACCATCTTTAAAAAAACATTTTTTCTAGGGACAGAAAACTATAGGTAGGAAGAGTGTCAGTTTCTTTCACTGTGATAATCCTTGTTTCTAGGGACAGGGAAGGACAGTGAGGGAAATTCTCCTTGTGCTATAGTGTGCTAAAGCATTGATCATCAACCGTCTTTAAAAAAACATTTTTTCTAGGGACAGAAAACTATAGGTAGGAAGAGTGTCAGTTTCTTTCACTGTGATAATCCTTGTTTCTAGGGACAGGGAAGGACAGTGAGGGAAATTCTACTTGTGCTATAGTGTGCTAAAGCATTGATCATCAACCATCTTTAAAAAAACATTTTTTCTAGGGACAGAAAACTATAGGAAGGAAGAGTGTCAGTTTCTTTCACTGTGATAATCCTTGTTTCTAGGGACAGGGAAGGACAGTGAGGGAAATTCTCCTTGTGCTATAGTGTGCTAAAGCATTGATCATCAACCGTCTTTAAAAAAACATTTTTTCTAGGGACAGAAAACTATAGGTAGGAAGAGTGTCAGTTTCTTTCACTGTGATAATCCTTGTTTCTAGGGACAGGGAAGGACAGTGAGGGAAATTCTCCTTGTGCTATAGTGTGCTAAAGCATTGATCATCAACCGTCTTTAAAAAAACATTTTTTCTAGGGACAGAAAACTATAGGTAGGGAGAGTGTCAGTTTCTTTCACTGTGATAATCCTTGTTTCTAGGGACAGGGAAGGACGGTGAGGGAAATTCTCCTTGTGCTATAGTGTGCTAAAGCATTGATCATCAATCAGCTTTAAAAAAACATTTTTTCTAGGGACAGAAAACTATAGGTAGGAAGAGTGTCAGTTTCTTTCACTGTGATAATCCTTGTTTCTAGGGACAGGGAAGGACAGTGAGGGAAATTCTCCTTGTGCTATAGTGTGCTAAAGCATTGATCATCAACCGTCTTTAAAAAAACATTTTTTCTAGGGACAGAAAACTATAGGTAGGAAGAGTGTCAGTTTATTTCACTGTGATAATCCTTGTTTCTAGGGACAGGGAAGGACAGTGAGGGAAATTCTCCTTGTGCTATAGTGTGCTAAAGCATTGATCATCAACCGTCTTTAAAAAAACATTTTTTCTAGGGACAGAAAACTATAGGTAGGGAGAGTGTCAGTTTCTTTCACTGTGATAATCCTTGTTTCTAGGGACAGGGAAGGACAGTGAGGGAAATTCTCCTTGTGCTATAGTGTGCTAAAGCATTGATCATCAATCAGCTTTAAAAAAACATTTTTTCTAGGGACAGAAAACTATAGGTAGGAAGAGTGTCAGTTTCTTTCACTGTGATAATCCTTGTTTCTAGGGACAGGGAAGGACAGTGAGGGAAATTCTCCTTGTGCTATAGTGTGCTAAAGCATTGATCATCAACCGTCTTTAAAAAAACATTTTTTCTAGGGACAGAAAACTATAGGTAGGAAGAGTGTCAGTTTCTTTCACTGTGATAATCCTTGTTTCTAGGGACAGGGAAGGACAGTGAGGGAAATTCTCCTTGTGCTATAGTGTGCTAAAGCATTGATCATCAACCGTCTTTAAAAAAACATTTTTTCTAGGGACAGAAAACTATAGGTAGGAAGAGTGTCAGTTTCTTTCACTGTGATAATCCTTGTTTCTAGGGACAGGGAAGGACAGTGAGGGAAATTCTCCTTGTGCTATAGTGTGCTAAAGCATTGATCATCAACCGTCTTTAAAAAAACATTTTTTCTAGGGACAGAAAACTATAGGTAGGAAGAGTGTCAGTTTCTTTCACTGTGATAATCCTTGTTTCTAGGGACAGGGAAGGACAGTGAGGGAAATTCTCCTTCTGCTATACTGTGCTAAAGCATTCTTTATCAACCATCTTTGAAATCCTTGTTTTTTGGACAGTCAGGGAAATTGTCGTTGTGCTATTCTGTGCGAAAGCAATCATCCTCAACCATATTTAGAAATCCTTAAGTAAAGGGACAGAGAAGGACACCTGAAGGTAGCCCTTATTGCTTTTTTCCCATCTCCCTGCAGGCCATCTATTAGAATGTCTGGAAGGCAAACAAGGAGAGGCAGACAGTCAGGAGGCAATAAAAGAGGGCAAGCAGGCTCTGTGTCTGGGGGCAACAGTGCTGGTCGTGGACGCGGTGCATTGTCATCAGCACATGGCCATGGGACACGCTTGTCCTTCTTTTCGGCAGCTGGACATGTTGAGCCACATCATGCCGAAGACTTGGTAGAGTGGATGACCAAGCCCTCCTCCTCCTCCTCATCCTCTCTCACCCAGGCTCAGGGTACTGGCAAAGCAGCTGCCAAAGCGTCCTCTTCCCTGGTATCAATGTCAGACTCATCATCAGTCACTCCTTCCCTAGACCCACCATGTCCTCCTCCTGAGGAGTCCCCCGAACTGTTTGAGCACAGTGTTGGGTACATGCTCCAGGAGGATGCCCAGCGTTTCGAAGGCTCTGATGATGAAACCCAGCTACAGGAAGGCAGTAGCGTGAGAGCAGACAGAGGGGATGCTCAAGAAGGACACCAATCTGGCAGTCATGTTCCAGCAGCTGCAGCATACTGCCAGATTGGCTCCAGTGATGAGGAGGGAGGGGATGATGAGGTCACTGACTCCACGTGGGTGCCTAATAGGAGGAGGAGGAGGATGAGGAGGAGGCACATCTCCAACGAGGCAGGATGCCCTTTGGTGGCCAGCGTAAGGGCAGTACACCGACGGAATCACACCGCAGAGCTCCGCCTGTGCAGGGCGCTGCCTCTGCCCGTCATTCAAAAAGTTCTTTGGTGTGGGCCTTTTTTGAGGCTAGTGCATCAGATCGCACAGCTGCTGTTTGCAACATATGTCTCAAGCGTATATCGCGTGGCCAAAACATCAGCCGCTTGGGTACCACATGCCTGACCAGACATATGTTGACCTGCCATGCAGCTCGTTGGCAAGCCTACCTCAAAGACCCACACCAAAGAACAAAGCGGACCTCTCCTTGCACCGCATCAGCTGGGATCTCCAACCCCACTATAACTTCAGTCCTGTCTGAAACATGCACTGAGAGGAATGAAGGTGTAGAATTAGGTGTGTCACAGCCAAGTACTTGCGGCCACTCTGCTAGCAGTACACCGACGTCCGATTCTAGCAGGCAAATTTCCCTGCCCCAGCTGCTGGACCGTCGAAAGAAGTTCACTCCCAGCCATCCACATGCCCAGCGGTTGAATGCTAGCTTGGCTAAATTGCTAGCGCTTCAACTGCTGCCTTTTCAGTTGGTAGACTCGGCCCCCTTCCGTGAGTTTGTGCAATGTGCGGTTCCTCAGTGGCAGGTTCCCAAACGCCACTTTTTCTCACGGAAGGCTATTCCGGCTCTCTACCGGCATGTGGAAGGCAATGTCTTGGCCTCGCTGGACAGGGCGGTCAGCGGTAAGGTGCATATTACCGCTGACTCATGGTCCAGCAGGCATGGACAGGGACGTTACCTTTCTTTCACGGCCCATTGGGTCACTCTTTTGGCAGCTGGGAAGGATGCAGGACAAGGTGCAGTAGTGTTGGAGGTTGTTCCGCCGCCACGCCTCCAAAATGCTACTACTGGTTGTGACACACCTCTCTCCTCCACCCCCTCCTCTTCTTCTTCCTCCATGGCCTCTTCCTGTGGTTTGTCCTATGAACCAGCGGTGCTCCGTAGCCGTTCACGGGGCTACGCAAGTACGCAGGCAAAAAGATGCCATGCCGTGCTTGCGCTGGTGTGTTTGGGGGACAGAAGCCACACTGGGGCAGAGGTCCTGTCTGCTCTGCAGGGCCAGGCCGAGAGGTGGTTGACGCCACGCCAGCTTAAGCCAGGAATGGTGGTTTGCGACAATGGCACCAACCTCCTCTCCGCCCTCCGACAGGGACAACTGACCCATGTGCCCTGTGTGGCTCACGTCCTTAACCTGGTGGTGCAGCGGTTCTTGGGCAGGTACCCGGGCTTACAGGATGTCCTGAGGCAGGCCAGGAAAGTCTGTGTGCATTTCCGCAGATCTTATAATGCCAGTGCTCGCCTGGCTGAGCTGCAAAAGGAGTTGAACCTGCCCAAGAACCGCCTTATATGTGACATGCCCACCAGGTGGAACTCAACGTTGGCCATGCTGCAGCGGCTGCACACGCAGCAGAGGGCCATCAATGAGTACCTGTGCGACTACGGCACCAGGACAGGGTCAGGGGAGCTTGGTTTTTTTCTCCACGCCAGTGGGGCATGATCAGGGATGCATGCACTGTCCTGGCACCATTTGAGGAGGCCACGAGGATGGTGAGCAGTGACAGTGCATGCATCAGTGACACTGTACCTCTTGTCCACCTGTTGGAGCACACGCTGCGTGGAATAATGGACAGGGCACTTGAGGCAGAACAGAGGCAGGAAGAGGAGGACTTCCTTGCCTCTCAAGGCCCACTTTACCCAGACAGTGTTCCTTCTGTCCCACCCATCGCACAGGAAGAGGAGGAGGAGGAGGAGGAGGAGGATTGTGTCAGCATGGAGGTGGAGGCTGGCACTCAGCATCATCAGCAGCAGTCTTTTAGGGATGATTTACAGTCCCAAGAAACCAGTGGACTTGTACGTGGCTGGGAGGAGGTGGCTGCGGATCATGTCGTCCTTAGTGACCCAGAGGACTCCGGACCGAATGCCTCAGCAAACCTACGCTGCATGGCCTCCCTGATCCTGCAAAGTCTGCGGAAGGATCCTCGTATTCTTCGGATCAAGGAGAGGGACCATTACTGGCTGGCCACTCTCCTTGATCCACGGTACAAGGGTAAGGTTGCGGACCTTATGTTACCGTCGCAGAGGGAGCAGAGGATGAGACAACTCCGGGAGGCCTTGCAGAAAGGTCTGTGCAACGCGTTCCCAGAGACTGGGAGGTTACAAACTCCTGGTCCTGGACAACGAGTTGCTGAGGCTTCGGCCAGTCAAAGAAGGAGCGGTGGGGAAGGTGGCCGTCTGACCGATGCGTTCAGACAATTCTTTAGTCCGCAGCCCCAAAGTATGATCGGTTCCAGCAACCATCGCCAGCGTCTGATAAACATGGTGCAGGAATATCTAGGGGCAAGGTCAGACTTGGACACCTTCCCCACCGAAAATCCTCTGGCTTACTGGGTCTTGAGGATGGATCACTGGCCAGAGCTTGCACAGTATGCAATTGAGCTACTGGCCTGTCCTGCATCCAGCGTTCTTTCGGAACGCACATTCAGTGCTGCTGGAGGATTTGTCACGGATCACAGGGTGCGCCTGTCCACCGACTCGGTTGATCGACTGACTTTCATCAAGATGAACCAGTCTTGGATCACCACCAGCTACCACACACCTGATGCTGATATAACAGACTAATTGATTTTAACATGTCACATCCCTTCAAGACTGATGCTGATGCTGAGTGCCTGTGCTGTTATGTTGACTGGCTATTCTCCTCCTCCGAGTCCTCAATGATACGATTGATGATGATAGCTTGGAAGATCATTTTTGTTTATGGGTGCCGCCACCAGTGGCTAAGGCCCAATTTTTCAGCCCCTGTTTTACAGGGGCGTGTAATTACAATTTTTTTAGCAATAATTTGCCATAGGGCTCATTGCTGTGCTCCAAGTACAGTATCTGTGAGGGGTTGGAGTGTTGTGCCACCAGTGCCTAAGGCCCAATTTTTCAGCCCCTGTTTAACAGGGGCGTGTCATTACAATTTTTGAAGCAATACTTTGCAACAGGGCTCATTGCTGTGCTCCAAGTACAGTATCTGTGAGGGGTTGTAGTGTTGTGCCACCAGTGCCTAAGGCCCAATTTTTCAGCCCCTGTTCAACAGGGGCATGTAATTACAATTCTTGATCTAATAATTCACAGCAGGGCCCATTGCTGCACCCACCAAGAGTAACTCTGAGGGCTTACAGTGTTGTGGCAACGCCACCACCACCACCACCACGAAAGGCCCAATTTTTCAGCCCCTGTTCAAAAGGGGCATGTAATTACAATTCTTGATCTAATAATTCACAGCAGGGCCCATTCCTGCACCCACCAAGAGTAACTCTGAGGGCTTACAGTGTTGTGGCAACACCACCACCACCACCACGAAAGGCCCAATTTTTCAGCCCCTGTTCAACAGGGGCATGCAATTACAATTCTTGATCTAATAATTCACAGCAGGGCCCATTGCTGCACCCACCAAGAGTAACTGTCAGGGCTTACAGTGTTGTGGCACCAGCACCACCATCAAAGGCCCAATTTTTACTACCACTGTTCAACAATTATATGTAATTAAAATTCCTGATATAATAGTTGACAGCAGGGCGTTCCAGCACCAACCAAGAGTAACTGTGAGTGCTTACAGTGTTGTGCCAACACCAACAACTAAGGGGCCTATTTCTGCAGAGTATATACGGCAGGTCCCTACTTTCAAACATCCAACTTACAAACGACTCCTACTTGCAAACGCAAGAAGACAACAGGAAGTGAGAGGAAATCTACCCCTTGGAAGGAAAATTCTCCCCTGTAAGAATTAATATGGGAGAAAGGTGTCTCCTCTGTACTGATGCTTTATCAGCAATCCTTGTTTCAAGAAAAACACCACATTTCAAAAACAGTTGTCATTGGGACGGAAAGTGAGGTGAAATATTCTGAACAGGGGCACAGACAGCAAAACAAATGTTACAGGGGTGATAACCCTTACCTATGTTTTCCAAAAAGTTTAAAAATAGATTTTTGGGCTGGAGCTACACTTAAACAATGTACATGTTCAAAATTACAAACAGATTCTACATAAGAACAAACCTACAGTCCCTGTCTTGTATGCACCGCCTGTATACGGCTGTTCAGAGTATATAGGGCCTTTTTTATTTTATGTGCGGGGTTCCCCTTAATATCCATACAAGACCCAAAGGGGCTGGTAATGGGCTGGGGTGGGGGGGTGGGGGGGTCATGGGGTAGCTATGCCATTTTTCTTAAAGATTTTCATCCATATTACCGGGACCAGACATTACATTAAAGCCGCAAGCAGTTTTAAATGGCTTTTTTTTCCTTTAGAAGTGTCATTTTGTGCAGGGACAGTTCTAAACACGGGAAACACGTGGCACTTCACAGGCATACTTTAGACACCCCCCAGGTACGATATTTAAAGGAATATTTGACTTTTTTTTTTCACTTTATGCATCATTAAAATGACTGCTCCCGAAAAACGACCGTTTTTAAAACTTATTTTTGCATTGATACATGTCCCCTGGTGCAGAACCCGGGTTCCCAAACCCTTTTTTGGACAATAACATGCATAATAGTCGTTATAATTAGCACTTTAGAATTCGAACGTTCGCATCCATTGTATTTAATAGGGTTCTAATGTTCGTACGAACTTTCGGTCGGTTCGCGGGTTCTGGTGCGAGCCGAACCCGGGGGTGTTCGGCTCATCACTACTCCTGATCCTTGTATTCTGTGTTACCCACTCCTGATCCTTGTATTCTGCTTTAACCACTCCTGATCCTTGTGTAGCTGGGTCCCCAAATTTAACCCCGCTATACCTAAATTTGGGGGTGACCAGAGCAATAGTTGGCTCGGGTCTTTTGATTATTTGGACTCTGCTTTACTGCTGTGTCGCCTGGTGTGCAGTTCTCCTTTGGTCATATAGGTGGTGTTGTCACCTATACTCGGGGTTGAACCACAGGTGATGGAGTGGATATTGGATGTCCTTTCTCGGCTGCCGTTGGTGGGCGGTTCTGGCCTGCTGTGCATGCCGTAAGAGGATATATAAGGGGCAGACGCCATTACACTGGGGCCATTTTTATGCGAGGAAGGAGCTACCCCTCAAGGGGGGGTGCGCCTCATCATGATCGAGGAGTCTCGGGCACCTTTAGTTCGAGACTACGGAGTTCCGGATGGGCTCAGTACCTTTGACTGAGTCCATAGAAGAAGCTGAGGAAACCCAGGGAACCTTGGAGGGGTGACCGCTCTGACTGAAGGGGAACCGGGGGAGGATCGATTCCATAACAAGAGGGTAGTGATAAAGATTGCTAACTCGGGAAAGGCCTGGTGACCTGTCAGAGGGAAGGATTACTAGCTTCACGGACTGCCTTAGAGGAGCTGTTTGCTGTTCAAAAAGGAGGGATCTTCTTGACTTGGTCCTTGGAGGGGACTGAGTCATTGTTCCAGCATCACGCTGGCTGCTAGTGCTATTGAGTGACTATCCGGGTGAGCTGTACCCACTCAGGATCGAGTGGCGACGAAGCCAAGAGTGTGCCTGAATCCACTTCTATCTGCTAACCTTTTTCTTCTCACTTCAACTCTCTGGTTCCTGGAAGCAAGATAAAATAAACTCACGTTGGAGTTGATAGGTTGTGTGGACATTGACCTCATTGGGGAAAGTTAAAGACTCGCCTCTATAAACATAGAGGGGAGAACCAGAAGAAGGGACTTTTCAACTGCAGGACCCAAGTATGTAACACTACCTGACCTCTATATCCTAGAGGACACGGGCATGTGGCATGGTGTGTCTTCTTCCCCTGCTTGAGGAGGTAAGAGGGGGAAAAGGATCCGTGTGCTACACGTGGGGGCTTGTCCGGGATTCTGCAGTGGTTTCTGGGAGCTAGACTTTACTTTCCCCGCATGGCTCTTTGGAGGTCGGCCATTTTTGGAAATTGGACTGCGCCACAAGTGAGAGAAAAGTACAGGCCTAGCTGTAACTTATAACTGCGTAGTTCGTGGGCGTGTCTCAAAGTCTGTAAAAGCCAGCGAATTGCGTGCAGTAAGGAAGAAAAAGGGGAGGAGCCCCGCCAAGTGTGTGCTCCTCGTGGTGTGGTTGGCGCCAAAGGGACAGTGCAACTGAACCATTGACGAGACGACATGTTTTCTGCTTCATGGATGACTACTTCATCGGGATCTCGTGTTCCTTTGCCCGGTTCAACCATGAAAGTTGCCTCTGTTGTAGCCTCCATGACGGATACAGGGATCCGGCTGAAGCCCCGAGGTCGTTTTGCCCTCTACACGTGCAGAGATGCAGAGGCCTTGGGCATGATTTGTGCGAGATGCCAGGGACTGGTCGTACAGCTTCGCCCTTTCGGGAGATGTACTCGCTGTGGGGAGTTCCTCTTTGAGGTAGAACAGCCAACGGAGGTGCCGAAAGTATATCGTCTGGACTGTATCTCAGGTACTGTTGCTCCTGAGGAGGAAATGTGTGCTCCCACAGCCATGCCCTCGCGGACTACCGCGGAGATAGCGGAACTGAAGGTTGAAGCTCTAGCCACTAAGGAGCCCACTTCTGGAGGACACAGGCATGTGTCTTCTTCCCCTGCTTGAGGAGGTAAGAGGGGGAAAAGGATCCGTGTGCTACACTTGTATTCTGCTTTACCCACTCCTGATCCTTGTATTCTATGTTACCCACTCCTGATCCTTGTATTCTATGTTACCCACTCCTGATCCTTGTATTCTGTGTTACCCACTCCTGATCCTTGTATTCTGTGTTACCCACTCCCGATCCTTGTATTCTGTTTTACCCACTCCCGATCCTTGTATTCTGTTTTACCCACTCCTGATCCCTGTATTCTGCTTTACCCACTCCTGATCCCTGTATTCTGTGTTACCCACTCCTGATCCCTGTATTCTGTGTTACCCACTCCTGATCACTGTATTCTACTTTACCCACTCCTGATCCCTGTATTCTGTGTTTTCCACTCCTGATCCTTGTATTCTGCTTTACCCACTCCTGATCCCTGTATTCTGCGTTTTCCACTCCTGATCCTTGTATTCTGTTACCCACTCCTGATCCCTGTTTTCTGCTTTTCCCACTCCTGATCCCTGTTTTCTGCTTTACCCACTACTGGTCCTTGTTTTCTGTTACCCACTCCTGATCCCTGTTTTCTGTGTTTCCCACACCGGATCCCTGTTTTCTGCGTTTCCCACTCCTGATCCCTGTTTTCTGCATTCCCACTCCTGATCCCTGTTTTCTGCTTTACCCACTCTTGATCCTTGTATTCTGTGTTACCCACTCCTGACTAATGTATAACAGATGTACTTACTGCTTACCCCCTGTTTGCTCCAACTTCTTACCCATAATCCTAAATTAACAAGACCACACCGAAATTGGAGTAAAACATAGGCCGTAGCAGCCTTATTTATTAAATAAATATATTTCCAAAATAATATCAAAATCCTAGCGTTGGTCTTTTGCGGGAACCTCCATAACCATCTGATAAAATATTGCACTGCGGTACCTCTCATATGCTTATAGGCCTCAAGCCGACCGGCTGGCTCAGAGACAACCACGGACCGCAGTGCACCCGTTACCAACACATTTTAGCTAAACCTTCGTTAGCTGAAATCCAACCATCAGGACCCATACCAACGATAGGTCCTGAACTCATTCCTTCCAAGGTATCTTCCTTCATCCGCAAAGACCAAACACCCGCAACAGCACCCAAGGGGAAAACCTTACCCTTGGGGGCCCCCCACACCCCAGAGCTCACTGTATGCCATATTGCATTCCCAATGCCCATAAGTCACACCCCACAGCAGTGAGGTGCACACCATTGCCCCGCAGGTACCTCCAGACATCCACCACCAACTCCCTGTGCCTTACCACCAACCCTCCATTCCTCACTACAAATCTACTCACTTCCCAATTAAGCTTCGTACGGGCCCTGTAGATACCCTCTAAAGACCAAGCCTGTAACGTACCTTAGGTGTCAGCCTGACGTGCGGAGAGGGACCTCCCGTACAACCCCGGCTCGGAGACCACTGGAGTGGGGACAGTGGTGGTAAGAGCACGGTGAGGTAAGGGTGCCTGTCTGATCCTCACTGCTTGGGAGTGGTGGAGCCGAGTGGAGACTGGAACGGCTGGTTCCGGAAGCAGCGGATGCAGGTCAGCAGGTTCAGCTTGCAGAGCAGAGGATGCAGGTCAGCAGGTGCCGGTTTGCAGAGCAGGGATGCAGGTCAGCAGGTGCAGGTTTGCAGAGCAGGGATGCAGGTCAGCAGGTGCAGGTTTGCAGAGCAGGGATGCAGGTCAGCAGGTGCAGGTTTGCATTGCAAAGGATGCAGGTCAGCGTGTGCAGCTTGCAGAGCAGAGGATGCAGGTAAGCTGGTGCAGGTTTGCAGAGTCAGACAAGCCGGGTCATACACATCAAGGTAAACATCACAAGTGGCAGGCAGAGAGTAGTCAAAGTCCAGGCCGAATCTTGGCAACAGGCAGACTGGCAGATAACTGAGCAGGGTCAAACGAGCCGAGGTCAGGACTGGAGACAGAAGCGTGGTCAGGAAGCCGGGTCAAACACAGGAACAGGATACAAGCACAGAATCAGGAACTCAGGGAACAGAAGCAGATCAAACCGCAAGGGGCAACATCTCTGGAATGTCTTTTATAGGAAGTACATGGGAGGAGCAAGGGGTTCAGAGTTCAACAGTAATCAGACACCAAGCAGAGTAGTCTAATGGATCAGATAGGTTATCCAGCAGATCAGGCAGGGAACTGTCCAGCATCTCAGATAGCTCCGCTGGAAGAGTCAATGCCAGACACAGAAGAGGTCTCAGGTTCAAGCCCAGCACGTCCCTGACAGTGCCCCCCCCCTTAAGGGCAACCTCCGGGTGCCCAATAGAGCTCTTTTCTGGGGGTGACTGCGAAAAAAGGCCTGGATTAACTCTCGGGCGTGAATGTTCTGTTGGGGTTCCCAGGAGTTCTCCTCCAGGCCGTACCCCTTCCACTTGATCAGGAATTGAAGCTGGTTCCCTCTTCTTCGGCAGTCCAAGACGGCCTCCACCTCGAACTCCTCATCACCGTCAATGATTACAGGCTTGGGTGGTCCCGATCCCCTGTCTGGGAACGGGTCGGGCACTGCGGGTTTCAGCAAGGAAACGTGAAAGACTGGGTGAATCTTCAACGACTCCGGTAAGGCAAGTTCATAGGAGACCTCGTTTAATTTCCGTTTTACTGGGAAAGGACCGATGAACTTGGGTGCCAGTTTCCTTGCGGGGCAAGCCATCTTAAGGTTGGTGGTCGATAACCATACTTGGTCACCCTGTTGCAGGCATAATTCCCCTCTCCTTTTCCTGTCAAAGATCCTTTTATTGGCTGCTTGTGCCTTAGTCATGGCTTCCTGCAATATCCTGCTGTTACGGGTCAGGAAATCAACAATACTCTGGACCGCTGGGACTGTTGAATCAGGGATGAGATCAGGTAAGAAGGTCGGGTGAAACCCGTAGTTGGCAAAAAATGGCGATTGACCTGTAGCCGAATGACTGGCGTTGTTAAAGGCAAACTCTGCCAAGGGTAGTAAAGCTACCCAGTCGTCTTGAACGAAGGTGGTGAAGCATCTGAGGTACTGTTCGAGCGTCTGATTCGTTCTTTCGGTTTGCCCGTTAGTTTGGGGGTGATAGGCCGAGGACATGGACAACTCAATCTTCAGGACCTTGCACAAAGCCTTCCAAAAGCGAGAGGTGAACTGCACCCCTCTATCCGAAACGATGTCCGCAGGGACCCCATGTAGCCTTACTACTTCCCTAATGAAGACCTGGGCAGTTTCCATGGCAGAGGGCGTGCCTTTGAGAGGCACGAAGTGGGCCATCTTGGATAGACGGTCAACCACTACAAAGATGGCTGTGCAACCTTCAGACGGGGGGAGTTCCACTATGAAGTCCATGGCAATCATTTTCCAGGGACGGTCAGGGACTGGTAAGGATCTGAGCAGACCCCAGGCCTTGCTTCTAGTGGTCTTGCTACGGATACAGGTGGCACATGAACCTACATATTCCCTGCAGTCTTTTTCAAGATCCGGCCACCAAAACGTGCGTTGAATCAGTTCAAGGGTTTTATGCATTCCGAAATGGCCTGCCAGGGGATGATCATGACACAAGTTTAACACTGTGACTCGAACTTCTTCTGGCACAAAGATTTTGTCATTCTTCCAAAGTAACCCGTCCTTGGGTACCAGAGTGATTTCAGAGGGACCAGACACACCTGTAGAAGCTTGCTTCAAGACAGACATCAGGCTAGTTTGTAAAAGTAAGAAGTTGCCTTCCGATAGAATGGTATCTGGAGCTGACACCTCTTTTGGATCATCAAACATGCGGGAAAGAGCATCTGGTTTGGTGTTCTTGGAGCCTGGCCGGTAAGTTATGTGGAACGAGAACCTAGAGAAAAATAGTGCCCAACGTGCCTGGCGTGGTCTCAGACGTTTGGCAGCTCTCAGATACTCTAGGTTCTTGTGGTCTGTGTAAATGAGTATAGGATGCGCTGCTCCCTCCAACAAGTACCTCCACTCCTCAAGGGCAGATTTAATGGCCAGGAGCTCCCGGTCTCCAACATCATAATTCCTCTCGGATGGGGTAAGCTTACGAGAGAAGAAGGCTACCGGGTGTATCAAGTCCTTGAGACCTTGGCGCTGGGAGATAACAGCTCCAACCGCTGTCTCTGAGGCATCTACCTCAAGTAGATACGGTAGGGCAGGATCGGGATGACTTAGGATAGGAGCAGACGTAAAAAGTATTTTTAGGTTTGTGAAAGCAGCCTGTGCTTCAGATGTCCACCGGAATCGAGCATTTTGCTTCGTTAGCTGCGTAATCGGGGAAATAATAGCAGAGAATCCCTTGATAAACCTCCGATAAAAATTGGCAAAGCCAACGAAGCGCTGCACCCCCTTTTTATCTGAAGGTGCAGGCCAATCCAGAATGGCTGAAACCTTCTGTGGGTCCATCTTGAATCCCTCTGTAGAGATCACTAGGCCAAGGAACTGGATACTCTGTCGCTCGAATTCACACTTTTCTGGTTTTGCGTACAGTCCATGGTGGCGGAGACGACAGAGTACACTCTTCACATGTTTCCGGTGCTGCTCAAGAGAGGAGGAAAAAATCAAAATATCATCAAGATAGACAACTACATAAATGTCCAGACAGTCTCTGAAAACATCATTGACTAGATGCTGAAAGGTGGCAGGGGCGTTACATAGGCCGAAGGGCATTACTAGGTATTCGTAATGGCCGAACCTGGTACGAAAGGCAGTCTTCCATTCATCCCCTGCTCGGATGCGTACCAGGTTGTACGCCCCCCGCAGGTCTAATTTGGTAAACACAGAGGAAGTCCTGAGTCTTTGAAAAAGTTCAGGTACCAGAGGCAGAGGGTACCGGTTCTTGACCGTGATTTTATTTAATTCCCGGTAATCTACACAGGGCCGAAGAGAATGGTCTTTTTTCTCCACAAAGAAGATTCCTGCCCCTGCTGGAGAAGTGGAAGGACGGATGAAACCCCTCTTAAGGTTCTCATCAACGTATTCTTTCAGTACCTCAAGCTCCCGTTCAGATAGGGGGAAGATCCGTCCGATCCGTCCGAAAGGAATCTCAGCACCGGGAAGAAGCTCGATTGGACAATCGTAAGGACGATGAGGCGGGAGGACTTCGGCCCCTCGTTTGCTGAAGACGTCCAGGAACTCATGATATTGTTTGGGTACAGAAGCTCGTATCTCTTGATCTGAATCCAGGCATAACAGAGGCCCCAAGGTGCTGGGACGTGGAAGCATGCAGTGGCGTTGACAGTATGGTGACTGGAACTTAATACTTCCGGTTCCCCAATCAATATGTGGATTGTGTGCCTGAAGCCAGGGTAGACCCAAGATAACTGGAAACATGGGAGATGCGATAGCATCCAAAGTCAATAGTTCCTTATGGTCCATGGAGGTGATCACAGGCAAAGGAGGGGTCTCCTGGGTCACTACTCCGGACTTGATGCGAGACCCATCTGCCAGGAAAATGGAAAGTCCCTGAGTCTTAGGTTGGAGTGGGATGTGTTGTGCTGCAAAGTCTAGATCGACAAAACAACTACGTAGTTGGAAAGAGATAGGAAGAGCCAGGTGAGTAGCATTGGTAGATGGAGGTGAGTAGTTGGAAGAAGAGGTAGCCAGGACCTTGCGCAGCTTAGCAGGACAAGAAGAGACATAATGACCGGGTTCACCGCAATACAGGCATAGATAATTCTGCAGCCGACGAAGTCGTTCCTTGGCCGATAGGGAATGTTTCATTAGTCCAAGCTGCCCTGGCTTGATGGTCTGGTTGAGGGATGAGGGTTCAGTTGGAACCGTACTGGCACTGGCAGGGTACACAGGGGCTCGTATCCGGGGTAGCATCCAAGCTGGGTGGAGCTGTTGGGTAGACCTTTCTGCTCTGCGCTCCCGGAGTCGTCGGTCTATCTGGATAGACAAATTAATTAAAGTCTCTAGAACATCAGGAACACCGACCCGTGCTAACTCATCCTTCAGGCTTTCAGAGAGACCAAGACGGAACTGATGCCGCAGAGCCGCCTCATTCCACTGGGTATCCGCGCTCCAGCGTCTGAAATCAGTCACATAGTCCTCGACCGCTCGGCGGCCTTGCTGGAGCGCATGGAGAGCAGCCTCGGCAGTAGAAGTCCGCTGTGGATCGTCATAAAGTCGGGCCATGGCATCAAGAAAAGAGGGCAGAGAGTCTAGAACTACATGGCGGACTTCAAGTAGGTGATGGGCCCAAGCTTGAGGTTCCCCCTGCTGCAAAGCGATAACGAAGCCCACCTTGGTGGCTTCAGATGAAAAAGTCAGAGGTAGCAACGAAAAGTAAAGTTCACATGCGTTGCGAAACGCACGGAATTTACTCCGATCCCCGAAAAACTTCTCAGGAACAGGGACCCTGGGCTCAGGAGATGGTAACATTCCAATAGAGGAAGTTGGGGTTGGAGGTGAATCTGCAGAGGTGGCTTGAGTTTGTGTCTGCTTATCCATTCGGACATGGCTGCCCTGCAGAGACTTCACGATCTGAGTGAGAGCTGTAAGGTGTTGATAGACATTTCCATAGGCAAGGTATCTCCTGCAGGCTCAGGCATGGCGGTTTGATACTGTAACGCAGGGTTTCTCAACTCCAGTCCTCAAGGCGCCCCAACAGGTCATGTTTTCAGGCTTTCCATTATTTTGCACAGGGGATGTAATCAGTTTCACTGCCTTAGTAATTACCACAGCTGTTTCATCTGAGGGAAATCCTGAAAACATGACCTGTTGGTGCGCCTTGAGGACTGGAGTTTGAGAAACACTGCTGTAACGTACCTTAGGTGTGAGCCTGACGTGCGGAGAGGGACCTCCCGTACAACCCCGGCTCGGAGACCACTGGAGTGGGGACAGTGGTGGTAAGAGCACGGTGAGGTAAGGGTGCCTGTCTGATCCTCACTGCTTGGAGTGGTGGAGCCGAGTGGAGACTGGAACGGCTGGTTCCGGAAGCAGCGGATGCAGGTCAGCAGGTTCAGCTTGCAGAGCAGAGGATGCAGGTCAGCAGGTGCCGGTTTGCAGAGCAGGGATGCAGGTCAGCAGGTGCCGGTTTGCAGAGCAGGGATGCAGGTCAGCAGGTGCAGGTTTGCAGAGCAGGGATGCAGGTCAGCAGGTGCAGGTTTGCATTGCAAAGGATGCAGGTCAGCGTGTGCAGCTTGCAGAGCAGAGGATGCAGGTAAGCTGGTGCAGGTTTGCAGAGTCAGACAAGCCGGGTCATACACATCAAGGTAAACATCACAAGTGGCAGGCAGAGAGTAGTCAAAGTCCAGGCCGAATCTTGGCAACAGGCAGACTGGCAGATAACTGAGCAGGGTCAAACGAGCCGAGGTCAGGACTGGAGACAGAAGCGTGGTCAGGAAGCCGGGTCAAACACAGGAACAGGATACAAGCACAGAATCAGGAACTCAGGGAACAGAAGCAGATCAAACCGCAAGGGGCAACATCTCTGGAATGTCTTTTATAGGAAGTACATGGGAGGAGCAAGGGGTTCAGAGTTCAACAGTAATCAGACACCAAGCAGAGTAGTCTAATGGATCAGATAGGTTATCCAGCAGATCAGGCAGGGAACTGTCCAGCATCTCAGATAGCTCCGCTGGAAGAGTCAATGCCAGACACAGAAGAGGTCCCAGGTTCAAGCCCAGCACGTCCCTGACAAAGCCCCATTCCATGTGGTCCGAGTGACAATGTCCAACCATCCAATGACCATGTCCGGGAATGCCATCGACCTTACCCCTAAATCATTACCACCTACGTGCAGGACCAAAACGTCAGGCGGCCTATACAGACGTGCAAAGCTGTACCTCTGGAGCCCATCCACTCCATAGCATTCCCGGAACTCCCAGCCATCTAGCACAAACCTCCTGGCTTGGAAACCCCACCTGCTGACCCTCTGGCCCCACATCCGCCCCTCATTACCCCTTTTTTTTTTTTTTTCATGTATTTTTAAACACGATCGAATGGCCCAGTATCCAGGCCAGGGCCTGTACCGAACCTGCAAGAAGAGAAAGAAACAAGCCACCAAGGCCTCAGCAAGCCCAAAATCATCACAGCCCCATACACTCTCTCCACCCAGCCCACCACTATTCGAATCCCACCAGCTGATGGGGGCGAATGTATAGCACAAATCTACAAGACTACCACCTACCAAAGCGCTTAACCGCCTCAGCATCCATCCCACCTTAGCCGCCTCGGTCGCAGCCCCAACCCTGAAAGAAACGAGAAGAACATGCCCTCTCATCCAAGCCCCAACCCGGCAGCACTTCCTGGAAACTGAAACCCTGTGAAACCTGAACAACAAAGGGGGACCCGTCCGTGTGCATTAAGAAGGACCCGACTGCCCCGGGACGCACCTCCCAAATAAAAACCCCCGTCACGGCCCCCTCCGGACACCACTGCTAGCCATGCCTACCTGCTCCATCTTGTATATCAGTAACACCAACGACACCCCCTCCTTCTTGCACCTAATCTCATAAACCCACATTCCCCCTTTGACGGACTTGGAAAGGCTGACCAGCTCCCCAAACCAAAAGGCCCCAAATGTATTTATTATTATTATTCCTTTTTTTTTGGAAAACGAGAATAAACTTGCCAACGAAAACAACTCCCTCTAACTAGGGAAACCTCATATGCTGCTGCCCAAACCCTGCAGCTGCCCAAACATTTTATTATTATTATTATTATTTTTTTTTTTTATGATATAACCAGGAGACACCCAAAATTCTTCCGTAAATTCCGGGCAACCCAGCCTTTGACCAGAAACGTCAAACCCGCTAGTTTTTTTTTTTTAACGCGAGCCCGGCCACCCCATTGGTCCTATTTCTAGAAATAAAGTATAACGTCAACAGTCTAACCCCCTCGCCCCACCGAATCCACTTCACTCATGTGAACTACCACCTGCCACTACTGCCTAGCCTTCCGAGAAGTGGACGACTCCGATGGAATCTCACACCTCCAGACAGGACGGGACACCCCACGTTACCCCGCCACCAGCTCCACCACCCGGAAACTATCCCCACTGAAAAGCGAGGAAACGCTCCAGCTATGACGTTCTCCACTGGCGTTAGATGCACCAAGTAAACGACACATGCACTTGCAGGCATAACCACACCGAGTGTGGCAACAGCTGAAACAACCGGGGGAGACAACACAGTGACTCTTGATCACTCGTACCATACCCAGGTTATACCCGTGGAACCAAACCTTCATCTCCCTTACTGAGGCGCCCCACCATACCACTGGAAATGACTCCAGCAGCACCAGATCTTGTGTGAAAACCCCTGTCAATCCAAGACCGAAGGCCCACTACACCCGCCTTGAAAGAATGCCCCCAAACCTGTCGAGCCACCCAACACTGTGTACCACCCCACTCAAAGTTCTTAACCGCACCAAACCCCCCCAGTCCCCTCCTGGGAAACCCGTCCAGTAATGAGGCACACCCGCAAATCCTCCCTGTGAGTCCACCCAACGCACAAAATGCTTAGGCGATCAGATCCTTGCGACGTGCTCCAATGTAGACAGGAGCACCCCGAAGATAGTTGGCGACGCCAGGCCTACGCACAGAAAATCGTCCAAATAATGGCTGATGGGCGATACTCCTGACACATCCCTCATCACACCTTCCCCCAATGAGTTGAACTGCTAAACAGTGCCCCGGAGACAGAGCAACCAATCTGCAGACCCATATCGACATAAAAAAACCCCAGTACCCCACCAACCCCACAACCGGAAGCTGTCCGGGCGGCCCTGACCAATCCGAGGAGCCCAATACAGTGCCGCATCCAAGGAAGCGTAACTCACTGTGTGTCCTCCCGTGTCAATGGCATTGTTGACCAACCCCCCTTTTGGAAAGAAAGGTGGTGCATCAGCCCAACTTTGTTGAGCTCCTACTTTGGCACTACACCCCAAAGGGGAACCCCCAAATCAACAAAAGATTGGGAAGGGAAAGAGCCGCCTATGCGTCCTAATGCTACTTTCCCTGGGCAGTTTCTCAGAAACTACATTGGGACGCAGCATGGCCGAACATAAATCACACGGCATGTGAAACCCCACTGAAAAGAAAAAACCTTAGTCTAATGCCCCATACACATGATCGTTTTTCATGCCGTTAAAAATGCCATTTTAAAAAATGGCCATTAAAAATGATCGTGTGTAGGCTCCAGAGCATTTTTAACGACGTGAAAAACGGCCATTAAAAATTCCGGACATGCTCTCTTTTTTCACGTCGTTTTTCATGTGGTTTTTTTTAACGACGTGAAAAACGATAGTGTGTATGCTTTCACGACGTGAAAAAAAACGCGCATGCTCAGAATCAAGTCTGAGACGGGAGCGCTCGTTCTGGTAAAACTAGCGTTCGTAATGGAGATAGCACATTCATTACACAGTAACGGACTGAAAAGCGCGAATCGTCGCTCAACAAACTTTACTAACATGAAGGGTGGCGCCATTCGAACGGAACTTCCCCTTTATAGTGCCGTCGTACGTGTTGAATGTCACTGCGCTTTGCTTGATTGTTTTTTTTAATGATGGTGTGTACGCAAGGCAGGCTTGAGAGGAAACATGAAAAAAAAACGAGGAGAAAAACGTCGGTTTAAAAAATGACATTAAAAACGATCGTGTGTACGGGGCATAACAGCTACGCTGCTGTACCATCCGTATACCTACCAAGAAACGGCCGCCGCCGTTCCCCCATCACCGGCGTCCTTCCTCTCCCGTGTTTGAAGCCTACCGACAGGGTGTGATCCCAACCCCCCCCCCCCCCCCAACCCAGAACCTTAGTGCTTGTACCAACACACTCCACCGAATTTACCCGTGCCCTACGTGTACCGCTAACAGGCCTGCTTACTCCAGCCGGACTGTTATACTGTGGGGGGGGGGGGGTTGGGTGTAGTAACACCCGCCCCTACCAGGAAACAACTGCCCTTGGGGCCTAGCAGATGTCACAAGGCGCATTCCCAGCCTGATGTCGTTGTGATCCCACCGTAGTGCTGGATGTATCCCCTCCTACGCCAAACTGCTCCCAGACCGCATCCAAACCGCACCTCCGTGAACCCTGTAAGCATCCCCTACCGAATTTGGGTAACAAAAGAGCTCCGACAGGGTTCAGGGTTCTTCCCCCCAATTACCCTCATGTCAAATGCTTGCAACTTATTTCCGATAGTACATGTAATCAACCAATACCTCCCCTTCTCACCACCTCCCATTGTTGGAATACCCTGGCGTAACCCCAAATTTAATTATTTTTTTTTAACAGCAGGAGTGAACAACATCTCTACGTACTCACCCTTTTAGATCTTATCCTGGACCTCAGGCTTTAAGTGAGCACCCAGCGGACCCTAAAACCAACTGTACCTGTGGCTAAATCAGCCAAACGTATGACATCCCGTTTTCCAGCAGCGTCCCCTGCTACCACGAACTTCAAAACCCTCTGCTCCACTTGCACCCCACTATCAGCTGTCATGCGCAGACTCCCACACAGCCGGCACCGCTACGGGTGATGAGGATATACTATCCCTCCCTGCAAGCGGGACCACACGGCCCGACCACCTTCTCAAATCCGCCAACCAAAATCTTTGAGCCCCACCAATAAAAAAACCCTGCGAGCCTGAAGCTCCCCCCAAGTGCAGCCCCATCCATTGTGTCCACCCGGGGAGAATCACCCTGCGAGCCCCCCCGTTACCGATGCCTCCCCAGCACCTGCAGTAGCCCCCCCGTTACCAATGTCTCCCCAGCACCTGCATTAGGACCACCCCCCACGGACCCACTATACTATCCCCTATATGGCAAAGAAAATTTTTTTTTATTTTTTTTTATTTACCGGGCTGCCTAGGAAAAATTCCCACCAGCCGACCGTCTCGCCTCCATCGCTGCCGATCGTCTCAGGGGAAACCGATCGTCCTCCGAAGCCGTCAGCTCGCCCTGCGACCATAGGACAGCCGGCTCGCCCGCATCTGATGAAAGCCCTCCAGGAGCAGCGTCTCTGGATGCCGAGGATCTGGCAGCCCTCCGGCCCCGCCACTGAGCTCCAGACCCGCCCATGGACTTCTCTGTCGCTTTTTGCGGGCCGGGGGGGACGACTTCCCCCCCCCGCCCTGCCGAGAGACATCAGGCGCGTTGTCACCCTCCCCTGGCGATCCATCATCACCTGGGGGTCACCTGGCCGAGGCTGCAGAGGGCACAGTGACCGCGACCGACGATCTCCCCCGCTGAGGCTCCACCCCCCGCTACCGTCCCATCAGGGGTGAGGCCCGCACTCTTCTGGTCCATGTGTCGAGCGAGCTGCCTGGCCACCCCGAACCGCCGGTGCAGCCGCCCGCCGGGCCCCGACTATGAGGGGGATGATTCCCGGACCCCCCCTTGTGAGCAATGTGAACGCTTAGCGGGGGGGGGGGCCGAATGGGGCCATGGGGAGACTAATTGGCTGGCGCTGGGCTCTAGGGGATAGTCGGGTGAGAAGCGCTCTGAAGGCAGTAACCTTCAAGCTCACGTGGACTCCCTCCCCCCCTGTACCTGCCCCCACCGCCCGTCAAGCAAGCATTGGCCCCAGGGTCTCCTGTAGCCAACCTGCGCTCCCTGGTGCCGCTTCCGACCGCAGCTAGGCCCGAAACAGCTCCCCATCTGCCATAGCTCTGTCTCCCTGAACTTTCCTTCACACTGTGGTGACCTGGGGGAGGGGACAACTCCTTTTCCTACTTACTCCCCCTCCCACTAAACTTCCTACCCAATCCTAATACTTCTAACATCCTGTACCCTGTTTCCCTAGTCATGCCAGCCCTCCGCTCATTTATTTTCTCTCATTTTTTGCTCCGGGCTTTTCTTTATTGCTGTATTCTGCTTTACCCACTCCTGATCCCTGTATTCTGCTTTACCCACTCCTGATCCTTGTATTCTTCTTTACCCACTCCTGATCCTTGTATTCTTCTTTACCCACTCCTGATCCTTGAATTCTGTGTTTTGCACTCCTGATCCTTGTATTCTGCGTTGCCCACACCTGATCCCTGCATCCTTCATCACACACTCCTGATCCCTGTTTTCTGCGTTTCCCACTCCTAATCCCTGTATTCTGCATTACGCACTCCTGATCCCTGCATCCTGCGTTACCTGCGCCTGATCCTTGTATTTTGCATTGCGCACTCCTGACCCCTGCAGTCTGTGTGTTTTGCACTCTTGAACCCAAAGCAGAGTCCGTTCAGCTTTTATTTAACTGTACCGCTTTAAGAACCTCCCACTGTTTTGCAGTTTTTCCACACGCACAATGAATTGTGTAAAATGGGGGGCTGGTATTGTGGGTGTGACTAAAAATGGGGGTGTAATTTATGGGTGTAGTTTAAAAGTGGGCATGGTCAGTAAAAGATCTGGTAACATTATCCCAGCATCTGTGATCTGCCTGCATTGCATAGAGAGGCACAGAGATGCAGTGATGAAACCACTGGGTCTAAAATAAGGGATATCGTGAAAATGGAAAGGTTTTATTTAAACATATTAGACATTAGAATCTTGATGAAGGGAAAGCAAAATATAATTTAATTACATTTCAGCTTAAAATTACATATACGTTTTTTGAATACTTCAAAACGGGTCTAAAGAGATTTACTTTAATATTAGTCTGGATTCTGTACATATTTATATCTCTACAGTGTGTTTCAAACAAGAGCAGTGTGTTCCCCTGATAGTCATCAAATAGAGTCAAACTTTAACACTTCAGTTGTCTTTAACAGACAGACAGCGATTCAGAGTCACACAGCGATGAGTCTTAGGCTTCAACTTTGACACAGCTGTTGGTCACACGGGCTCCGAACCAGCCCTTCCAGTACACGGAGTCCTGACCGCCATGCTTGAACTGGACAAAGCGCACTCCTGGACCATAGCCAGAAAATGTGTGAGTGATCTGCATTGAGAGATGACAATAAAAAAATAACATTAACACAAGTAAAAATATAAGAAATCATATTCAAGAGTCCACCAGCAGTGCAGAGTATTTCAGGAGAGTTAGCTAGAGAAGGAGCAGAGACCTCCAGCAGTGCAGAGTATTTCAGGAGAGTTAGATAGAGGAAGGAGCAGAGACCTCCAGCAGTGTAGAGTATTCCAGAAGAGGTGAGTTAGATAGAGGAAGGAGCAGAGACCTCCAGCAGTGCAGAGTATTCCAGAAGAGGTGAGTTAGATAGAGGAAGGAGCAGAGACCTCCAGCAGTTCAGAGTATTCCAGAAGAGGTGAGTTAGATAGAGGAAGGAGCAGAGACCTCCAGCAGTGCAGAGTATTCCAGAAGAGGTGAGTTAGATAGAGGAAGGAGCAGAGACATCCAGCAGTGCAGAGTATTCCAGAAGAGGAGAGTCAGATAGAGGAAGGAGCAGAGACCTCCAGCAGTGCAGAGTATTCCAGAAGAGATGAGTTAGATAGAGGAAGGAGCAGAGACCTCCAGCAGTGCAGAGTATTTCATGAGAGTTAGATAGAGAAGGAGCAGAGACCTCCAGCAGTGCAGAGTATTCCAGAACAGGTGAGTTAGATAGAGGAAGGAGCAGAGACCTCCAGCAGTTCAGAGTATTCCAGAAGAGGTGAGTTAGATAGAGGAAGGAGCAGAGACCTCCAGCAGTGCAGAGTATTCCAGAAGAGGTGAGTCAGATAGAGGAAGGAGCAGAGACCTCCAGCAGTGCAGAGTATTTCATGAGAGTTAGATAGAGAAGGAGCAGAGACCTCCAGCAGTGCAGAGTATTTAATGAGAGTTAGATAGAGAAGGAGCAGAGACCTCCAGCAGTGCAGAGTATTTCATGAGAGTTAGATAGAGAAGGAGCAGAGACCTCCAGCAGTGCAGAGTATTTCATGAGAGTTAGATAGAGAAGGAGCAGAGACCTCCAGCAGTGCAGAGTATTCCAGAAGAGGTGAGTCAGATAGAGGAAGGAGCAGAGACCTCCAGCAGTGCAGAGTATTCCAGAAGAGATGAGTTAGATAGAGGAAGGAGCAGAGACCTCCAGCAGTGCAGAGTATTTCATGAGAGTTAGATAGAGAAGGAGCAGAGACCTCCAGCAGTGCAGAGTATTTAATGAGAGTTAGATAGAGAAGGAGCAGAGACCTCCAGCAGTGCAGAGTATTTCATGAGAGTTAGATAGAGAAGGAGCAGAGACCTCCAGCAGTGCAGAGTATTTCATGAGAGTTAGATAGAGAAGGAGCAGAGACCTCCAGCAGTGCAGAGTATTTCATGAGAGTTAGATAGAGAAGGAGCAGAGACCTCCAGCAGTGCAGAGTATTCCAGAAGAGGTGAGTTAGATAGAGGAAGGAGCAGAGACCTCCAGCAGTGAAGAGTATTTCATTAAAGTTAGATAGAGAAGGAGCAGAGACCTCCAGCAGTGTAGAGTATTCCAGAAGAGGTGAGTTAGATAGAGGAAGGAGCAGAGACCTCCAGCAGTGCAGAGTATTCCAGAAGAGGTGAGTTAGATAGAGGAAGGACCAGAGACCTCCAGCAGTTCAGAGTATTCCATAAGAGGTGAGTTAGATAGAGGAAGGAGCAGAGACCTCCAGCAGTGCAGAGTATTCCAGAAGAGGTGAGTCAGATAGAGGAAGGAGCAGAGACCTCAAGCAGTGCAGAGTATTTCATGAGAGTTAGATAGAGAAGGAGCAGAGACCTCCAGCAGTGCAGAGTATTCCAGAAGAGGTGAGTCAGATAGAGGAAGGAGCAGAGACCTCCAGCAGTGCAGAGTATTTCATGAGAGTTAGATAGAGGAAGGAGCAGAGACCTCCAGCAGTGCAGAGTATTTCATGAGAGTTAGATAGAGAAGGAGCAGAGACCTCCAGCAGTGCAGAGTATTCCAGAAGAGGCGAGTTAGATAGAGAAAGGAGCAGAGACCTCCAGCAGTGCAGAGTTCTCCAGAAGAGGCGAGTTAGATAGAGGAAGGAGAAGAGACCTCCAGCAGTGCAGAGTATTTCATAAAGAGTTAGCTAGAGAAGGAGCAGAGACCTCCAGCAGTGCAGAGTATTTTATCAGAGTTAGATAGAGAAGGAGCAGAGACGTCCAGCAGTGCAGAGTATTCCAGAAGAGGTGAGTTAGATAGAGGAAGGAGCAGAGACCTCCAGCAGTGCAGAGTATTTCATGAGAGTTAGATAGAGGAAGGAGCAGAGACCTCCAGCAGTGCAGAGTATTCCAAAAGAGGTGAGTTAGAGGAAGGAGCAGAGATTTCCAGCAGTGCAGAGTATTTCATAACGAGTTAGATAGAGAAGGAGCAGAGACCTCCAGCAGTGCAGAGTATTTCATCAGAGTTAGATAGAGAAAGAGCAGAGACGTCCAGCAGTGCAGAGTATTCCAGAAGAGGTGAGTTAGATAGAGGAAGGAGCAGAGACCTCCAGTTGTGCAGAGTATTTCATGAGAGTTAGATAGAGAAGGAGCAGAGACCTCCAGCAGTGCAGAGTATTCCAGAAGAGGTGAGTCAGATAGAGGAAGGAGCAGAGACCTCCAGCAGTGCAGAGTATTCCAAAAGAGGTGAGTTGGATAGAGGAAGGAGCAGAGACCTCCAGCAGTGCAGAGTATTTCATGAGAGTTAGATAGAGAAGGAGCAGAGACCTCCAGCAGTGCAGAGTATTCCAGAAGAGGTGAGTTAGATAGAGGAAGGAGCAGAGACCTCCAACAGTGCAGAGTATTCCAAAAGAGGTGAGTTAGAGGAAGGAGCAGAGATTTCCAGCAGTGCAGAGTATTTCATAATGAGTTAGATAGAGAAGGAGCAGAGACCTCCAGCAGTGCAGAGTATTTCATAAGAGTTAGATAGAGAAAGAGCAGAGACTTCCAGCAGTGCAGAGTATTCCAGAAGAGGTGAGTTAGATAGAGGAAGGAGCATAGACCTCCAGCTGTGCAGAGTATTTCATGAGAGTTAGATAGAGAAGGAGCAGAGACCTCCAGCAGTGCAGAGTATTCCAGAAGAGGTGAGTCAGATAGAGGAAGGAGCAGAGACCTCCAGCAGTGCAGAGTATTCCAAAAGAGGTGAGTTGGATATCAGGAAGGAGCAGAGACCTCCAGCAGTGCAGAGTATTTCATGAGAGTTAGATAGAGAAGGAGCAGAGACCTCCAGCAGTGCAGGGTATTTCATGAGAGCTAGATAGAGAAGGAGCAGAGACCTCCAGCAGTGCAGAGTATTCCAGAAGAGGTGAATTAGATAGAGGAAGGAGCAGAGACCTCCAGCAGTGCAGAGTATTCCAGAAGAGGTGAGTCAGATAGAGGAAGGAGCAGAGACCTCCAGCAGTGCAGAGTATTCCAGAAGAGGTGAGTCAGATAGAGGAAGGAGCAGAGACCTCCAGCAGTGCAGAGTATTCAAGAAGATGTGAGTCAGATAGAGGAAGGAGCAGAGACCTCCAGCAGTGCAGAGTATTTCATGAGAGTTAGATCCCTTTCACACTGAAGCGCTGCTAATACAGCCGCTAAAGCGCCGGTATTTTTTGCGGCCCTTTAGTAGCGCTTTTCGGGCACTTTCTTTTAAGGTCACATGACAACGTGACCTTAAAAAAAAAAAAAAAGACCAGTTTTGCGGTGCTTTCAAAGCACTTTTAAGGTGCTTTGGAAGCGCTGCCCATTAATTTCAATGGGCAGGGAGCGTTTTTGAAGTGCTATTTATAGCGCTCCAAACACGCCCCAAAGATGCTGCTTGCAGGACTTTTTCTACCATCCTGCAAGTGCACTGACCCAGTGTGAAAGCACCTATTCAAATGAATGGGAGGCAGTTTTCAGGCGCTATTTTTAGCGATAAAGCGCCTGATAACCGCCTCAGTGTGAAGGGGGTCTTAGATAGAGGAAGTAGCAGAGTCCTCCAGCAGAGCAGAATATATCAGGAGAGTTATAGAGGAAGGAGCAGAGTCCTCCAGCCGTGCAGAGTATTTCATGAGAGGAGAGTTATAGAGGAAGGAGCAGAGTCCTCCAGCAGAGCAGAATATATCAGGAGAGGAGAGTTATAGAGGAAGGAGCAGAGTCCTCCAGCCGTGCAGAGTATTTCATGAGAGGAGAGTTATAGAGGAAGGAGCAGAGTCCTCCAGCAGAGCAGAATATATCAGGAGAGGAGAGTTAGATAGAGGAAGGAGAATAGTCCTCCAGCGGAGCAGAGTATTTTAGGAGATGAGAGTTAGATAGAGGAAGGAGCAGAGTCCTCCAGCAGAGCAGAATATTTCAGGAGAGGATATTTGGACAGAGGAACAAGTAGAGTCCTCCAGCAGAGCAGAATATATCAGGAGAGGAGAGTTATAGAGGAAGGAAAATAGACACTCTGCTCTGCTGGAGGAATCAGGAGATGAGTTGCATAGAGGAAGAAGAAGAGTCCTCCAACAGAGCAGAGTGTATCAGGAGATGAGAGTTGGATAGAGGAAGGAGAAGAGTCCTCCAGCAGAGCAGAGTATATCAGGAGAGGAGAGTTATGGAGGAAGGAGCAGAGTCCTCCAGCAGAGCAAAGTATATCAGGAGAGGAGAGTTATAGAGGAAGGAGAAGAGTCCTCCAGCAGTGCAGAGTGTATCAGGAGAGAAGAGTTGGACAGAAGAAGGAGAAGAGTCCTCCAGCAGAGCAGAGTATATCAGGAGAGGAGAGTTGGATAGAGGAAGGAGAAGAGTCCTCCAGCAGAGCAGAGTATATCAGGAGAGGAGAGTTATGGAGGAAGGAGCAGAGTCCTCCAGCAGAGCAGAGTATATCAGGAGAGGAGAGTTATAGAGGAAGGAGAAGAGTCCTCCAGCAGTGCAGAGTGTATCAGGAGAGAAGAGTTGGACAGAAGAAGGAGAAGAGTCCTCCAGCAGAGCAGAGTATATCAGGAGAGGAGAGTTGGATAGAGGAAGGAGAAGAGTCCTCCAGCAGTGCAGAGTATATCAGGAGAGGAGAGTTATGGAGGAAGGAGCAGAGTCCTCCAGCAGAGCAGAGTATATCAGGAGAGGAGAGTTATAGAGGAAGGAGAAGAGTCCTCCAGCAGTGCAGAGTGTATCAGGAGAGAAGAGTTGGACAGAAGAAGGAGCAGAGTCCTCCAGCAGAGCAGAGTATATCAGGAGAGGAGAGTTATAGAGGAAGGAGAAAAGTCCTCCAGCAGTGCAGAGTGTATCAGGAGAGGAGAGTTGGACAGAGGAAGGAGCAGAGTCCTCCAGCAGAGCAGAGTATATCAGGAGAGGAGAGTTGGACAGAGGAAGGAGCAGAGTCCTCCAGCAGAGCAGAGTATATCAGGAGAGGAGAGTTGGACAGAGGAAGGAGCAGAGTCCTCCAGCAGAGCAGAGTGTATCAGGAGAGGAGAGTTGAATAGAGAAAGGCGCCACCAGAGCAGAATATTTCAGGAAAATTGGATAAAAATTAAACAAAGAAATAGTTGAATGCTGAGGAATCAGTGCTAGTTGGCATTGTCATTCACAGAGCACTCACCTCGCTCCAGATGCTCTCTGTGGACTGTGGGATTGCAATGGTGTCACTCTTGTGTTCAGCGACTACATCGCGGGTATCAGAGAGAAGCTCTACACAGAGGCCATACAGACAGCCCGCATCTGTCCGGCCACAGTACCTGCAAATTCACATAGACAGCCATATTATACATTGTAGAAGAGGCAACCTGTAGAAGTGATTTCTCAGTTCTTAGCAGGGGCGGATCCAGGGGGGGGGCAATGGGGCAATTGCCCCCTTCGAGAATGCGGGTGAGTGGGCGGGCAGGCGTCGCCGCGGCTGAGTTGGTGAGAGATAGCGGGCGGGACGGGCGGCTTGGTTGGTGAGCACTGAGCAGCTGTGCGGCTTGGTGACAGTGTGTGAACGGGCTGCTGGCCAATTAGGGAGCCGGCAGACGGGGGGGAGCAGAGAGATGACATCATCTCTCTCCGCCCGACGCCAGCCCTGCATCTCTGCAGTTCCGCCCTCACTGTGCAGGCAGCCGCGGCAGCAGAGAGATTACATCATCTCTCTGCTGCTTCACTGGTAACCTGCTCCCTGACTCTGGGACACAGCAAGAGACAATTATAGCAGGCAAGTGACAATCCGCAACATGTGGCATGGGACGTGGCAAGTGACAATCTGCAATGTGTGGCAAGTGACAATCCGCAACGTGTGGCATGGGACGTGGCAAGTGACAATCCGCAACGTGTGGCATGGGAAGTGGCAAGTGACAATCCGCAACGTCTGGCATGGGATGTGGCAAGTGACAATCCACAACGTGTGGCATGGGACGTGGCAAGTGACAATCCGCAATGTGTGGCAAGTGACAATCCGCAACGTGTGGCAAGGGTCGTGGCAAGTGACAATCCGCAACGTGTGGCATGGGATGTGGCAAGTGACAATCCGCAACGTGTGGCATGGGATGTGGCAAGTGACAATCTGCAACGTGTGGCATGGGATGTGGCAAGTGACAATCTGCAACGTGTGGCATGGGATGTGGCAAGTGACAATCTGCAACGTGTGGCATGGGACGTGGCAAGTGACAATCCGCAATGTGTGGCAAGTGACAATCCGCAACGTGTGGCATGGAACGTGGCAAGTGACAATCCGCAATGTGTGGCAAGTGACAATCCGCAACGTGTGGCATGGGACGTGGCAAGTGACAATCCGCAACGTGTGGCATGGGACGTGGCAAGTGACAATCCGCAACGTGTGGCAAACTTTAGAACCCTATTAAATACAATGGACGCAAACGTTCGAAATCAAAAGTGCTAATTATAACGGCTAATATGCAAGTTATTGTCCTAAAAGGGGTTTTGGGACCCGGGTCCTGCCCCAGGGGACATGTATCAATGCAAAAAAAAGTTTTAAAAACGGCCGTTTTTTTCGGGAGCAGTCATTTTAATGATGCTTAGAGTGAAAAAAAAAGTGAAATATTCCTTTAAATATCGTACCTGGGGGGTGTCTAAATTATGCCTGTGAAGTGCCACGTGTTTCCCGTGTTTAGAACTGTCCCTGCACAAAATGACATTTCTAAAGGAAAAAAAGTCATTTAAAACTACTTGTGGCTTTAATGTAATGTCTGGTCCCGGTAATATGGATGAAAATCATTGAAAAAATGGCATGGGTACCCTCCCCCCACCCAGCCCATTACCAGCCCCTTTGGGTATTTGTATTCAGATAAGCTTTAGGTGCACACTGTGCAAAGAACACTAAAACAAAATACTGGAGGTCCCTGCCTGTAATAGTATGAGAACACCAGCAACTGTATCCAGGTGAGCTTTAGGTGCACACTGTGCAAAGAACACTAAAACAAAATACTGGAGGTCCCTGCCTCACTGCCTGTATTATTATGAGAACACCAGCAACTGTATCTAGGTGAGCTTTAGGTGAATGCTATGCAAAGGACACAGTACACTAAGTGAAACACTGACTGTTTGCAGCTAGCACAATCACCTGCCTGCCTGTCACAGTATAGAGAAAATCAGGAACGGATCTAGCTAAACTGAATACAGTGTATAAATATATATACAACACCTAGGATGCATATATATCCTCTACACACTGTAACAGCAGCTAACTGACTCACCTGCCTGCTCTATCTAACTCAATATAAATGACCCACCTCTCTGTCTGTCTTTAACCATCACAACACAGTACACAAGGCCGCCACAGAGGCTGCCTTATATAGTGTGGGGCGTGTACTAAACCCCCTGAGCCATAATTGCCCAAAGCCACCCTGGCTTTGGCGAATTATGGCTCTCCGTTTTTTGCGCGCTGTGATTGGCAAAAGCATGCGGGTCATAGTGCATGCTTGGCCAATCATCAGCCAGCAATGCACTGCGATGCCGCAGTGAATTATGGGCCGTGACGCGCCACTCGAATTTGGCGCGAATGGCCCATAATGTTCGAAATTCGGCGAACGATCGAACAGCCGATGTTTGAGTCGAACATGGGTTCGACTCGAACTCGAACCTCATCCCTACTAACGAAGATGCTGTTGCTAATGGAAAAACGGGTCCTTCTAAAAAGGTACAGATGGCTGGTTTCAGCATAAAGGCCCTTTTTGCCTGTACTGGGGTCTATTGATTGGAGTCTGAGTCAGTATGTCAGTAATGGGTGTTCAAAATTCCCTACCAATAATTGCTGTGAAGAATAAAATTCTTCTAAAAGTCCATAAAGTGACTGCACACCATGTGTTTCACATTCCTTATATTCAGGGCCGGCCCTACCATGGGACCCGGTGGGACCATGGTCCCAGGCGGCACTTTAAGAGGGGCGGCAACAGGGGCGCACTGCCTGAGGACCTGGGTTTCCCTCCATCTAGTGTGCAGTCAGTGTCATACTTGTACTGCATCGCCGGCGCCGCTGTCACTGGCCGCAGTGGCAAGACCCACTTCAAGGGTCTCACCAGCGGCCCCTGCTTCCCTGCCCAAACTGGTTGCTAGCCGCGGACCGCTTTGTTTCTAGCAACCAGTGACGTCAGGAGAGAAGGAGAGAGAGACCCATCATTCATTGCGGAGGAGGATTTAACTTCCTCCTCCGCTAGCTCCACCCACCTCCTCCCTGTATGTGTTCCTCTCAGCAAGTTAGGAGCGACGTGCGGGGCGAGGATCAGTGCTGCCTGCCTCCTCCCCCCTCGAGGCGCCGCTATCTCGGAGCTGCTGTGTGTGGAGAGAGAGCAGCTGTGGGCTCATCTCCCCCCCCCTCCTTCTCCTCCTCATGCTGCTGTTCCCAGGACAGCCACCGCTATGTTTCTTCCCCCTTTTCCTCCCATTGGCCAGGGGGAAAAAAAGGAGAAAAGAGGATTATGGGATATGTAGTGCAAATGGCTGGCCCATTGCAATTCTAGGGGGGGGGGGGGACTGCAGCCCCCAGCATGCCCAGCTGAAGGGGAGGGAGAGAGAGCCAGGCTGAGTGACAGGCTGCATCTGGTGACAGGCATCGGTGACAAGTGACAGGCTGCATCTGGTGACGGGCATCAGGGACAAGTGACAGGCTGCATCTGGTGACAGGCAATGGTGACAAGTGACAGGCTGCATCTGGTGACAGGCAATGGTGACAAGTGACAGGCTGCATCTGGTGACAGGCAATGGTGACAAGTGACAGGCTGCATCTGGTGACAGTCATTGGTGACAAGTGACAGGCTGCATCTGGTGACAGGCAATGGTGACAAGTGAGAGGCTGCATCTGGTGACAGGCATTGGTGACAAGTGACAGGCTGCATCTGGTGACAGGCAATGGTGACAAGTGACAGGCTGCATCTGGTGACAGGCAATGGTGACAAGTGACAGGCTGCATCTGGTGACAGGCAATGGTGACAAGTGACAGGCTGCATCTGGTGACAGGCAATGGTGACAAGTGACAGGCTGCATCTGGTGACAGGCAATGGTGACAAGTGACACGCTGCATCTGTTGACAGGCAATGGTGACAAGTGACAGGCTGCATCTGGTGACAGTCATTGGTGACAAGTGACAGGCTGCATCTGGTGACAGGCAATGGTGAGAAGTGAGAGGCTGCATCTGGTGACAGGCATTGGTGACAAGTGACAGGCTGCATCTGGTGACAGGCAATGGTGACAAGTGACAGGCTGCATCTGGTGACAGGCATTGGTGACAAGTGACAGGCTGCATCTGGTGACAGGCATTGGTGACAAGTGTCAGGCATTGGTGACAAGTGACACGCTGCATCTGGTGACAGGCAATGGTGACAAGTGACAGGCTGCATTTGGTCACAGGCATTGGTGACAAGTGACAGGCTGCATCTGGTGACAGGCATTGGTGACAAGTGACAGGCTACATCTGGTGACAGGCATTGGTGACAAGTGACAGGCTGCATCTGGTGACAGGCATTGGTGACAAGTGGCAGGCTGCATCTGGTGACAGGCAATGGTGACAAGTGACAGGCTGCATCTGGTAACAGGCAATGGTGACTGGGGACAGGCAATGTTGACAAGTGACACACTGCATGTTGTGGCAGGCTATGGGTGGCAAGTGGCACAGCTACATCTGGTGGCAGGCAACGGTGGCAAATGACAAGCTCAGGGCTTCCACTGATTCTGCATTATGGTGAGTTAAACTATTTCATTATATATTACAATGTAGTAATAGAAATAATGTGATTTGATCATCCTGACACCATATCAATCATAATGTTAGGATGATTTAAGTGCTAACACCAGCCATTCGCCGACAAATCACCCGCTGCCAAATTCCTTGTCAGCGAGACTACACCCCCCCCTCATCTTTTTTTGGGAAGGAAGGGGGGTATCCCTGAATGGCAGTTTGGAAATATGGTCACCCTAGCCACCACTGCAGCGCTGTTGTTGCAGCATGTTGCATTACTGAGCTGGGATCAGAGTGTAGCTGGTTGGTGGCAGTGGAGAGAAAGGGGGGAGCTTTTGTGGTGCTACACAATACTCTTTGCAGGAAGGGGCTAGGGTGACCACATTTTTAAACTATCATTCAGGGACACCCCCCCTTCCCAAAAATCAGCTTGTGCTGTAACGAATCACAGCACAGTGATTGGACACAAGAGGTGGGATTTATGATTTCTCCAATCACAAGCAGGGGGCGGGGATTGTGCTCTTCCAGGCATTCCCGGCCAGGACAAGAACTGTCAGTGAGTAAAGCGGTGATGTGGCGGCCTTTTTTGGGGGCATCAGATTGGCCCGGGGGGGTGGCTGTGTCTGTTTCATTCCAGGACACTGTATTGTCCTGGAATAAAGGTGCCCGGGACAGACCTGCAAAATCCGGGACTGTCCCGGACAATCCGGGACACGTGGTCACCCTAGAAGGGGTATGTCTCTCTTTGCTGAATATATGGGATGTCTCTTGCTGAATATATTGGGCTGTCTCTTTGCTTTATGGAAACGTCTCTTTTGCTGGATGGGCATAGGATTATTTTTTGGGGGGGGGGGGCAGCATTTCATTCTTGGGCCCAGGCAGCACAATGTCTTAGGCCAGCCCTGCTTATATTCCAGCCAGGGATCCAGCCCTGAGAAATGCTAGCCCTCCCTGTATCTGGGGGTACCATCGTGCCTCTAGGGGTCGGGGGCGGTGCGACACTTATGCCCCTGTACACACTAGCGGTTTTCCCGTCTGGAAAACTGCGATGAGAGCTTTTCGTCGGGAATCCCGACCGTGTGTATGCTCCATCGGGCTTTTTCCCACAGGAAAACTGCCGGAAGAAAAAAGAGCGCAGGATTCCTTTTTTCCCCGTCAGGAAAAAATCCTAGCGGAAAAAACGTTCGTCTGTATGCTTGTCCGACGGGAAAAAAAACACACATGCTCGGAAACAATTCGACGCATGCTCGGAAGCATAGAACTTAATTTTGTCGGCTCGTCGTAGTCTTTTACGTCACCGCGTTCTTGGTAGTGAAAAGTTCACCAGACTTTTGTGTGACCGTGTGTATGCAAGGCAGGCTTGAGAGAAATTCCGTCAGGAAAACCATCGTTTATTTTTTTCCGATGGGAAAACCGCTCGTGTGTACGTGGCATAACAGTTGTTTTTCTTTAGAAAACAGCCACAGCCTGTTTAGAAAAACCTGTCCCATGCTGCCATGCAGTAAAAAAGGACCCTTCTCTATGTGGAAGCTGTGTACTTTCTGCAGAGGTCCAACACACCCCCTGATTAGTCAGATCTAGGGCGCTTATATCAGCAGAAAGCAAGATCTTTGGGATTGCAGAGCTTTATGTCCTACAAAGTCTTAGGCCTCATACACACGGCCGAGAATCTCGTCATGAAAAAACTCATCGTTTTTCTTGACGAGATTCTTGGACAAGAAACTTGTCCCGACCCGCGGTTCTTTGAATGGAGCGTACGCGGTTACGTCATCGAATACGACGAGCATGCGCTTGTCACATTCAATGCCATCGCCGCCATCTTGCTACACCCTACCTATGCCTAGGAAGCTACCACACATGCGTCAAAGTCATTTTGAGCATGCGCGGGTTTCCACGGCGACAGGTAAGTGTGTACACACACACACACTTTTCTCGTCGAGAAACATGCTGACGAGAATCTCGACGAGAAAATAGAGAGCAGGTTCTCTATTTTTCTCGTCGAGATTCTTGTCGGTTTTCTTGACGAGAAACCTGATAGCCGCGTACACACGGCCGATTTACTCGGCAAGAAAGCTCTCCCGGCAAGTTTCTTGCTGGTTCTTGCCGAGAAACTCGGTCGTGTGTACGAGGCTTAAGAAAAGTGGGATTCTGTGGGATTCTGGTGATGACTTACCAGTCACTGACCACAATGTTGGGCTGCTCGTTGTCCAAGACCTCCTCCGAAAAGCCTTCAGCGACTAGATCAATGAGCTGAGACTTGCTGCACCATCTGCAATCAGAAGAGACCCCCATAGAAAACAGTATTAAGAAATAGATTTTCATGTATGTCCACTGCATTCTAGAACATTTTTTTCCGCTCCCACGGTGCCACGGGACGGAGGTTTTTTTTTTTTACAGGACATCAGTGAAAGTTGTTAAGCGGGGGGGGGGGGGGGTTTGGGTGCCGCGGGACGGAGGCTTTTCGTTTCCGGACAACATCTGTGACAGTTGTTGAGGGGGGGGGTATCGCTGCCGCCGCCTGCCCGTCCCGCCTTCCATTGCGGGAAATTAGATCCTCTCGCGGGTGTGCGGGAAATTAGTGTCGGTGCGGGAAGTTCCCGCACAATCCGTGCGTGTTGGGAGGTATAAGATAGGCAGGTGCTGGGGGAAGGATCTTTGAAAATATGGATTATACAAATATCCCAGGCTTAGTACTAGCCATCATTAATGCAAGATATGGACAACTTGGCTTTAGCTATTAAGCCCCTTTCACACTGATGCGCTTTGCAGGCGCTATTGCAACCACCTCTGCAGGGAGTCTATTCCACATTTTCACGGCTCTTACTGTGAAGAAACCTTTCCGTATTTGGAGATGAAATCTCTTTTCCTCTAGACGTAAGGAGCGCCCCCTTGTCCTCTGTGATGACCGTAAAGTGAATAACTCAACACCAAGTTCACTATATGGACCCCTTATATATTTGTACATGTTGATCACAAATCGCCGTACCTCCATGGCGGCTCGCACAGGCGCAGTTACGGGCGCGCCCGCGGGCTCTCGCTGCGGGAGCATGCCCGCGGTTTGGGCGGACTCAATGTCCACCGGCAACCCACGATCACTTAGTACCCAGTGATCTTGAACAGTGATCTCTGTCATGTCCCAGTGAGCCCACACCCCCCTACAGTTAGAACACGCTGAGGGAACACACTTAAACCCTTGATTGCCCCATAGTGTTAACTCCTTTCCTGCCAGTGTAATTTTTACATTGATCAGTGCATTTTTATAGCACTGATCAATGTAATAATGTCTCTGGTAGAGCTGCACGATTCTGGGCAAAATGAGAATCACGATTCTTTTGCTTAGACTAAAGATCACGATTCTCAGAAACTGAATGCCAGACCCCCCCCCCCCCCCCCCCAAATAAATAAACCTGTGATATATCTGAAAATATGAATGTATAAAAAACAGAGTTATATGATCTTTAACATTATAGACATATCACTGGTCTGCTTTTTATACATCAGAAGCAGTACCACCGGCAACCACTGGGTGGCGCATGGATACACACTACAGTTGTACAGAACTGTGAGAAAGAAGGAAGCCCACACCCAGGCATCCATCCAGCGGCGCAGGCTGCTGACCTCAGTTCCGATATCGGCGCCATTTGCGTTCCACGCTGGTTACGTGGAACCGGCGGTGAGATAAGAAAATCGCGGGTCATCCAGCCTGGAGATCGTGGGGGGGGGGAGGGTGAATCGAGATCACGTTCTTATCTCGATTAATCGTGCAGCTTTAGTCTCTGGTCCCCAAAAAGTGTAATTTAAGGTGATATTTGTCCGCCGCGATGGCGCAGTCCCGCAAAAAAATTAAATAATCGAAGATCACCGCTATTACTAGTAAAAACAAAAAAAAAAAAATTGTAAAAAGTCACTAAATCTATCCCATAGTTATTAGACGTGATAATTTTTACGCAAACCAATCAATATACGCCTATTGCAATTTGTTTTTACCAAAAATATGTAGAAGAATATACTGATGAAAAAATGTGGGTTTTTTTTAGATATTTTTTTAGGGATATGTATTATAGCAAAATTGTCGCTCTTTGTTTATAACGCAAAAAATAAAATCCGCAGAGGTACTCAAATACCACCAAAAGAAAGTTCTATTTGTGGGGAAAAAATGGACGTAAATTTTGTTTGGGAGCCACGTCGCACAATTGTCAGTTAAAGCGACGCAGTGCCGAATCGCAAAAAATGTCCTGGTCTTTAATGCCCCGTACACACGACCGGGTCTCCCGACGGGAAAACTGCGAGGAGAGCTGAATCCCGGCCGTGTGTATGCTCCCTCGCAGTTTTTCCGACGGGAAAACTGCCAAACCCGCCAGACAAAAAAAAGAGAACCAGCTCTCTTTTTTCCCGCCGGGATTCCCGCTGGACTTTTATCCGTCAGAAAACCCGGCCGTGTGTAGCAGAAACCGGCCATTTTTGGCAGTTTTCCTTTGGGGAAAAACTGAGATGGAGTGTAGCGGGGTCCCCAAATTTGGCCCCCCCGCTATACCCAAATTTAGGGAAAGGTTTGAGCTGTAGTTGGGCTCAGACCACCTTAATTGTTAGGTCATTCTATTTTACACCACAGGTAGTATACTGGTGTGAAAAATGGAAGGAAACTATTGGACAGCCGCACTCCAAAAACAATTCCTTTATTGGAAAATCACGGAAATCCAAACCACAGCAAAGAATAAGAGCAGACAAGCTGATGCGTTTCGCACCGTAATTTCAGTGCTTACTCATAGCTGGTGTGTAGTTCCCTGTGGCCTGTAGGTGGCACTGCCATATTAGGCCAAGGTTGAACCGCTGGTATAGTGCTGTGCCTTGGGTGTCCCCTCTCGGCGGCGGTACAGTGGGCATGATCAACCTGCTGTGCGTGCCGGGAGAGCATATAAAAGGGGCAGACGCTGCCTGTAGGGGGGGTCGCGAGTTCTTGCTTTTGGGTTCTGGTTCGAGCCCAGGGGGGCCACCGTGGAGTGTGGTACCTGGCCCTCCTGGCCAGGGGCCCACGTCCACATCAGTCCCAGGCACCTTTAGCCCTGGGGCTGCAGCAACAGCCTTGGGCCCAGCACCTTTAGCTGGGGCCCGTGTCCTGGAAGGAGAAATCCCAGGGTGCCTCTGGCATGGGGACCCGTTCTGAGATGAGGAGGCCGGGGGAGGACCCTTCTGAAGGACCGGTGAAAAGTTCACGGAGAAAGAAGGGCCCGGTAACTCTCTGGAGGGATTAGATCCATCCAACATCAGAGGGTTGGGATTAACGGTTCTGTGGCAGAGAATCTCCTAGTCGCATCTAAAAGGGAAAACTAAAGAAACGTCCGAGCATCACTTCAGCTGCTAGGATCCGCTTTCATAGGGAACTATCCGGGTGAGCTGAGCCTACTTGAGGAACGAGTAGTGAATTCATAATTTGTCTTGTGCCCGGACTCATATCCAAACTCTTACTGTCCTGTCTTCTATCCACCCTTTCCTATCCATTGACTTTGCATATAAAGAAATAAACTCTACGTTGGAGTTTACTACTGGCGTGGACCTTGGAGTTACTTGGGGATATAAAGACTTGTCCTTACATTCTAAGAGACGAGAACCAACTCAAGGGAGAACCTTGCTGCAGGACCCTAGTTTATGACACCGCTCAACCTCTTCACACAAGAGGGTATGGGCACATAGCATGGTGTGCCCCTTTCCTGTAAGTGAGCCAAAGGCAGGGAAAGGATCCGTGTGCTACAAGAGCATAAAACACGGTCGGGATTCCCGAGGAAAAGCTCTCATTGGAGTTTTCCCGATGGGAAAACCGAGCGTCTGTACGGGGGAAAAGTAGAGAGCAGGCTCTCCGTTTTCTCCTCGGGATTTCCGACGGATCTTTTCCTGTCGGGAATCCCGGTCGTATGTACTAGGCATCAGGGGGCAAATCCTTCTGGTCCTTAAATGGTTAAATGAGAAGTAAGCCCCTTGCCTTTTGGGATTTGTTGATTTGTAGTGTTGCACTTCATGGTATAAATCCAGCGCACATGAATGCTTTCATCATCTCTACAACACAGAGGACCCGCTGAGGCATGAATGGACATCAATCAACGATGATAAAAGGTTTTCTGCCAGTTTGTCAGAGCAAATTATTCCGGTCTGGGTGAAAAGTTGTCAGAATTCCAGTGAAAGGGAATGCAAATGAGGCTGCTAGACCGGAGCTATACAGACAGTGTTGGGTGGATTACTCCTACACTCCTATATGTGACAGTCACAAGTAGGCATGTGCAATTCGTTTAGTTTCTAATTCGTTTTTCACGAATTTAGAGAAATTTGTTAATTCCGAAATTTCGGAATTTTTACATTTCCGAATTTTCGGACTTCCGAAATTTCGAATTTCCTAAATTTCGAATTTACGAATTTTTCAATTTACGAATTTTCGGATTTCCAAATTTTTAAATTTCCGAATTTTCGGATTTCTGAAATTCCGAATTTCCAAATTAAATTTGGAATTTCGGAAATTCAGAAATTTGAAAATTCGAAAATTCTAAATTCGAAAATTCTAAATTGCAAAATTGGAAAATCTAAAATTGGAAAATCTAAAATTCGAAAATGGGAAATTCGGAAAGTTGATTACCGAATTCTGAATTTTTAGAATTTCCGAAAATCGGAAATTCGTTTTGATTAGTTTTTTTTTTTTTTGCTTTTTTCGGAAATTCGAAAAAATAAATTTTTTCGTTTTATTGTTTTTTTTTTGGAAATTCGAAACATTGGAATTCTGAATCTCCAAATTCCGAATTTCCGAAAAAAGGAAAAAACGAAAATTTTTCGAATTTCCCTGAATCTCCGAAAAAAGCAAAAAAACGAACAAAAAGAGTTTTTCGAATTTTCAGAATTTCCGAAAAAAGAAAAAAAAGAAAAGAAAAAAATACGAAAACAAATAAAACAAATTTTTCGAATTTCCAGAATTTCCGAAAAAAGAAAAAAAAAACTGGAAAAAAAGATTTTTTTGAATTTCCCGAATTTCCAAAATAAGCAAAAAAAAAAAACGAAAAAAACGAAAACAATTTTTTCGAATTTCCAGAATTTCCGAAAAAAGAAAAAAACAAATTTTTCGAATTTCCGAAAAAAGCAAAAAAAACGAAAACAAATAAAACAATTTTTTCGAATTTCCAGAATTTCCGAAAAAAGCAAAAAAAACCGAAAAAAACTAAATTTTTCGAATTTCCCGAAAAAAGAAAAAGCCGAAAACGAAAAAAACGAATTTTTCGGCAGTGCACATGTCTAGTCACAAGACCCACTATTGCTCTCGATAGCCCAGGAAGAGAGGTGGTGATGAGGTGGCTCTCCTTCTCACTTCCTGAAGATTTACACCTAATAGCCAAATCTGTGTGTGAATGTAACGTTATAGTTTCTCTTTTACAACATACCTATCGGACAACAAGCCTGCCAGAGTAAAGAAGCAAGATAACTTTTGAAGAAAACTATAAAAAGACAGTAAACTCACTCAAAGGACGAAGCAAAATATTTTTGGACGCCGTCATCTGGAAATGGTGCTCCGCAGTCTCCGGGAACCTCTTCCACCTTCCAGCCATCTCCTCCATTCTCACCAATTTCCCAGAATTCGAATTCCTCTGTAGAAGAAATGTTTACCTTTTATGATAGACTGAAATGTGGCCAAAACAGATCATGTTTATTCCAGGCTGCAAAACATGCAAAAAAAAAAATTTCATTGAGAAGATCCGACTCACCTTCTCCACATCCATTTTTAATGAGATTTCTTGCCATCTTGTTCTATAGGTTGATGTATTTTCAGCTTATTGTGGTACAACAACTCCTTCCACCCGGAGCTTTCGAAGATCCCACCCAACCACTCCGATGTTCCACTGAGCAGCCTGGAAATTAAAATGATTTTTTTCAGATGAAGCCAACAGTGGTGATGAGGAGTGCCATCTTGTCCATTACAACCATTTTATGGCACAAGAACAGGTCCAGGATAAATGAAAGGAGCTTCTAGAACCCTCAGAAACCATTTTAAAGCCTCGTACACACGGCCGAGAATCTCGATCCCGTCGTTTTTCCTGACGAGATTCTTGACAAGAATCTTGTCCCGGCCGAGTGTACACACCCTCGATTCAAAAGAACCGCCGTTCTCTTGACTGGAACGAACGCGGTGATGTCATCGACTACAACGAGCGTGCGCTCGTCCCATTCAATGCCGCCGCCGCCGCCATCTTGCTACACCCTACCTATGCCTAGGAAGCTACCGCACATGCGTCAAAGTCATTTTTGAGCATGCGCGGGTTTCCACGGCGACAGGTAAGCGTACACACTCTCAGGTTTCTCGTCGGGGAAACAGGCCGACGAGAATCCCGACGAGAAAATAGAAAGCAGGTTCTCTATTTTTCTCGTCGAGATTCTGGCCAGTTTTCTTGACGAGAAACCCGAAAGCCTCGTAACACACGGCCGGTTTTCTCGGCAAGAAAGGTCTCCCGGCAATTTTCTTGTCGTTTTTTGACGAGAAAACCGGCCGTGTGTACGAGCCCAAAACTCCCAATTTTTCCTTCCCTATTGACTTCAGTGAATTGCACTAAAATGGCCAAATCTTGCCAAAATCTTTAAACGTCTTGAAAAAAATTACAACAAAACAAAAATCACAATTTTGTCATCCCTAGTAATATATAAACTGCAGTAGGCCATGAATTTTGGTGTATTATAGACGTCATGTGAGCATCAGTTAAGTCGATATGGGTAACTGGACTTTCGCATTGCCCCATCTATCTATCTATATATATATATATACACACTACATTCAGGGCCGTCGGAACAGGACAGGCAAACCAAGCAACTGCTTGGGGCCCCCAACTGGCATGGGGCCCCAGCAGAGCTGCCTCCCCTCCCGCGATTGGCGGCCCCCCTCCCACGATTGGCGGCCCCCCTCCCACGATTGGCGGCCCCCCTCCTCCTGTGATTTGGCGGGCCCCTCCTCCCGCGATATGGCGGCCCCCCCGCGATTGGCAGCCCCCTCCCGTGATTTGGCGGCCCCCTCCTCCCGCGATTAGCGGCCCCCCCTCCCACGATTGGCGTGGCGGCCCCCCTCCCACGATATTGGCGGCCCCCCCTCCTGCGATTGGCGCCCCGCCTCCCACGATTGGCGGCCCCCTCCCGTGATTGGCGGCCCCCCTCTCGCGATCGGCGTCTATGTCCTGCGTTAGCACCCCCCCTTCTGAATTTAAAAAAAAATGTGTAGCACCCCCCCTGCTTCTCCAAAAAAAAAATCAGTAGCACCCCCCCCCCCCGCTTGGGGGCCCCAAATTCTCAATCTGCTTGGGGCCCCCAAATTCCTTCAAACGGCCCTGACTACATTACTAGCCAGAACCAGCTCTTTTGGCAAAGGCCAGTAGTGAACCTGCTCTCCTGGTAACATGATCCAGTGTTGCAAGCCAGAGCCAGCCTTTCTGGTAAAGGCCAGTTTTGCTGTCTTCATGATGAAGCTCTTAAGGATTGATGACCTTTTCCCCGCCCAAATAAAACTGTGTTTGGGCCTGAAGATTGACCACTCAGCCCTGCGAACTGCATCCTAGTAGGAAGGGGTGAAGGTCACATGCTTCCCTGTAGCGGGCACTAATATATTCAAGGCCTTATAGGTTCAGGCCTGGAGATTGGCTACTTGGTTCTAAGAACTGCATCCTGCAGGAAAAACAAAAACGGGTTTACTTCCTCTTTAAACTCTTCCAACAGAAATGCTTTAAATATAATTATATATTTTTAATTGAAATGACTGAAATTGATTCTGTAGAATACAAATAACAGATATAAAAACGTTTTATGTTTCCAATTTTTAACTCCTAAAATTAGATGTAATTCTGCATGTCCTGGGGGCCCCCGGATTATGGAAACCAGCTGTGAGCTGTAATGTAAATCGCATAAGGCCCCTTTCACACTGAGGCGTTGAAAAAACGCAAAAAAATTATGATTTTTTTACCGCGTTTTTACCACGTTCGCGGTAAAAATAGCGCTAACGCATATGCGTTTTTACTGTGTTTTTGCAGTAAAAAGGATTATTTGGTATCCCACAATCCTCCACTCTACTGCGGTCATGTGACCTTCCCACAGCTTCTGGGTGTTTTTTGCCGCGTTTTTACCGCATTTTTACAGCTGTATGGAGCGTTGTGTATAAACAAACAAATCGCACTGCTCAATATAACATCTGATCCGCCCCTTGCTGTATAGAGCGGCATGAAGAAGAAAGCGGCGTGTGTAATGAAGCATCGGGGGGGGGGGGGGGGGCGAGCGCGTCCACAGCTTCCGAGCCTATGGTTCCTCCTATCGATCTGGTTCCCTCTTGACTGCGCAGGCGCAAGCCGAGCCGACGGAAATCTCTGTTTCTTTAACAGCTGTTCGGCAGCGCCTGCGCAGTCAAGGGGGGAACCATATCGATAGGGAAACCAGGTTCGACAAGACACCGGAACCGGATAATGAATAATGACGTCATCGCCGCTCTGGCCAGTCACAGCGCCGGAGCGGCGATACACGGAAGACGCTCGGAGCGGACATGGCGGCGGCGGAGGGGACCGAGGAGCGCTTCGGGGGCTTCGATTTCAGGTAAGTGCCACATAATGAGCTAGTATGCTATGCATACTAGCTCATTATGCCTTTCTCTTGCAGGGTTTTTTTTTTTTTTGCAGGAAAAACAAAAACGGGTTTACTTCCTCTTTAAACTCTTCCAACAGAAATGTTTTAAATATAATTATATTTTTTTAATTGAAATGACTGAAATTGATTCTGTAGAATACAAATAACAGATATAAAAACGTTTTATGTTTCCAATTTTTAACTCCTAAAATTAGATGTAATGATTCTGCATGTCCTGGGGGCCCCCGGATTATGGAAACCAGCTGTGAGCTGTAATGTAAATCGCATAAGTGACTTTACAGCTGGCCCCGCCTCCCAATCTGCACGCAGTGATTTTAATTTGTTTTAATCAATGTTCCATTTTCTTTCCACTGTGCAAATTCAGTTGCTAGTCTGATGACCCTGTCTGTGTTGATGCAAAAAGCTGATGAAATCACGAAATGAATCCGTTTAACGCTTTCTCTTTCTTTTCTTGCAATAGCATTGCAGGTAAAAAAAAAAAAAAACCCTTAGGGGGTCCCCGGGTTACGAACCCGTTAGGGACTTTCCTCCTGTTTTGTAATGCGCAGAACGACAATTACGGACATTTCCGATGTTTTTTGATGTTCCGTCGAATGCTGTTCTGCGCATGCGCGGCCAGTTACGGACATTAATGACATTTTCCGAGGCTCCGTCTGCCCGCGCATGCGCAGAACGGCAGAGGGTCCCTGCAGCGTACTGTTCGTAAGTAGGAGTGGTTCGTAAGTCTGGGACCCCCTGTATATCCCTTTTTTTCTGCATCAAGCTCTGTGATAGCACAATTTAGGCAGGAGCAGAGCAGGGAAATTTCCACTGCACCCTGGAAGATGAGATCCATGCTTCACATGAAACATCATCATCGTCATCTTCCTCATCACCAGCTCTTTTATTGGTTGAACTAGATGGACTTGTAACTATGTAACTATGTAACCATCAAAGCTGCAGTTCAGTTTGTTTCTGCATCCCAGCAGCTGTCCAAGTTAACCGCTTAAGGACCGCCCCACGATCATTTACGTCGACAGAATGGCACGGCTAGGCAAATGGGCATACAGGTACGTCCCCTTTAATCTGCCACCGTGCGGTCGCGTGCGATGTCCGCCGGTGTCCCGCGATCGGGTCACGGAGCTGAAGAACGGGGAGATGTCAGTGAAAGCACAACACCTCCCCGTTCTTCCTAGTGACATGTCACTGATCGTCTGTTCCCTCTCATCGGGAGCAGCGATCAGTGACGTGTCACTCGTAGCCACGCCCCCTAACCGTTAGAATCACTCCCTAGGACACACTTAACCCCTTCAGCGCCACCTAGTGGTTAACCCCCTTCACTGCCAGTGTCATTTTTACAGTAATCAGTGCATTTTAATAGCAGTGATCGCTGTAAAAATGACAATGGTCCCAAAATGGTGTCAAAAGTGTCTGATGTGTCCGCCATAATGTCGCAGTCACGATAAAAATCGCTGATCGCCGCCATTACTAGTAAAAAAAAAAGTTATTGATAAAAATCCCATAAAACTATCCCCTATTTTGTAGACGCTATAACTTTTGCGCAAACCAATCAATAAACGCTTATTGGGATTTTTTACCAAAAATATGTAGAAGAATACGTATCGGACTAAACTGAGGAAAATTTTTTTTTTTTATATATATATATTTTTTGGGGGGAATATTTATTATAGCAAAAAGTAAAAAAATATTGAATTTTTTTCAAAATTGTCGCTCTATTTTTGTTTATAGCGCAAAAAATAAAAACGGCAGAGGTGATCAAATACCACCAAATAAAAGCTCTATTTGTGGGGACAACAAAGGACGTCAATTTTGTTTGGGAGCCACGTCACACGACCGCGCAATTGTCAGTTAAAGCGACGCAGCGCCGAATCGCAAAAAGTGGCCTGGTCTTTGGCCAGCAAAATGGTCCGAGGCTTAAGTGGTTCAGGAGGCGTGGCAGGGGGCGTGTCCTATGCCTGCATATTTTTGCTAATAGGTGTCCTTCATTCCCATTTCAAAAAGTTGGGAGGTATGCGCACCGACATTCAATCCGATTCTGTCCCCTAAAAACAGACGGATGGAAATCTGTTCTCCATCCTTTCTTCCGGATGGAAATGGACAGGCGGTCAGGTGGATTTTCAATTTGTGCCAATTTAATTGGACGAAAAATTAACAAACTGTCCAAATGACGTATTTCCCCAAAAATTGTATGGGTACCATAAGGAGTTTAAAAAAAAAAATTCACAGTGCTCTTTAGGACTCATCTAGGGCAGTGGCGGTGTGTCCATAGTGGGCGCAGGAGCGCCGCCCCCTCTCTCCCCTGCACCCGTCAACAATACATACATTCTTGCATTGCATCTGAATAACAGCGGCTGGTTGGTGTTTGGAAGTGTCTATCAGAGCCAGCGGCTCTGATAGGCTTCCCGTTTACAGCCTGTGGGCTGTAATCGGCTTCCAAATAGTTAACCAGAGGACGCACGGGCTGTGCGTTTCTTGGTGAACACTGACACGCGTCTCAGCCAATCAGGTTCACCGGGTCTGGTTACCGGTAACCTGATTGGCTGAAGCGACATCGAGGGCAGGAGAAGACATTGAGGATAGAAGAAGACATGAGGGAGCGTGGAGGAGGACGGCGCTGACCGGAGGAAGGTAAGTGCAGGGCTGGGGGGAAACTGGCTGCATTTGGGGGAAATCTGGCTGCATTTTGGGGGAATCTGGCTGCATTTGGGGGGAAACTGGCTGCATTTGGGGGGAAACTGGCTGCATTTGGGGGGAAACTGGCTGCATTTGGGAGGAAACTTGCTGCATTTGGGAGGAAACTTGCTGCATTTGGGGGAAATCTGGCTGCATTTTGGGGGAATCTGGCTGCATTTGGGGGGAAACTGGCTGCATTTGGGGGGAAACTGGCTGCATTTGGGGGGACACTGGCTGCATTTGGGAGGAAACTTGCTGCATTTGGGGGGAATCTGGCTGCATTTGGGGGCAAACTGGCTGCATTTGAGGGGTCAAACTGGTGGTGTTTGGGCACAGTGGCGGCAATTGATGATTTTTTTTTTTCAGTTTGTTTGCGCCCCCCCCCAAAAATTTTTGAGTACCAGCCGTCACTGATCTAGGGTGTTATTAAGGCCAGCCATACATGGATCAAAATTCAGCCAGTTCAGCAGGGAACGGCCAAGATTTGATCCATGTATGGGCAGACTGATTGTACCCAAGTCGATCCATCGACTTTACTGTCCATGGCTATAGCTGCTAGCAGTAATCATTGTGTTCTGCTAGCCAGGAAGGCTTCACAGCCCTGCACCCTCCCCCTGACAGCAGAACACAATAGCACTGCAGGAGACAATCCCCCATCAACACTAAAGCCTCGTACACACGACCGAGAATCTCGTCATGAAAAAACACGTCGTTTTTCTTGACGAGATTCTTGGACAAGAAAATTGTCCCGGCCGAGTGTACAGACGCTCCATTCAAAGAACCCGCGGTTCTTTGAATGGAGCAAACGCGGTGACGTCATCGACTACGACGAGCGTGCGCTCATCACATTCGATGCCGTCGCCGCCATCTTGCTACACCCTACCTATGCCTAGGAAGCTGCCGCGCATGCGTCAAAGTCATTTCGAGCATCCGCGGGTTTCCACGGCGACAGGTAAGTGTACACACACTCACTTTTCTCGTTGAAAAACATGCTGACGAGAATCTTGACGAGAAAATAGAGAATCCTGACGAGAAAATAGAGAGCAGGTTCTCTATTTTTCTCGCTGAGATTCTTGTCGGTTTTCTTGACGAGAAACCTGATAGCCGCGTACACACGGCCGATTTACTCGGCAAGAAAGCTCTGGCAGCAAGTTTCTTGTCGTTTTTTGACGAGAAACTCGGTCGTGTGTACGAGGCTTGACTGTTTATCTATCACTGAAGGCAAATAGGTTGTTCACTTTGCAAAGGAATTAGCCCCAGAGCCTATGGAATGTGATGATCTTTTACTTTGCAAAGAAACTCGATCATGTGCAAGAAAAAAAAAAACTATTTTTGCTTGCACATGATTGGATGATGGAAGTCAGCGGAACTTCACCTTATTCATTAAGCTGTGCGGCAAATTCCCCCAAAAGTAAACAGCCTACTTGACTTTAGGAAACCAACCCCAGTATTGTGTCCAAAAATTCATTTATAAAATGTACCGTATATACTCGAGTATAAGCCGAGTTTTTCAGCCCTTTTTTTAGGGCTGAAAGTACACCCCTCGGCTTATACTCGAGTCAGTACCTGAAAATCTTCCTATTCCGCAGCCGGCGTCCATTATTCAAATCTCGTGGCTTTCTTCTGGTCCCTTCCGCGATAGGCGTTTCCAGCAAACACTGTGTTGAGTGTTGCGCCTATCGTGGACGTTCTCTTGTCCGACGTCTGTGATTGGCGGAACACTGAACACAGTGCCTGCTGGGAAACGGAGTCCGAGAATGAGAGGATCTCCGTGATAGGCGCAACACTCAACACAGTGTTTGCTGGAAACGCCTATCGCGGAAGGGACCAGAAGAAAGCCGCAAGATTTAAACAATGGACGCCGGCCGCGGAATAAGAAGATTTTCAGGTACTGACTGACTCGGGCACAGGGAGGCTGCAATGGACACAGTGAGGTGGCAATGAGCACAGTGAGGTGGCAATGGGCACAGAGAGATGGCAATGGGCACAGTAAGGTTGGGCAATTGGCACAGTGAGGTGGCAATGGGCACATTTCCCCCTCTAGGCTTATACTCGAGTCAATAAGTTTTCCCAGTTTTTTGTGGTAATATTAGGTACCTCGGCTTATACTCGGGTATATACGGTAAGTTTGATGAAAAACTTATTTGTAAGATAAGCAAAAATGGGGCCTTATCTGCATTTAATTAGCCTCAGAACCTGTGTAATTCATATGTGTTCGGGTTTAAAGGGATGAGGTGGCAACCCTAGCATATACTAAAAACACATCAGCAGGTTATGTAAAAAGTAATGCCGCGTACGCACGATCGGATTTTCCGTCGGAAAAACCTTGGATGGTTTTTCCGACGGAATTCCTTTCAAGCCTGGCTTGCGTACACACGGTCACACAAAAGTTCTCTGAACTTTCGACCGTCAGGAACGCGGTGACGTACAACACTACGACGAGCCGAGGAAAAATGAAGTTCAATGATTCTGAGCATGCGTCGAATTGTTTACCGAGCATGCGTCGGAATTTTGCGCGTAGGAATTGCTACAGACGATCGGCTTTTCCGATAGGAATTTTTTTCCCGTCGGAAAATTTGAGAACCAGCTCTTCAATCTTTTGCTGGCGGAAACTCCGCCAGCAAAAAGTCCAATGGAGCCTACACCCGGTCGGAATTTCCGACCAAAAGCTCACATCGGACTTTTGCTGGCGGAATTTCCGACCGTGTGTACGCGGCATTAGGCTTCATGTACACAGGACGTTTTTACAACTGCTCTTGAACGATTTACTTGACAGATAGTAACCCACGTTTAAAACGTCCGTTTTGCCGCGTTTACATGCCGCGTTTAGTGGCGTTTTGCCGCGTTTGCGGTATATATATATATATACAGTATATACTAATATACTATTTATATACTAATATACTATTTATATACTATATACACACTATATATATATACACATACACACACTAATATACTATTTATATATATATATATATATACTACTATACTATTTATATACTATATATACACATACACACAAATACACAGTATATACTAATATACTATTTATATACTAATATACTATTTATATACTATATACACACATATATATATATATATATATATATATATATATATATATATATATATATATATATATACACACACTAATATACTATTTATATATATATATATACTACTATACTATTTATATACTATATACTATATATATATATATATATATATATATATATATATATACACACACACACATACACAGTATATACTAATATACTATTTATATACTACATATACACTATATATACTAATATACTATTTATATACTATGTTTTAGGCTCCGTTTCCACTATTGCAACCCCAAAGTCGCGCAAATTTTTTGCCGCGATTTTGATGCGCCTTGAAGCAACGCCTGTGTATTCTTGAGGTCCTGGACCTCAAGTCGCATCAAAGTGGGACCAAAGTAGCGCAGGGACTACATTGAAGTCGCTGCAACTTGAAGCCGCACAGCTATGAACGGCACTCGTTGGAAATCATGGGGTACGACTTGTCACGCGACTTTGCAAGTCCCAAGTCACACGACAAGATGCCCAAGTGGAAACCGAGCCTTTAGGTAGAACAATGAGTGGTGGAGTTATAGTCAGGGGTTTACGAAACGCTGCTACTGTATATTCGGCTCGCTCATCTTTGGGTCGCTGACCTCTAGCCATGTAAGGGTTAAGGCTTTCGGTCAAAAGACGACGGCGCCATCCACAGACAGGGGAGGAATCAGCGAGCGCAGATCTCAGCGATGGGTCTCTCGGGGGGGGGGTTAAAGTCTCTCGGTGGGCCCCTTTTGTTGCAGTCCCAGTAGACATTCCCCCCCTTACCCCGCCGTCTTTACCTATGAAGGTCAGAAGGTTCCTCTTCTGCATCTCTGAAGGTCGTAGTAGAAGAATTTGAGAACTCTGCTGGTTCCTGCAAGACCTGCTGAGCAACTTTTCAATACGGGATGGAATGAGGGTTCTGGCGAAGCTGAACCAGAAGATCTTAGTAAAGAGAGATCAGGAATGGGTTAATGAAGAGCCCCTTAGGTGGGCAGGATGCAGTGCCTTACCTGTATGGGGTGCAGGTTGTAGAGTTGGTAGTTGGAGTACAAAGGCCTAGGAGCAGAGAGCAGCTCTGTACACCGGTCCTCCCAGCACTGCGTCCCAGTCCTCCCAGCACTGCGTCCCAGTCCAAGCCTCTCCCTATTATTAGGTTACCTCTTGGCAACGGTTCCCATAGCGTGTCAGCACAATACCCAGCCCCCCATCCCAGCCCCCCCCCCCTGCCTTACATCACTCTGCAGCCAATGCATCTGCAGGGGCGAGGCGTGGATCTGTCTGAAACTTGATGTCTGCAGTAGTAACCGACTCTGACAATGCGAGGACCGACCATTGCTGGTGTGAGTCAGCAGAGTGCAGGAAATGGGATCAGCAGAGGGGGCCGCATTTCCCAAATTCCTACAATACTTTATCACACTTAACTCTGCATGCACACTGTACTCTATTATATTATCCTGATGCCGCGTACACACGACCGTTTTTTCATGGCGAGAAAAACGACGAGAAAAAATAGAGCAGGTTCTAAAAAAAAAAATTCGGGTCGCTTTCTCGTCGAGAAAAATGCTATGGAGCCTACACACGGCCGTTTTTTTCCCCCCTCGTAAAAGCGTACACACAACCGTTTTTCATGACGAGAAAACTGCCATTTTTTAGATTGGTCGTGAAAACCGGTCGTGTGTAGGCTCCATAGCATTTTTCTCGACGAGAAAACTGAACGCAAAAAAAAAAGTTAGAACCTGCTCTATTTTTTCTCGTCGTTTTTCACGTCGTGAAAAACGGTAGTGTGTGCGCTTTTACGAGGGGGCAAAAAAAAAACGGTCGTGTGTACGCTCCCTAGCAGTTTTCTCGAGGAAAAAACTGCCCGCAAAAAAAATTAAAACCAGCTCTCTTTTTTTCTCGTTGTTTTTCCCGTCAGTCTTTCTCGTCGCGAAAAACGGCCGTGTGTATGCTTTTACGAAGGAGGGGGAAAAAAAAAAAGGCGCATGCTCAGAATCAAGTGATGAGACGGGAGCGCTCGTTCTGGTAAAACTAGCGTTCGTAATGGAGATAGCACATTCGTCACGCTGTAACGGACTGAAAAGCACGGAGGCTGAAAAGCGCGAATCGTCGCTCACCAAACTTTTACTAACAGGACGATCAGCAAAAGCAGCCCAAAGGGTGGCACCATCCGAATAGACCTTCCTCTTTATAGTGCCGTCGTTCGTATTGTACGTCACCGCGCTTTGCTCAAGCGTTTTTTTTTTTTCATGAACGTGTGTAGGCAAGGCAGGCTTGAGAGGAATCACGACGAGAAAAACTTTTTTTTTTTTTTTTTGCATGACATGAATGACGGTCGTGTGTACGCGGCATTACAGGAGAAACGCAGAAGAAAAAAGCGCAGTCAGGCCCGGTTCACCCAGACATCGCATGGGATTCGCACTGAAGATCACATGCGATGTCTGTGAGATGCGATTTCAGCCATTCAAATATTGTATGGCTGTAATCGCATTCGCAACAAAATGGTGCAGGACCCTTTTTTTTGGTCCGCACTGGAATCGGATCGCATGAGTGTTCACACCTATAGGCACACCTCCCAACATTTTGAGATGGGAATGAGGGACACCTACTAGCAAATATATGTAGGTATAGGACACGCCCTCTGCCACGCCCCCTTTAACCACTTCTGCCCCGGAAGATTTGGCTGCTCAATGACCTGGCCATTTTTTGCGATTCGGCACTGCGTCACTTTAACTTACAAATTGCGCGGTCGTGCGACGTTGTACCCAAACAAAATTGTTGTCCTTCTTTTCCCACAAATAGAGCTTTTTTTTTTTGTTGTATTTGATCACCTCTGCGTTTTTATTTTTTGCGCTATAAACAAAAGAAGACCGACAATTTTTGAAAAAACACAATGGGGGATTATTTCCGAAAGGCAAATCCACTTTGCACTACAAGTGCAAACTACAAGTGCAAAGTGCACTTGGAAGTGCAGTCGCTGTAGATCTGAGGGGTAGATCTGAAATGAGGGGAAGCTCTGCTGATTTTATTATCCAATCACGTGCAAGCTAAAATGCTGTTTTTTATTTTCCTTGCATGTCCCCCTCAGATCTACAGTGACTGCACTTCCAAGTGCACTTTCAGTGCAATTTCAGGTGCACTTTGGACTTGTAGTGCAAAGTGGATTTGCCTTTCGTAAAACAGCGCCAATATCGTTTACTTTTTGCTATAATAAATATCCCAAATTTAAAAAAAGGCCGATATGTATTTTTCTACATATTTAAAAAAAAAAAATCGCAATAAGCATTTATTGATTGGTTTGCGCAAAAGTTATAGCGTCTACAAAATAGGGGATAGATTTATGCAATTTTTATTACTATTATTATTTTTTACTAGTAATGGTGGCAATCAGCGATTTTTATCGGGACTGCGATATTGCGGCGGACAAATTGGACACTTTTGACACATTTTTGGGATCTGTGACATTTATAGAGTGATCAGTGCTATAAAAATGCACTGATTACTGTATAAATGTCACTGGCAGGGAAGAGGTTAACACTAGGGGGGGGGGGCGATCAAGGGGTTAAATGTGTTCCCTAATGTGTGTTCTAACTGTAGGGGGGATGGAACTGACTAGGAGGAGAGAGATCGCTGTTCATAAATTGTAGGAACACACGATCTGTCTCCTCTCCCCTGAAAGAACCGGGATTTGTGCTGTCACGAGCGATCGCGGGTGCCCAGCGGTCATCGCGCATCCGCCGAGCGCTCGCATCGGCTCCTGGCGCGCGTGCGCGTGCCCCTAGTGGTAAAAAGAAAAAGCGACGTAAGGTAACGTCAATTTTCCCTGTCAAGCCAACCTGCCGCAGTAAAACTGCGGCGACTGGTCCGGAAGTGGTTAAAGGAGCATTAACAACAAAAAAAGGGTAATTAAATCCACAAGGGCTTTTTTTTTTTACCACCACTATTCCTTTATAATGGCTTTTAAAATTTACAAATGCAGCAATTCAGAAATTGGATGAAAAGTTTAGACCTGGAAAACACTTTTTGATAGATAAAAAGTGCATTTTCTATACATCTATATAGATCAGACCAAAATGAGGGACAAATGAGGAGGAAGGAGGGACAGAGGGGCTTTGCTCCAAATCAGGGACAGTTCCTCCAAATCCGGGACAGTTGGGAGCGATGTCTATGCGATCCAATTCCTGCACCATTTCACAGTTCGCACTGCGATCTGCGAACCGATTTGGGGGTGTCGTCAAAGCGGAGTTCCTCCGGAAAAAAAAAAAAAAGTGTAGCTGCTGACTTTTAATAATCATTCACTCGCCTTTCCCACGGTCCAGCGATGGGGGGGGGGAACGAAGCCCCTGCTCCTCTTCTCATCCTCCTCTCCGTGGCGCCGGCATTCTGACTGTGGGCACCCGGCTGTGGCTCCCATGTGCAAGCTGTGCTGCACTTTGTGATTGGCCGGGCAATCTTCTGGGACCTGTGAGACATGTCCCAGAAGATTTCACGGAGGGAGAGGGGAGAGCGGAGCCCCGAGAGGAAGTGGGAGCTGGATGCCTCTAAAAAGAGGGTATCTGTTCCCCCCCCCAAAAAAAAATGACATGCCAAGGCGTGCAATGACCTGTGCGAGCTCCGCTCTCCTCTTCTGGTCACTTTGAGCCCCATTCAGTGCTGGCTGTGCCGAGAACACGTCCGCTGCAGGTGCCGCCAATCTCCTGATGTGTCCCGACTCCTGCTGAGCTCCCCGCTGTTACATCTCCTCCTCACAGCAATATCTGACAGCGCCGGCCCCCGGGACTCCTTTGCTCCAGCCTGTTCCTTTTGGTGCGGCCTGTGTGTGAGTACAGCGGAGGGGACGGGCAGGAGCGGTGCTCGGTGGAGATCATGGAAGCATTGGGAGAGGTACAGTGGCTGTTAGCTGACCTCCCGCCTAGGGTGACCACATTTCCAATCTACCATTCAGGGACACCCCCCCTTCCCAAAAATCAGCTTGTGCTGTAACGAATCACAGCACAGTGATTGGACACAAGAGGCGGGATTTATGATTTCTCCAATCACAAGCAGGGGGCGGGGATTGTGCTCCTCCAGGCATTCCCGGCCAGGACAAGTACTGTCAGTGAGTAAAGCGGTGATGTGGCGGCCTTTTTCTGGGGGCATCAGATTGGCCCGGGGGGTGGCTGTGTCAGTTTCATTCATGTATTGTCCTGGAATGAAGGTGCCCGGGACAGACCTGCAAAATGCGGGACTGTCCCGGGCAATCCGGGGCACGTGGTCACCCTACAGTCCTGCCTGGGACACCAAGGAGAAGCTGGATGGGTCTGGCGGGGACTCCTAAACAATAGGAGAGCCCTGATGAGATGGACGAAGAGGCCATGAAGAGGTAAGGAGGAGGATGGATCCTTCGATCACATTGAGCTGTGTGTGGGGGGGGGGGAAGGGGAGGGAGTGTGAGAAGTGCAGGAAGTAGGAATCAGGTTGGTCAGTGTAGCATAGTTGCCAACAGTCACGGATTGGCCGGGACATTCCCGGGATTCAAACCCTTTTCCCGGATTTATTTTGTCCCGGCCAATGTCCCGGCCAATCCGATTTTTCCCGTTTTCCCTGAATTTGGACGCCGCAGGCCGCCGCCGCTAGAGGTCCACGGCTGGCGGAGACAATGTCTCGGCCGGCCGCCATGTTCAAGAAGACCAAAACACGGATGTAGTACAATAGAAAATAAAGCCGCTGCGGTGCCGCCCACACCCCGCACCTCCCCGGGGGTGGGCGGCGCCGCAGCAGCTTTATCTTCTATTGTACTACATCTGTGTTTTGGCTGGCCGGCAGGCCACCCCCCCGCCCCGCCCCGCCCCGCTGCAGGTCTGTCTGTAATGGAAAGGGGCGGGGGTCGGCAGCGCCACAGCTTAATTTTTTTTTTTTTTTCAGCCACACTGTCGGCTCCGCCTCTATTTTGTTCCCCTTCGGGGAAGGGGAAATAATAATGGCGGCCGAGACAGGAGACGCCTGTGGTTAAGGGGGGACTCCGCTGGGGATGCCTGTGGTAAGGGGGGACTCCGCTGGGAACGCCTGTGGTAAGGGAGGACTCCGCTGGGGACGCCTGATGTAAGGGGGGACTCCGCTGGGGACGCCTGATGTAAGGGGGGACTCCGATGGGGACGCCTGATGTAAGGGGGGACTCCGCTGGGGACGCCTGATGTAAGGGGGGACTCCGCTGGGGACGCCTGAGGTAAGGGGGGACTCCGCTGGGGACGCCTGAGGTAAGGGGGGACTCCGCTGGGGACGCCTGATGTAAGGGGGGACTCCGCTGGGGACGCCTGATGTAAGGGGGGACTCCGCTGGGGACGCCTGAGGTAAGGGGGGACTCCGCTGGGGACGCCTGAGGTAAGGGGGGACTCCGCTGGGGACACTTGATGTAAGGGGGACTCCACTGGGGACGCCTGATGTAAGGGGGGACTCCTCTGGGGACGCCTGATGTAAGGGGGGACTCCGCTGGGGACGCCTGATGTAAGTGGGGACTCTGCTGGGGACGCCTGATGTAAGGGGGACTCCTCTGGGTACACCTGATGTAAGGAAGGACTCCGCTGGGTACGCCTGAGGTAAGGAGGGACTCCTCTGGGGACGCCTGATGTAAAGAGGGACTCCGCTGGGGACGCCTGATGTAAGGAGGGACTCCTCTGGGGACACTTGATGTAAGGGGGGACTCCACTGGGGACGCCTGATGTAAGGGGGGACTCCACTGGGGACGCCTGCATAGTTACCAACAGTCCCGAATTTCCCGGGACAATCATGATTTTTGGACCCTTGTCCACAAGTGTGGAGGGGGCTCTGCTGGGGAGGCACCTGATGCAAGGACTGACTGCTGGGGAGGCACCTGATGCAAGGACGGACTGCTGGGGAGGCACCTGATGCAAGGACGGACTGCTGGGGAGGCACCTGATGCAAGGACGGACTGCTGGGGAGGCACCTGATGCAAGGACGGACTGCTGGGGAGGCCATCTGGTGGCAGGCGACGTGGCAGGTAACACGCTCAGGGCTTCCACTGATTTGGCATTATGGTGAGTTGAATGATTTCATTTTATATTACAATGTAAAAATAGAAATAATGCACTTCAATCATCCTGACACCGTAACAACCATGGTGCCGGGATGATTGAAGCGCCAACAGGTGTTTTGGAGTATCCTTATCTGCCAATTTTGTTACACATTACTATTGTAGTGTAGGATCTGGCTTCTTTCTTTCTATTTCTTTCTCTCTCTTTCTCTCACCTCGGACTCTAGCCACACCCCTTTGAACCACGCCCATTTAAACCACACCCACTGTCGTGCGTAAACCACGCCCATTTTTCGCCGCATTTTTTCACTCCAGCATGACACGCCTACAAACGAATGCCCCGCCCCCTGATTATAGCAAGGCTCCGCCTCAATACAAAAAAAGTGTCCCAGATGTTTTTTTTGCAATGTTGGCAACTATGGTGTAGTGGTCAGGTAGGTTAGTGTAGGGGTCAGATAGGTCACATATGTTACATGTGACATGGGCAAGGTAAAGGGGGTGGAGTCAGGGGCAGAGCCAATGGGGGGGGCGGCAAAATTAGGTTTTGCCTAGGGGGTCAAAAATCCTTACACCAGCCCTGGTGGGAAGGCAGAGATCGGTGTTCCTACTTAGCAGAAACACAGGATCTCTGTCTTCCCCTGCCACAGACAGGCGATCTGCCTTGTTTACATAGGCAGACCGCTGTTCTGCCTCTCTCTGGAACGATCGGAAGGTACTGTCAGACACCTGGTCCGCAGAACCCGTTGCTTGGCTCCTGCTGTGTCCAATGACAGCGAGAGACCTGGTCCCCGGCAGCAGGCTTGCACACTGCAGACCTGGATATGCAAAATCACATACCTGTACTATTTCTTAAAATTCGTATCCCAGAACTTGCAGTTTATTATTTGAGCTGTTGGCTCCTGCGCTCTCAGTGCTGCTTCCCTGAACTTCTGGTCTTCACAGGAAAGAGTTTATAGTGGACAGTTCAGCCTGGAGACAGTCTGTTAGCTTGGAGAAGGAGGGGGGGGGGGAGCAGGAGAGTACATTGCCAGCCTAGCCCGTTTGGCTGTATGTTTCTATTGATGCACACAGTGTAGGGAGTCACAACTCTACTTCCTGCATGCAAAGGGTGGCTCCATAGGAAAAAGAAAGGAGCCCCCCTGATACAGGAAACCCGGGGTAGTTAAGTGGCTTCAGCTTAACCACTTCTGGACCGCCCGGTGTCGTTTTAAGAGGGAAATCATTGTTATGGCAGCAGCTAACTGCCATAACCCCGGTATCCTCTTCTCCAGCGGGCGTAGGGTGACCACTTTTCCAAACTACCATTCAGGGACACCCTCCCTTCCCAAAAATCAGCATGTGCTGTAACGAATCACAGCACAGCGATTGGACCATAGGCCTGCGCACAGGGTGTGCCGGTGTGCCTGGGCACACCCTAATCACCCCATGTGCATTAGCATTATTCAGGGGTGGCACCAGGTGGGTGGTTAGGGTGACAGTGGCCAGTGTAAATGCCCCCATTATATTAAAGGCTAAGTTCAACTGTAGGAACACATTACACCTACATTTAGGATGTAACGTAATATGCTCCCAATCAACTGTCTCCCACCATCAGAGCCTCCTCCATGTGACAGCAGGTGGCGTTATTGTGTGTTTGAGCTTTGGGGTGCACACCCTAATGCAATAGACTGCGCACACCTATGGATTGGACACAGGAGGCGGGATTTATGATTTCTCCAATCACAAGCAGGGGGCAGGGATTGTGCTCCTCCAGGCATTTCCGGCCAGGACAAGTACTGTCAGTGAGTAAAGCGGTGATGTGGTGGCCTTTTTTGGGGGCATCAGATTGCCCCAGGGGGTGGCTGTGTCAGTTTCATTCCGGGACACTGTATTGTCCTGGAATGAAGGTGCCCGGGACAGACCTGCAAAATGCGGGGCTGTCCCGGGCAATCCGGGACACGTGGTCACCCTAAGCGGGCGGTCCGCTTTCAGATAAAAGTGGTCTCTGCGGCGGATTGGCAATGCAGGGCGGAAGCGACGTCAAAACATCACTTCCTCTTAAAGCAACATTTTTTTTATTGCATTTTGGTGTAAATATGAGATCTGAGGTCTTTTTGACCCCACATCTCATATTTAAGAGGACCTGTCATGTTTTTTTTCTATTACAAGGGATGTTTACATTCGTTGTAATAGGAATAAAAGTGACAGAAGGAATGTTTGACCCCCTAAATGCTGCAGCAGTTGCAGTGCAGCCCCCTTTCACCTGAATGGGTCATGTTTGGCGGGCAGTAGTGCTCACCAAACCTGACAGGGGGTATATAGAGTGACCACGTGTCCCTGATTGCCCGGGACAGTCCCGCATTTTGCAGGTCTGTCCCGGGCACATTCATTTCAGGACAATACAGTGTCCCGGAATGAAACTGACACAGCCACCTCCCCCCCCGGGCCAATCTGATGCCCCCAAAAAAGGCCGCCACATCACCGCTTTACTCACTGACAGTACTTGCCCTGGCCAGGAATGCCTGGAGGAGCACAATCCCCGCCCCCTGCTTGTGATTGGAGAAATCATAAATCCCTCTTGTGTCCAATCACTGTGCTGTGATACGTTACAGCACAAGCTGATTTTTGGGAAGGGGGGTGTCCCTGAATGGTAGTTTAAAAATGTGGTCACCCTAGGGGTATAGTTTGCAGCACGTGTACCCTCCACCCCGGCCACTGGATCTGCAGCCAAGGCTCCATTCACACTTGTGCGACTCCAAAGTCATGCGATTTCCATTGCAGCTTTGATGCAACTTTTGGATGGGTGCGCCTTTGGCTTTGACTGCTGCACAAACTGTAGCATTGATAAAATTAAGATGCGACTTTTGAGAGTTTACATTGCAGTCTATGACACCCGCATGAAAGTCACATCAAAGTTGTGCAGAAACCTTTTTAAGCCGCAAAGATTTGAACAGCTTCATACATGGGCTGCGACTCGTCATGCGACTTTAAAGCCTTGTACACACTTCTATTTTTTATTTTTTTTGTTCGACCCAATGAACTGAAGAAGAAAAAAACTGACAGCTCAGGAGGAGCCGCTGTACTAGTCTAGGTTCACATCTATGCGGTTGCGGCTTATGTGTTTTTCAGGCACATTTTGCAGTGCATTTTGCTTCTTTAAACCCACATTTTTTTTCAGGTTCCCCGCTGACAGCTGAATGTAAAAAAAAAAAACTGCTGTAAAAAAAAAAAAAAGTGTGAAAAAAATGCAGTGTGGTCCCCCCCAATCCATACCCTTTGGGTCTGGTATGGATTTGGAGGGGAACCCCACGCCGAAAGAAAAAAATGGCGTGGGGTCCCCCCAAATCCATACCAGACACTTATCCAAGCATGCAGCCTGGCAGTTCAGGAAAGGGAGGAACCATACCAGGCTGTATGCCCTAAACAGGGGGGTGCTTTGGGGCAGGGGGGGCTCTGCCCCACCCTACCCAGAAGCACCCTGTCCCCATGTTGATGGGGACAAGGGCCTCTTCCCCAAAACTCAGTGTGGAGGTTGCCGGGGTCTGCAGGCAGGGGGCTTATCAGAATCTGAAAGCCCCCTTTTACAAAAGGGTCCCCAGATCCCTTCCCCCCCCCCCAATGTGAATGAGTATTGGGAACATTGTACCCCTACCCATTCACCCAAAAAAGTGTCACATAGGAAAAAAAACACAAACAGTTTTTGACAATTCCTTTATTAAAAATCCAAATATAACGTCCCCTGATGTAGATCTGTCAGCAATCACGCTGCCCGCCGCACTGCCAGACCCCCCCAAAAAAAAGCTCTGCACTTGTCGAAGGCTCCCGCCGACTTTCCGCTCCTCCGTCAGACAGTTCCTCAATAGGTAAGGGGCGGGGCCACCTGATGTCACCACCCCAGCATGCGCCCAGCATGGTAACTCATCGGTTGTTAAGGATGTGGCGGCCGGCTTCCCACCTCGCTCCATAGCAACCAGCTACATACAAAGTCCTTTCTTGTATTAAGAGAGGTATGGTCTCCAGAGAGAGAGATATCATTTTGCCCCCCTGTACAAATCATTAGTAAGACCTCATCTGGAATATGCAGTTCAGTTTTGGGCCCCAGTTCTCATAAAGGATATCGGGGAACTGGAGAAAGTGCAGAGAAGGGCAACCAAACTGATAAGAGGGATGGAGGAGCTCAGCTATGAGGAAAGATTAGAGGAACTGAATTTATTCTCTCTTGAGAAGAGGAGATTAAGGGGGGATATGATCAACATGTACAAATATATAAGGGGTCCATATAGTGATCTTGGTGTTGAATTATTCACTTTACGGTCAATACACAAAGGACAAGGGGGCGCTCTTTGCATCTAGAGGAAAAGAGATTTCATCTCCAAATACGGAAAGGTTTCTTCACTGTAAGAGCTGTGAAAATGTGGAATAGACTCCCTGCAGAGGTGGTTCTGGCCAGCTCAGTAGATTGCTATAAGAAAGGCCTGGATTCTTTCCTAAATGTACATAATATAACTGGGTACTGACGTTTATGGTAGAGATGTACAGAACTATTCGCCGGCGAACAGTTCCCGGCGAACATAGCTTGTTCGCGTTCGCCGCGGCCGGCGAACATATGCGATGTTCGGTCCGCCCCCTATTCATTATCATTGAGCAAACTTTGACCCTGTACCTCACAGTCAGCAGACACATTCCAGCCAATCAGCAGCATACCCTCCCTCCCAGACCCTCCCACCTCCTGGACAGCATCCATTTTAGATTCATTCTCAAGCTGCAGTCTTAGCGAGAGGAGGGACAGTTTAGCTGCTGCTTATTTTATAGGGAAAGCTAGGCTAGGCAAGTGTATTCAGTGTTCACTCCACTCCTGAAAGACTCATCTGATCTCTGCTGTAAGCACAGCGTCCTGACAGCACCCCAAAAAGCCCTTTTTAGGGCTGGTAAAACACCAGTCTGCTTTTTTTTTTTTTCCTGGACAGCATCTATTTTAGATTCAGTCTGTACTTAAGCTGCAGTGTTAGCCAGAGGAGGGACAGTTTAGCTGCTGCTGATTTTATAGGGAAAGCTATAGGCCAGTGTATTCAGTGTTCACTCCACTCTTGAAAGACTCATCTGATCTCTGCTGTAAGCACAGCGTCCTGACAGCACCCCAAAAAGCCCTTTTTAGGGCTGGTAAAACACCAGTCTGCTTGTTTTTTTTCCCCGGCACAGTAGCTTACATAAAAAAAACCACAACAGTTTTGACTGCAGTAGATGAGCAGTCAGTTGCCTGCCAGCGTGTGTGTCAGACCTACAGTGTCTACTGTGCCAACTTCTGCCAGTGCACAGTGCCACTCATATCTGGTGTCACAGTAGCTTGCACGCATAGTACAACTAAACTAATCTAAAAAAAATGACAGGCAGAGGCAGGCCACCCCGCAGGGGCTGTCGTGGTCGTGGTGCTGTGATTCCCTTTGGCCCAAGAATAATGCCCAGTGTTCAGGGGCCACGTACCCTGAACTCGAAAAGTTCTGAGGACATAGTTGACTGGCTAACACAGGACAGCCAATCTTCTACAGCTTCCGCTCAGAACCTTGACGCACCATCCTTCTCCAGCTCAGCTTTGGGCACCTCTCAAGTTACCACTCGCCCGCCTGCCGCCACCACCAACACTAGCACCACAGTTGCTTCACTTGATCTGTCAGAGGAGTTATTTACACATGAGTTGGAAGAAATGACTGATGCGCAAACATTATTGCCAGAGGATGTAGATAAAAGGGATATGTCTCAGTCAGGCAGCATTACACACATGGATGTACGGTGTGATGATGATGATGTTGTACCCGCTGCTGCTTCCTTTGCTGAGTTGTCAGATACAAGTGAAGCGGTTGATGATGACGATGTGGATGTCACGTGGGTGCCCGCTCGAAGAGAAGAAGAACAGGGGAAAAGTTCAGATGGGGAGACAGAGATGAGTAGGAGACAAGTTGGAAGCAGGGGGAGGTCGTCGCAAGGAGCTAGTGGCACAGTCAGACAGCATGTATCGGCACCCGGGGTCAGCCAGACAGCACGCCAATCAACGCATGCTGTTGCCGCCACCAGAATGCCGCCATTGCAAAGCTCAGCAGTGTGGCATTTTTTTTGTGTGTCTGCCTCTGATAACAGCGATGCCATTTGCAACCTGTGCCAAAAGAAACTGAGTCGTGGGAAATCCAACACCCACCTAGGTACAACTGCTTTGCGAAGGCACATGATCTCACATCACAAACGCCTATGGGATCAACACATGATGACGAGTACAAGCAGCACACAAGCTCAAAGCCACCATCCTCCTCCTGGTCCAGCATCTTCAGCCATGTCAACCACTGCTGTCCTCCTTGCCCCCTCTCAACCATCTGACACTACGTCTCTCGCCTTGAGCAGTTCCTGCTCATCTGCCCACAGTCAGGTGTCTGTCAAGGACATGTTTGAGCGTAAGAAGCCAATGTCACAGAGTCACCCCCTTGCCCGGCGTCTGACAGCTGGCTTGTCGGAACTCTTAGCCCGCCAACTTTTACCATACAAGCTGGTGGAGTCTGAGGCCTTCAAAAAATTTGTAGCTATTGGGACACCGCAGTGGAAGGTACCCGGCCGAAATTTCTTTTCACAAAAGGCAATCCCCAACCTGTACTCTATTGTGCAAAAGGAAGTCATGGCATGTCTGGCACACAGTGTTGGGGCAAGGGTCCATCTGACCACTGATACCTGGTCTGCAAAGCACGGTCAGGGCAGGTATATCACCTACACTGCTCATTGGGTAAACCTGCTGACGGCTGCCAAGCATGTAATGCGTGGCTCTGCAGAGGAGTTGGTGGTGACACCACCACGACTTGCAGGCAGGCCTGCTGTCACCTCCTCTACTCCTCCTACTCCATCCTCTTCGATAACCTCCTCGGCTGAGTCCTCTTCTGCTGCTGCGTCTTGCTCCACATCAACAGCACCCCCCCCAGCTCCCCAGGGGCTATTCCACATCCCGGATACGACAGTGTCACGCTGTCTTGGGGTTGACTTGCCTGAAAGCAGAGAGTCACACCGGACCAGCACTCCTGTCCGCCCTGAACGCACAGGTGGATCAGTGGCTGACTCCGCACCAACTGGAGATCGGCAAAGTGGTGTGTGACAACGGAAGCAATTTGTTGGCGGCATTGAATTTGGGCAAGTTGACACATGTGCCGTGCATGGCACATGTGTTAAATCTGATTGTACAACGCTTTGTGCATAAGTACCCAGACTTACAGGATGTCCTCAAGCAGGCCAGGAAGGTGTGTGGCCATTTCACGCGTTCCTACACAGCCATGGCGCACTTTTCAGATATCCAGCGGCGAAACAACATGCCAGTGAGGCGCTTGATTTGCGACAGCCCGACACGTTGGAATTCAACACTCCTAATGTTCGACCGCCTGCTCCAACAAGAAAAAGCCGTCAACGAGTATTTGTATGACTGGGGTGCTAGGACAGCCTCTGCGCAGCTGGGAATTTTTTTGCCACGTTACTGGACACTCATGCGCAATGCCTGTAGGCTCATGCGTCCTTTTGAGGAGGTGACAAACCTAGTCAGTCGCACTGAAGGCACCATCAGCGACATCATCCCATTTGTTTTCTTCCTGGAGCGTGCCCTGCGAAGAGTGCTGGATCAGGCCGTAGATGAGCGTGAAGAGGAAGAGGAAGAGTTGTGGTCACCATCACCACCACCAGAAACAGCCTTATCAGCATCGCTTGCTGGACCTGCGGCAACGCTGGAAGAGGAGTCTGAGGAAGAGGAGTCAGAGGAGGAATGTGGCTTTGAGGAGGAGGAGGAAGACCAACCACAGCAGGCATCCCAGGGTGCTCGTTGTCACCTATCTGGTACCCGTGGTGTTGTACGTGGCTGGGGGGAAGAACAGACCTTCAGTGAGATCAGTGAGGACGAGGAACAGGACATGAGTAGCTCGGCATCCAACCTTGTGCAAATGGGGTCTTTCATGCTGTCGTGCCTGTTGAGGGACCCTCGTATAAAAAGGCTGAAGGAGAACGACCTGTATTGGGTGGCCACGCTACTAGACCCCCGGTATAAGCAGAAAGTGCCAGAAATGTTACCGAATTACAGGAAGACGGAAAGGATGCAGCAGTTCCAAAATAAATTAAAAAGTATGCTTTACACAGCGTATAAGGGTGATGTCACAGCACAACGGGAATCTAACAGGGGAAGAGGTGAAAGTAATCCTCCTCCTACCACGACCATGCCGGCAAGGACAGGACGCTTTACAGACGTATTGTTGATGGAGGACATGCAGAGCTTTTTAAGTCCTACGCATCGCCACAGCCCTTCGGGGTCCACCCTCAGAGAACGACTCGACCGACAGGTAGCAGACTACCTCGCCTTAACTGCAGATATCGACACTCTGAGGAGCGATGAACCCCTTGACTACTGGGTGTGCAGGCTTGACCTGTGGCCTGAGCTATCCCAATTTGCGATAGAACATCTGGCCTGCCCCGCTTCAAGTGTCCTTTCAGAAAGGACCTTCAGTGCAGCAGGAGGTATTGTCACTGAGAAGAGAAGTCGCCTAGGTCAAAAAAGTCTAGATTACCTCACCTTTATTAAGATGAATGAGGCATGGATCCCGAAGGGACTGACAGTGGGCCATACATTTGACTAAAAAAGGCCTGATGAGATAAGCTGCCTTGGGCTAAAAATGGTCCACAAGCCGCACTGTTTTAGGGCACTTTCTGCCTGAAAAACATATTTTTTTCTGGCCGCTGCTACAGCAGCGGCTGCAACAATACCTAATTTTACAGGCATGTGTACATGCCTAATTTTTCTGGCCTCTGGTGCTGCACTGTGGCTGCAAAAAAAACAAACAAAAAAACACATACCTGTGTCAATTCCCCTTCGTGATCGTTACCTTGTTGTGGTGAAGGGGCTTGCGTATCACAATGAAGCGACCACCTCTATGAGTGTGTTGGCAATGGCGTTGTTGGCACACCCCAGATGGTAAGGTCGTTGCTTCATTGTGAACAGACCAAAAGCGATCGGCTTGATAATTTTGCATAGAAAAAACATAAATTTTCTTTGTGATCATCTAAGGTGATCATTAAAGCCTTGCGGTTGTGCAAATGGACTGTTTGCAGTTGTTTGCGGTGCGTTAAACGGGGAGTTTGGTCTGTCCGAATTTGGTCTGTCACTGTGAAGCGGGCGTAACCCTTACACTACCTGATCGATACAACATCATACCTGATGTTTTAAAGCACGTTATTCCAAACACATTAGGAATGTTAGGTGATTTATGCCCTTTATGGATTAAAACCCGACTCTGCGTCAACTACGTAATTTTCCATGGGAGTTTTGCCATGGATCCCCCTCCGGCATGCCACAGTCCAGGTGTTAGTCCCCTTGAAACAACTTTTCCATCACTATTGTGGCCAGAAAGAGTCCCTGTGGGTTTTAAAATTCGCCTGCCTATTGAAGTCTATGGCGGTTCGCCGGGTTCGCCCGTTCGCGAACATTTGCGGCAGTTCGCGTTCGCCGTTCGCGAACGGAAAATTTTATGTTCGCGACATCACTAGTTTATGGGTAAAGTTGATCCGGGGAATATCCGATTGCCTCTCGGTAGGGATGAGCCGAACACCCCCGGGTTCGGTTCGCACCAGAACCTTCGAACGGACCGAAAGTTCGCGCGAATTTTCGAACCCTATTCGTTATAATGGACGCGAACGTTCGAAATCAAAATTGCTAATTACAACGGCCAATATGCATGTTAATGTTATAAAACAGGTTTGGGGACCCGGGTCCTGCCCCAGGGGACATATATCAATGCAAAAAGAAATTTTAAAAACTAAAGTTTTTTCGGGAGCAGTCATTTTAATGATGCATAAAGTGAAAAAAAAAAAAGTGAAATTTTCCTTTAAATATGGTACCTGGGGGGTGTCTAAAGTATGCCTGTGAAGTGGCATGTGTTTCCCGTGTTTAGAACTGTCCTTGCACAAAATGACATTTGTAAAGGAAAAAAAGAAGCCATTTAAAACCACTTGCGGCTTTAATGTCATGTCTTGTCCTGGCCGCCATATGGCTGAAAATCCTTGAGAAAAATGGCATGGCTACCCCATCACCCCCCCCCCACCCCAGCCCCTTTGGGTCTTGTATGGATACTAAGGGGGACCCCGCACCCAAAATAAAACCCTATACCTACAACCCTATATACTCTGAACAGCAGTATATAGGTGGTGCAAACAAGACATGGACTGTAGGTTTGTTCTTAAGTAGAATCTGAACAGGTACATTATGAAGTGTAGCTACATCCCAAAAAAATCAATTTTTAAGCTTTTTGGAGAACATAGGGAGGGGTTATCACCCCTGTAACATTTGCTGTCTTTGCACATCTGTTCAGAACATGTCACCTCACTTTCCGTCCCAATGACAAATGTTTTTGGAAAAGTGGGGTTTTAATTGAAACAAGGATTGGTGATAAAGCATCAGTAGAGAGGAGATACCTTTTTCCCAAATTAAATCTAACAGGATAGAATTTTCCTTCCTAGGGGTAGATTTCCTCTCACTTCCTGTTTTCTCTTGCCGTTTGCAAGTAGGAGTCGTTTGTAAGTTGGATGTTTGAAAGTAGGGGCCTGCCGTATATACTCTGCAGAAATTTGCCCTATTAGATGTTGGTGTAGCCACAAGACTGGTGGGCACAGGAATGGGCCCTGCTGTGAGTTAATAGATCAAGATTTGTACTTGCATGCACCTGTTGAACCGGGCAGAAAAATTGGGCCTTTGGTGGTGGTGGTGGTGGTGGTGGACGGTGTTGCCACAAGACTGTAAGCCCTCACAGTTACTCTTGGTGGGTGCAGGAATGGGCCCTGCTGTGAGTTATTAGATCAAGATTTGTAATTGCATGCACCTGTTGAACAGGGCAGAAAAATTGGGCCTTTGGTGGTGGTGGTGGTGGTGGACGGTGTTGCCACAAGACTGTAGGCCCTCATAGTTACTCTTGGTGGGCGCAGGAATGGGCCCTGCTGTGAACTATTAGATCAAGATTTGTAATTACACGCCCCTGTTAAACAGGGGCTGAAAAATTGTGCCTTAGGCATTGGTGCTGGTGCCACAACACTGCAACCCCTCACAGATACTGTACTTGGAGCACAGCAGTCACACCTGTTGCGAAGCATCTTTTTAAAAAATTGTAATTACACGCCCCTGTTATACAGGGGCTGAAAAATTGTGCCTTAGGCACTGGTGCTGGTGCCACAACACTGCAACCCCTCACAGATACTGTACTCTGAGCACAGCAGTCACACCTGTTGCGAAGCATCTTTTTAAAAAATTGTAATTACACGCCCCTGTTATACAGGGGCTGAAAAATTGTGCCTTAGGCACTGGTGTGGTGGCATGGATCATTGAGGAGGAGGAAGAGGATAGTCAGTGAACATAACAGGACAGTCACTCAGCATCAGCATAGGCAGTCTTGAAGGGATGTGACATTATAAATTATTCCGTTATATCCGCTTCAGGTGTCTGGTAGCTGGTGGTGATCCAAGACTGATTCATTTTTATGAAGGTCAGTCGATCAACCGAGTCGGTGGACAGGCGCACCCTATGATCGGTGACAAATCCTCCAGCAGCACTGAATGTGCGTTCGGAAAGAACGCTGGATGCAGGACAGGCCAGTAGCTCAATTGCATACTGTGCAAGCTCTGGCCAGTGATCCATCCTCAGGACCCAGTAAGCCAGAGGATTTTCGGTGGGAAAGGTGTCCAAGTCTGACCTTGCCCCTAGGTATTCCTGCACCATGTATATCAGACGCTGGCGATGGTTGCTGGAACCGATCATACCTTGGGGCTGCGGACTAAAAAATTGTCTGAACGCATCGGTCAGACGTCCACCTTCCCCACCGCTCCTTCTGCTACTGACCGAAGCCTCAGCAACTTGTCGTCCAGGACCAGGAGTTTGTAACCTCCCAGTTTCTGGGAACGCGTTGCACAGACCTTTCTGCAAGGCCTCCCTGAGATGTCTCATCCTCTGCTCCCTCTGCGACGGCAAGATAAGGTCCGCAACCTTACCCTTGTACCGTGGATCAAGGAGAGTGGCCAGCCAGTAATGGTCACTCTCCTTGATCCGAAGAACACGAGGATCCTTCCGCAGGCTTTGCAGGATCAGGGAGGCCATGCAGCGTAGGTTAGCTGAGGCATTCGGTCCGGAGTCTTCTGGGTCACTGAGGATGACATGATCGCCAGCCACCTCCTCCCAGCCACGTACAAGTCCACTGGTTTGTTGGGACTGTACATCATCCCTAAAAGACTGCTGCTGCTGATGCTGAGTGCCAGGCTCCACCTCCATGCTCACACAATCCTCCTCCTCCTCCTCCTCCTCCTCCTCCTCTTCCTGTGTGATGGGTGGGACAGAAGGAACATTGTCTGGATAAAGGGGGCCTTGAGAGACAAGGAAGTCCTCCTCTTCCTGCCTCTGTTCTGCCTCAAGTGCCCTGTCCATTATCCCACGCAGCGTATGCTCCAACAGGTGGACAAGAGGTACAGTGTCACTGATGCATGCACTGTCACTGCTCACCATCCTCGTGGCCTCCTCAAATGGTGAGAGGACAGTGCATGCATCCCTGATCATGCTCCACTGGCGTGGGGAAAAAAAGCCAAGCTCCCCTGACCCTGTCCTGGTGCCGTAGTCGCAAAGGTACTCATTGATGGCCCTCTGCTGCGTGTGCAGTCGCTGCAGCATGGCCAACGTTGAGTTCCACCTGGTGGGCATGTCACATATTAGGCAGTTCTTGGGCAGGTTCAGCTCCTTTTGCAGCTCAGTCAGCCGAGCACTGGCATTATAAGATCGGCGGAAATGCACACAGACTTTCCTGGCCTGCCTCAGGACATCCTGTAAGCCTGGGAACCTGCCCAAGAACCGCTGCACCACCAGGTTGAGGACGTGAGCCATACAGGGCACAGGGCGGAGAGGAGGTTGGTGCCATTATCAGAAACGACCATTCCTGGCTTAAGCTGGCGTGGCGTCAACCACCTCTCGGCCTGCCCCTGCAGAGCTGCCAGAACCTCTGGCCCAGTGTGGCTCCTGTCCCCCAAACACACCAGCGCAAGCACGGCATGGCATCTTTTTGCCTGCGTACTCGCGTAGCCCCTTGTACGCCTACAGAGCACCGCTGGTTCCGAGGACAGAGCACTCGAAGAGGACATGGAGGAAGAAGAGGAGGGGGTGGTGGAGAGAGGTGTGTCACAACCAGTAGTGGCATTTTGGAGGCGTGGTGGCGGAACAACCTCCAACACTACTGCACCTTGTCCTGCATCCCTCCCAGCTACCAATAGAGTGACCCAATGGGCCGTGAAAGAAAGATAACGTCCCTGTCCATGCCTGCTGGACCATGAGTCAGCGGTAATATGCACCTTACCGCTGACCGCCCTGTCCAGCGAGGCATGGACATTGCCTTCCACATGCCAGTAGAGAGACGGAATCGCCTTCCGTGAGAAAAAGTGGCGTTTGGGAACCTGCCACTGAGGAACCGCACATTGAACAAACTCACGGAAGGGGGCCGAGTCTATCAACTGAAAAGGCAGCAGTTGAAGTGCTAGCAATTTAGCCAAGCTAGCATTCAACCGCTGGGCATGTGGATGGCTGGGAGTATACTTCTTTCGACGGTCCAGCAGCTGGGGCAGGGAAATTTGCCTGCTACAATCGGACGTCGGTGTACTGCAAGTACTTGGTTGTGACACACCTAATTCTACACCTTCAGTCCTCTCAGAGCAGCTTTCAGAGAGGACTGAAGATATAGTGGGGATGGAGATCCCAGCTGATGAGGAGCAAGGAGAGGTCCGCTTTGTTCTTTGGTGTGGGTCTTTTATGTGTGCTTGCCAACGAGCTGCATGGCAGGTCGACATATGTCTGCTCATGCTTGTGGTGCCCAAGCGGCTGATGTTTTGGCCACGCGAGATACGCTTGAGACAAATATTGCAAATAGCAGTGGTGCGATCTGATGCACTCGTCTCAAAAAAGGCCCACACCAAAGAACTTTTGTGATAACGTGCAGAGGCAGCGCCCTGCACAGGCGGAGCTCTGCGGTGTGGTACAGTTGCTGTGCTGGCCTCTAGCTGGCCTCCAGGGGGCATCCTGCCTCGTTGGACATGTGACGCTGCATCCTCCTCCTCCTCCTCCTCTCTCCCTTCAGGCACCCACGTGGAGTCAGTGACCTCATCATCCCCTCCCTCTTCACCACTAGAGCAAACCTGGCAGTAAGCTGCAGCTGGTGGAACACTACTGCCAGATTGCTGTCCTTCAGCATCCCCTCTCTCTGCGCGCACACTACTGACTTCCTCAAGCTGGGTATCATCATCCGAGCCTTCGAATCGTTGGGCATCCTCCTGGAGCATGTACCCAACACTGTGCTCAAACAGTTCGGGGGACTCCTCAGGAGGACATGGTGGGTCTAGGGAAGGGGTGGCTGATGATGCCATTGAGTACGCGTTGGCAGCTGCTCTGCCAGTACCCTGAGCCTGGGTGAGAGAGGATGAGGAGGATGAGGAGGGCTTGGTCATCCATTCTACCAAGCCTTCGGCATGATGCGGCTCCACATGTCCAGCTGCCGAAAACAAAGACAAGCGTGTCCCATGGCCACGTGCTGATGACGATGCACGACCACGTCCACGGCCAGCACTGTTGTCTCTAGAAACAGAGCCTGCCTGCCCTGTGTTCTTGCCTCGGCACGCTCTGCCTCTCCTTGGCGGTCTTCCAGCCATTGTAGTCGGTAGTGTATATAGTATAAAAAATAGAACTCCTATGTGTGCTCACAACACACTGTAGGTCCTATGGGTGCTGACACTAACACACTATAGGTACTATGTGTGCTGCTGACAAGAAAATATAGGAGCTCTGTTTGCTGCCACTAACACACTAGAAGTCCTATGGGTGCTGCTGAGAAGAAAATATAGGAGCTCTGTGTGATGCCACTAACACACTAGAAGTCCTATGGGTGCTGCTGAGAAGAAAATATAGGAGCTCTGTTTGCTGCCACTAACACACTAGAAGTCCTATGGGTGCTGCTGAGAAGAAAATATAGGAGCTCTGTGTGATGCCACTAACACACTAGAATTCCTATGGGTGCTTCTGAGAAGAAAATATAGGAGCTCTGTTTGCTGCCACTAACACACTAGAAGTCCTATGGGTGCTGCTGAGAAGAAAATATAGGAGCTCTGTTTGCTGCCACTAACACACTAGAAGTCCTATGGGTGCTGCTGAGAAGAAAATATAGGAGCTCTGTTTGCTGCCACTAACACACTAGAAGTCCTATGGGTGCTGCTGAGAAGAAAATATAGGAGCTCTGTGTGATGCCACTAACACACTAGAAGTCCTATGGGTGCTGCTGAGATGAAAATATAGGAGCTCTGTTTGCTGCCACTAACACACTAGAAGTCCTATGGGTGCTGCTGAGAAGAAAATATAGGAGCTCTGTTTGCTGCCACTAACACACTAGAAGTCCTATGGGTGCTGCTGAGAAGGAAATATAGGAGCTCTGTTTGCTGCCACTAACACACTAGAAGTCCTATGGGTGCTGCTGAGAAGAAAATATAGGAGCTCTGTTTGCTGCCACTAACACACTAGAAGTCCTATGGGTGCTGCTGAGAAGAAAATATAGGAGCTCTGTGTGATGCCACTAACACACTAGAAGTCCTATGGGTGCTGCTGAGAAGAAAATATAGGAGCTCTGTGTGATGCCACTAACACACTAGAAGTCCTATGGGTGCTGCTGAGAAGAAAATATAGGAGCTCTGTTTGCTGCCACTAACACACTAGAAGTCCTATGGGTGCTGCTGAGAAGAAAATATAGGAGCTCTGTGTGATACCACTAACACATTAGAAGTCCTATGGGTGCTGCTGAGAAGAAAATATAGGAGCTCTGTGTGATGCCACTAACACACTAGAAGTCCTATGGGTGCTGCTGAGAAGAAAATATAGGAGCTCTGTTTGCTGCCACTAACACACTAGAAGTCCTATGGGTGCTGCTGAGAAGAAAATATAGGAGCTCTGTTTGCTGCCACTAACACACTAGAAGTCCTATGGGTGCTGCTGAGAAGAAAATATAGGAGCTCTGTTTGCTGCCACTAACACACTAGAAGTCCTATGGGTGCTGCTGAGAAGAAAATATAGGAGCTCTGTTTGCTGCCACTAACACACTAGAAGTCCTATGGGTGCTGCTGAGAAGAAAATATAGGAGCTCTGTTTGCTGCCACTAACACACTAGAAGTCCTATGGGTGCTGCTGAGAAGAAAATATAGGAGCTCTGTTTGCTGCCACTAACACACTAGAAGTCCTATGGGTGCTGCTGAGAAGAAAATATAGGAGCTCTGTTTGCTGCCACTAACACACTAGAAGTCCTATGGGTGCTGCTGAGAAGAAAATATAGGAGCTCTGTTTGCTGCCACTAACACACTAGAAGTCCTATGGGTGCTGTTGGGGTGCAATGCTGTGCTAACAGCACTGCGGTTGGTACTACTGCAATACTGTACTAACAGTAAGCACGCACCAGACTAATCCCCAGCAGCAGCTAATAACACACTAACTGTGCAATCAGCAGCAATGAACGATCAATGACTTAGGTAGCAATGGTTTAGCAAAGAAATAGCCAATGGTTTAGCAAAGAAGAGCAAATCTTTCAGTATCAAGCAAAGACAGAATCAGCAGACTAATCTCTCCTAAAGCCGGAACTCATGTGACCGGGGCCGATGGTGTGGCGGCCTTTTAAATGGTGGGGCGTGTACTAAAGCCCCTGAGCTGTAATTGGCTACAGCCGTCCTGCCTGTAGCCAATTATTGCTCTCCGAGTTTCGGGCGCTGTGATTGGCCAAGCATGCGGGGTCACAGTGCATGCTTGGCCAATCATCAGCCAGCAATGCACTGCGCCGGCCGCGCCGGCCGCAATGCATTGCGGGGCCGCTCGCATCACACGAATGTGATGCGAACGGCCCAAATAGTTCTGGGCTCGACGAGCGAGCGAACGCCCGATGCTCGATTCGAACATGGGTTCGAATCGAGCACCGGGCCCATCCCTACCTCTCGGGGGATCAGGAAGGAATTTTTTCCCCTGCTGTAGCAAATTGGATCGTGCTCTGCTGGGGTTTTTTGCCTTTCTCTGGATCAACTGTGGGTATAGAATTGGGTATATGGGATTGTATGATATATTTTTATTTATTTTTTTATGGTTGAACTGGATGAACTTGTGTCTTTTTTCAACCTGACTAACTATGTAACTATGTAACTGTGTTTTTAAAGGGAACAAAAAAAAAAAACACAAACACAAAACGCATCACAAAATGCATCAAAAACGCAACACTTGTGATTCTGGTGCGACTCCGTTGAAGTCTGTTACACACAAAATTCAATCTGCTGTGGGAAAAAAAAAAAGTCCCCGACCCTTTCTAAAAAAACGCATCGGCTGAAAAACGCATAGATGTGAACGTGTACCATAGGAAACCATGTTAAATGGAATGTAGTGCGTTTCTGCAAAATGCAAAACGCACAAAAAAAGCGCATAGATGTGAATGTAGGGTAACTATGTGATGTTAGTACAGTGATCTCCCATGCTGTGCTATGGTGTTCTCTGACATAGGGACGCCCCCCGCCAAAACTCTCAGCCATTGGCTTATCAGGAGACCTTTTTTTTCGGTTATGTAACGGAAGGGCCCGTGGAACCCAGAATCCCTTGGAAAGTATGAGATACCCTTGTTTCAGTTCCCCATGCACCTCTTATGTCTAAGTCACCCTGTGTCTATTGGGGCACAGGGTGAGCAAGAAAATAATGAACCCTGAGAATATGATTGGATTACTTCAAATGGGACAGTAATATTCATTAACAATATCTCTCAAGCCATATTAGAAAGACTGACTGATTCATACTGTTAGGAGCGGCTGATGTCAACTCCAGCCACTTGTCTGTCTGTCGTCTGTTATAATGTAAATGAGCCTAGTGTGGCTTCTCTTTCAGCCATTGTCGTCTGTGCTAATTGACCCTGCAATTGTATGAAGGAGTTCTGTGTTGATATGTATGATAATGTGTATTGTAGTTTTGGAGACAGCCAGGCTAGGGACTCAAAGGTCATGCCTAGGCTGTCTAAAGGGATTAGTTAATTAACTCATGTTAATTAGGTTTCTGGTCACAGGTAATTTCCAGAGTAATATGAGCAGGATATATGCACCTCCTCTTTTGACTGTGTATAAAACTTGTATTGCTTTCAATGAAGGTTCATTCCTGCTTGACCCTCAAGACGGAGCTTTGTCTCGTATTTGGGGGAGAATTATTCATATGGGGTCTTGTTCGGCTGGTTGGAGTGTCTGGTAGCTGCCTTTGTGTTCGGGAATGCAATGTCCTAAACGACTTCAACCCCTTTCATACTCGGGTGTCATTACAGGTTATGCCCCTTCCATCGCTCCCAACTGTCCCTGATTTGGAGCAATGTCCCTCTGTCCCTCTTTCCCCCTCATTTGTCCCTCATTTTTGGTCTGATCTATATAGTTGTATATTAAATGCACTTTTTACCTATTAAAAAGTGTTTCCCAGTGCAAAACCTTTCATCCAATTTCTAAATGGCTGCATTTGTAAATTTTAAAAGCCAATATAAAGGAAAAGTAGAGGTAAAAAAAAAAAAATCTTGTGGATTTATTTAACATTTTTTTTTTTTTGGTTAATTCTCCTTTTAAAGGGGTGTGGCAGGAAACGTGTCCTATGCCTAGCTACATTTGCTAGTAGGTGTCCCTCATTCCCATCTCAAAATGTTGGGAGGTGTGCCCCTCCACAGAAGCCGGCTTGACTGCAACACACACGGGCCGATTTATAGGGTGCCCATGTGTCCCGGATTGCCCGGGACATTCCCGCAATTAGCAGGTCTGTTCCGGTCCCGGGCACCTTCATTCCGGGACAATAGAGTGTCCTGGAATAGCCCCCTGGCCCTGGACTGATCGCATGCCCCCTAAAATATCCCTCACATCGCTGCTGTCACTCACTGACAGCCTGTGGTGGACCCCTGGCTGGTCAGACCCTTTTTCCATTAGCCGCTGGCTCAGTGCCCAAATGGTTGCTAGCTCTGCCGCCCGCTTGGCGTGTAGCAACCAGTGACGACATGAGGAGAGAGGACTAGAGCCCCAGCATGCACAGCGCGTGAGCAGGAAGATTTAACTTCCTCCTCCGCGCCTACTCATTAGCTCCACCCACCTCCTCCCTGCATCGTCCAGCCAACAGCATGCAGAAGTTCAAGAAGGAGAGATGAATGAAAGGCAAGTACAATCCAAAGCACTCACCATGACAGATCGGGGTTAAAATCCTCAGTCAGCTCTCCCCCAGCAGCCAGCTTTCTGTGCTGAACTGTCAGCACTTCACAGGAGCTCCAAGTGTGTGTCAGCCTGGAACTAGCACTGATAAGAGGACGGAAGGCAGATAAGGGGTCAGCAGAAGAAGAGAGGACATTGACAGATGAGATTACACCCTCTGAGGGATGGAAGGAGGACAGAACCTTAGATATCAGGGCAAGGTTCATGCTGGGATGTGACCCTCCCCCCCCCCAAAAGTGAAGGACTACAAGTCCCAGCATGAACTCCCCCCAGAACTGAAGATGCCCCCCCTTAATCAGTGAAGAACTACAGGTCCCAGCATTAGCATGTGAAATCTATGGGCTCACACCCTTAATTCTCAGGGGTCCATGTTGGGACCTGTAGTCCTTCAATTTGGGGGGGGGGTCACATCCTTAGATATCAGGGGTCCATGCTGGGACTTGTAGTCCTTCACCTTTGGGGAATGTGACCCAGGTCCCAGCATGAACCCCTCATTGCTGAAGATGTGACAATCCTGACCCCCGCATGAGAGGAGTCACATCAGCAGTCAGCGGCGGGAGGGGTGTTCACTTTCCCGGGGCTCCGGTGTGTCGGACTGGTGGCAGGCTATAGGTGACAAGTAGCACACAGCATCTGGTGGCAGGCTATGGGTGGAAAGTGGGACACTGCATCTGGTGGCAGGCTACGGGTGGAAAGTGGCACACTGCATCTGGTGGCAGGCTACGGGTGGAAAGTGGCACACTGCATCTGGTGGCAGGCTACGGGTGGAAAGTGGCACACTGCATCTGGTGGCAGGCTACGGGTGGAAAGTGGCACACTGCATCTGGTGGCAGGCTACGGGTGGACCAATTTCTGTATCAGGTCTGCAGTCTGAGCATTTTCTGTATCATGTCTGCAGTCTCTGACCATCTCCTGTACTATGTCTGCAGTCTCTGACCATCTCCTGTACTATGTCTGCAGTCTCTGACCATCTCCTGTACTATGTCTGCAGTCTCTGACCATCTCCTGTACTATGTCTGCAGTCTCTGACCATCTCCTGTACTATGTCTGCAGTCTCTGACCATCTCCTGTGCTATGTCTGCAGTCTCTGACCATCTCCTGTACCATGTCTGCAGTCTGACCATTTTCTGAATCATGTCTGCAGTCTCTGACAGTCTCTTGGAGCATGTCTCCTGTATTATGTCTCTTGTATCATGTTCGCAGTCTCTGACCATCTCTTGTTTGATATCTGCAGTCTCTGACCATCTCTTGTATCATGTCTGCAGTCTCTGACCATCTCCAGTATCATGTCTGCAGTCTCGGACCATCTCTTGTATCATGTCTGCAGTCTCTGACCATCTCTTGTATCATGTCTGCAGTCTCTGACCATCTCCAGTATCATGTCTGCAGTCTCGGACCATCTCTTGTATCATGTCTGCAGTCTCTGACCATCTCTTGTATCATGTCTGCAGTCTCTGACCATCTTCTGTATTATGTCCATACCTCTGCTATGCAGTCTCTGACTATTTTAATGAAGTTCTTTGAGTTAGGCTCAGACAAAGCAATCAAAGAATATTTTATAGGTACAAGAAAGCATGGTCTTTACTGAGGGGGTATATACTTAGTGGAGCGGGGGTCTGTACTGAGGGAGGGGGTCTATACTTAGTGGGGAGGGGGTCTATAGTTAGTGGAGGGGATCCGTACTGAGGGAGGGGGTCTATAGTTAGTGGAGGGGATCTATAGTTAGTAGAGGGGGTCCGTATTGAGGGAGGGGGCCTATACTTAGTGGAGAGGGGGGTCCGTACTGAGGGAGGGGGGTCTATACTTAGTGGAGAGGGGGGTCCGTACTGAGTGAGGGGGTCTTTAGTTAGTGGAGGGGGGTCCGTACTGAGGGAGGGGGCCTATACTTAGTGGAAAGGGTGTCTGTACTAAGGGAAGGGGGTCTATTATTACAATGTAATAATAGAAATAAATTCCAAGCATGGTATTGGGATGATATAAGTGCTATAACCAGCCATTCACCTGATAAATCACTCGCCGCCAAAATAACGTCAACCCCTGAAACTACATTTAACACAACTTAGCCCCCCCCCCCCCCGGTCCTTGGCAAAATTGTCCCTGAATGGCAGTTTGGAAATGTGGTCACCCTAGGGCCGAATGTCGGACGGTTTGCATTGAACCAGCTGATGCCGCCCGATATTCGGTCCGTGTGCACTAGACTTAAAAATGTGGCTCAACCACATTGTTTTATTATCCCCCAACCTCAGGTGTGAGAAGACCAGGAGCTGTAGGTAGGTGAGCCTATGAGAAGGGAGCTTGTCATACACAGGTGTGGGAAGAGCCGGTCAATCCTGATCTGCAGCATAGCCAGGGGAGCTCGCCCGATTTCCTCCTTGGTGTGGCTTTTGCTGAACCTTACATATGAAAAGCTGAAGGTCTGACTCTTCAGAGTCCCTGGGATGTGTACAGGACACACCGACCACCAACATCTGTCTTCATATCAGCTTCATCACCTGTTTGTAGTGAGCCTGTGACAGGCAGGGCCGGACTTACCATTGGGCTTGACTGGGCTCAAGCCCATGGGCCCCGTCCAATAGGGGGCCCCTGCCTGCAGAGGCGGCTCTCTAATCAGGCAAAGGCTGGTGGGGTGAGCCGCGAGTGGGCCGGCGTTCTGTCAGATTAGTGTGACAGAAAGAACATCACGCCGACACACATTAAAAGTTCCCCCCCTGTTACACCCTCATCAGCGGCAGCAGCCAATAGCAGGCTCCACCGCTGTCCTAGTTGGCACCACACTGCATGATGGGAGATGGATGTAGTTCTTTACGGCACACACTAGACTCGGCCGGGCTGTGCCTGCACGCTGCAGAGACTACACCTCCCACAATGCACTGCAGGGCGGGCGCTCAAAGTGGACAGTCGGCTTCTCCTGAGTCCTGCTTGTAGTAGGGGACAGAAGAATCGGAAGAGTGATCAACCAGGTAAGTCACCCTAAATACCTACCTATATCCCCAGCACCAGGTCAGCGACAGTGCCTCATACCTCTGTCAGTGCTGCCTATATCAGTGCAATGCATAACTTTCTATACTGCAGATCAGTGCCTCATACCTCTCTCTGTGTCATGCATAACGTTATATACTGCTCCAGGTCAGTGCCTCATACCTTACTCATTGCAATTTTATCCTCAGTGCCTCTGTCAGTGTGACCTTATGGTCTGTGCCTTATGCCTCATTAAGTGCTAGGTGGAACTTTTTTATGGTAAGTGCTTCAGGCTTCTGTTAGTGCAAGGTGCTACTTTATGGTTAGTGCCTCATGCCTCTGTCAGTGCAAGGTGCAACTCTATGACCAATGCTCTCATGCCCTAGTCAGTGCCTCGCTAAGAGCCATGCATAAATATATACTGCATGAGTGCCCAATGACTCGCTCGGTGCAAGGTGCTATTTTGTGGTTAGTGCCCCCCTCAGTGCAACCTTTTGGTATGTGCCTCATGTCTCACTCACTGCAATGTACAACATAATGGTCGGTGTCTGTTGTCTCTGTCAGTGCAGGGTCCATCTTTATGGTCAGTGCCCCTATGCCCCTGTCAGTGCCACTTTATGGTCAGTGCCCCCATGCCCCTGTCAGTGCCACTTTAGGGTCAGTGCCACCATGCCTCACTAAGTGCCATGCATTGCTATATAATGTATGAGTGTCTAATGACCCTCTCAGTGCAAGGTGCATTTTTATGACCGGCGTCCCCCATGCCTCTGCTTTCTTTCTTTCTTTCTCCCTCCATCCCTCATTCATCTCAGACTCTAACCACACCCCCTTCCGAGCCACACCCACCATTTTGCGTGAACCACGCCCATTTTTTGTAATGTATAGAAGTTAGGGCCCGAAAGTTACTCAAGCCCAGGGGCCCCCACCACCCTAAGTCCTGCCCTGGTAATGGAGGGGATTGTCTTATCACAGCACCTAGAGCAGGGGTGTCCAAACTTTTTTCAAAGAGGACCAGGTTTAATTAAGTGAACATGCGTGAGGGCCGACCATTTTGCCTGACATTCTCTGAATGCAAATGGCTGCAATATAACAAAGAGTGAAAAATTTAAGGGGGTCTGAATACTTTCCGTACCCACTGTATATATATATATATATATATATATATATATATATATATATATATATATCTTTTGTGGCCCCAACAAATCCCAGAGCACCGCTCAGGACTAAGAATGAGCTCAGGCGTGTTATTTGGATATACCGTATTTATCGGCGTATAACATGCACAGGCGTATAACGAGCACCTTCACATTAAGAAGGAAGTTTCAGGATTTTTTTTAATTTTAAATATAGAACTGTAAAGCAAAATAAGGGTCAGTGCCCATCAATGCCGCCTAATCAGTGCCCATCTATCTGCAGCCTCACCATTGCCATGAATGCAGCCTCACCATTGTCATGAATGCAGCCTCACATGTGCCATGAATGCAGCCTCACCATTGTCATGAATGCATCCTCACATGTGCCATGAATGCAGCCTCACCATTGTCATGAATGCAGCCTCACCATTGCAATCACTGCAGCCTGATCGATGGCCATCTGCAGCCTCGGAAGGGACAGGGAGGGGGGCGGGACAATCGCCAACAGATTACATACAGGAGAATCCTGTTTACACGGAGGCCTCTTTAACCACTTCAGCCCCCGGACCAATACGCAGCATAAAGACCAGGCCCCTTTTTGCGATTCGGCACTGCGTCGCTTTAACTGACAATTGCGCGGTCGTGCGAAGTGGCTCCCAAACAAAATTGCCGTCCTATATTTCCCACAAATACAGCTTTCTTTTGGTGGTATTTGATCACCTCTGTGGTTTTTATTGTTTGCGCTATAAACAAAAATAGAGCAACAATTTTGAAAAAAATGCTATATTTTTTACTTTTTGCTATAATAAATATCCCCCAAAAAATATATAAAAAAAAAATGTTTTCCTCAGTTTAGGCCGATATGTATTTTTCTACATATTTTTGGTAAAAGAAATCGCAATTGGCGTTTATTGATTGGTTTGCGCAAAAGTTATAGCGTCTACAAAATAGGGGATAGTTTTATGGCATTTTTATTAATTATTATTCTAGTAATGGCGGCGATCAGCGATTTTTTTTTTTTGTGACTGCGACATTATGGCGGACACATCGGACACTTTTGACACATTTTTGGGACCATTGTCATTTTTACACCAATCAGTGCTATAAAAATGCACTGATTACTGTGAAAATGACTCTGGCAGTGAAGGGGTTAACCACTAGGGGCGCTGGAGGGGTTAAGTGCGCCAAGGGGAGTGATTACTACTGTGTGGGGGGCGTGGCTACGACTGACACGTCACCGATCTCCGCTCTGATTACACAGAGCGGAGATCGGTGACATTGTCAGTAGGGGAGCTGGGAGATGTTGTGTTTACACTAACATTCCCTGCTCCATGCCTCCGTGAGACGATCGTGGGGATCCCCGCGGCAATCGAGTCCGCGGGATCCGCGGTCCGACTCACGTGGAAGGCAGGGGGGTCACGAGCGCGCCGTCGGCGGTGCGCGCGCACGACTCTGACGTTGGGCAGTTAAAGGGGATGTACAGGTACGTGATTGTGCCTGTACGAGCCATTCTGCCGACGTGTATATATACAGTGAGCGGTCCTTAAGTGGTTAATACAAAAGTCCCACCTCCTATGATAGACAGAACAGTTGTCCAATGGCAGCCCAGAAGACAGGACTTCCTATTACAGAGGCCGCCAAGTAAACAGGAGATTCTCCTGTATGTAATCTGACAGCGGGGATAAATACAGTATACTTATTTTGTGGCCCTGGGCGCCACAAAAGATATATATATTTTCAAATGACCAGGGGGGCCACATTAAACCGGAAACACAGGCCGGAATTGGCCCGCGGGCCGGACTTTGGACATGCCTGACCTAGAGGGACACCTTCTAGCATCACATTCTTTCAGGCGTTCTTCATACCTTGCTGTTTCCCTTTGTATGTATTTTTTATGACTTTGGGCAGGTGCTATGTCAGGTGTTGACATGTGATCCGGTTCCTATGAAAAGCCCATATGTTGTGCATCAATAGATGAAAATACCACACTGATTGCTTTTCAGAGGGTTGTATAGCAGCAGCTGACAGCCCCCCCCCCCCCCCCCGGGATGTGCTACTGCTACCTCCAGCACTTGGTTTTAATTATTGAATGGCAATTTGTAGGACTTGGCTCTTTATTAGGCTCATGGTTGCGGTGCTGCTCCATTGATCTCAGTGGGCAAGTCTGACAGGTGGTGCCACCTGTCACACTCTGCAGCCCAAGTTAAAGCGGTTGTAAACCTCGGTACACCACATTTACCTACAGGTAAGCCTATAGTAAGTCCTACCTGTGGGTACCGTAAATATCTCCTAAACTTGCAGTGTATCCGCATGTGCCGACGTTATCGGTGTATGCGCACTAAAGAAACAGCTTGCTCGTGCCGTTTCTTCAGTAGCCGTGCCGTGACCGGCGGCTCCCGCGCACGTGCATGGGAGTGACGTTATTGCGCCTCCAGCCAATCACAGTGCCGGAGCCCGCAAACCCCGGAAATAACTCCGGGAGACATGTCGCCGGTCACATCGGTGTACGGGGGCCGCTGCAACAGCTTCGAGCTCAGGTAAGTATTTCATAATGAGCTAGTATGCAATGCATACTAGCACATTATGCCTTTGTCTTGCAGGTATTTATTTTTTCAGAGTTTACAACCACTTTAAAGAATACATAAATCCAACATTTCATATTCCTGATATGTGCCTGTTGCATAGCTCCCAACTGTCCCTGTTTTCAAGGGACTGTCCCTGTTTTCAAGGGACTGTCCCTGATTTCAAGGGACTGTCCCTGATTTGGAACAAAGTCCCTCTTTCCCCCTCATTTGTCCCTCATTTTGGTCTGATCTATATACAGTGGAACCTCTGATTACGAGCATAATCCGTTCCAGGAGAATGCTCGTAATCCAAAGTACTCGCATATCAAAGCGAGTTTCCCCATTGGAGTCAATGGAAACTAAAATAATTTGTTCTGCATTGACTTCTATGTCATGCAATACCGCATGTGGCCAGAGGCAGGGGGGCGCCGGAGAGCCTCGGAAACGGCCGAAAAGGCCCGAGGACACCTCGGCTGACCTCGGAAAGACTTTGTTCCCGAGATTTGCTAAGGTCAGCCGCGCTGTCCTCGGGCCTTTCCGTGCATTTGCCAACGGCGCCGATCGGCTGCGCTCGGCTCCGGCGCCCCCCCCCCCCAACCTCAGGCCAAATGCGGTACTGCACACCGCTTTGGCTTGAATCGTGCTCGTATTGCGAGACAACACTCGCAAACCGAGTTTCGATTTTTAAAAAATACAGCGCTCGTATTGCGAAATGCTCGTTAACCGCGTTACTCGCAATCCGAGGTTTCACTGTAGTTGTTTATAAAATGCACTTTTTATCTTTTAAAAAGTGTTTCCCAGTGCTAAACTTTTCATTCAATTTCTAAATTGCTGCATTTGTAAATCTTCAAAAGCCAATATACAGGAATAGTGGTAAAAAAAAAAAAAAAAAAAAAAACTCTTGTGGGTTTCACGAATCATATAATATTATTATCATTTTTTTTTTTTTGTATCATTCTCCTTTAGGGGGATGTGTCTTATGCCCACTTAGTGTTGCTATTGCTAATACCGCATTTTCCTCGAAAATAAACCCAATTGAATCCAATGCCTGCAGACCGAAGTCTAAAGCCCCCTCCAGTTCCAAGAGGTGTGGGCAGGGCCGCCATCAGGGGGGTACAGGCAGTACACCTGTAAGGGGCCCGGAGGTCCCCAGGGGCCCGAATGGCCCCCCTTTTTTTTTTGTAAGGGGCCCAGAGGTTCCCAGGGGCCCAGAGTTCCCCAGGGCCCCGAATGTCAACCCCCCTTTTTTGTATTTTTTTTTATAATTTTTTTTATTATAAATTTTTTTATTAAAATTTTATTTATTTATTTATTTTATTTTTGTATTTTTTTGTAAGGGGCCCAGAGGTCCCCAGAGGCCGGAGGTCCCCAGGGCCCCGGATGGAAACCTCCCTTTTTTTTTATTTATTTTTTATAAAAATAAATTATTATACATTTTTTTATTACATTTTTTTTATTTTTTTTTATTTCATTTAATTTTTTTAATTTTTTTTGTAAGTGGCCCAGAGGTTCCCAGAGGCCCGGAGGTCCCCATGGCCCCGGATGGAAACCTCCCTCTTTTTTTTTTTTTATAAAAATTATTATTATTATTATTTTTTTTTGTAAGGGGCCCAGGAGGTCCCCAGGGCCCTGGATGGCAACCTTTTTTTTGTGTTCGTCAGCACCCAAACCCCCTGCTTCTCAATTCGTGGCACCCCCCCCCCCCGCTTCTCAATTTGCTCCAGGGGGGGCCCCATGTCTGAAGCTGTGTAAGGGGCCCCAAAATTCCTGATGGCGGCCCTGGGTGTGGGTACTGCAATGACAAGCTTTCGCAGTACCACACTAAGCCCTTCTGCTGCAAAGGCATACATAAACTGTCCGGGAAAGAGACCTTGCAAGTGATGAAGGACTTCCTCTCTGTACAGTCCGAAATGCTTGCGACCCTCCAATCCTTCAAAGCAGCTTTAGAGACTAGGCAGGAGGCTGAGCCCCTTTCCAGCAGGGAAGGCTCCTCTTCATAGGAGGGAACATCAGTAAGCCTATGGGAGTCCCAAAGAGTCCCTGTCCCCCAGGGTTCGGATGAGGAGGAGGCAGAGGTCTCAGAACACCACACCACTCCCCAGAGGAAGGAGAGGATCTAGATCAGGACAGCTAGGATGTGGAGGACTCTAGACCAGGCAGTCTATGCCTCTGAGGAGCAGGGCCGCCATCAGGGGGGTACAGGCAGTATACCTGTAAGGGGTCCGGAGGTCCCCAGGGGCCCGGATGGCAACCCCCCTTTTTTTTTAGGTCCCCAGGAGTCCGGAGGTCCCCAAACGGCAACCCCCCTCCCCTTTTTTTTTTGTAAGGGGCCCAGAGGTCCCCAGAGGCCCGGAGGTCCCCAGGGCCCCGAATGGCAACCCCCCCCCCCCCTTTTTTTATTTTTATAAAAAAAAAATTTTTTCGGAGGCTCTACTCACAGATTTTTGTGGTCCCCAAACCCTTGGGAAAATTTGGCCTACTAATTAACCACTTAAGCCCCGGACCATTTTGTTTCTAAAAGGACCAGGACCCTTTTTGCGATTCGGCACTGCGTCGCTTTAACTGACAATTGCGCGGTCGTGCGACGTGGCGCCCAAACTAAATTTACGTTCTTTTTTCCCAGAAATAGAGCTTTCTTTTGGTGGTATTTGATCAACTCTGCGGTTTTTATTTTTGGCGCTATAAACAAAAATAGAGCGACAATTTTGAAAAAAAATGCAATATTTTTTACTTTTTGCTATAATAAATATCCCCCAAAAAATATATAAAAAAAAACGTTTTTTTTCCTCAGTTTAGGCCGATACGTATTCTTCTACATATTTTTGGTAAAAAAAAAAAATCGCAATAAGCGTTTATTGATTGGTTTGCGCAAAAGTTATAGCGTCTACAAAACAGGGGATAGTTTTATGGCATTTTTATTAATATTTTTTTTTTTTTTACTAGTAATGGCGGTGATCAGCGATTTTTATCGTGACTGCAACATTATGGCGGACACATCGGACACTTTTGACACTATGGCCTCGTACACACGACCGATTTTCTCGGCAAGAACCAGCAAGAAACATGCTGGCAGAGAGGTCTTGCCGAGTAAATCGGTCGTGTGTACGCGGCTATCGGGTTTCTCGTCGAGAAAACCGACAAGTAACCTCGACGAGAAAATAGAGAACCTGCTCTCTATTTTCTTGTCGAGATTCTCCTCGGCATGTTTCTCGATGAGAAAAGTGAGTGTGTGTACACTTACCTGTCCTCCCGGAAGCCCGCGCATGTTCGAAATGAATTCGACGCATGCGCGGTAGCTTCCTAGGCATACGTAGGGTATACCAAGATGGCGGCGACGGCATCGAATGTGACGAGCGCATGCTCGTCGTAGTCGATGACGTCACCGCGTACGCTCCATTCAAAGAACCGCGGGTTCTTTGAAACGAGCGTGTGTACACTCGGCCGGGACAAGTTTCTTGTCCAAGAATCTCGTTGAAAAAAACGACAAGTTTTTTTCAACGAGAATCTCGGCCGTGTGTACGGGGCCTATTTTGGGACCATTGTCATTTTTACAGCGATCTGTGCTATAAAAATGCACTGGTTACTGTGAAAATGACACTGGCAGTGAAGGGGTTAACCTGTAGGGGCCGCTAAAGGGGTTAAGTGTGACCTGATGTGTGATTCTTACTGTGGGGGGGCGTGGCTTGGCGTGTGACGTCACTGATCGTCTGTTCCCTATGACGGGGAACAGACGATCAGTGACACTCACACTAGGAAGCACGGGGAGAGGTTTGTTTACACTTACCTCTCCCCGTTCTTCAGCTCTGTGACCCGATCGCGGGACACCGGCGGCCATCAGGTCCCGCGGGCGCGGTCACGGAATACCCGACCGGGGTCGCGAGCGTGCCGTCGGCGTCGCGCATGCGCGACCCACGGCTGTGCATATTAAAGGGGACGTACCTGTACGCCAATATGCCCAGCCGTGCCATTCTGCTGATGTTCATCGGCGTGCGGCGGTCGGCAAGTGGTTAACCTACGAAAATTAAACAGGTACCTACAGTACAAGAGGTTCCGCATGGAAAGCGTATACAGCCTCAGGAAGCACCTTTTTTAAAAGAGGTCTTTATGGTCACTATGGACCTATAAGACACATACCTCCGTGTCCCTATTTTTCCAGAGCATCGGAGTCCCCTGTGGTTCGCGATTCTAATGGAACAAGGCATCAAGCATTGGCAGTTCAGGGCCCTTCCCTTCGGCCTAGTGGCCAGCCCAAAGGTTTTCACAAAAGGCCTTGCGGAGGTAGTGTCGTCCCTCCAAGAACCCAGAGAGGTCTCCCAGAGAGCCATTATGAGGGTACTGACGTCTTGCATTCCCGCAGTACTGTGCGCTCGGCTCCACTCCAGGGGTCTCCAGGGATTTCTGCTCTCCTCCTGGGATGGGAAAAGGGAGTCCCTGCATGTAAATCACTCTCAAGATGATCTGATAGGCTCCCAGTCAGATTTAGCAACAGCCAATTACATAAGGTGACCAGATATTTAAAATTAAATCTGGGGACATTTTTTTTTTTTTTACTAGTAATGGCGCCAATTAGTGACTCTCTGCCCATCACCACCGCCGCCCGCCTCACAGCCTATCAAGTCTCACTCTCCGGGCCCCAGCTAATACTGGGTGGGGATCGGTGGAAGATCACTCCCCCAGGGAAGGGAAGGAGATAAGCAGGCAGGCGGCTGGCCGGGACTTAAGCCAAGGCAGAAGAACATGGGAGCGGAGCTGAATGGGCCCCCGAAACTGAAGAAATATTCCCTCCTCTCCGACCAGCACATGATCATCAGAAAGGGGCACAGATAATGGAAAAAAATAAACACCCCTAAGTTAGTAGAAGTGGCGGAGTGGGGGGGTAGGGTGACCACATTTCCAAACTACTATTCAGGGACACCCTCCCTTCCCAAAAATCAGCTTGTGCTGTAACGAATCACAGCACAGTGATCGGACACAAGAGGCGGGATTTATGATTTCTCCAATCACAAGCAGGGGGCGGGGATTGTGCTCCTTCAGGCATTCCCAGCCAGGACAAGTACTGTCAGTGAGTAAAGCGGTTGATGTGGCGGCCTTTTTTGGGGGCATCAGATTGGCCCGGGGACATTGCCCCATCCCCTGTTGAAATCAAATCCGGGGACAAAACCGGGGACAGACTTGGTCCGGGGACAGTGTCCTCAATCCGGGGACTGTCCCCCAGAAACCGGGGATGTCTGGTCACCCTACTATTACAGGCAGAAACTCGTAGCCCCTTTAAGTGTAGCAAAGTTTTAGTGAAACGGCGTGTAACTTCTCTGTGGCTGCTGATCCCAGTACCACCTCTTAAGGCACTGCCAACCCACCTGGCCGCAGCTGCTTCTTTCACTAGCCCTCCTGGCTGTCTCTCTACACCAGTCCACCTAACTGACTCTTTTCCAGCCCACCCGGCTGACTCTGGAGATGTCTCAGGGAAAGGCCTGAAGACTTAAGCACACTGCTGTCTTCAAGCGAGACTGGCAACATGTCCCCCCTTTGTTAGTCGTGGCAGTGTTGCTCTACTCACTCTGTCCTCTCTTGCTCCCGTGCCTCCAGGAATGGCTTCTTCCAATGTGTTTTGGCAGGATCAAAACACAGGACAACCCCCCCCCCCCCACCCCGACTAGAGGGCACCCCTGAGGGCCACCGACTGCCTTCTAAACACTGCATCTCCATCTTCCAACTGCCCCTGCCAGCCCACTGATGATGATGATTGGCCGAGGCTCCATAAGTATTCAAAGCAGCTTCTCCTAACATCCACCCGCTAATTCTAGAAGATTCTCCAGCCTTCTAGACCAATGGGAGGCACCAGAAAGCTGCCAGGAGGAGTCACCCAGCCTTGAACTCTAGTAAACTCTGACCCAATTAAAGGCTAAGTTCACCTTTGTTCACTTTTTTTTTTTTCCCTTCTAAATTTCACCTCCCCTATGTACCAATATAGCATTAATGTACTTCTTTTGCAGAAATAAAAAAGCTTTCCATTTATTCTACACACGCTTTTCTCACTCTTCCCATGGCTGTTTAAAAATACTACTCCATTACTTCTGCCTTACTTCCTGGACCGACTTTAGGTCATTTACAAAGGAAGGAGTTGACCAGCTGACCTCATTAGTAGTTCCATGTGTGATTGGCTAGATAGGTGTCTCCTATTATATAGTTTTGGTAAATCTAAAGGAGATTGTACAATCAGATTCTATAGTGTATGGGCATTAGTGATGAGCCGAACACCCCCGGGTTCGGTTCGCACCAGAACCCGCGAACGGACCGAAAGTTCGAACGAACATTAGAACCCTATTAAATACAATGGATGCGAACGTTCGAATTCTAAAGTGCTAATTATAACAACTATTATGCATGTTATTGTCCTAAAAAGGGTTTGGGAACCCGGGTTGTGCACCAGGGGACATGTATCAATGCAAAAAGAAGTTTTAAAAACGGTCGTTTTTCGGGAGCAGTCATTTTAATGATGCATAAAGTGAAAAAAAAAAAGTCAAATATTCCTTTAAATATCGTACCTGGGGGGTGTCTAAAGTATGCCTGTGAAGTGCCACGTGTTTCCCGTGTTTAGAACTGTCCCTGCACAAAATGACACTTCTAAAGGAAAAAAAAGCCATTTAAAACTGCTTGCGGCTTTAATGTAATGTCTGGTCCCGGTAATATGGATGAAATTCTTTAAGAAAAATGGCATAGCTACCCCATGACCCCCCCCCTACCCCAGCCCATTACCAGCCCCTTTGGGTCTTGTATGGATATTAAGGGGAACCCCGCACATAAAATAAAAAAGGCCCTATATACTCTGAACAGCCCTATACAGGCGGTGCATACAAGACAGGGACTGTAGGTTTGTTCTTATGTAGAGTCTGTTTGTAATTTTGAACAGGTACATTGTTGAAGTGTAGCTCCAGACCAAAAATCTATTTTTAAACTTTTTGGAAAACATAGGTAAGGGTTATCACCCCTGTAACATTTGTTTTGCTGTCTGTGCCCCTGTTCAGAACATTTCACCTCACTTTCCGTCCCAATGACAACTGTTTTTGAAATGTGGTGTTTTTCTTGAAACAAGGATTGCTGATAAAGCATCAGTACAGAGGAGACACCTTTCTCCCATATTTATTCTTACAGGAGAGAATTTTCCTTCCTAGTGGTAGATTTCCTCTCACTTCCTGTTGTCTTCTTGCGTTTGCAAGTAGGAGTCGTTTGTAAGTTGGATGTTTGAAAGTAGGGACCTGCCGTATATACTCTGCAGAAATAGGCCCCTTAGTTGTTGGTGTTGGCACAACACTGTAAGCACTCACAGTTACTCTTGGTTGGTGCTGGAACGCCCTGCTGTCAACTATTATATCAGGAATTTTAATTACATATAATTGTTGAACAGTGGTAGTAAAAATTGGGCCTTTGATGGTGGTGCTGGTGCCACAACACTGTAAGCCCTGACAGTTACTCTTGGTGGGTGCAGCAATGGGCCCTGCTGTGAATTATTAGATCAAGAATTGTAATTACATGCCCCTGTTGAACAGGGGCTGAAAAATTGGGCCTTAGGCACTGGTGGCACAACACTGCAACCCCTCACAGATACTGTACTTGGAGCACAGCAATGAGCCCTGTTGCAAAGTATTGCTTCAAAAATTGTAATGACACGCCCCTGTTAAACAGGGGCTGAAAAATTGGGCCTTAGGCACTGGTGGCACAACACTGCAACTCCTCACAGATACTGTACTTGGAGCACACCAATGAGCCCTGTTGCAAAGTATTGCTTCAAAAATTGTAATGACACGCCCCTGTTAAACAGGGGCTGAAAAATTGGGCCTTAGGCACTGGTGGCACAACACTGCAACTCCTCACAGATACTGTACTTGGAGCACAGCAATGAGCCCTGTTGCAAAGTATTGCTTCAAAAATTGTAATTACACGCCCCTGTTAAACAGGGGCTGAAAAATTGGGCGTTAGGCACTGGTGGCGGCACCCATAAACAAAAATGATCTTACAAGCTATCATCATCAATCGTATCATTGAGGACTCGGAGGAGGAGGATAGCCAGTCAACATAACAGCACAGGCACTCAGCATCAGCATCAGTCTTGAAGGGATGTGACATGTTAAAATCAATTAGTCTGTTATATCAGCATCAGGTGTGTGGTAGCTGGTGGTGATCCAAGACTGGTTCATCTTGATGAAAGTCAGTCGATCAACCGAGTCGGTGGACAGGCGCACCCTGTGATCCGTGACAAATCCTCCAGCAGCACTGAATGTGCGTTCCGAAAGAACGCTGGATGCAGGACAGGCCAGTAGCTCAATTGCATACTGTGCAAGCTCTGGCCAGTGATCCATCCTCAAGACCCAGTAAGCCAGAGGATTTTCGGTGGGGAAGGTGTCCAAGTCTGACCTTGCCCCTAGATATTCCTGCACCATGTTTATCAGACGCTGGCGATGGTTGCTGGAACCGATCATACTTTGGGGCTGCGGACTAAAGAATTGTCTGAACGCATCGGTCAGACGGCCACCTTCCCCACCGCTCCTTCTTTGACTGGCCGAAGCCTCAGCAACTCGTTGTCCAGGACCAGGAGTTTGCAACCTCCCAGTCTCTGGGAACGCGTTGCACAGACCTTTCTGCAAGGCCTCCCGGAGTTGTCTCATCCTCTGCTCCCTCTGCGACGGTAACATAAGGTCCGCAACCTTACCCTTGTACCGTGGATCAAGGAGAGTGGCCAGCCAGTAATGGTCCCTCTCCTTGATCCGAAGAATACGAGGATCCTTCCGCAGACTTTGCAGGATCAGGGAGGCCATGCAGCGTAGGTTTGCTGAGGCATTCGCTCCGGAGTCCTCTGGGTCACTAAGGACGACATGATCCGCAGCCACCTCCTCCCAGCCACGTACAAGTCCACTGGTTTCTTGGGACTGTAAATCATCCCTAAAAGACTGCTGCTGATGATGCTGAGTGCCAGCCTCCACCTCCATGCTGACACAATCCTCCTCCTCCTCCTCCTCCTCTTCCTGTGCGATGGGTGGGACAGAAGGAACACTGTCTGGGTAAAGGGGGCCTTGAGAGGCAAGGAAGTCCTCCTCTTCTTGCCTCTGTTCTGCCTCAAGTGCCCTGTCCATTATTCCACGCAGCGTGTGCTCCAACAGGTGGACAAGAGGTACAGTGTCACTGATGCATGCACTGTCACTGCTCACCATCCTTGTGGCCTCCTCAAATGGTGCCAGGACAGTGCATGCATCCCTGATCATGCCCCACTGGCGTGGAGAAAAAAAACCAAGCTCCCCTGACCCTGTCCTGGTGCCGTAGTCGCACAGGTACTCATTGATGGCCCTCTGCTGCGTGTGCAGCCGCTGCAGCATGGCCAACGTTGAGTTCCACCTGGTGGGCATGTCACATATAAGGCGGTTCTTGGGCAGGTTCAACTCCTTTTGCAGCTCAGCCAGGCGAGCACTGGCATTATAAGATCTGCGGAAATGCACACAGACTTTCCTGGCCTGCCTCAGGACATCCTGTAAGCCCGGGTACCTGCCCAAGAAGCGCTGCACCACCAGGTTAAGGACGTGAGCCACACAGGGCACATGGGTCAGTTGTCCCTGTCGGAGGGCGGAGAGGAGGTTGGTGCCATTGTCGCAAACCACCATTCCTGGCTTAAGCTGGCGTGGCGTCAACCACCTCTCGGCCTGGCCCTGCAGAGCAGACAGGACCTCTGCCCCAGTGTGGCTTCTGTCCCCCAAACACACCAGCGCAAGCACGGCATGGCATCTTTTTGCCTGCGTACTTGCGTAGCCCCGTGAACGGCTACGGAGCACCGCTGGTTCATAGGACAAACCACAGGAAGAGGCCATGGAGGAAGAAGAGGAGGGGGTGGAGGAGAGAGGTGTGTCACAACCAGTAGTAGCATTTTGGAGGCGTGGCGGTGGGACAACCTCCAACACTACTGCACCTTGTCCTGAATCCTTCCCAGCTGCCAAAAGAGTGACCCAATGGGCCGTGAAAGAAAGGTAACGTCCCTGTCCATGCCTGCTGGACCATGAGTCAGCGGTAATATGCACCTTACCGCTGACCGCCCTGTCCAGCGAGGCCAAGACATTGCCTTCCACATGCCGGTAGAGAGCCGGAATAGCCTTCCGTGAGAAAAAGTGGCGTTTGGGAACCTGCCACTGAGGAACTGCACATTGCACAAACTCACGGAAGGGGGCCGAGTCTACCAACTGAAAAGGCAGCAGTTGAAGCGCTAGCAATTTAGCCAAGCTAGCATTCAACCGCTGGGCATGTGGATGGCTGGGAGTGAACTTCTTTCGACGGTCCAGCAGCTGGGGCAGGGAAATTTGCCTGCTAGAATCGGACGTCGGTGTACTGCTAGCAGAGTGGGCGCAAGTACTTGGCTGTGACACACCTAATTCTACACCTTCATTCCTCTCAGTGCATGTTTCAGAGAGGACTGAAGTTATAGTGGGGTTGGAGATCCCAGCTGATGCGGTGCAAGGAGAGGTCCGCTTTGTTCTTTGGTGTGGGTCTTTGAGGTAGGCTTGCCAACGAGCTGCATGGCAGGTCAACATATGTCTGGTCAGGCATGTGGTACCCAAGCGGCTGATGTTTTGGCCACGCGATATACGCTTGAGACATATGTTGCAAACAGCAGCTGTGCGATCTGATGCACTAGCCTCAAAAAAGGCCCACACCAAAGAACTTTTTGAATGACGGGCAGAGGCAGCGCCCTGCACAGGCGGAGCTCTGCGGTGTGATTCCGTCGGTGTACTGCCCTTACGCTGGCCACCAAAGGGCATCCTGCCTCGTTGGAGATGTGCCTCCTCCTCATCCTCCTCCTCCTCCTCTCTCCTATTAGGCACCCACGTGGAGTCAGTGACCTCATCATCCCCTCCCTCCTCATCACTGGAGCCAATCTGGCAGTATGCTGCAGCTGCTGGAACATGACTGCCAGATTGGTGTCCTTCTTGAGCATCCCCTCTGTCTGCTCTCACGCTACTGCCTTCCTCTAGCTGGGTTTCATCATCAGACCCTTCGAAACGCTGGGCATCCTCCTGGAGCATGTACCCAACACTGTGCTGAAACAGTTCGGGGGACTCCTCAGGAGGAGGACATGGTGGGTCTAGGGAAGGAGTGACTGATGATTTGTCTGACATTGATACCAGGGAAGACGACGCTTTGGCAGCTGCTTTTCCAGTACCCTGAGCCTGGGTGAGAGAGGATGAGGAGGAGGAGGAGGGCTTGGTCATCCACTCTACCAAGTCTTCGGCATGATGTGGCTCAACATGTCCAGCTGCCGAAAAGAAGGACAAGCGTGTCCCATGGCCATGTGCTGATGACAATGCACCGCGTCCACGACCAGCACTGTTGCCCCCAGACACAGAGCCTGCTTGCCCTCTTTTATTGCCTCCTGACTGTCTGCCTCTCCTTGTTTGCCTTCCAGACATTCTAATAGATGGCCTGCAGGGAGATGGGAAAAAAGCAATAAGGGCTACCTTCAGGTGTCCTTCTCTGTCCCTTGAAACAAGGACTTTCACAGTGAAAGAAACTGACACTGTCCCTACCTACAGTTTTCTGTCCCTAGAAAAAATGTTTTTTTTAATCACAATATAGCACAAGGACAATTCACTCACTGTCCTTACAGGTCCCTGGAAACAAGGACTTGCAGAGTGAAAGAAAAAAAACACTCTCCCTACCTACAGTTTTCTGTCCCTAGAAAAAATGTTTTTTTTAATCACAATATAGCACAAGGACAATTCACTCACTGTCCTTACAGGTCCCTGGAAACAAGGACTTGCAGAGTGAAAGAAAAAAAACACTCTCCCTACCTACAGTTTTCTGTCCCTAGAAAAAATGTTTTTTTTAATCACAATATAGCACAAGGACAATTCACTCACTGTCCTTACAGGTCCCTGGAAACAAGGACTTGCAGAGTGAAAGAAACTGACACTGTCCCTACCTACAGTTTTCTGTCCCTAGAATAAATGTTTTTTTTTAAGCACAATATAGCACAAGGAGAATTCACTCACTGTCCTTCCAGGTCCCTGGAAACAAGGACTTGCAGAGTGAAATAAACTGACACTCTCCCTACCTACAGTTTTCTGTCCCTAGAATAAATGTTTTTTTTAAGCACAATATAGCACAAGGACAATTCACTCACTGTCCTTACAGGTCCCTGGAAACAAGGACTTGCAGAGTGAAAGAAACTGACACTCTCCCTACCTACAGTTTTCTGTCCCTAGAATAAATGTTTTTTTAAGCACAATATAGCACAAGGACAATTCACTCACTGTCCTTCCAGGTCCCTGGAAACAAGGACTTGCAGAGTGAAAGAAACTGACACTGTCCCTACCTACAGTTTTCTGTCCCTAGAATAAATGTTTTTTTTAAGCACACTATAGCACAAGCACAAAACACACTGACACTCTCCCTACCTATCCTTCTCTTTCCCTAAACTAAAGGAATCCAGGTTAAGCAAGAAAGAAATAACAGTCACTGTCCCTGCCTATGCTGCTCTATCCCTGCTCCGGAACACACTACACTAGGCCGCCGTGCTGGCGGCCTTTTATAGTGTGGGGCGTGTACTAAACACCCTCAGCAATAATTGGCCACAGGCATCCTGCCTGTGGCCAATCATTGCTCTCCTCGCTGCCGGCGCTGTGATTGGCCAAGCATGCGGGGTCACAGTGCATGCTTGGCCAATCACAGCGCCTGGATGACACTGCGATGGCGTAGTGCATTGTGGGCCGTTCGCGTCACTCGAATTTGGCGCGAACGGCCCAAATCGTTCGATCTTCGTCGAACGATCGAACAGCCGATGTTCGAGTCGAACGTATGTTCGACTCGAACACGAAGCTCATCCCTAATGGGCATCTATATACACCTAAAATTCACTAGGGGAAAAAAATAATAAAAAAAAATGAACAAAAGTAGAATAAACTAAAATATACGGTAACCATCTTCTAAAATCCGAATTTCAAATTGAATAAATTCAAATTTGAATACAATAGAAAAATAATAAAAATAGAATAGAATAGAATATAACCATTTTCCAATAGAATAAATATAAGTTCGAATGGAATTCAATTTGAATTGATTAAAGTTTTTTGAATACGGAAAATTTGAATAGATTAGAAAAAAATAAACAAATTCCAAAAAATTAATTTTAACTAAACAAGTTTATGTAAATAATCAAAACAAAACACATTTTTTTCATTCCGCACAAGTCTATCGGTAACTGGAGCGTACAGCCGGAGTGAAGGGGTTAATAAAACACTGCCATGTGGCATATTTTTTTTTTAAAACCAACCATTTTATTTTCTAGGGCCTCTGCCTAAATTTTTTTATTAATAAATAATAATAAAAAATAAAAAAAAATGTGTGTGTGTGTTGGGGTTGCCACCTGCCCGGGAGACAGTTTTCTCCCAGACAGTCCAGTTTTTTGAATGATGTGTACGGGTTTTCATCTGCCCTACACCCGGACAGGGCCGCCATCAGGGGGGTACAGGCAATAGACCTGTAAGGGGCCCGGGTGCCCCCCTTTTTTTTGTAAGGGGCCCAGAGATCCCCAGGGGCCCGGAGTTCCCCAGGGCCCCGAATGTTAACCCCCCTTTTTTTTATTTATTTTTTATAATTTTTTTATTTTATTAATTTTTTTATAATTTTTTTTTATTTATTTATGTTATTTTTTTTTTATTATTATTATTTTTTTGTAAGGGGCCCAGAGGTCCCCAGGGCCCCGAATGGCAACCTCCCTTTTTTTATTTTTATATAAAAAAAAAATTTTTTACAATTTTATTTTTATAATTTTCTTTGTAAGGGGCCCAGAGGTCCCCAGATGGCACCCCCCCTTTTTTTTTTTGTTCTTTTGTTTTTTTTGGTGTTCGTCAGCACTCAAAGCCCCCCCGACCTCAACCCCCTGCTTCCCAATTCGTGGCACCCCCCGCTTCTCAATTTGCGGCAGCCCCCCCCCGCTTTTTAATTTGCGGTGGCAGCAAGCACCCCCCCCCCCCGGTTCTCCTCTGCTCCAGGGGGCCTGTGTAAGGGGCCCCAAAATTCCTGATGGCGGCCCTGCACCCAGATACATTATTCACACCAGACTGCACAGAGACTGACAAGTCTGCTCAGTCTTCTGATGTGTCTCCTCGAGTCCCGGCGACAGCCTGTTTCAGCAGAGTAGATCGAAGCTGTCCCCTCCTCCTCCTTCTCCGCACTGTAGTGTATATATATACATACACATACACACACAAGAAGAGGAAGGGGGGGGGGAACAGGAACACGCTGATAGAGGTCTGTACAAAGTTTTTATTATACTCTGTAGATCAGGGGTGTCAAAGTCAAATTCATCGGGGCGGCATCAGCAATATGGTTGTCCTCAAGGGGCCGGTTGTATATCTAAGACTATGCAGCTACTCTTTATCATATAAAATAATTGCCTCTGCTTTTAATTATAACTGTTTTTTAATTTAAGTAATCATTAGCTCAGAGTTCAGGGGTGTGATGTGTACAGAGGGCAGGGTTCGGGAGCTGTGCTACGTTCAGAATGCAGAGTTCGGGTGTGAGTTACGTAGAGAGGGCAGGGTTCAGGAGTTTGCGCTGTGGACAGGGTGCAGGGTTCAGGGGTTTGCGCTGTGGACAGGGTGCAGGGTTCAGGGGTTTGCGCTGTGGACAGAGTGCAGGGTTCAGGGGTTTGCGCTGTGGACAGGGTGCAGGGTTCAGGGGTTTGCACTGTGGACAGGGTGCAGGGTTCAGGGGTTTGCGCTGTGGACAGGGTGCAGGGTTCAGGGGTTTGCGCTGTGGACAGGGTGCAGGGTTCAGGGGTTTGCGCTGTGGACAGGGTGCAGGGTTCAGGGGTTTGCGCTGTGGACAGGGTGCAGGGTTCAGGGGTTTGCACTGTGGACAGGGTGCAGGGTTCAGGGGTTTGCACTGTGGACAGGGTGCAGGGTTCAGGGGTTTGCGCTGTGGGCAGAGTGCAGGGTTCGGGGGTTTGCGCTGTGGGCAGAGTGTAAGGTTCAGGGGTTTGTGCTGTGGACAGAGTGCAGGGTTCAGGGGTTTTCCCTGTGGACAGAGTGCAGGGTTTAGGGGTTTGCGCTGTGGACAGGGTGCAGGGTTCAGGGGTTTGTGCTGTGGACAGAGTGCAGGATTCAGGGGGTTTGTGCTGTGGACAGAGTGCAGGATTCAGGGGGTTTGCGCTGTGGACAGGGTGCAGGATTCAGGGGTTTGCGCTGTGGACAGAGTGCAAGGTTTAGGGGTTTGCGCTGTGGACAGGGTGCAGGGTTCAGGGGTTTGCGCTGTGGACAGGGTGCAGGGTTCAGGGGTTTGCGCTGTGGACAGGGTGCAGGGTTCAGGGGTTTGCGCTGTGGACAGGGTGCAGGGTTCAGGGGTTTGCGCTGTGGACAGGGTGCAGGGTTCAGGGGTTTGCGCTGTGGACAGGGTGCAGGGGTTTGCGCTGTGGACAGGGTGCAGGGGTTTGCGCTGTGGACAGGGTGCAGGGGTTTGCGCTGTGGACAGGGTGCAGGGGTTTGCGCTGTGGACAGGGTGCAGGGGTTTGCGCTGTGGACAGGGTGCAGGGGTTTGCGCTGTGGACAGGGTGCAAGGTTCAGGGGTTTGCGCTGTGGACAGACTGCAGGGTTCAGGGGTTTGCGCTGTGGACAGGCTGCAGGGTTCAGGGGTTTGCGCTGTGGACAGGCTGCAGGGTTCAGGGGTTTGCGCTGTGGACAGGGTGCAGGGTTCAGGGGTCGCGCTGTGGACAGGGAGCAGGATTCAGGGGGTTTGAGCTGTGGACAGAGTGCAGGGTTCAGGGGTTTGCGCTGTGGACAGGGTTCAGGGGTTGCGCTGTGGACAGGGTGCAGGTTTCCGGGGTCGCGCAGTGGACAGAGTGCAGGGTTCAGGGGTCGCGCTGTGGACAGGGTGCAGGTTTCCGGGGTCGCGCTATGGACAGGGTGCAGGGGTCGCGCTATGGACAGGGTGCAGGGGTCGCGCTATGGACAGGGTGCAGGGTTCAGGGGTTTGCGCTGTGGACAGAGTGCAGGGTTCAGGGGTTTGCGCTCTGGACAGAGTGCAGGGTTCAGGGGTTTGCGCTGTGGACAGGGTGCAAGGTTCAGGGGTTTGCGCTGTGGACAGGCTGCAGGGTTCAGGGGTTTGCGCTGTGGACAGGCTGCAGGGTTCAGGGGTTTGCGCTGTGGACAGGCTGCAGGGTTCAGGGGTTTGCGCTGTGGACAGGCTGCAGGGTTCAGGGGTTTGCGCTGTGGGCAGGGTGCAGGGTTCAGGGGTCGCGCTGTGGGCAGGGTTCAGGGGTTTGAGCTGTGGACAGAGTGCAGGGTTCAGGGGTTTGTGCTGTGGACAGGGAGCAGGATTCAGGGGGTTTGAGCTGTGGACAGAGTGCAGGGTTCAGGGGTTTGTGCTGTGGACAGGGAGCAGGATTCAGGGGGTTTGCGCTGTGGACAGGGTGCAGGTTTCCGGGGTCGCGCTGTGGACAGTGTGCAGGTTTCCGGGGTCGAGCTATGGACAGGGTGCAGGGGTCGCGCTATGGACAGGGTTCAGGGTTGCGCTGTTGACAGAGTGCAGGGTACAGGGTTGCGCTGTGGACACACGCAGGAAGAGGAGGAGGAGGGAACAGGAACACGCTGTTCGAGGTCTGTACAAAGTTTTTATTATACTCTGTAGATCAGGGGTGTCAAAGTCTAATTCATCGGGGGGCCGCATCAGCAATATGGTTGTCCTCAAGGGGCCGGTTGTATATCTAAGACTATGCCGCTACTCTTTATAATAATAATAAATATTTGCCTCTGCTTTTAATTTTAACTGGTTTTTAATTTAAGGAATAATTAGCTCAGAGTTCAGGGGTGTGATGTGTACAGAGGGCATGGTTCGGGAGCTGCGCTACGTACAGAATGCAGAGTTCGGGTGTGAGTTACGTAGAGAGGGCAGGGTTCAGGAGTTTGCGCTGTGGACAGGGTGCAGGGTTCAGGGGTTTGCGCTGTGGATAGAGTGCAGGGTTCAGGGGTTTGCGCTGTGGACAGGGTTCAGGGGTTTGCGCTGTGGACAGAGTGCAGGGTTCAGGGGTTTGAGCTGTGGATAGAGTGCAGGGTTCAGGGGTCGCGCTGTGGACAGGGTTCAGGGGTCGCGCTGTGGGCAGGGTGCAGGGTTCAGGGGTCGCGCTGTGCTGTGGACAGGGTGCAGGGTTCAGGGGTTTGAGCTGTGGACAGAGTGCAGGGTTCAGGGGTCGCGCTGTGCTGTGGACAGAGTGCAGGGTTCAGGGGTCGCGCTGTGGACAGGGTGCAGGGTGCAGGGTTCGTGGGCTTGAGCTGTGGACACACACACACACGAAGAGGAAGGGGGGGGAACAGGAACACGCTGATCGAGGTCTGTACAAAGTTTTTATTATACTCTGTAGAACAGGGGTGTCAAAGTCGAATTCATCGGGGGCCGCATCAGCAATATGGTTGTCCTCAAGGGGCCGGTTGTATATCTAAGACTATGCAGCTACTCTTTATCATATTAAATAATTGCCTCTGCATTTAATTCTAACTGTTTTTTAATTTAAGTAATAATTAGCTCAGAGTTCAGTTGTTAGTTACGTAGAGAGGGCAGGGTTTAGGGGTTTGCGCTGTGGACAGAGCACAGGGCTTAGGGGTTTGCGCTGTGGGCAGGGTTCTGGGGTTTGCGCTGTGGACAGGGTGCAGGGTTCAGGGGTTTGCGCTGTGGACAGGGTGCAGGGTTCCGGGGTTTGCACTGTGGACAGGGTTCAGGGGTTTGCGCTGTGGACAGGGTGCAGGGTTCAGGGGTTTGCGCTGTGGACAGGGTGCAGGGTTCAGGGGTTTGCGCTGTGGACAGGGTGCAGGGTTCAGGGGTTTGCGCTGTGGACAGGCTGCAGGGTTCAGGGGTTTGCGCTGTGGACAGGCTGCAGGGTTCAGGGGTTTGCGCTGTGGACAGGCTGCAGGGTTCAGGGGTCGCGCTGCGGACAGGGTGCAGGGTTCAGGGGTTTGCGCTGTGGACAGGCTGCAGGGTTCAGGGGTCGCGCTGCGGACAGGGTGCAGGGTTCAGGGGTTTGCGCTGTGGACAGGGTGCAGGGTTCAGGGGTCGCGCTGCGGACAGGGTGCAGGGTTCAGGGGTTTGCGCTGTGGACAGGGTGCAGGGTTCAGGGGTTTGCGCTGTGGACAGGGTGCAGGGTTCAGCTGTCGCGCTGTGGACAGAGTGCAGGGTTCAGGGGTTTGCGCTGTGGACAGAGTGCAGGGTTCAGGGGTTTGCGCTGTGGACAGAGTGCAGGGTTCAGGGGTTTGCGCTGTGGACAGGGTGCAGGGTTCAGGGGTCGCGCTGTGGACAGGGTTAAGCTGTCGCGCTGTGGACAGAGTGCAGGGTTCAGGGTTTTGCGCTGTGAACAGGGTGCAGGGTTCAGGGGTCATGCTGTGGACAGAGTGCAGGGTGCAGGGGTTGCGCTGACCCCCTCCCTTGCTAGCTCTAGCTCTCTCCCCTCCCAAAGCATTCCCCTAGCACAAATCTGAGCCCCTCCCTAGCACAAGGCCTCTCCCCTCCTAAAGTGCTCCCAGCACATATCCAAACTCCCCCTTGCTAGCTCTAGCCCTCTCCCCTCCTAAAGCACCCCCCAAGCACATATCTGACCCCCCCCCCCATGCTAGCTCTAGCTCTCTCCCCTCCCAAAGCATCCCTCTAGCACATATCTGAGCCCCTCCCTAGCAAAAGTCCTCTCCCCTCCTAAAGCGCCCACCAGCACATATCCAAGCCCCCCACCCCTTTTTCTAGCTCTCTCCTCCTCTCCCAAATTGTCCCCCTAGCACATATCTGACCCCCCCTGCTAGCACAAGTCCTCTCCCCTCCCAAAGTGCCACCCCCCAGCACATATCCAAGCTCCCCCTTGCTTGCTCTAGCCCTCTCCCCTCCCAAAGCCCCCTCTCAATTACATATTTGACCCCCCCCCACTAGCTCTACCTCTCTCCCCTCTAAAAGCGTCCCCCCCAGCACTTATCTGACCCCCCCCCCGCTAGCTCTACCTCTCTCCCCCCTCAGCAAATATCAGACCCACCCTGCTAGCACCAGCCCTCTCCCCAGGACCTTCCTGACCCCTGCATTTTGTACGTTAAATATTTCTGACCCTTGCATTCTGTGCATAACACTAAAGCCCCACACACACAATCGGACTTCCATCGGACTTTTCCGTGGATTTGGGTCCGAAGGGCGTTGGCCGTGAACTTGGTATGCATACACACAGCAGAACATTTTCAGCCAACATTCACCAAACCACGTGGTTTTTCAGCTCTTTACCGCCACCCTTTTGGCAACTTCTGCTATTGTTGTCTGATCTTTAGCATTGGTTCCGAGCATGCGTGTTTGTACTTTTGGATTTTAGTCCGATGGACTTTTGTACACACGATCGGACATTTGTTGTCGGAAGGTTTGAGAGCATGCACAGCGAACATTTGTCCATTGAAAAGCCAAAAACAATTGTCCAATGGAGCGTACAGACGGTCGGATTGTCTGATAAAACACGTCCGTCGGATCGTTGTTGTCGAAAAGTCCGATCGTGTGTATGGGCCTTTACAATACGGCCACACACACTGTTCGCCACGCCGCATTACTACTCTTTCAGGCCAACCAAAAATGTTCCAGGTCTTTTACAATCTTAATGCCGCGTACACACGATCGGAATTTCCGACAACAAAACCGGGCTTTTTTTTTTTTTTTTCCGATGGATGTTAACTCAAACTTGTCTTGCACACACACACGGTCACACAAATGTTGCTCGGAAATTCCGATGGTCAAGAACGCGGAGACGTACGACACTACGACGAGTCGAGAAAAATGAAGTACAATGATTCCGAGCATGCGTCAAATTGCAGCACTTTTGTGCGTCGGAAATGGCTACACGCGGTCGGAATTTCCGACAAGAACTTTTCTTGTCGGAAAAATTGAGAAGCAGCTCTCAATCATTTGTTGTCGGAAATTCCGACAGAAAATGTCTGATGGAGCCTTCACACACGGTCAGAATATCCGACCAAAAGCTCACATCGGACTTTTGTTGTCGGAAAAACGGATCGTGTGTACGCGGCATTAGAGCGCCGTATACCCCGCCCCCCCCCCCCCCCAAAAAAAAAATGCTGCTAAAGTGTTCGGGTTCGGCTTGACGAAAAGTTGGCAGCCCTGATTTTACATGGAGAGGAATGTCAGAATTGGCCCGGTAGGCAGGGCCGCTGATAAGGCAGTACAGCCAGCCCTTCTGTACTGGGCCCGGGCACCATCAGTTCAAAAGGGGGGCCCGGGCACCTGCTGAGCAGGAGGGTCGGCTGTACTGTCTTATTGCAGACACCGATCCTCTTCTGTCTCCCCCTGCAGAGGTACCAGTTTCACCTCCTCTTTCCCCCTCTACTGCACTGCAGGGGTATTGGTCCTAGCATATGTGCCCCTTCTATCTGCTGTCCAGGCCCCCCTGTGTGCCCCTTCCCCCCCCCCACAGCACCTCCGACTTTCCTCCTATCCTCTCCCACCGGCAACTGCTGATTTTTAGGATAAAGAGCGCATGTAATTTACTGGCCCCTTCCTTTCCTGAATGATCACAGTGAGTGATTGGTACCAATCAACCATGTGTCCATTTATCACTGAAGCACAGTAAACTGTGTTTACAATGCTTCAATTTATGAATGAGCAGGAAGCCTCAGGATGTTTCCTATGCATTCATGTGTGCTGCTGAGGCTGCAGAGAAAGGGACTGATAAATCTAGGTCCTCAGTCACTTTCGGCTGGGAGGCCCTTTCAGGTAGGCTGTATGGGGTAAGGTGACCAGATTTTTAAAATGAAATCCGGGGACATATTTTTTTTTTTTTACTAGTAATGGCGGCAATCAGCGACTCTCTGCCCGTCGCTGCCGCCCGCCTCACAGCCTGTCATGTCTTATGCCGTGTACACACGATCGGTTTTACCGATGAGAAAAGTCCATCGGACTGTTTTCATCGGACAAACCGATCGTGTGTGGGCCCCATCGGTCTTTTTTCCACCAGTGAGAAAAAATAGAACATGTTTTAAATTTAACCGATGGGGGGAAAAAAAACGATAGCGAATTCCGATCGTCTGTGTGGAACTCCATCGGACAAAAAACCCACACATGCTCAGAATCAAGTCGATGCATGCTCAGAAGCATTGAACTTCATTTTTTCTCGGCTCGTCGGAGTGTTTCACGGTCACCGCATTTTGGGACGGTCGGATTTTTGACTGATGGTGTGTAGGCAAGACTGATGGAAGACAGCTTCATCGGATTCATTCAATAGGATTAGAATCCATAGGAAATCTGACCGTGTGTACAAGTCTTACTCTCCGGACCCCCGGCTACTACTGGGTGGGGAGCGGAGGAAGATCACTCTGCCAGGGAAGACAAGGAGATAAGCAGGCAGGCGGCTGGCCGGGACTTGAGCCAAGGCAGAAGAACATGTGGGGGGAGCTGAATGGGCACCCGAAACTGAAGAAATATTCCCTCCGCTCCGCCCAGCACATGATCATCAGAAAGGGGCACAGATAATGGAAAAAAAATACACCCCCCTAATCTAGTAGGAGCGGCGAGGGGGGGGGGGGGTGTAATTCAGATTTTTTTTTTTTTAATTCTGCACTGACTGTCTTTGAAATTGCCCCAGCCCCTGTTCAAATCCAATCCGGGGACAAAACCGGGGACAGACTTGGTCCGGGGACAGTGTCCTCAATCCGGGGACTGTCCCTGGAAACCGGGGATGTCTGGTCACTAGGGTGACCACATGTCCCGCATTTTGCAGGTCTGTCCCAGGCACCTTTATTCCAGGACAATACAGTGTCCCGGATTGAAACTGACACAGCCTCCCCCCGGGCCAATCAGATGCCCCCAAAAAAGGCCACCACATAGGGTGACCACGTGTCCCGGATTGCCCGGGACAGTCCCGCATTTTGTAGGTCTGTCCCGGGCACCTTCATTCCAGGACAATACAGTGTCCCGGAATGAAACTGACACAGCCACCCCCCCCGGGCCAATCAGATGCCCCCAAAAATGGCCGCCACATCACCGCTTTACTCACTGACAGTACTTGCCCTGGCCCGGAATGCCTGGAGGAGCACAATCCCCGCCCCCTGCCTGTGATTGGAGAAATCATAAATCCCGCCTCTTGTGTCCAATCACTGTGCTGTGATTCGTTACAGCACAAGCTGATTTTTGGGAAGGGGGGGGGGGGGTGTCCCTGAATGGTAGTTTGGAAATGTGGTCACCCTAGTATGGGGCCCCGTGATTTCTAACAGCAGCCCTGCCGGTCGGGAAGTAGTTAAATGCAGCAAATCCTCGCCCTCAGTCTCGCATGACAACAAAAGCAAATGTTTCTCTGTATTTGACTAGTCAGCTGGGATAATGGTGGCTCCTTGTTAAGCTTCCCTGCTTAACGCTTCCCACTGTGAGGCCAATTGCTGCTCGCTGTCTGTCATCCCAAGTCAGGAGAATCCCCGCTGACTGCTGGGAAATCCATCGGACGCACACAGCCGCATCGGGAGCGAAGAGAGGAAGTAATCGCCGAGTGACCTTTTACACCAAACACCAGACCAGTGATCTCCTCCGACTTTTCCTCCACCTGCGTCGTTCTTCCTCAATCCTACGATGACCGAGTGTGAAAGCGAAACGTCACCGTGAATCCCGCGACTTCTTCCTGTCTGAGAGGAGATCCGCTGTGAGGACAATCTACATCCAGCATCGAAAGGCAGGAGGGACCCCGCATCTCTGATGTAGGGAAATGTTGTGCCATCGGGGGGGGGGGGGGGGGCAGTTCTGTCTTCTGTAATTTGCTAAGAGGCTGCATAAAAAAAACGCAGGCTGAGCTTTTTACTGTTCATTTTCCCGTCCCATTCTTTTCTTTCTGCTTCCTGGTTTGTGGGGTTAAAAAAAAAAAAAAAGAGAAAAGAAGAAAATCAGGAGAAGCTGCATAAGGCCCCTTTCACACGACTGCGACTTCAAAGTCGCACGATTTTACTGCGATTTCTCGGCTGCGATTTCAGGAAATGCTTGTGTAAGTGGCACCAAAATCGGACCAGGGACTACCGTACTTTGAAGTCGGAAGGACTTGAAGTCGTACTAATATATGAATGGTTGTCATTGGAAATCATGGGAAACGACTTGTCATGCGACTTCGCCATCACAAATCGTGGGACAAGTCGTAGAAGTGTGGAAGGGGCCTAAATGCAACATTGTGTGTTTTTTTTTTTTTTTTCTTTTAATCACTTCCAATCTGGTCCACATTCCTTTCCTACTGTACATATATAAAAAAAAAAAAAAAATACTTTTTATTTTTATTTTTTCTGCCAGAAAACTACTTAACCACTTGGCGCCCGCGCTATAGCCGAATGACTGCTACAGCGCGGACCCCAAATGCCTGGAGGCCGTCAATAGACGTCCTCCCCTTCGCGCGCTCCCCATGCGCCCCCTGCAGGGCACGCGCTGTGATCACCCGAGCCACTGAGACTGAGAGTAAGGGGCCAGGTGATCAGCTGTCAGCCAATGACAGCTGATCACGTGATGCAAACAAAAGCCGGTAAACGTTTTGTTTTTTTCTCCTCACGCTGACAGCGTGAGGAGAAAAAAAAGCCGATCACCGGCTTATGTGTAAAGGGACATCGGTCCTGAAGAGGAAGGAGGCAATTCTGCCTCCTCCTGTGCAGTCAGTACCCCCTGCCAGTGCCACCTAAAAGTGCCCACAAGTGCCACCTATCAATGCCCACAAGTGCCACCTATCAATACCCACAAGTGCCACCTATCAATGCCCACCAGTGGTGCCAATCAGTGCCCATTACTGCCACCCATTAGTGCCCATTGCTACCACCCATCAGTGCCCATCACTGCCAGCTATCAGTGCCACCTATTAGTGCCACCTCTCAGTGCCAACCAGAGCCACCTTATCGGTGCCCAACAGTGCAGCTTATCAGTGCAGCCTCATCAGGGAACATCAATGAAGGAGAAAAATTACCCGTTTGCAAAGTTTTATAACAAAATATAAAAATATATAATTTTTTTTTTAATTCTGTATTTTATTTTAATTTTTTTAACAAAAAATAAAAACCGCAGAGGTGATCAAATACCTCCAAAAGAAATCTCTATTTGTGTGAAAAAAATGATACAAATTGAATTTGCGTGCAGTGTTGTATGACCGCGCAATTGTCATTCAAAGTGCATTAGCGCTGAAAGCTGAAAATTGGTCTGGGCAGGAAGGGGGTTTAAGTGCCCAGTAAGCAAGTGGTTAAAACCCTCAAACATTATAATATACACTATATTTCTATATATACTACACGCACATGAACTATAATGGCATCCCAGTCTTAGTCCGGAGGGTTCAATATGGAGTTGGCCCCGCCCTTTGCAGCTGTAACAGCTTCAACTCTTCTGGGAAGGCCGTCCACAAGGTTTAGGAGGGTGTCTATGGGAATGTTTGACCATTCTTCCAGAAGCGCATTTGTGAGGTCAGGCACTGATGTTGGATGAGAAGGCCCTGCTCGCAGTCTCCGCTCTAATTTATCCCAAAGGTGTTCTTTCGGGTTGCAGTCAGGACTCTGTGCAGGCCAGTCACGTTCATCCACCCCAAACTCGCTCATCAATGTCTTTATTGAAATGACACTTTGCTACAATGTAAAGTAGTGAGTGTACAGCTTGTATAACGGTGTAAATTGGCTGTTCCCTCAAAATAACTCAACACACAGCCATTAATGTCTAAACCGCTGGCAACAAAAGTGAGTACACCCCTAAGTGAAAATGTCCAAATTGGGCCCAAAGTGTCAATATTTTGTGTGGCCGCCATTATTTTCCAGCACTGCCTTAACCCTGATGGACACGGAGGTCACCAGAGCTTCACAGGTTGGCACTGGAGTCCTCTTCCCCTCCTCCATGACGACATCACAGAGATGGTGGGTGTTGGAGACCTTGCGCTCCTCCACCTTCCGTTTGAGGAGCTCCACAGATGATCAATAGGGTTTAGGTCTGGAGACATGCTTGGCCAGTCCATCACCTTTACCCTCAGCTTCTTTAGCAAGGCAGTGGTGGTCTTGGAGGTGTGTTTGGGGTGGTTATCATGTTGGAATACTACCCTGCGGTCCAGTCTCTGAAGGGAGGGGATCATGCTCTGCTTCAGTATGTCACAGTACATGTTGGCATTCATGGTCCCCCCAATGATCTGTAGCCCCCCAGTGCCGGCAGCACTCATGCAGCCCCAGACCATGACACTCCCACCACCATGCCTGACTGTAGGGAAGACACTTGTCTTTGTCCTCCTCACCTGGTTGCCGCCACACACGCCTGACACCATCTGACACCAAATAAGTTTATCTTGGTCTCATCAGACCACAGGACATGGTTCCAGTAATCCATGTCCTTAGTCTGCTTGTCTTCAGCAAACTGTTTGCGGCTCTTTCTTGTGCATCATCTTTAGAAGAGGCTTCCTTCTGGGATGACAGACATGCAGACCAATTTGATGCAGTGTGCGGCGTATGGTCTGAGCACTGACAGGCTGACCCCTCCCCCACCCCTTCACCCTCTGCAGCAATGCTGGCAGCACTCATACGTCTATTTCCCAAAGACAACCTCTGGATATGACGCTGAGCACGTGACCTCAACTTCTTTGGTGGACCATGGCGAGGCCTGTTCTGAGGGGAACCTGTCCTGTTATACCGCTGGATGGTCTTGGCTACCGTGCTGCAGCTCAGTTTCAGGGTCTTGGCAATCTTCTTATAGCCTCGGCCATCTTTATGTAGAGCAACAATTCTTTTTTTCAGATCCTCAGAGAGTTCTTTGCCATGAGGTGCCATGTTGTACTTCCAGTGACCAGTAGGAGAGAGTGAGAGCGATAACAGCAAATTTATCACACCTGCTCCCCATTCACACCTGAGACCTTGTAAAGCCTCCTACACACGATTGGATTTCCATCTGACTTTTCTGTGGATTTTTGTCCGAAGGTCGTTGTCCGTGAACTTGTTCTGTATACACACGGCAGAACATTTTCAGCCAACATTCACCAAATCACGTGGGTTTTCAGCTCTTTACCGCCACCCTTTGGGCAACTTTTGCTATTGTTGTCTGATGTTTAGCATTGTTTCGGAGCATGCGTGTTTGTACTTTGGATTTTAGTCGACGGATTTGTGCACACGCGATCGGATAATCTGACGGAACACATGTTTTGTCGGAAAATTTGAGAGCATGCACAGCCAACATTTGTTGTCGGAAATTTTGACAACAATTGTCCGATGGAGCGTACAGACGGTCGGATTGTCCGATGAAACATGTCCGTCGGACCGTTGTTGTCGGAAAATCCGATCGTGTGCATGGGCCTTAACACTAACGAGTCACATGACACCAGGGAGAGAAAATTGGTAATTGGGTCCAATTTGGACATTTTCACTTAGGGCTAGCTGCTTCAAAACAAGGCTTCGGACACGCTTTGTTAAAGCTCCTGTCACCAAATAAAATGATTGGCTTACAGTCCTGTTTACACCTTGCTTCAGTGGGGCTTCAGGTGAGCTTTGCCATGGACTTCCTTGGAGGCTTTGAAGCTAGGGTGACCACATTTCCAAACTGCCATTCAGGGACACGCCCCCTCTCACACCTTCCCCCCCCCCCAAAAAGATGAGGGGGGGGCGGGGGGAATTGTAGTCTCGGGTAGGGTGACCACATTTCCAAACTACCATTCAGGGACACGCCCCCTCTCACACCTTCCCCCCCCCCCCCAAAAGATGAGGGGGGGGCGGGGGGAATTGTAGTCTCGGGTAGGGTGACCACATTTCCAAACTACCATTCAGGGACACCCCCCCCTTCCCAAAAATCAGCTTGTGCTGTAACGAATCACAGCACAGTGATTGGACACAAGAGGCGGGATTTATGATTTCTCCAATCACAAGCAGGGGGCGGGGATTGTGCTCCTCCAGGCATTCCTGGCCAGGACAAGTACTGTCAGTGAGTAAAGCGGTGATGTGGCGACCTTTTTTGGGGGCATCAGATTGGCCCAGGGGGGGGGGGTGGCTGTGTCAGTTTCATTCAGGGACACTGTATTGTCCTGGAATGGAGGTGCCCGGGACAGACCTGCAAAATGCGGGACTGTCCCGGGCAATCCGGGACACGTGGTCACCCTAGTCTCGGGGTTGATGGGGAATTTGGCGGCGGGTTATTTGTCAGGTGAATGTGCCACTTGCCACCAGATGCAGTGCCGCTTGCCACCCATAGCCTGCCACCAGATGCAGTGCTGCTGTCACTCCCTCTGCATGAGCCACGTGGGTAGAAGGAAAGGAGTGGCGTCACTATCTGGAGAGTGAAGATCACGCCAGTCCCTGCAGCTTGCCGCTGGGTGCCGGAGAAGGAGGAGGTGCCGAGGTGGGTGGGGACAGCAGTGCTGCACTAGGCGCAGGCCTCGCTCCCGGTCTCACTGTCTGAGAGTAAATTGTCACTGGTTGCAAAATGCCAGGAGGCGCTGGCCCTAGCAACCAGTTCTGGATATGTAGTTATTAGTTAGTAGGGGGTGGCTGTGTCCTCTATTTCATTATCGTCCCGGAATGAAGGTGCCCGGGACCCAGGACAGACATGTCAATTGCGGGACAGTCCCGGGCAATCCGGGACACGTGGGCACCCTATTTGAAGCCCCACTAAAGCTACACGGGGTATAATTTTTTTTAAGCGAAGCCGCAGCAAAGCAAAAGCAGGGTGTAAACAGGGCTGTGAGCTATAAGAAAACCAACGGTCGATCCCTTTCCCACAAAATCAAACGATTATGGGATAGGTGAAATTACTAAAAAAAATATCTGAATGAGTTAATAATGTGACCAATTAGGTCTGAAGCAGCTACCATACACACCTACCGATGGCAAGTTAACCGCTTGCCGACCGCCGCACGACTTTTTACGTCGACAGAATGGCACGGCTGCGCAAATGGGCGTATATATACATCCCCTTTAATTTGCCGCTGTGTGGTCGCGCTCGCAACCCTGCCGCGAGCTCCGTGCCCCGTCGGTGTCCCGCGATCGTGTCACGGAGCTAAAGAGCGGGGAGACATCTCCCCGTTCTTCCTAGTGACATGTGACTGATCGTCTGTTCCCTGTCATCAGGAACAGCGATCAGTGACGTGTCACTCGGAGCCACGCCCCTAACAGTTAGAATCACTCCCTAGGACACACTTAACCCCTTCAGCGCCCCGTACAGGTTAACCCCCTTCACTGCCAGTGTAATTTTTATAGTAATCAGTGCATTTTAATAGCACTGATCGCTGTAAAAATGACAATGGTCCCAAAATGGCGTCAAAAGTGTCCGATGTGTCCACCATAATGTCGCAGTCACGATATAAAAAAAAATAAAAATCGCTGATCTCCGCCATTACTAGTAAAAAAAAAAAATTATTAAAAAAAATGCCATAAAACTATCCCCTATTTTGTAGACGCTATAACTTTTGTGCAAACCAATCAATTGCGATTTTTTTTACCAAAAATATGTAGAAGAATACGTATCGGCCTAAACTGAGGAAAAAAAAAATGTGTTTTTTTTTTTATATATTTTTGGGGATATTTATTATAGCAAAAAGTAAAAAATATTGAATTTTTTTTTAAAATTGTCGCTCTATTTTTGTTTATAGCGCAAAGAAGAAAAACCGCAGAGGTGATCAAATACCACCAAAAGAAAGCTCTATTTGTGGGAAAAAAAGGACGTACATTTTTTTTCGGGAGCCACGTCGCACGACCGCGCAATTGTCAGTTAAAGCGACGCAGTGCCGAATCGCAAAAAGTGGCCCGGTCTTTGGCCAGCTAAATGGTCCGAGGCTTAAAGCGGAGCTCCACCCGCAAATTTTTTTTTTTTTTTTTTTAAAGTCAGCAGCTACTAACACTTTTTTTATTTTCTAAATAGGTTCCTTTAAGCTCGTGCATTGTTGGTTCACTTACCTTTTCCTTTAATTTCCTATCTAAATGTTTTTTTCTTTGTCTGAATTTCTCACTTCCTGTTTCTCCTCAGTAAACTTCACACCATCATCCGAGCCGTGGTTAGTCAGCCAGAACAGCTTACTGAGGAGGAACAGGAAGTGAGAAATTCAGACAAAGAAAACAAAGAAAAAAAAAACATTTAGAAAGGAAATGGAAGGAAAAGGTAAGTGAACCAACAATGCACGAGCTTAAAGGAACCTATTTAGAAAATAAAAAACAAACCTTTACAACCCCTTTAATGTGACCAATTAGGTCTGAAGCAGCTACCATACACACCTACCGATGGCAAGTTAAAGCGGTTGTAAAGTCTAATTTGGTACTGTTACCTACAGGTAAGTCTATAATAAGGCTTACCTGTAGGTAAAAAAAAATATCTCCTAAACCTTTAGGGTTTAGGAGATATTCCCCTCGCAATGCGCCGCTGACAGCAGCGGCGCATGCGCACAGGGCATTCTCGGGCTGAAGGCTCGGCAGACGCCAGACCTCGCTGGAACAAAATCTCCCGCGCGCATGCGCGGGAGTGAGACATCGCGGCTCCAGCCACTCACAGCGCTGGAGCCGCGATACCCGGAAGACACGCCGAGGCAACATGTCATCTCCCTCGGCGTGGACCAGGTAAGTTAACGATGCCTCGTTCTAAGGCAGTGGTTCTCAACTCCTGTCCTCAGGACCCACTAACAGGCCAGATTTTAAGTATTACCTTGGTGAGATGCAGACTAGAATACTGCAATCCCTGAGCAGCAAATTATATCACCTGTGATGCATTTCAGTTATCTTGCAAACCTGGCCTGTTGGTGGGCCCTGAGGACTAGAGTTGAGAACCACTGTTCTAAGGTAAGTATTTCATAATGAGCTATTTATGTGGCGCATACTAGCTCATTATGCCTTTCCCTTGCAGGTGACTAGAAACAAAAAAAAAAAAAAAGAGTTTGCCTTTACAACCGCTTTAACCACCTCGCGCCCGCCGTACGAGAATATACGGCCGCAAGGTGGTTGTCAAATGCCGGGAGGCCGTTTTTATACGGCCTCCTCTATTTGGCCACTGGGGGGCGCGCGAGCGCCGCCGACGGCGCGCGCACGTGCCCGGCGCTTCACTGCAATGCCGATGCGCGTGCCTGGCGGCCACGATGTCCGCCAGGCACCCGCGATCGGCGGTTACAGAGACAAGGACATGGATCTCTGTGTGTAAACACACAGATCCATGTCCTGTCAGGGAGAGGGGACCGATGCTGTGTCCCTTGTACATAGGGACACAGATCGGTCTCCTCCCCCAGTCAGTCCCCTCCCCCCACAGTAAAAATCACTAATAGGGAACACATTTAACCCCTTCCTCGCCCCCTAGTGTTAACCCCTTCCCTGCCAGTGTCATTTATACAGTAATCAGTGCATATTTATAGCACTGTTCGCTGTATAAATGTGAATGGTCCCAAATTAGTGTCAAAAGTGTCCGATGTGTCCGCCATAATGTCGCAGTCACAAAAAAAAATCACTGATCGCCGCCATTACTAATAAAAATTTTTTTTTTATAAAAATGCCATAAAACTACCCCCTATTTTGTAAACGCTATAACTTTTGCGCAAACCAAATAAACGCTGATTGCGATTTTTTTTTTACCAAAAATATGAAGAAGAATACGTATCGGACTAAACTGAGGGAAAAAAATATAAAAAAAAAAAAAAAAAAAATTGGGATATTTATTATAGCAAAGTGTAAGAAATATTGCTTTTTTTTCAAAATTGTCGCTCTATTTTTGTTTATAGCGCAAAAAATAAAAACCGCCGAGGTGATCAAATACCACCAAAAGAAAGCTCTATTTGTGCGAAAAAAAGGACGTCAATTTTGTTTGGGAGCCACGTCGCACGACCGCGCAATTGTCATTCAAAGCGTGACAGTGCTGAAAGCTGAAATTTCGCCTGGGCAGGAAGGGGGTATATGTGCCCAGTAAGGAAGGGGTTAAGAAACAAAAAAAAAACAAACATAGGTATAGGCAGCGCTACAAAGGATCACACAGTCCAAATATTTCAGGTACACAATCATAAAATAGTGCAAACACATAGAAATGTTACATCACTTCCTGTCTTTCATAGATACTTCCTGTCTGGGATGAGGTCAGCACCTTGTGAAGGCGAGATCCCATCTATGGCTGCTGTCGGTGGTGGAGGTTTTCACAAGCACAATTGGATTTCTTTTTATTCAGCTCATTAGCGTTTGATCCGCCCTCCCGGCTGCAACAGGATCTGGTGGGGGATTATCCAGAGAGGGTGTCCAAGTAAGGCCCCTTTCACGCTACCGCGACTTCAAAGTCTCAATTTCGCGGCCGCCATTTCAGGGCAATGCCTGTGTAATGTTGAGGTCGATGGGCTTCGACTCGCTTCAAAGTCGGACCAAAGTAGTACAGGGACTCTACATTGAAGTCGCACAGATAGGAATGGTTATCATTGGGAATCATGGGGTACGACTTGTCATGTGACTTTGCAGTCCCAAGTCGCAGGACAAGTCGCAGAAGTGTGAAAGGGACCCAGAGATCCGGTGTTTACGCTTTTTATCCAGTTCTTTTCTGTTAAGAGTCTGATTTAGCCCAGGTTCACACTGGGGCTGCGGGAGTGAAGCCGTGCGAGTTCAGCTGAACTCGCACGATTTCATTCCTGCCTGTCAGTCCCGATTTCAGCCACGATTACAGAGACATCTGACACAGATGTCAATGTAAATCGTGGCTGAAATCGCAAAAAGTAGTACAGAAACTACTTTTTGTAATCGGTGCAGCGCCGCAGATGCGGCGTCGCACCGATTAGGACGGTGCCATTGCCCGCAATTTGCGGCAAATTTCGCCGATTTGACATGTCAAATCACACCAGTGTGAACCAGGGCTTAGGCCCGGTTCACACTTGTGCGATGCCAGACGTCGCATGTAATTCAGATGTAATCCGCAGCGCACTGCTGTTCACATTACATGCGATGTCTGTGCGGTGCGATTTTCAGCCGTACAGATAGTATGGCTGATATCGCACCGCATTCGGTCCAAAGACGCGCAGGACCCTTTTTTCTGTTCGGACCAGAATCGGATCGCATGCGTGTTCACGCATATGCGATCCGATTCACGTCCGAACTGTCAGTCGCAGTGCAGTACGCGAGCTGAAATGGGGGTGTCGTTAAGATATAACGACGCTTCCCAGCAGTTTGCGTATAGCAGTGCGAGTCGGGTGCGATGTGGGAACCCCGCAGTGGATTCGCAGGGTTCTCGCATCGCGCAAGTGTGAACCGGGCCTAAGGCCCCTTTCACACCACTGCGACTTCAAAGTCGCAGTGATTTTGCCGCGATTCGCGGACGCGATTTCAGGGAATGCCTGTGTAGCATCTGCTGCACTACTTTGGTCCGATTTTGATGACACATACACAGGCATTCCCTGAAATCGCAGTAAAATCATGCGACTTTGAAGTCGAAGTAGTGTGAAAGGGGCCTAAAGCCCCCTTCACGTTTCTACGACTTGTCCCACGATTTGTGATGGCGAAGTCGCATGACAAGTCGTTTCCCATGATTTCCAATGACAACCATTCATATATTAGTACGACTTCAAGTCCTTCCGACTTCAAAGTTGTCCCTGCACTACTTTGGTCCGATTTTGATGCCACTTACACAGGCATTTCCTGAAATCGCGCCCGCAAAATCGCACGACTTTGAAGTCGCAGTAGTGTGAAAGGGGCCTTGGAGGGGGGGGATACACTTAGGCCCCTTTCACACTGAGGCATTGCAATAACGCGCTAAAAATGATTAGCGTTTTTACAGCGTTATCGCTAAAGATAGCGCTAACGCCTATGCGTTTTTACTGCGTTTTTGTGGTAAAAATTATTATTTGGACAATCCTCCACTCTACTGCGGTCATGTGATCTTCCCACAGCTTCTGGGCGTTTTTACCGCGGTACTCATTCATTTCAATGGGGACAGGCGTTTTTACAGCGCTATTTTATGCGCCCCAAAGATGCTCCAAAAAAGCTGTTTGCAGGATTTTTTCCAAGGCAGAGCCAGCACAACGCCTCAGTGTGAAGGCCCTCAGGGCTTTCACATTGAGAATGCTGGGGCAGGATTATTTCAGGCGTTTTTACAGCGCTATTTTTAGCGCTAAAACGCCTGAAAAACGCCTCAGTGTGAAAGGAGCCTTGGAGGGGGGGGGGGGGGATACACTTATCCCCCTGTTTTTTCCACATGTGGAGGTGCGGGTGACAGCGTTTCATCTCAGTGTGGGAATTAACTGCTTCAGCCCTGGAAGATTTTACCCCCTTCCTGACCAGAGCACTTTTTACAATTTTCGGCACTGCGTCGCTTTAACTGACAATTGCGCGGTCGTTCGACGCTGTACCCAAACGAAATTGGCGTCCTTATTTTCCCACAAATAGAGCTTTCCTTTGGTGGTATTTGATCACCTCTGCGGTTTTTATTTTTTGGGCTATAAACAAAAAAATAGCGACAATTTTGAAAAAAAAATAAATATATATATTTTTTTACTTTTTGCTATAATAAATATCCCCCAATTTAAAAAAAAAAAAAATATTTTTCTTCCTCAGTTTAGGCCGATATATATATTTTCTTCTACATATTTTTGGTTAAAAAAAAACGCAATAAGCGTATATTGATTGGTTTGTGCAAAAGTTATAGCGTCTGCAAACTATGGGAAAGATTTTTGGCATTTTTTTTTTTATATTTTTTTATTTTTTTACTAAATATAGCGGTGATCTGCGTTTTTTTTTTTTTGATTTATTTATTTATTTTTTAGAGGTACTGCAACAATGCGACGGACAGATCGGAGACTTTTGACACATTTTTGGGCCCATTGACATTTATACAGCGATCAGTGCTATAAAAATGCACCGATTTACTGTGTAAATGTCACTGGCAGGGAAGGGGGTTAACACTAGGGGGCGATCAAGGGGTTAAATGTGTTCCCTCTGCATGTTCTAACTGTGTAGGAAGAAACGATAGAGGTCCTCTCCTCTGACGGCACAGGGATTTGTGTGTTTACACACACAAATCCCCGTGCTGACGCTCGTGCACGCGATTGCGTCGGGTCCCCCGCCGTGCAGCGCCCTCTGGTGGTCGAAAATGGGTAGGACGTACCCGTACGGGATTTCGCCCAGCAGTGCCATTGTGCCTCAGTATATCTGCGTGACGCAGTCGGCAACTGGTTAAACACCGTTTTGGACTTGTATATATTCATTGCGGTGCTGACACGGCATGTGATTGCAGCTTATATGGACTTTTTCTATGCGTTTGCACTATTTTATGATTGTATACCTGAAATAATTGGACTGCGTGTTTCTTGGGACCATTTTATTTAGTGACAGGAGCTTTAACAAAGCGTGTCCGAAGCCATGTTTTGAAGCAAGTGTAAATGAGACCTTAGGGGTGTACTGACTTTTGTTGCCAGCGGTTTAGACATTAATGGCTGTGTGTTGAGTTATTTTGAGGGGACAGCAAATTTACACCGTTATACAAGCTGTACACTCACTACTTTACATTGTAGCAAAGTGTCATTTCTTCAGTGTTGTCACATGAAAAGATACAAGAAAAGATTTACACAAATGTGGGGGGTGTACTTACTTACGTGTGTGTATAATCTATGTGTATGGATGTAGCAAGGTCCCAGGCCTCTTTTAGTCTGAGAGCCAGTGGCGGTGCGTCCATAGTGGGCGCAGGAGCGCCGCCCCCTCCCTCTCCTGCGCCCGTCACTCACAACAACAATACATAGGTTCATGCATTGCATGAAGCTATGTATTGTCGCCGCCGCTCACTATTCAGATGACCGGCCCCCTGTTGAGCGTCGGCCATCTGAATAACAGCGGCTGGTTGGTGTTTGGAAGTGCCTATCAGAGCCAGCGGCCTGAGGGCTGTAATCGGCTTCCAAATAGTTAACCAGGGGACGCACGGGGGGTGCGTTCCTTGGTTAACACTGACACGCGTCTCAGCCAATCAGGTTCACCGGGTCTGGTTACCGGTAACCTGATTGGCTGAAGTGACATCGAGGGCGGGAGAAGACATCGAGGATTGAAGAAGGACGGCGCTGACCTGAGGAAGGTAAGTGCAGGGCTGGGGGGCAAACGGGCTGCATTTGGGGGCAAACGGGTTGCATTTGAAGGGGCAAACTGGTGGCGTTTGGGCACAGTGGCTGCGTTTAATGGGCACAGTGGCGGCAATTGATGAATTTTTTTTTTTCAGTTTGTTTGCCCCCCCCCCCCCCCCAAAATTTTGAGCACCAGCCACCACTGCTGAGAGCTAGACATGTTTGTTTCGTACAAATCGAAAATTCGTACGAATTTCCAAAAAATGTGTACATTCGGAAGCATCCGAAATACGAAATTCTATGCTTCCAAATTGTATACGAAATTTCGGATCCAAATTCTGTTACAACGGAAACATGACTGGTGTTTTGTTGACCAATCAGAGGTTTTCTTCTTCTGCTGCTGAGTGAGGGTTGGGAAAATGACCTTTTTTAATATGGGAGTGGGAGAGACGGCTCAGACTGGTACTGGTAGTCGATGGGAGATTCAGAATCAGACAAAATAAGAATGTTTGTTAATATAGTTTTATTATTGTCATAATAATTACGATTATTCGTTAGGATGAAGTTAAAAACCCAGGAAGTCATCACAGCACAGGGATGGTGGGAGCCCCTCATAATGATCTGTCTGTGTGTGTCTCTGTGTCTCTGTCTCCCTGTCTCCCTGTCTCCCTGTGTCTCTGTCTCTGTGTCTCTGTGTCTCTCTGTGTCTCTGTGTCTCTGTGTCTCTGTGTCTCTGTGTCTCTGTGTCCCTGTCTCCCTGTGTCTCTGTGTCTCCCTGTGTCTCTGTGTCTCTGTCTCTCTGTGTCTCTGTGTCTCTGTCTCTCTGTGTCTCTCTGTGTCTCTCTGTGTCTCTGTGTCTCTCTGTGTCTCTGTGTGTGTCTCTGTGTCTCTGTCTCCCTGTCTCCCTGTGTCTCTGTCTCTGTGTCTCTGTGTCTCTCTGTGTCTCTGTGTCTCTGTGTCTCTGTGTCTCTGTGTCTCTGTGTCCCTGTGTCTCTGTGTCTCTGTGTCTCTGTGTCTCTGTCTCTCTGTGTCTCTCTGTGTCTCTGTGTCTCTCTGTGTCTCTGTGTCTCTGTGTCTCTTTGCTCTTACTCTTTGCTCTCTCTCTCTCGCTCTTACTCTTTGCTCTCTCTCTCTCGCTCTTACTCTTTGCTCTCTCTCTCTCGCTCTTACTCTTTGCTCTCTCTCTCTCGCTCTTACTCTTTGCTCTCTCTCTCTCGCGCTCTCGCTCTTACTCTTCGCTCTCTCTCTTGCTCTTACTATTTGCTCTCTCTCTTACTCTTTGCTCTCTCTCTCTCTTACTCTTTGCTCTCTCTCTCACTCTTTTCTCTCTCTCACTCGTTTCTCTCTCTCTCTCTCTCTTACTCTTTGCTCTCTCTCTTACTCTTTGCTCTCTCTCTTACTCTTTGCTCTCTCTCTTACTCTTTGCTCTCTCGCTCGCTCTCTTGCTCTTACTATTTGCTTTCTCTCTTACTCTTTGCTCTCTCTCTTACTCTTTGCTCTCTCGCTCGCTCTTACTCTTTTCTCTCTCTCGCTCTTACTCTTTTCTCTCTCTCTCGCGCTCTCCGCTCTCGCGCTCTCCGCTCGCGCGCTCTCTCTCTCCGCTCGCGCGCTCTCTCTCTCTCCGCTCGCGCGCTCTCTCTCTCTCTCTCTCCGCTCGCGCGCTCTCTCTCTCTCTCCGCTCGCGCGCTCTCTCTCTCCGCTCGCGCGCTCTCTCTCTCTCTCCGCTCGCTCTCTCGCTCTCTCTCTCCGCTCTCTCTCTCCGCTCGCGCTCTCTCTCTCCGCTCGCGCTCTCTCTCTCCGCTCGCGCTCTCTCTCTCCGCGCACGCTCTCTCTCTCTCCGCTCGCGCGCTCTCTCTCTCTCCGCTCGCGCGCTCTCTCTCTCTCTCCGCTCGCGCGCTCTCTCTCTCTCTCCGCTCGCGCGCTCTCTCTCTCTCCGCTCGCGCGCTCTCTCTCTCTCTCCGCTCGCGCGCTCTCTCTCTCTCTCTCCGCTCGCGCGCTCTCTCTCTCTCCGCTCGCGCGCTCTCTCGCTCTCTCTCTCCGCTCGCGCGCTCTCTCGCTCTCTCTCTCCGCTCGCTCTCTCCGCTCGCGCGCTCTCTCTCCGCTCGCGCGCTCTCTCTCCGCTCGCGCGCTCTCTCTCCGCTCGCGCGCTCTCTCTTGCGCTCTCTCTCTCTTTCGCTCTTACTCTTTGCTCTCTCTCGCTCTTACTCTTTGCTCTCTCTCTCTCTCGCTCTTACTCTTTGCTCTCTCTCTCGCGCTCTTACTCTTTGCTCTCGCTCTTACTCTTTGCTCTCTCGCTCTTTGCTCTCTCTCTCTCGCTCTTACTCTTTGCTCTCTCTCTCTCGCTCTTACTCTTTGCTCTCTCTCTCTCGCTCTTACTCTTTGCTCTCTCTCTCTCGCTCTTACTCTTTGCTCTCGCTCTGAGGCCTCGTACACACGACCGATTTTCTCGTCGTAAAAAACACGTCGTTTTTTTCGACGAGATTCTTGTTAAGCTTGTCGATTTTCTCGTCAAGCTTTCTATGCGTACACACTGACATTTCCCAATTTCCTCGTGGTTCTCTGCGCTCACGTCCAGCACGTACGACGGCACTATAAAGGGGAAGATCTTTTTTCTTGGCGCCACCCCTTGGGCTGCTTTTGCTGATCTCGTGTTACCGCGTGTGAAGTAAAAGTTTGGGAAGAGACGATTCGCGCTTTTCAGTCTTCGTACTTTTCAGATCGTTTTCTGCCGTTCAGTTTGTGCTTGTGGGTTCGTATCTTGACTTTCAGGGCGTCTAGGCAGGTCGTATCTGTTTTACAGTGCGTTCTTGCCTGTTCGTTTCTGAATTTCAGTTCGTTATTCATAGGCCTTGCTGTTCTAAAGTGCGTTCTGTTCTGTACGTTCTGATAAGACGACCGTTTCCTAGCCATGTCGCCTGGACGTTCTCGTCGTCGAGTTCGTGCTGTGCGTGCGCTTGGTGTTGGTCTGCTTGTTTTGGACCAAGACCAGTCCATGAATGGTGTGAGGAGGAGTTCATGGACCAAGAATTGGTTGCTCCAGCGGGACCAATTCTGCCACATGCCTCTGCTGCGGGAGATCGTCGAGAATAATCCTGAGGACTACAGGAATTTTCTGAGGATGTCTGACCCCGTTTTTCAGGAACTGTTGGCTTTGGTGTCCCCCTATATTACCAGGAAGGACACCGTTATGCGGGAAGCCATCAGTGCTGAGCAGAGGCTCATCGCCACGTTGCGTTACCTGGCGACAGGGAGAAGTCTTCAGGACTTGAAGTTCACCACAAGCATCTCCCCCCAGGCTCTGGGCCTCATAATCCCAGACACCTGTTCTGCTATTATACAAGTCCTGCAGGAGGACTATATTAGGGTAAGTTTTCTCCCTTCACATCACATTTTATGTATTACATGTATGCTAATGTATTGTATTTCTTTCATCCTTCCCTAATTACCATGATTGTAATATGCTGAGAATGTCCCCTTTGTCCCCATGCATGTTGGAAGCTTTAGATTGCCCCTTTTTTCTCCTCCCTAAATATTTCCCCTCACTAACTTTTCCAGCAGGGGCGCCTGTTGCTCCAAATGTTGGGGGGTTACAACCCCAATTTCGGAAATAAACTTCCTCCTTTTTTGCTCTGTTGCCTAATAAACGCCCCCAGTTGTCCCCTCCAATGCAGCCATTTAGTCCCCTCTATTGCAGCCAGTTTCCCCCCAGCCCTGCACTTACCTTCTTGTGGTCAGCGCCATCCTTCTTCTGTCCTTGATGTCTTCTCCTTCCCTTCATGTTGCATCAGCCAATCATGTTACCATTAAACAGACTTGGTGAACATGATTGCCAGAGCTGCCTCCTTGCGTCCCCGATTTTTCTTTGAGGAAGCCAATTACATCCCTCAGGTTGTAATTTGCAAGACTTTTTTAATACCTGTTTCTGCTCTGCAATTTTAACCCCCTAAATGACGCAATTAATCATATGTCGGTCGCTTTACAAGAGGCCATCCACCTGAATAGTGTGCGGCATAGACAATACATAGGTTCATGCAACGCATGAACCTATGTATTGTTCTGAGTGATGGGCACAGGAGAGAGGGGACAGTGCTCCAGCGCCCACTCTGGACGCACCGCCACTGCAATGCTATCCTGTGGCCAAACACATCTCCCCCCCCCAAAATAATTTAGTAATGGCCCATCAGAGGGGGTGATGAATATGATAAATGAGCCTTCCATTATACTTTTTTTACACACCTTAATAAACGTATAATTAGATTGATGTTGGTCTCTAATTTTTTGGTCTTGAATTTGCTTGTAATGTATGCCTTTGTTTTTCTAATATTATTTCATCTTGTTTCACTCCACAGCTTCCTTCAACGCCACAGGAATGGCAGACTGTGGCATCGGAGTTTGCCACGCGGTGGGACTTCCCCAACTGCGGTGGTGCCATAGACGGGAAGCACGTCCGCATCGTGCCGCCACCCCGTTCTGGATCCTACTACTACTACAACTACAAGGGGTTTCATAGCATTGTGCTGATGGCGGTGGTGTCAGCACGGTATGAATTCCTCTATGTTGATGTAGGGAAGAATGGCCGGATGTCCGATGGGGGATCCTTCATCCAGACGGAGTTTGCCCTCCGTCTCCAGAGTGACGACCTTGCATTGCCACCGGATGCAGGGAATATTGAAGGACTCCCCTTTGTTTTCTTGGCTGATGAAGCCTTCGGACTCGGACGGCATCTTATGAGGCCATTTCCACAGAGGACCCTGACCCCAGAGAAGAGTGTGTTCAATTACCGGCTGGCCAGGGCCCGAAGAGTCGTTGAAAATGCCTTCGGCATAATGGCCAGCCGGTTCCGCCTTTTTATGACTTCCATCCACTTGGCGGACTACAAAATAAACTATGTAGTGTTATGCTGCTGTGTGCTACACAATTTTCTTTGCCGCAAAGCGAATTCATATATGGCCTCAGTTTTGCCAGAGGCTGGACTTTCCCCTGCAAATCCCCTTCCGGGCCTGGAATCTGCCCGTCTTGGCTTGCCCCCCCAAAATGCCCGTGTGGTTCGGGACAAATACATGGAGTATTTCACGGGTAGGGGGGCAATTCCTATGCCAGCCTATGTCTAAGTATCCCAATAAAAATCTTGTTTAAACCTTTAATTATTTGTTCTTTCCTGTCTCCTAGTTTGTCTTTGTGCATTTGTAGTGGCAAGTGTATTTTACTTTAGTAAATAACAACCAATTTCACTATGTTACCTTACAAAAGAACCAAATAAGCTCAGAGTGTATTATAAAAAGAAGCTACACGTTGTTTGTGGTCAAATATTTTACTCTCTGCACATTTTTTTTTGTTTTACTTTGGGGTTGGCCTGACCACAACCCGTCAAATTTTGGCTTATGAAAATACAAAAATACCACTTGCATTTCTAAAATGACAACATTGGATACCTCTGAGCAATCTGAGACATTCAGTTACACAAACTATGTCTCTATGTGCCCGTCCTAATATGGGGTCCTGCCACCCCTTGCCCAGCCAAAAATTCAATATGCACACATTTTTACTTTTTTGCAAATAGGAAGTTTACAATCCTGATCCCTATTGTCAACATGTGCTATCTGCCATCAGGGGTGATCAATGGATGTGTTTTGGGGGTGCATCCCCTTCCTCAGTTCACCGACTTTTGATACGAGGAAGGGGTTGCACCCACAAAAGACGTACATGGATATCCCCTGATGGCAGATAGCACATGTTCACACACTGTGTGCATATTCAATTTTTGGCTGCTTTGTTACTCAAAAAATTAGTAAAAATATAAAAACAAACATGTAAAAACAAATGTGTTTGGATGGCTTATTGAATTCTCCCCAAAACATCGAGAATGTCTTTAAATGTTTGTTCCATCACATGGATTCTTTGTTTAATTAGGTCCAGTTCCGTGCTACATTCCATCACTTGCTGGATGAGGCGGAGGGCACTGTCAGCAGAGAACGGTGTGCTATCCTTCACAACATTTCCATCCCCTAAAAACCATAAAAAAAAATTAATAAAACTCTGCAGGCCTACCTCGCTTACCTTAAGCTGTGGTGTCAGATACTGACCTGTTGTGGTGACCAGATCCACAACGTCATCCACCTCTCCTTCCTGCACTTCTCCTTCCTCCACCTCAACTTCCTGCACATCTTTCGGTTGTGGATCTTTGGGAGTTTGGGGTTGCTTGGAAGTTGTGGGGTGCATGTGCTCCCTGGAGTGTCCTCCTCCCAGTCTTCTCTCCCCTATGAGAATAAAACTAAAGGTCTATTTATCACACTGTAAAAATCTCATTTTTAAACTTAAAACAGGCTAAATTGTTTGGAAGTGGGGTACAAGTGTGTGTTTGTGCGGAATTTAAAGAAAAATGCATTCTTTATGACCCCAAATATGTTTATTATTCACATTTGGATGTAATTTTTTGGACATGGAGGCACCACAAATAAACTCTGATGCACCTGTGTGGGACACCCAAAATAGGCGGGTCTGGTGGCCCACACTATAGTGCTCCAAAGTACAGATGTGGAAGCAGCTGCTGAGTGTCCTCTCCTTTACACTGATTAAAGTTTGCATTTCATTCTCCTTACAAACACATCATCTAGACTTAAAAATTATCCACAATACTTGATCAAAAATGGCAGATGTCTAATTACTTTTGGGGGTCTTAAATAAGCCAAAACCACGGATAGTGGCCGAACGAAGTGTCGGTAACGTAACGAACGATTACTGTGCCCAACCTAGTTCAAAATAATACATTTTGGAAGGGAGTCCAATATGCTTTAAAAAAAAAAAAAGTCAATTTCTAAAAAGATTAATAGCAGAAAGGTCGTCATTTTACTTACTTTTAGCGAGCATCCTCTTTATGCTCCTCAACTGGTCTGGCTCCCTCAGTTTGAGGTCTGACCACCTCTTTCTGAGCTGCTCATTTGAGCGTTTCACCCCGAACTTCGCCCTCAGACTCTTCACAACTTTAGTGAGGATTTTGGCCTTCCTTCTATTTGGTTTGCTATACGGCCCATGCTTGGCATCATAATCAGCCTTGACCAAGATGTCCACCATCTCCGCCATCTCCGCCAAAGACATATTCGATGCCTTGAATCTCCTCCTTGATCGTGACGTGTCCTCGGTCTCCGGGCTTGTCTCCTCGCTAGTTGCGGAATTATCAGACACCTGCTGTAACTCCGCCATATCTGTCTGCGCGCCGAAAGAGAAGGGGCGGGGAAAAGATGTTAGTTAGAACGTCATGGGCGGGCGACGTGTGCGGAGCGACGTGTTCGAATTTGGACGCATGCGTGGTGTGTATATAGCAAACACACATGTGACTATAGTACGTTCGGTGTGCGGAGAGAGGAGTTCAAGTGACGGACGTGCGAACGAAGGTATGTGATTTTGTGAGACTTGTTAAAATTGTGGGCCTATACTGTCTTGAGATTGTTGGAGGATATATATGGTGACTAGGATGTGAAGGAGGTTAGACTGTTTGCCTCACATTATTTAAATATAATTTATTTTACTTGCAGATACAATATGAATGTATTTATTAGCGACAAAGAGTTCCTGGCGGAATTTATTGACCGGGTAAGGGAGCTGCCGGCTCTGTGGGAGACAAAAAACCCCATCCATAAAAAAAAGGGGTGAGAAAAGCAGCGCTGGAGAAGCTGCTCCCATTTGTGCATACCAAGGTGCCCACAGCCACAGCAAAACAAGTGGACACTAAAATTGGGAGCTTGAGAGGTACCTACAGGACTGAACGCTCTAAGGTGCTGGCTTCTCAGAGGTCAGGAGCAGCAGCAGATGATGTTTATGTCCCAATTTTGTGGTACTACAACAGGATGTCCTTCCTGGATGACCACATTGAGACAAGGCCATCACTCTCCACTCTTCCCCCCAGACTTCCCTGCAGCCAACCTGAGCCTTCTCTGGAGCAAGAGGAGGCAGCCATCCTGGATGATCCTGATTTGGCCATCTGGAGCCAGGTATAGTATTAACTGAAAATGTAGTGGGATAAAATTAATGTTTCCCAAATATGTCAGGATGAGAAACATACATTATTTTGTATTCCACAAGTGAAAACATGATCTGTAGACATTATTCTGCACTTAATTGTGTGGTAAATAGTCAAGCTGATGTAGTGGTAAATTTAAAGCAAGGATTTATGCATTTACATTCTAATTGCTTCCATCAGGATTACAAAGTTTGATGCAAAGATTAAACCAACATATTAAACTATGTTTCTTTTTCATACACAGGATGAAATCAGCCAGGAGGAGGGTCTGGAAACTGTCAGGCAGGAGGAGGAAGGGCCCAGTGGCAGCCAGGAGGTGGCAGGGCCCAGTGGCAGCCAGGAGGTGGCAGGGCCCAGTGGCAGCCAGGAGGTGGCAGGGCCCAGTGGCAGCCAGGAGGTGGCAGGGCCCAGTGGCAGACAGGAGGTGGCAGGGCCCAGTGGCAGACAGGAGGTGGCAGGGCAAAGGAGAAGCACCAGATCCCAGGTGCCTCCCATCAGGCTTCACAAAAGAGGCAGGAGGGACAGGACCACCAGTGAGGCAGCAATGGCCCTTATTAAAGAGGCCCATGCCACCCTCAAGGAGCCCACATCCCCTGAAGAGGCCATTGCCGGCCTAGTGGAGGCTAAGTTCAAGGTGATGAGCATGGAGCAACGCCTCCTATGCGAACCCCTGCTCATCACCTTGCTCAACAAGGGGGTGATGGAGCAAATTACCCCCAATACCGCCATATGTGAGGTGGCCCAACTGACCCAACCTCAACCTCCACCTCCACCTTCCTCTTCTGCCCCACCCCCTTCTGCTACCCCTCCACCTTCTGCCCCACCCCCTTCTGCTACACCTCCACCTTCTTCTTCTGCCCCACCCCCTTCTGCTACACCTCCACCTTCTGCCCCACCCCCTTCTGCTACACCTCCACCTTCTGCCCCACCCCCTTCTGCTACACCTCCACCTTCTTCTTCTGCCCCACCCCCTTCTGCTACACCTCCACCTCCTCCTCCTGACAGGAGTACCCCTCCAGTGGGCCAGCCTCCAGCTAAACGAAGAAGGAAGGCTTCAGGAAAGGCTGCAGGGAAGGTTGCCAGGAAGAAGAGGAAGTGATGGCCTTGCTTCATTGTGGTCGCACTGGTCGGACAGAAGGCAGCCTGTTGTAGTACCACACACTTGGGACATATATCTCACCTGCTGCTGTTCCTGACCTCTGGGAGGCCAGCATCAGATTGTGTTCTGAAATGTGGGCCTTCTCAAGCTCCCAATTTTAGTGTCCACACAGGGTTGCTGTGTGCTCTGGGGTCCCTGGGATGCACAAATGGCAGCAGCTTCTCCAGCGCTGCCTTCTCTTTATTTAATTTATAAACATGAATAAATGTGTTTTTTGTTTAAGTTCATACTTGACTATGTGTATTTTTAAATAAAAAAAAACAAGCTTTGGAGTAAGCAGATACATTTGACTGACAATAAAAGGCACAGATATCACCCCCCCAAAAGAATAACTAAATCTGATTAGCTCAAAAACATGGTGTGAAATTTAAAAAATATAGATTAGAAAATTAAATGGGAGATCGCTATCAAAACATTGAGAAATTATAATTAACATCATTTTGAAAAATCTAACCATTTAAATTATTCCTAAAAACTTGCACGATATAATACACATAAATCTTATAAAGAGCAGCATGAAAAAGGTTAAAAATAAGGCATAACTCTGTGTGAATATCAGCAGCAAAAGAAGGTCTCTCGTTTTGATTAATGTAACATTCTAACGAAGATTTCAATGCAGAACATTTAAACGATGAAATATTTATGAGCGTGACGAATATGCTCTCTCCATTACGAAGGCTTGTTTTACCAGAAGATGCGCTCCCGTCTCATAGTTGCTTGTGAGCATGCGCACTTTTGGAAGAGTCGTAAAAGCATACACACGAACCATTTTCTCGTCACAAAACAGGCCGACGAGAAACACGACGAGGAAATCTGGACTCCTGACGAGAAAATAGAGAGCAGGTTCTCTATTTTCTCGTCGAGATTCTCGTCAAGTTTCTCGTCGTAAAACCATACACACGAACGTTTTTCTAGACAAAAAAACTCTCGCGGCACTTTTCTTGACTGTTTACGACGAGAAAATCGGTCGTGTGTACGAGGCCTTACTCTTTGCTCTCTCGCGCTCGCTCTTTGCTCTCTCGCTCTCGCTCTTACTCTTTGCTCTCTCTCTCTCGCTCTTACTCTTTGCTCTCTCTCTCTCGCTCTTACTCTTTGCTCTCGCTCTCTCGCTCTTACTCTTTGCTCTCGCTCTCTCGCTCTTACTCTTTGCTCTCGCTCTCTCGCTCTTACTCTTTGCTCTCGCTCTCTCGCTCTTACTCTTTGCTCTCGCTCTCTCGCTCTTACTCTTTGCTCTCGCTCTCTCGCTCTTACTCTTTGCTCTCGCTCTCTCGCTCTTACTCTTTGCTCTCGCTCTCTCGCTCTTACTCTTTGCTCTCTCGCGCTCGCTCTTTGCTCTCTCGCTCTCGCTCTTACTCTTTGCTCTCTCGCTCTCGCTCTTACTCTTTGCTCTCTCTCTCTCGCTCTTACTCTTTGCTCTCTCTCTCTCGCTCTTACTCTTTGCTCTCTCTCTCTCTCGCTATTACTCTTTGCTCTCTCGCTCTCTCGCTCTTACTCTTTGCTCTCGCTCTCTCGCTCTTACTCTTTGCTCTCGCTCTCTCGCTCTTACTCTTTGCTCTCGCTCTCTCGCTCTTGCTCTTTGCTCTCTCACTCTTAAGCCTCGTACACATGACCGAGTTTCTCGGCAAAAACCAGCAAGAAACTTGCTGGCAGAGATTTTTTGCCAAGAAAATCGTTCGTGTGTATGGTTTCTCGTCAAGAAAACCGACAAGAATCTCGACGAGAAAATAGAGAACCTGCTCTCTATTTTCTCGTCGAGATTCTCGTCAGCCTGTTTCTCGACGAGAAAAGTGTGTGTGTGTACACTTACCTGTCCTCCGGGAAGCCTGCGCATGCTCGAAATGACTTTGACGCATGCGCGGTAGCTTCCTAGGCATAATTAGGGTGAAGCAAGATGGCGGCGACGGCATTGAATGTGACGATCGCACGCTCGTCGTAGTCGATGACGTCACCACGTTCGCTCCATTCAAAGAACCGCGGGTTCTTTGAATCGAGCGTGTGTACACTCGGCCGGGACAAGTTTCTTGTCCAAGAATCTCGTCGAAAAAAACGACATGTTTTTTTCGACGAGAATCTCGGCCATGTGTACGAGGCCTCACTCTTTGTTCTCTCACTCTCGCTCTTACTCTTTGCTCTCTCTCTCGCTCTTACTCTTTGCTCTCTCTCTCGCTCTTACTCTTTGCTCTCTCTCTCGCTCTTACTCTTTGCTCTCTCTCTCGCTCTTACTCTTTGCTCTCTCTCTCGCTCTTACTCTTTGCTCTCTCGCTCTTACTCTTTGCTCTCTCTCTCTCGCTCTTACTCTTTGCTCTCTCTCTCTTACTCTTTGCTCTCTCTCGCTCTTACTCTTTGCTCTCTCTCTCTCTCGCTCTTACTCTTTGCTCTCTCTCTCTCTCGCTCTTACTCTTTGCTCTCTCTCTCTCTCGCTCTTACTCTTTGCTCTCTCTCTCGCTCTTACTCTTTGCTCTCTCTCTCTCTCGCTCTTACTCTTTGCTCTCTCTCTCTCTCGCTCTTACTCTTTGCTCTCTCTCTCTCGCTCTTACTCTTTGCTCTCTCTCTCGCTCTTACTCTTTGCTCTCTCTCTCTCGCTCTTACTCTTTGCTCTCTCTCTCTCTCGCTCTTACTCTTTGCTCTCTCTCTCTCTCGCTCTTACTCTTTGCTCTCTCTCTCTCTCGCTCTTACTCTTTGCTCTCTCTCTCTCGCTCTTACTCTTTGCTCTCTCTCGCTCTTACTCTTTGCTCTCTCTCTCTCGCTCTTACTCTTTGCTCTCTCTCGCTCTTACTCTTTGCTCTCTCTCTCGCTCTTACTCTTTGCTCTCTCTCGCTCTTACTCTTTGCTCTCTCTCTCTTACTCTTTGCTCTCTCTCCGTACAGGTTTAGGAGATATTCTTTTTACCTACAGGTAAGTCTTATTATAGGCTTACCTGTATGTAAAAATCACCAAGCGGACAATACAACCGCCTGAACAACCAGCTATTCTTCACACAGAATTTGAATCGGTCAATCATTTTTTTGACTGTTCTGGTTGGAGGGAAGCTTCAGAATGGCAAAGCTGTTTTTATTACAAATTATGTGAGCCGACTATAGTTCCTCTTTAACCAGTTGTCCACCAAGGACGTCATATGACGTCGCTGACTTTGAGGGGTGATATCTGAATGATGGGTGCAGCTAGAGGCATCATTCAGATATCATTCTTTTCTGCCAGCGATTCTGCGCACCATAAGAACGATCATAGCGGCAGTTCCGCCGCTTGATCATTCTTATAGGCGGTGGGAGGGGACACCCCCTCCCTCCCGCCGCCATCCGGTGCTTCTCCGGGCTCTCCCGTGCCATCGGGGGCCCGGAGAACGACGATAGAGATTTCCGGTGACCAGATGGTCACCAGTCATCTCTATGACCGTCGGAGTCCCGGGCGCGACGTTGTGACTTCACGCCCGGTACCCGGAAGTAAACAAAGCCGCAATTGCGGCTGTTGGCATGAGATCAGTGAATTTTTTTTTTACCGATCTCATGATTTCCAGCCTGGAGGAGAGATGTGGGGGTTTTATTGACCCCACATCTCTCCATAAAGAGGACCTGTCACAATGATTCCTATTACAAGGGATGTTTACATTCCTTGTATTAGGAATAAAAGTGAGAAAAAAAAAAAAAAATTTTTAAAAAGTGTCAAAATAAAAAAATTCAGTAAAATAAAAATAAAAAAATTAAGAAAAAAAAAGTAAAACGCCCCTGTCCCCGGTAGCTCGCGCTCAGAAGCGAACACGCATGTAAGTCCCGCCCACATATGTAAACGCCGTTAAAACCCCACATGTGAGGTATCGCCGCGTGCGGTAGAGTGCGAGCAACAATTCTAGCACTAGACCTCCTCTGTAACTCTAAAATAGTAACCTGTAAAAAAAAATTAAGCGTCGCCTATGGAGATTTTTAAGTACCGAAGTTTGGCGCCATTCCATGAGTGTGCGCAATTTTAAAGCGTGACAAGTTAGGTATCTATTTGCTCTGCGTACCATCATCTTTCATATTTTACAAAAAAATTGGGCTAACTTTACTGTTTTGTTTTTTAATTCATGAAACCATTTTTTCCCCCCAAAAAAGGCGTTTGAAAAATTATTGCGCAAATACCGTGCAAGATAAAAAGTTGCAATGACCGCCGTTTTATTCCCTAGGGTGTCTGCTAAAAATATATATATATATATATATATAATGTTTGGGGGTTCTGATTAATTTTCTAGCAAAAAAATTATGATTTTTACATGAAGGAGAGAAGTGCCAGAATAGGCCCCTGTATACAGTAATTGTAGACTGCCCACCCTGACCACTGGTGGTGTTGGGGTTATATAAGGAGGATTATAGGCCCCCTTGCCACTGACGGGAGCTCTATAATAATTTAGTGGGGCCCTGTCATTTCTAGTAATACCATGCGGGGGCAGCATTGAGTTGTACTGAACTGTGATTTGTACTTGGTTTTATGAGTCTCTTTGTGTTTTGTCATTTTTTGAAAAAAAATTCCTTTTTTTTTTTTGGACTTTGTAAGAATTAAACAGGACACAGAATGATCATTAGCGGTATTCCGGAAGGAGCTCTGCTGGAAATTCTGACCGTGGTCCCTGCCTGCAATCTCATCATGCACTGTCGCTTGGTCTGCACTCTATGGAGGGATATTATTGACTCGCCAGCCTTGTGGAAAAGGAAGTCTCAGCAAGATGGACTCGTCTCTAAGCACCGCCAAAGAATTCCACCTGACTGGAGGATGTTCTACTTTCTACATGAGAAAAAGAGGAATTTACTTAAAAACCCGTGTGCTGTAGGTAAGAGCGCTTCACCCAGTCTTCTCCTGGACCCCCTCGTCCTCTTGGGTCGGTCAACAGATGGTCCCTAGTTCTGCTGGATGGGCCCTCAGTTGGTTTAGAGTTCTGTTAGTTGGGCCCTCAGTTGGTTTAGATTCCTGTTAGTTGGGCCCTCAGTTGGTTTAGATTCCTGTGAGTTGGGCCCTCAGTTGGTTTAGATTCCTGTTAGTTGGGCCCTCAGTTGGTTTAGATTCCTGTTAGTTGGGCCCTCAGTTGGTTTAGATTTCTGTTAGTTGGGCCCTCAGTTGGTTTAGATTCCTGTTAGTTGGGCCCTCAGTTGGTTTTGATTCCTGTGAGTTGGGCCCTCAGTTGGTTTAGATTCCTGTGAGTTGGGCCCTCAGTTGGTTTAGATTCCTGTGAGTTGGGCCCTCAGTTGGTTTAGATTCCTGTGAGTTGGGCCCTCAGTTGGTTTAGATTCCTGTGAGTTGGGCCCTCAGTTGGTTTAGATTCCTGTGAGTTGGGCCCTCAGTTGGTTTAGATTCCTGTAAGTTGGGCCCTCAGTTGGTTTAGATTCCTGTGAGTTGGGCCCTCAGTTGGTTTAGATTCCTGTGAGTTGGGCCCTCAGTTGGTTTAGATTCCTGTGAGTTGGGCCCTCAGTTGGTTTAGATTCCTGTAAGTTGGGCCCTCAGTTGGTTTAGATTCCTGTGAGTTGGGCCCTCAGTTGGTTTAGATTCCTGTTAGTTGGGCCCTCAGTTGGTTTAGATTCCTGTGAGTTGGGCCCTCAGTTGGTTTAGATTCCTGTGAGTTGGGCCCTCAGTTGGTTTCGATTCCTGTGAGTTGGGCCCTCAGTTGGTTTCGATTCCTGTGAGTTGGGCCCTCAGTTGGTTTCGATCCCTGTGAGTTGGGCCCTCAGTTGGTTTAGATTCCTGTGAGTTGGGCCCTCAGTTGGTTTAGATTCCTGTGAGTTGGGCCCTCAGTTGGTTTAGATTCCTGTGAGTTGGGCCCTCAGTTGGTTTAGATTCCTGTGAGTTGGGCCCTCAGTTGGTTTAGATTCCTGTGAGTTGGGCCCTTAGTTGGTTTAGATTCCTGTGAGTTGGGCCCTCAGTTGGTTTAGATTCCTGTGAGTTGGGCCCTCAGTTGGTTTAGATTCCTGTGAGTTGGGCCCTCAGTTGGTTTAGATTCCTGTGAGTTGGGCCCTCAGTTGGTTTAGATTCCTGTTAGGTGGACCCTCAGTTGGTTTAGATTCCTGTTAGGTGGGCCCTCAGTTGGTTTAGATTCCTGTTAGGTGGGCTCTCAGTTGGTTTAGATTCCTGTTAGGTGGGCCCTCAGATGGTCCATTGTCTGTCTTCGTGGGTAAGCCCCCCCTACTGATTCCTAATCCTCCTGGGCAGACCCCCATTTGCTCTGTAAGCTGTAAAGGTATATACCAAATATCCCCTAGGGCAGGGGTCTCCAAACTGCGGTCCTGGGGCCAGATGCGGCCCTTTGCTTGCCTTAATGCGGCCCTTGGAGCACTATTCTATCCAACTCCAATGGGGCATAATTCTTGTTGCTGACACCATTGAGGCACTATTCCTCCAACTGACACCATCAATTCTTTCCATTGACACCAACGATGGGGCAATAGTCCTCCCACTGACACCAAAGATATGGTATTCTTTACTCCCACTGGACATTTTCTACTCCCAATGGCCCTAGCCTGCCCCCCCCCCCCCCTAAAGTCTGAAGGACTGTAAACTGGCCCTTTGTTTAGAAAGTTTGGGCAAGGGTGTCAAACTTAATTTCATCCTGGGCCGCATCAGCATTATGATTTCCCTCAAAAGGGCCAGTTGTATCTGTAAGATTAGATGTCCAGCGCATCCCCTCCCTTTACATTAGATGTCAAGAGCCCCCCCCACCATCAGAAGTTGAGTCCCCCACTCTCCCTTACATCACAGTGCACCCCCCTTTCCTTATGCTGCTGCTGGGAAGAAGCTGGAGGCGTTGCTTGAAAGCATGAAAAGCAGAATGAGGGCTGGAGTTCTCCTGCAGCTGCAGGAGGGGTGCGAGGGTCACATGCAATGAGCTGGAGGGCTGGATTCGGCCCGCAGGCCTTGTGTTTGACACCTGTGCCCTAGGGGATATATGACTGTGCTCCTTTGACTTGAACTTTACACAATGTCTTACTCAATGACGTTGCACAATTACTTTTCATTTTAATTTTGGTGTGGGGTTCCCCTTAAAATCCATATCAGACCTGAAGGGCCCGGTATGGATTGGGGGGGGGGGGGGTATCTGTGCTGTGTGTTTTTAATTTTTTAATTTATTTTTTCTATTGCTGGCCTTCTTTTGTTTGCATTTCAGCTGTCAGCGGGGAAGCCTGCTGACAGCTGATAAACCGCAGCTGGTAAAAAAACACACCTGTAAAACAATTGTTTAAAGTGGTTGTAAACCCTTATGCCCCGTACACACGATCCGACAGATCGTCCGACTTTTTTTCGTTTACTAGTCGCAAGTAGAAATTGAATAGGTTACTAAAGTCACGAAAATTCTCGTACGACCGAAAAAAAAATCGGTAGTGATGACATGTGTTGTAATGTATTTGTGTTGTATTTTCGGACGACGACTATACTGACTAAACGAAAATCGTACGATCTGGTATCATACGAGGAAAATGTTCGTGCTTGTCCGATCGAATAATATCGGATGAATTGTCGTGATCGGCTCTCTAAAGCTCTGTACTGACGATCCGATTATCGTACGATTCTTCCTCGGATGATCGTTTTCGATATTCAGATCGTGTGTACGGGCCATTACAGACCACTTTTACCTACAGGTAAGCCTGGATTAAGGCTGACCTGTGGGTGCAAGAAATATCCTGTGACCTGTGACGTGTCCCAGAAGATTGCAGGGAGGGAGGGGGGAGAGGTGAACTTCCTTCCGGTGCCGTGGAGCCCCGGGAGGAAGTGGGAGCTGGATGCCTCTGAAAAGAGGGTATCCACCCCCCCCCCCAAAAAAAATGACATGCCAAACGTGGCATGTTAGGGGGTCACCTTCACTAAAAGCGGAAGTTCCATTTTTGGGTGGAACTCCACTTTGAGACAACGGTCTAGCAAGTGTAGTGCTTTACTCTTGTAGGAACCGCTTTAACCACTTGGCGACCAGCGCACGCACTTTTACGTCGGCAAAATGGCACGGACAGGCAAATTTAACGTCCCATTAAATTTGCCACGCGCCCCTGCCACGAGCTCCGTGCCCGCGGGACCCGCGGACTCGATGTCCGCCGGTGTCCCGCGATCGTGTCACGGAGCTGCAGAACGGGGGGATGCCTATGTAAACAAGGCACTTCCCTGTTCTGCCTAGTGACAGGACAGTGATCGTCTTCTCCCTGTCATCGGGAGCAGTGATCAGTGTCGTGTCACATGTAGCCCCGCCCCCACACATTTAGAATCACTCCCTAGGACACACTTAACCCCTTCCTCGCCCCCTAGTGGTTATCCCCTTCCCTGCCAGTGTCATTTACACAGTAACCAGTGCATTTTTATAGCACTGATCGCTGTATAAATGACAATGGTTGCAAAATAGCGCCAAAAGTGTCCGATGTGTCCGCCATAATGTCGCAGTCATGATAAAAATCGCTGATCGCCGCCATTACTAGTAAAAAAAAAAAAAAAAATCTTAAAAATGCCATAAATCTATCCCCTATTTTGTAGACGTTATAACTTTTGCGCAAACCACTAGCTAGCGGACGAAAAAGGGTTAAAAACACTTGCAAATCACTTTGCTGGCGATATAGCTGCGGTGCCCATTGATTTCATTGGGCAGGAGCGGTGGAGGAGCAGTATACACACTGCTCCTTCACCGCTCCAAAGATGCTTCTAGCAGGACTTTTTTACCGCCCTGCTAGCGCACCTCGGGGCTTTCGCACTGGAGAGACAGCAGCGGCTCTTTCAGGCGCTATTTTTTGCGTTATAGCGCCTGCAAAGCGCCCCAGTGTGAAAGGGGTCTAAGATCTTTCAGCAGTCTGTACTCACAAATGTCCAGGGACAGTTGGTTGCCTTCTTCCAACTTCCATGCAACACCTTTCTTCAATAATACCAGACTAGATCTTCAGCAGACAGCCCCTCAGTCAGCTCTCTCTAGCTTCAGCCTCCAGGTTGCCCACGTGTGAGGCCTCACGAACAGCAAGCACATGGCAGTGTTGCCCTAGTGGGCAGCAGCCCTCCAGGCTGGACTAATCCTCTGCAGGAACAGACCTCGAGCTCAGTGTGTTCAGAGAATATATACAGACTCCCAACAGCCTTCAGGGCCCAGCTCCCTAGGATTGGCCAAGGCTGTATAAACATTCCTGCAGACACCTGTAGCGCTCCACACCTATGATCCTGAAAGTTCTCACAGCTTTTCTGGACAGCAGAGCAGGGGCGGCCCGTCCATTAAGGACACACAGGTACGGCCCCCTCCCCCCCCCCCATGTAGAATGGATAGATTCATGCATAGCATGAATCTATCAATGGCCGCTGTAGCCACTCCCTATTCAGGCGTCTGGCCCTCTTTCGGACGCAGAGCGCCTGAATTACAGTGGCGGGGGTGTTTTTTTGAAGCACCTGATTGGAGCCATAGGCTCTAATAGGCTTCAAAAAAGATGGACTTGGAGCGCAGAGCATTGCGCTCGCAGTCCACCCAGGTGTGTTAGAAAAGCAATTGAATATTTGCTTTTCGAACACTGAACTGCCTCTCCCCCAATCAGGAGGTGCGATTCTAATAACCATCACCTGATTGGCTGAAGGCATAGGCGATCCCATTCACCACCCAGAAGAAGGCAAGAAGAGACACATGGAGGACACATGAGCCATCGCCTGACTCACAGCTCGCCGCCGTCACCCGCTGCCTGACCCGCCACCGCAATGGGGTAAGTTCCGGTCGGGCAGGCGGTGGGGGGGGGTCACAGTTGGCTGCATTTGCTGGGCACAGTTGGCTGCATTTGCTGGGCACAGTTGGCTGCATTTGCTGGGCACAGTTGGCTGCATTTGCTGGGCACAGTTGGTTGCATTTGCTGGGCACAGTTGGCTGCATTTGCTGGGCACAGTTGGCTGCATTTGCTGGGCACAGTTGGCTGCATTTGCTGGGCACAGTTGGCTGCATTTGCTGGGCACAGTTGGCTGCATTTGCTGGGCACAGTTGGTTGCATTTGCTGGGCACAGTTGGCTGCATTTGCTGGGCACAGTTGGTTGCATTTGCTGGGCACAGTTGGTTGCATTTGCTGGGCACAGTTGGTTGCATTTGCTGGGCACAGTTGGTTGCATTTGCTGGGCACAGTTGGTTGCATTTGCTGGGCACAGTCGGCTGCATTTGCTGGGCACAGTCGGCTGCATTTGCTGGGCACAGTCGGCTGCATTTGCTGGGCACAGTCGGCTGCATTTGCTGGGCACAGTCGGCTGCATTTGCTGGGCACAGTCGACTGTATTTGCTGGGCACAGTCGACTGCATTTGCTGGGCACAGTCGGCTGCATTTGCTGGGCACAGTCGGCTGCATTTGCTGGGCACAGTCGGCTGCATTTGCTGGGCACAGTCGGCTGCATTTGCTGGGCACAGTCGGCTGCATACGATGGGCACAGTCGGCTGCATACGATGGGCACAGTGGCTGCATTTGATGTTTTTGTTTCAGTATTTTTCAGTTTGTTTGCACCGCCACTGCAGCAGAGGGAGTAAACAGACTGGCAGCAGCTGAGAACACAGAGCAGACCTAACTAGTCAAAAGCTGAACGAAAGTCCAATGAGCAACTGAATTTACTTAACACAACATTTGCATCCCCACCGACTACAGTGTGAAAAAAGGGATTTTTATAACAGCTTACCTGTAAAATCCTTTTCTTGGAGTACATCACGGGACACAGAGTGACTTAGTCATTACTAATGGGTTATATAGATTACCTTCAGGTGTTGGCACTGGCCAATTCCAAACCCTCCCCTATATAAGCCCCTCCCATCCGGGAGCACCTCAGTTTTGTAGCCAAGCAATAAGTGTCCCAAAAAGAGGGGTGGGAGCTCTGTGTCCCGTGATGTACTCCAAGAAAAGGATTTTACAGGTAAGCTGTTATAAAAATCCCTTTTTTCACACTGTAGTCGGTGGGGATGCAAATGTTGTGTTAAGTAAATTCAGTTGCTCATTGGTATAAAATTCCCTTTTTCTTTTTCGTACATCACGGGACACAGAGCGACTTAGTCATTACTAATGGGACGTCCCAAAGCAATGCCAAATGAGGGGAGGGATACATAAGCTGGGCGCCATCAGGCATGAGGATCTTTTGCGGCCTGCAACACACTGCGCCCAAAGGCGACATCCTCCTGACTTCTAACGTCTACCTGGTAGAATCTAGTAAACGTGTGTACCGAAGACCATGTTGCGGCCTTACATACTTGAGCCAGGGAGGCCTGGTGATGCACTGCCCATGAAGTTCCAACTGCTCTTGTGGAGTGCGCCCTAACTTTGAACGGAGGCGGTCTCTTTCTCAAGCCATAGGCTTGTATTATGACCTGTCGAATCCACTTGGCTAAAGTGGATTTTGATGCTGCCTGACCCTTTTTAGGGCCTTCCGGCAGAATAAACAAAGTATCCGTTCTGCGAATCTGAGCAGTGGCTTTTAGATAAGCTTTAACTGCTCTTACTACATCCAAAGAATGCAATAACTTTTCCTCTACCGAACTAGGTTTGGGGAAAAAAGAAGGAAGAACCACATCTTGGTTCAAATGAAACCTCGATACCACCTTAGGAAGAAAGGCTGGATGAGGACGTATTACTACTCTGTCCTTATGGACAACCAGATATGGCTCCTTACAGGACAAGGCGGCTAATTCCGATACTCTTTTAGCCGAACAAACGGCTACTAAGAAAACCAATTTCCTGGTGAGAAGAACCAAGGAAATGTGTTGTAATGGTTCAAACGGTTGTTTCTGTAGAACTGACAGAACCAGGTTTAAGTCCCAAGGACATATGGGAATACTAACCGGAGGGCTAATACGCATCACTCCTTGTATGAAAGCTTTGACTAGTGAATGCGAAGCCAAGGGCCTTTGAAAAAATATTGACAAGGCCGAAATCTGACCCTTGATAGTACTCAAGGCCAGCTTCCTATCTACAGCCCACTGTAGGAAGTCCAAAATCCTCCCTATCACGTACTTACGTGGATGCCATTTCTTGGCCTCACACCACGTAATGTACGCTTTCCAGATCCTATAATAGATCTGCCTGGATACCGGCTTCCTGGCATTGATCATGGTAGATACCACAGGATTAGAGAGCCCTCTCTTTTTTAGAATGTGGGCTTCTATAGCCAGGCCGTCAAACCTAGGGCTGGTAAGGAAGGGTGGTATATCGGTCCCTGCGACAGCAGGTCCGGACGATGTGGGAGGGTCCAAGGACTCCTCACTGACATTTTTACAATCTCCGCGTACCATGCCCTTCGGGGCCACGCTGGAGCCACCAGAATCACTGGTTTCTTTTCTACCCTGATTCTGCGGAGTAATTGCGTTAACAATTGTGGCGGTGGGAATGCATATATCAGCTTGAACTGATCCCAAGGGAACACTAGGGCATCCGAGCCGCAAGCTAGAGGATCCCTTGTGCGAGACACAAATCTGTCCACCTTTGCGTTGAATCTGGATGCTAGCAGATCTACATCCGGTGTTCCCCACCACTGGCATATTGCCTGGAAAACCTCGGGGTGAAGAGACCATTCCCCCGGGCATAATTGTTGGCGACTTAAAAAGTCCGCTCTCCAATTTTCCACTCCTGGGATGAAAACCGCGGATATGGCTGGGACATATTTTTCTGCCCACTCCAGGATGCAATTTGCTTCCCTCTGGGCTGCACGACTCCTGGTGCCACCCTGGTGATTGATATATGCCACTGCTGTGGCATTGTCTGATTGAATTCTGACAGGGGACCCTTGGAGTTTGGATGTCCATGCTACTAGGGCATACCGGGCTGCTCGTATCTCTAAGAGATTGATGGGCAGGGCCTTTTCTGCTTCTGACCACTTGCCCTGGAGAGACCATTGCTCCAGTACTGCCCCCCAGCCTATGAGGCTGGCATCTGTAGTGACTACCTTCCAAGAAACCGGACTGAAGGGTTTCCCTTTTTCCAGATTCTGGGGCACCAACCACCAATGGAGGCTCTTGCGAACGGAAGGGGACAGGGACATTGGTAAGTCTAAAGCCTGAACTTTTTTGTTCCAGGCTGACAGTATGGTCCTTTGCAAATTCCTTGAATGGAATTGACCGTAGGGTACCGCTTCGAATGAAGCCACCATTTTTCCCAGCAGCCTCATGCAGAGGCGTATGGATGGTTTTCTTTTTGTACCCACTAAGTGGGTCAAATCTTTTAAAGACGACACCTTCTCTGGAGGTAAGAAAATCTTTCTCTGATTTGAATCCAGCCTTAGCCCCAAGTATTCCAGACTTTTGACTGGTCTTAGAGCTGACTTGTCCCGGTTGATAATCCAACCGTGATATTCCAGATACTTGATTGTCTTGTGAATAGCTACTTCCAGCTTTTCCACTGAGTGGTCTATTAGTAGCAGGTCGTCTAGATATGCCATTATCGTTACACCCTGTGTTCTTAGATTGGCCAATAATGGGGCCAGAATTTTTGTGAACACTTGTGGTGCTGTGGCCAGACCGAAAGGTAAGGCTCTGAATTGAAAATGGCGCCCTTCTACTGCAAAGCGTAGAAATTTCTGGTGGGCCGGAAAGATGGGAATATGCAGATAAGCATCCCTTATGTCGATCGAGGCTAACCATTCCTGCCCTTGTAGGGCGGTTGCCACCGATCGGATCGACTCCATCCGAAAAGTCCTGATATTTAGGAACTTGTTTAGCCCTTTTAGATTTAATATGGGCCTCACGTCCCCATTTGGTTTGGGGACTGTGAAAAGGTTCGAGTAAAACCCGAATCCGCTTTCTTCCAGGGGAACCTTCATGATTACACCTTGGAGCAATAGTTGTTCTAGTGCCAGAAGGAGGGATCCTCTCTTCTGGGGATCTCTTGGCACGTTTGACCTCATAAATTGGGCAGGAGGAGTGCCTTTTAACTCCAGCTTGTATCCCAGACTTACTGCGGAGAGCACCCATCTGTCTCTGATGGTGTCCCGCCAGGTCTCTGTGAACAACTGAAGTCTTCCCCCCACCCGATTGAGTGGGGGCAACGCTTCATGCCTTGGGGGGAGGTTTTGTACCTCTCTTGATCCAGGGCTTCTTGTTACCCTGTGATTGTCCCTGATTTCTGCCCCCTGAATTTGACCGCGGAGGCCGTCGGAACTGCTTCACAGCCGATGTGCCAGGGACTGGAGAAGTAGGCCTCTTAAAAGAAGGACTTCTACCCTTGTTCTTAACCGGTAAGAGTGAACTTTTACCGGCAGAAATTTTCTGGATATATTTGTCCAGATCTTCTCCAAATAAGCGTTCTCCATGAAATGGGAAGCTAACCAGCAGTTTTTTACAGGGAGCTTCAGCAGACCAGTTTTTGAGCCACAGAAGCCTACGCATATGTACTATAGACAGCGTAAAGCGGGAGGCCTGTTGGATTGTATCCTTTATGGCGTCCACCGCAAAACACAAGGCTCTAGGTAGGCCAGCTAGGGCAAGAGCCTGCTGATCTGGTAAGTCCCTTAAGACTTGTTTCAACTGATCTTTCACCGCTTGGCAGACTCCAATCGCTGCTACCGCAGGTTGTGTCACCATACTTGCTGTAGAGAAAGCAGATTTTATTAAAGACTCCAATTTTTTATCTATTGGGTCTTTGAACATTGGAACATTATCTCCTGGACATGTCAGTGATTTGTTAACAGAAGAGATGGCTGCGTCCACTGTAGGGACCCTCCATTTTTTCATGAACTTATCCTCCATGGGATAGATCACCGGAAATCTCTTGGGGGGAGCAAATATTTTATCAGGATGCTCCCAATCCTGGTAAATAAGCCCTTCTAATAAAGGGTGGATTGGGAAGGAACAGACAGCCTGGGGAGCTTTTAGCGACCCCAGCGAGGAAACCGTAGTGGATGGTGGTTCCGCCAGAGGCATTTTAAATGCTGATCGGACCATGTTAGTCAGAGACTGAACCCATAATCTTTCAGCCTGAGATGCTGAGAAAGGTTCTTCCACTGTTGATTCCTCCATAACTGAATCAACCTCATCCTGATCCCCTTCAGGTAGGTCGATCTCTGTGTGGGGCTGTTCCTCCACTAACAGGCACTCTGAAGGAGGAGACGGAGATCGGACGCGCTTTTCCTGTGACAGGGAAGCAGCGATCAATGCTGTTAATCTCTCTTCCAATCCTCCCAGAGTTGAGGATAAAACCTCCTCTGTTATATATACAGGAGCAGGTGGACTGGGGACAGCCGCAGCACCAGGCATTCCTGCGGGGTTTCTACGGCTACTGACCTCTGAATTCTCAGGGGAGATTGGTGCAGTACAAGCATGCCCAATATCCTCAGAGCCCGATGGAGACCCCTTTGGCTTCCTGGAAGACCTATTTCCGGAGCGTCTGGACGACATATCCTTTAAGCACAAAGCTGAGGTATTCCCGTCGTCATACACCAATTTTTGCTGGTAATAGTCTAACACAGTTGCTGCTATATACCAGCTGGTGTCCACTAAAGTGCCTTTCTATGGGGATGCCTGCATCAACCGCCTCTGTGTGCCACTGTTTGTTGCTAGCTCTGTTTGCATCCAGCTGACACTTGTACTGTGTCTTTTAACCATGCTGGGACGCCTGCACATGCGCAGAAGCGCCGCGGCGCGCATCGAGCGTCATCCACCCGCCCCGCCCCTTTTTTTTCATAGGAGGCGCGTGCACGCGCCCGCGCGCCATTGGCGCCCTTTTCGAAATCAAACAGGGACTAGGAGCCAGGGCCCTTTTTGCCGGAGGGCCTGTGCGGTGGATGAGCGCAGCAACAGGGCAGAGGAAGTGGATTCCCACAGAGAAACTTACCAACTGCCTGGATCTTTTGACTTGAGAAAACCAAAGATCCACATGACAAGAAAAATGGACTACAGCGGCCTCTAGTGGTTTAACACAGGTACCGCGGTCCCTTTTTTTTTTTCTTGACTACTATTAAAATTTTACATTTTCAGTAGTTACAGGCAAACACAGATATTTAGCGGGAATACCGTTAGGTAACAGACAGACAAATTAGGCTTGGGGGTCCCCCAATAGAACCAAGTTCCTGGGGGCCCCCACTTACCTGATCCCCGCCGCAGGACTTTGTTTGGTCCACAGAAGTCCAAACTTCACCTATCACGGCAGGCATTGTAATTAAACCTTCAGGGACCGGGTTCCCAAGGATTCCACTCCCCTGGACCTGTATAGCACCCTGCACAGACAACATCTTGGTCGTGGGTATGACCAGAGCTCTGGATCCCAGGGTCCAGCCCTCCTAAGAGAGGCATTACAGGCAAAACCTTGCTCTTCTGCTGCAAGGCCCGGGTACCGACCGTTTAGCTATGAAGCTTTTTTGGTGGGATCCGGAACAGCTTACTAAGGCCCAAAAGAACCTGTACGCAAGCCCAGTGAAAACACATGTTACTCTTTGGCCAACACCTTAGACACTGGCAAAAAACTGAGGTGCTCCCGGATGGGAGGGGCTTATATAGGGGAGGGTACTTCCGGTTTTGGAAGTTGCCAGTGCCAACACCTGAAGGTAATCTATATAACCCATTAGTAATGACTAAGTCGCTCTGTGTCCCGTGATGTACGAAAAAGAAAGCTAAATTTACCTATGAAAAACAAAGCTCCACAAAACAGCCAGCAGTAAACCGAACTAACCCTAGCACCTATCTAGGAGGGCGCTAAACAAGTAATAAACTTTGGAGTATTTTTCCTACACTCCAAATTTTAAAGGAGTGGCTTGGATACGCAACATAAAGGGGTTGTAAAGCTTCGCATTTCTTCACCTTAATCCATCCTATGCATTAAGATGAAAAAACATCCGATGCTTACAGACCCCCCCAGCCCCCCCCCCCGTTTACTTACCTGAGCCCTCGAAAAAGTCCTGCGTCGTGAATGCGCTGGCTTCTCGGCCCGGGCTTCTTGGCTCTTCTCGGCTCTTCATTGGATGATTGATAGCAGCGCAGCCATTGGCTCCCGCTGCTGTCAATCAAATCAATGACGCAGCGCGCCGGGGGGGGGGGGCGGGGCCGAGAGATACACTTGGCGGCTATGGCCGCCAACTGTATCACGGGAGCGTGCCCGCAAGCTAACCCCCTTGGGGGGGGGGGAGCTTCCCAGAGGGGGGGGGGTTAGCTCTTGCGGGGAGGAGCCACGAGAGCCACCGAGGGACCCCAGAAGAGGATGATCGGGGCCACAATGTGCAAAACGAGCTGCACAGTGGAGGTAAGTATGTTTGTTTTAAAAAAAAAGGAACCTTAGCAACCCCTTTAACATTTCAGAACAAGTCTAGCTAAAGGTCACTTAAAGCGGTGTTCTGCCTTGGGGGGGGGGGGGGAATGAGTCTTTTAATATGAGGGCACTTGCCTGTCTAGGGAGCCTGTGATGTCGGCACCCCAAGCCGATCCATTCATTGGCTCCGGGTGCAGGCGCCGGCATTGCTAGTAAGGGAAACTGGCACTGAAGCCTTGAGGCTTCACAGCTGGTTTCCTACTGTGCATGCGCCAGTTGCACGGTGCTTTCTGAATGGTCCCGTCGTCTCCTGGGACACACACAGGTCCCAGAAGGCAGCAGGGGGAATGAGGAGGGCCCAAATCACTTGGGGGGGGGGGGGGGTAGGGTTGCCACCTTTTCTTCAAGTCAAACCCGAACACTTTAGCGGCGCACGTAATTTTCTTTTTTTTTTTTTATAGTATAAACTATTCATATATTTTGCTATTAAATAACATTTCTAATCATATGAAGTTAATAACAAGAGTTCCCCTTTTACATCTGAATCTGCAGAGTTCCCCTTTTACATCTGAATCTGCAGAGTTCCCCTTTTACATCTGAATCTGCAGAGTTCCCCTTTTACATCTGAATCTGCAGAGTTCCCCTTTTACATCTGAATCTGCAGAGTTCCCCTTTTACATCTGAATCTGCAGAGTTCCCCTTTTACATCTGAATCTGCAGAGTTCCCCTTTTACATCTGAATCTGCAGAGTTCCCCTTTTACATCTGAATCTGCAGAGTTCCCCTTTTACATCTGAATCTGCAGAGTTCCCCTTTTACATCTGAATCTGCAGAGTTCCCCTTTTACATCTGAATCTGCAGAGTTCCCCTTTTACATCTGAATCTGCAGAGTTCCCCTTTTACATCTGAATCTGCAGAGTTCCCCTTTTACATCTGAATCTGCAGAGTTCCCCTTTTACATCTGAATCTGCAGAGTTCCCCTTTTACATCTGAATCCGCAGAGTTCCCCTTTTACATCTGAATCCGCAGAGTTCCCCTTTTACATCTGAATCCGCAGAGTTCCCCTTTTACATCTGAATCCGCAGAGTTCCCTTTTTACATCTGAATCCGCAGAGTTCCCCTTCACTGTAAGGGGGGACTCTGCATATTCTGATGTAAGGGAAAACTCTGGGGTCTCTAACATAAGGGGGAACTCTGATGTACGGAGAAGACTCTGATGTAAGGGGGAAGACGAGCAGATCGAGCCCTCTCTCCTCTCCCGTCTGTATGTCTGTTTAAGGGTGGGGGGTGGGGGTTGTTAGCGCTGGCTTCGGGTAGTGTGAAAAAGTGTAAGAGACACTCTCAGCTTAGACAACTGCAGCCAGCAACCCTGCTGGAAAGCCATAGTCCATTCTGAATAATGTGTCCGGGTTTCAGGCAGTCTGAAACCCGGATGCATGATTCCAAACCCGAACTGTCCGGGTGAATCCTGGACAGGTGGCAACCCTAGGGGGGGGGGGGGATTACGTACCTTTACCACTGCAACATAGGACAGAAGCCCAGAAGAAAAACAAAAGAAAAGGTACAAAAAAAGACCCCTAAAAAATGGTAACATCAAAAAACGGGGGGGGGGGGGGGGTGTACTATTGCTTAAGAGTTGTCTTTTTGCCTGGAACTCCGCTTTAACTACTGATCTCTTCAAGAAATTATTTTATGATTTTCCAGAGAGCTTCCAGCACTGGGAACTAGAAGGAAACAGCGGAGACGAGTGGAAAGTTGAGCAGCTCCCAGGGGACCATGGAAAGCCATTTCCAGATGAAAACGTTAAAGATTACTTTGTTACCTCCTATGAGTACGTCATCTTTATTTTATTTTTTCTTGCTTTAAAAGGACACTGTAGCAGATTCTTTTCAAAAAGTAAGTTTGTACTTTTATCCAAAAGGCCCCATTCACATTGCGATTTATTTATTATTATTTTTTTGACCCGATTTTCTGCATGTGGCAAAGAGCAGCTCATTCCATATGCCTGTTTGTCTCCCTGAAAGGAAGCTCCTGCTCCTTTTCGGACGACAAGCTCCACGTGATTTGTGAAGGCGCGGTTTGCAGCGCGACAATTGTGGCAGAATCCCATTGCATAACGTTTGGAGTGCCGGTGAAGAAAAACCGGAACCTAAATGCACACAGAGCTGCGTTCTGCGAATGTCATACAATTTGGGATCACGGGCGGTATCCTGGTTCTGCCCGGGATTCCCAAATCGCGAGATGTGAACGAGAGGCCGAAGTCACACGTGTCAAATACTATAATCTCCTTGCTGTTCACATGCATTTGAAGCGCGCGTGAATGCGTTTTTTTTTGTGCTGTGTTTGGCACTGCCTTTGTAGTTCATATTTCTATAGGTTTTTGAGCCTGTCTTTTTTGGTTTAAAGGAGTGTGTCGCTTTTGAATCGCTTTTGTAGGGCATTTGCTGTGTGGGAAAAATGCAGCATGCTCTACTTTTTTTTTTTTTTTTTTTTAACTGTGCTGAACTGCACTGCAATAATGTGAACTATGCCTATAGGAATACCTTGATTTGGGGCTGTTTATGCAGTTGGAGTGCACTCCAAAATGCATCCCACTGCGTTTCGGTGTGAAAGGGCCCTTTGTCTAGGGGTCAGTAAAAGCACTTTTTATTTACCTGATCCTTTGCATCCTTAACCACTTAAGCCCCGGACCAATACGGGCCATTATGACCGGGCCCCTTTTTGCAATTCGGCACTGCATCGCTTTAACTGACAATTGCGCGGTCGTGCGACGTGGCTCCCAAACAAAATTGGCGTCCTTTTTTTCCCACAAATAGAGCTTTCTTTTGGTGGTATTTGATAACCCCTGCGTTTTTTATTTTTTGCGCTATAAACAAAAATAGAGCGAAAATTTTGAAAAAAATGACATTTTTTACCTTTTGCTATAATAAATATCCCCAAAAAATATATAAAAAAACATTTTTTTCCTCAGTTTTGGCCGATACGTATTCTTCTACATATTTTTGGTAAAAAAAATCGCAATCGGCGTTTATTGATTGGTTTGCGCAAAAATTATAGCGTTTACAAAATAGGGGATAGTTTTAAGGCATTTTTATTAATTTTTTTTTTTTTTTACTAGTTATGGCGGCGATCAGCGATTTTTTTCATGACTGCGACATTATGGCGGACACATCTGACACTTTTGACACATTTTTGGGACCATTGTCATTTCTTTATCGTACACCACGGGACACAGAGCCAGTCATTACATAATGGGTTAAGGGTCACCAGCGGTGATTGGACACTGGCACAACCAATGGAAGACAGTTCCCCTCCATATAACCCCTCCCATCAGGGAAGTACCTCAGTTTTTTCGCCAGTGTCGAAAGGTGTTGGACGCGTTAGGAGGTGCTAAAGGAAAGCTCTACCAAAGAGACCCTCTGGGGGTAAAAGAGCTATGCTTTCGGATCCATCCAAGACGCCTACAAATGAGCTGAATCTGGATGGGATCCGGGCCTCATCCATGAGGCGTCGCCTGTAATGTCTCTCTTCGGAGGACTGGGCTCTAAGATCCAGCACTTTCGCTATTTCGCTATAAAGTCCTGGTAAGAGTCTTGTACAAGGCCCAGGGGAGAGGTATCCTTTAAATAGGAACCCATATCCCTGAAGGTTGGCACACATAGCCCACCGTGAAGGGTGAAGTTTGGTATCTGTCTGAAAACTTTCAGCAGAAAAACCTGCGGCGTGGAAAGGTAAGATTAGAAGGTCCATAAAAAAAAAAAAAAAAAAAAAAATAAGTTGGGACCTTTTTTTCAAGAAGTGGATGTCTTCTTTTTTTCCACCACTGGGGGGAGTAAAGAGCTGAATATACTCACCTCACTCTGTTCAGTGTCGGCTTCGGCGAAGTACACTGCTCGTCACCTCCGCTGCTGAGCTTGCTTGAGCACCCCGCTCCTCCTTTCGGTGGCCGATACAGACACCTGCAGATGCAGGTAAGTGGGGACAGGGGCTGATGAGAGTCCTCTCTCACTATGGCCACCACCATAGCGCTAAAGGCCGCGCGCGCGGGAGCGCGCTTTATCGGAGGGGGGGGGGCCGAAGGCGTGCGCGGGCACGTGGCGCGCGCAGGCACAGAAACGGCGCCAAATTTAAAAGACTGTCAGTGTAAAAAGCACTGCAGCAGCAAGCAAGCTCGTTAGTTCTCTTGTTCCTGGCAGAGAAACACAGCAGCTATACAGGGACGTAAGACTCCATGTGGTTGGATTGGGTACTTCCTAGAAGACATCCATGTTATGCATAGTTATGTGTTAAAAGTTGCATACTTAATGTATTTGCTAAACTGAACACGGTAGTATATGCATTTAGGTACCTTGTATTTTGTCTAAACAGTAAGTCTTCCAGGGGAAGTAATGCGGACAAAAAGAGGTAAAAGAGCACCGCCGCCTGAGACAGGGGGCTCTAGCTGTGCTGACTCGGTACCTTCCTCTCCTGTGTTGCCAAAAGCACCTGTACAGGATGAGCCATTACCTCTGTCAGGTATGGCGGCTTCCCCAGTGAAGCCTGGGCCTGCATATGTCACTGAGGACACTTTATCAGCTGCCCTAAATAATCTGGAGGAGAAAATTGCTACTTTAATCGCTAAATCCTCTAAAAAGGACAATAAGCGAAGCAGATCTCCTCCAGTATTGGACCTCCCTTCAGAAGTACCTGAGGAGGAGGAGGAGGAGGCTACATCAGCAGAGGATGAGGAGTCAGACGGATCAGGGATATCGGATGAGCCTTTTTCGGTATCCCAGATTTTAAAGTCACAGGTGCAATGCTATGCAGGAGCCGTGCGAGCTGCATTTAGGTTACCCTCTTTGGAGGTAACAGAATCACCTGTCTCCTCCCTAGGATCATTAAGATCCCTGCAAGGTGCATGCTCCTTCCCGGTTCATCCGTTACTAGAGGATCTAATGTACGCAGACTGGCAACATCCAGATAAGCGTTTTTCACCTCCAAAAAAGTTTAACATTCTTTATCCTATGGAGGAAATTTTTTTAAAGAAATGGAGCCTGCCTGCGGTAGATGCGGCTATTTCTTGTGTAAATAAAAACCTGACATGTCCAGTGGATAATGTACAAGTGTTTAAAAGATCCTTCTGAGAAGAAGTTGGAATCCTTACTGAAATCCTCCTTCCTTTTGGCCGGCTCAATTATCCAACCTGCAGTAGCAGCAGTCGGTATGTGTCAGGTCGTCAGCCAACAGGTAAAGCAGGGGCTGAAGGAGCTGCCTTCAGAGCAGGCTAAAAATTGGGAGAATTTGCCTAAAGCCTTATGCTTCACAGTGGATGCCATGAGAGATTCTATCATACAGGCATCACGCCTTACACTCCAGCTGGTACAGATGCGCAGAGTACTTTGGCTTAAGCATTGGTCAGCGGAAGCCCCATGCAAAAAGTTGTTGGCAAGTTTCCCGTTCCATGGCGAACGCCTTTTTGGGGAAGATTTAGAAAGATATATCCAAAAGATATCAAGTGGTAAAATGACACTTTTACCTGAGAGAAAGAAAAACAAGAGACCTTGTTTTAAACACACTCTCTCCCCAGCTCCCGGGAAATCTGACTCCAGCCAGTGGCGACGGCCTTTTCAGCCGCCTAAAAAAGCCAAAGAACAGGCTCAGAAGAACAAGAAGCCGTGGGGTTCAAGAGCTAATAAGCAAGCCCCCAAAACCTCTCATTGAAGGGGCGCCCCCGCTCGGCCGAGTGGGGGGAAGGCTTCGTCAGTTCTCAGCGACTTGGCGGACAGAAACCCAGGACAAATGGGTGGTATCCACAATATCCTCAGGGTACAAACTGGAATTTCGAGAGATCCCATCTTCTCAATTCCGAAGTTCAAGACTCTCCAAGGATCCACAAAAAAGAGGATCCTTCTTCAAAGGTTTGAATCACTTAATAGCTCAAGGTGTGGTTACAGAGGTACCCCAAAAGGAGCAAGGTTCAGGTTTTTACTCAAACCTCTTTGTGATTCCAAAACCGAACGGAGAAGTCAGACCCATCCTGGATCTAAAAAATCTAAACCAGTTTCTGAACGTTCGCCATTTTCGAATGGAAACGATTCGATCCGTGGTCGCTACTTTAAAAGGCGGAGAATTCATTGCGTCCATAGATATCAAAGACGCATATCTACACATACCAATCCTCCCCGCTCACCAAAGATTCCTAAGGTTTGCGGTAGAAGATCGCCACTTTCAATTTGTGGCCCTGCCATTTGGTGTAGCCACCGCGCCCAGAGTATTCACAAAGGTGCTAGCTCCTATGTTAGCAAACCTGAGAACACGGGGCATTGCGGTAACAGCCTATCTAGACGATCTACTATTAATAGATCAGTCAAAGGAGGGATTGGATCACGCTGTAGACACTACAGTAGGATACCTGGAGCATTTAGGATGGATTATAAACTTACAAAAATCCTCTCTCCAGGCCCAAAGAAGGATAGTGTACCTGGGCATGATCATAGATACAGCCCAAAACAGGGTATACCTGCCAGAGCCAAAGATACAGTCTCTGAAAGACCTGATCCACAAGGTCAAAGCAAACAAGAGGCCGTCTATTCGCCTTTGCATGAGACTATTGGGAAAGATGGTAGCCTCCTTCGAGGCGGTCCCTTACGCCCAGTTTCATTCAAGACTACTTCAAGGCAATATTTTAGCCTCCTGGAACAGAAAGAGCCAAGCTCTGGATATACCCATGCGCCTGTCCTCACAAGTACGCCACAGCTTCAATTGGTGGCTAGAAGCCAAGAATTTACGGAAGGGAAAGTGCTTCCTCCCAGCAGCCTGGAAGGTGGTGTCTACGGATGCTAGCCTATCGGGCTGGGGTGCAGTATTCGAGGAGGCTTCTACCCAGGGAACCTGGGCCAAGACTCAGGGGATCCTGCCCATCAACGTGCTAGAGATCCGTGCAGTATATCTAGCCCTCAAAACCTGGACATACAGGTTACAGGGCTACCCAGTTCGGGTTCAATCCGACAATGCTACGGCAGTAGCTTACATCAATCACCAAGGAGGCACCCACAGTCGGGCAGCCCAAAGAGAGGTGAACCGGATCTTGGCATGGGCAGAAGAGCATGTACCTTGCATCTCTGCAATCTTCATTCCAGGGATAGAAAACTGGCAAGCAGACTACCTGAGTCGTCAGCAGCTGCTACCAGGAGAGTGGTCTCTTCACCCAGAGATCTTTCAGGCCATATGTCTGAGATGGGGAAACCCAGATGTAGACCTGCTAGCTTCCAGGTTCAACAAGAAATTGGACAACTTTGTGTCCAGAACGAGAGATCCTCTAGCCTACGGGACAGACGCTCTAATAACTCCATGGAATCAGTTCTCACTGATCTATGCATTCCCTCCGATCCCTCTTCTACAAAGACTGCTTCGCAGGATCAAGGAGGAGGGAATACCAGTAATCCTAGTGGCCCCAAACTGGCCCAGGAGGCCTTGGTACGCCGAGATCGTAAAAATGGCGATAGGAAGGCCCTGGAAGCTTCCACTTCGACACGACCTGTTGTCACAGGGTCCAGTATTCCACCCTTCCTTACAAAGGCTAAATTTGACGGCCTGGCTGCTGAGACCCACATTTTGAAAAAGAGAGGGGTCTCTGGCCTGGCTCTTTCTACGCTCATTAATGCTAGAAAGCCAGCCTCCAGACTCATCTATCATAGAGTCTGGAAAGCATACGTTTCCTGGTGTGAATCCAGAATCCTCAGAAATATGAAATAAGTAGGATTCTTGCTTTTTGCCAGTTAGGAGTGGATATGAAATTAGCTCTTAGCACCATCAAAGGGCAAATATCGGCTCTATCAGTCTTCTTTCAGAGACCATTGGCATCTCATTCCCTAGTTCGGACATTCATTCAGGGGGTACTGAGGATAAATCCTCCAGTCAGGTCTCCCTTGTGTCCATGGGATTTGAATTTGGTATTGTCAGTGTTGCAAAAGCAACCTTTTGAACCTATTCGCCATATTCCTTTAATTATATTAAGTAGGAAATTGGCCTTTCTGATTGCTATAGCTTCTGCTAGGAGAGTATCAGAGCTAGCAGCTCTTTCTTGTAAAGAGCCTTATCTAATTTGTCACAAGGACAAAATCGTACTACGACCCCATCCGGCTTTTCTGCCTAAGGTGGTGTCGGCTTTTCACTTGAATCAAGACATTGTTCTGCCTTCCTTTTTTCCAAACCCGCGGACGGCGGGGGAAAAATTATTACACTCTCTAGATCTAGTGAGAGCGGTAAGGGTGTATCTGCAAGCAACCGCTCAGATACGTAAAACAGATGTTTTGTTTATTTTACCAGATGGTCCCAAGAAGGGCCAAGCGGTATCAAAATCCACCATTTCCAGGTGGATTAGACAAGTAATTGTTCAAGCTTATGGTTTAAAGAACAGGACTCCTCCTTTTCCTGTTAAGGCGCACTCTACCAGGGCGATAAGTGCTTCATGGGCAGTGCACCACCAGGCTTCGATGGCTCAGATCTGTAAGGCTGCAACTTGGTCCTCAGTCCATACATTTTCCAAATTCTATCAAATAGATGTGAAAGGACATGAGGATTCCGCCTTCGGGCGAAGTGTGCTGCAGGCAGCAGTATAGGGCTTCTGGTCCGCAAGCGGTCGGTTTGATCTGTGTCTCCCCCCCTTCATATGAGCATTGCTCTGGGACGTCCCATTATGTAATGACTGGCTCTGTGTCCCGTGGTGTACGATAAAGAAAATAGGATTTTTATAACAGCTTACCTGTAAAATCCTTTTCTTGGAGTACATCACGGGACACAGAGGTCCCACCCTTCTTATGGGAACCTTACTGCTTTGCTACAAAACTGAGGTACTTCCCTGATGGGAGGGGTTATATGGAGGGGAACTGTCTTCCATTGGTTGTGCCAGTGTCCAATCACCGCTGGTGACCCATAACCCATTATGTAATGACTGGCTCTGTGTCCCGTGGTGTACTCCAAGAAAAGGATTTTACAGGTAAGCTGTTATAAAAATCCTATTTTTCACAGCGATCAGTGTAATAAAAATGCACTGATTACTATGAAAATGACACTGGCAGTGAAGGGGTTAACCACTAGGGGCGCTGGAGGGGTTAAGTGTGCCTAGGGGCGTGTTACTAACTGAGGGGGGCGTGGCTACGACTGACACATCACCGATCTCTGCTCTGATTACACAGAGCGGAGATCGCTGACATTGTCATTAGAGGAGCAGGGAGATGTTGTGTTTACACACACATCTCCCCGCTCCGAGCCTCCGTGAGACGATCGCGGGGATCCCCACGGCGATCGAGTCCGCGGGACCTGCGGTCCCACTCACGGGGAAGGCGGGGTCGCGAGCGCGCCGCCGGCGGCGGCAGTTAAAGGGCCACGTACATGTACGTGATTGTGCCTGTACGTGCCATTCTGCCGACGTATATCTCCGTGAAGGGGTCGGCAAGTGGTTAAAGGGGTTGTAAAGGTAAAAGTTTTTTCACCTTAATGCATCCTATGCATTAAGGTGAAAAAACATCTAACAATACTGCGCCCCCCCCCCCCCCGAGCCCCCGTTTTACTTACCTGAGCCCTCGAAAGTCCCGCTCGCCCCCGTCATCCTCCTTGTTTCTGAGCCTGGCCGTTGATTGGCTACACTGGATGGATTGAAAGCAGCGCAGCCATAGGCTCACGCTACTGTCAATCACATCCAATGATGCGGCGCGCCGGGGGGCGGGGCCGAGTGATACAGTGAGCAGCTATACCTGCCGGCTGTATCACTGGAGCGCGCCCGCAAGGACTCGCCACCATGCGAGCTCGCATATAGGTGGTGAGTTTTTGCGGGGAGGAGCCGAGACAGCCGCCGAGGGACCCCAGAAGACCAGGTTCGGGGCCACTCTGTGCAAAACGAGCTGCACAGTGGAGGTAAGTATAACATGTTTGTTATTTAAAAAAAAAAAAACATAAATTTATTTACAACCCCTTTAACAACCACTAAAAAACATGGATTCTCCGCTGACAGCTGAATTAAAAAAATCAATTGGCGTCAATTTAAAAATGTAAAAAAAAAAGGCCTGGGGTCCGCTCCCGCCATCTGCCAGTTGGACGATGTCGATTTTTGTCAATTAGATCTACAGCGGGGGACATTTATCTATATTTTTGAATTAACCGGTTTTTTTTTTACACTACACATTTTGTTTTTTGGTAAATGAGTAAGGGCCCCCAGATTCCGATAAGCCCCCTGCCCGCAGATCTCTACAACCACTGGCCAGGGTTGTGGGGAAGAGGCACTTGTGCCCTCCCTTTCCTGACCTGCCAGGCTTCATGCTTGGATAAGGGTCTGGTATGGATTTTTTTTGGTGGGGGGGGGCACGCCATTTTTTTTTTTTTTTTTTTGGCGTGGGGTCCCCCCCAAAAATCCATACCAGACCCTTATCCGTGGGTGTTCCCTTCAAAATCCATATTGGACCCCAATTGCCTGGTATGGATTTGGGGGATACCCATGCCATTGTTTACTGGTTAAGGGTGCCAGGGGCTGCGGGTTCCTTAAATATCGTATGCCGGAACCACTACTTATTTACAGCATGCAATTTTTATTTATTGTGAATTGACTTTGACTCATGTTTTATGCGGAATTTACTGAGTGTTTTTGCTTTATACAGTAAATACCGCTTAAAGCAGTAGCGAGTTAACATTTTCAGGATCGCATGCGGTATTTAGGAAAATGCCTACATACCACCTTCAATCTGGTTCTGTGAATGGAGCCCAGAAGACCTTCTCTTACAAGATCCAGCGCTACATCACACACCCCCATCACCACTTTGTATTTTTATTTTATTTTTGTTTCTTTTAGACTGTGTTTAAAAAGCCAGTTGATTGACCTGGAGAAGGAAGGATATCCTGGGCAATGGTTGGATGTCATGCAGCCGGATATAGTCATCAAGGACTGGTGAGTGTTACTGACCATGTTGGGAGGTGGTAATATTGTCATCCCTCAGAGGACCCCAAACTTGGCCTTGTGGTTTCATGAGCTGTTACAAATTTAGTTATCACTGGTGATCAGATTAGAACACTTATGCAGACCTACAGTATATACTCGAGTATAAGCCTAGTTTTCAGCACATTTTTTTTTTTGTGCTGAAAATGCCCCCCTCGGCTTATACTCGAGTCACCTTTTTGCGCCTGATCTCCTGGAATTTGGGGACCTGGTACCGGCCGGCCGTAGGTCTCCTGGACCCCATACTTGGCACACATGTAGCCCCACTCTTCCTCTACAACTTTCCAAAGTTTGTTGTCCGGGGGACCTACAGCCGGGAAGCACCGATTTTTCAAAGCCGGGCACCCCTTCTATTGATTCCAATGTTAAACGGTCATTAATTTGGAGACCCGGTACCGGCTAGGCGTAGGTCCCCTGGACCCGGAACTTGGCACACATGTAGCCCCATTTCTTCTCTACAAGTGTGCAAAGTTTGTCGTCTGTGGGACCTATGGCCGGGTAGCACCAATTTTTCAAATCTGGGCACCCCTTCCATAGACTCCCATGTTAAACGTCAGTCTAGTCATGGGCACAGTGAGGCATGCACATAGACCCAGTGAGGCATGAACACAGTGAGACATGCAGATGGACACCCTAGGCCAGGGATATGCAATTAGCGGACCTCCAGCTGTTGCAAAACTACAAGTCCCATCATACCTCTGCCTCTGGGTGTCATGCTTGCTGCTGTCAGAGTCTCGCTATGCCTCATGGGACTTGTAGTTTGGCAACAGCTGGAGGTCCGCTAATTGCATATCCCTGCCCTAAGCTTATACTCGAGTCAATACGTTTCCCAGTTTTTTGTGGTAAAATTAGGTGCCTCGGCTTATATTCGGGTCGGCTTATACTTGAGTATATACGGTAATTCCACTAATACGCAGTCTTTATTTTTTACATTTTTATTTAATTGTTTTTATCTATAGCCAAAACTTTATTTGTAGTTTTAAACCGAGTACAAGGAAAGTAGAACCTTTTGTCTACAAATGCATTTTTTAGGTTTACAGATCTCATCATTTTTCGGGGTTCTAAAGTTGTATGTAGTTGTAGCACCCTCCCTGACCCCTGGAAGGATGGTGATATCTCCATTGACCTGGTGAGCTGACATTTTACCTCGAGGGTTAGACCACTTGGGCAATAATGGGACATGTGGATAAATGAGTGCCGGTCACTTTTAGGTGAAATAAAAAGGGCATTTATTTCTTATAGTTTATGGGAGAGAGGGTTAGGGTTACAGATGCTCCATATTGAAGCACAACTACATCACTGCAATGGAAAGGGTCCTTGGAAGCGGAGCTCCATCCAAAAGGGGAAGTTCCAGTTTGAGGCCCCCCCCCTCCTCTTAACCAAATGGCATTTTTTTTGGGGTAGGGGGGTACCTGGTTTTGACAGTTACCTGCTCCTACTTCTGCTCAGATTGCCTAGGCTCCTCTCCCCCTCACTTCCCAGTCTTTGGGGACATTTCATAGGTCCCAGAAGACTATGGGACTATTCACAATGCGCTGCACGGCTCGTGCATGTGCAGTGCGCCCCTGGCTTTTAAGCCGCAAACTGTCACAGCTGGGTGCCCACAGTTGAGATGCCAGGGACAGAAGATCGAGGTAAGAAACGGCTCCGGTGATCACGACGCTGGATTGTGGGACAGGCGAGGTGGGTTTACTAAAAGTCAGCAGCTACAGTTTTTGTAGCTCTTGACTTGTAATAAACACAAAAATGATTGGAGCTCCTCTTCAAGTGGAATCTGACACTCCAGTGTTAGAATTCTTAACCACTTCCCTACCCGCCCATAGTCAAATGACATCCACAGCCTGGGTGGACGTCATATGACGTCTTGGGCTTCCCGGCCGTCTAGGGGGCGCCCGCGGCATCGCTTGGGACCTGGTGCACGTGCCCGGCAGCCGCAATGTCCGCCGGGCACCCGCGATTGCCCGTGATCATGGCAGGACCGTGGATCTGTGTGTGTGTGTAAACACACAGATCCATGTCCTGTCAGAGGTGAGGAGACCGATGTGTGTGTTCCCAGTACAGAGGAACACACATAGGTCTCCTCCCCTTGTGAGTCCCCTCCCCCTACAGTTAGAATCACTCACTAGGGAACATATTTAACCCCTTCAGTGCCCCCTAGTGTTAACCCCTTCCCTGCCAGTCACATTTACACAGTAATCAGCGCAGCTTTATAGCTCTAATCGTTTTAGAAATGTGAATGGTCCCAAAAATGTGTCAAGTGTCCGATATGTCCGTCGCAATGTCACGGTCACAATAAAAATCGCTGATCGCCGCCATTACTAGTAAAAAAATAAATAACAATAAAAAATGCAATAAAACTATTCCCTATTTAGTAGACGCCATAGACTTCAATGGGGTTCGGGTCCGAACTGTTGCGATGTAGGAGAGTTCTGTCACGAACTGAACCCGAGGGGTGTTCGGCTCAACTCTACTATTGTAAAAGGGCCACAAGGACGTTCTCCCTGAACCCATCTACAGTATACAGTAACAACTGGGTAATGGTTTGATATTTTTCACTGTAGCTACTTTCTTACAGTTCTCTATGGAAGTCAAACTCCAAACTTGATGCCGAACCCTAGTGAAATCTATGGGAGGTGAATCTTGCCATTTTTCTTGTCCTTGAGGGGATATTGATTGGTTTACGCACACGTATAGAGGAGAAATGGGGCTACATGTGTGCCAAGTTTCGGGGCCAGGGGACCTACGGCCGGCTGGTACCGGGTCCCCAAAGTCACCAGAGAAATTACCGTTTAACATGGGAGTCTATGGAAGGGGTGCCCGGATTTGAAAAATTGGTGCTCCCTGGCCGTAGGTCTCCTGGACAAGAAACTTTGCACACTTGTAGAGGAAGAGTGGGGCTACAGGTGTGCCAAGTTTGGGGTCCAGGAGACCTACGGCCGGCCGGTAACTGCTCCCCAAATTCCGGTAGATCAGGCGCAAAAAGGAGTCTCGAGTATAAGCCGAGGGGGGCATTTTCAGCACAAAAAATGTGCTGAAAAACTCAGCTTATACTTGAGTATATACAGTACTCACTATATCGAAAATAAAACAAGAAATATGTTTTTTTTACCTTAAATCATGTTGCTAATTGCATATTGTATTTGTTTGTAGCCTAAATACTCTAGTTTCTTAAAACTGTAATTTTGTAACTTTTGGAAATGGCAGTAAAAACGTGGCTGTGCCAGCAAATTTTAGATGTCGGGTCAGTAAATTTTCAATCTGGTAGGTTGGCAACACTGGTGTGCACCCCAAAGCTCAAACGCACATGCCTTTCTCCTGAAGCATCAGTTGCACTGGACAGTGAATGAATGGGAAGTGCTCTGTGCTGAGCGGCTTCCTGTTCATTCACAAACTGAAGCGTAGTAAACACGTTCTTAGTAAGTAAAACGCTTTACTATGCTTCAGCTATGAATGAACACAGTGAGTGAGTGTGTTCACTATTTTCATTTAGAAAAGGAAGAGGCCGGTAAATGACATACTGACCAGCCCCTTCCCCTGCTCTTTATCCTGAAACATCCCCTGCAGCAGCCGAGGAGAGAGGGGAATGGACACAACACAGGGGGAAGCCTGGGCAGTAAGGAAAAGAGTGATTAGGGTGTGCACAGGCACACATGGCGCACACCTAGGAACCAACATGGACAGTTCTTACTTCATACACTGATACTGAGGCTAGTTCTCTCACGAGGACCTGTCTTCTTGCAGTAGGCTGGAAAAATAATGCATTTAAAGAATTGTCTTTGTGTTTGTCTCTCTGTAGGTATGCCGCCAGACATGACTGTGGGTCTATGTATACCTTATGTGTGCAGCTGCTCTCCAAGGAGAAAACCATTATTCAGGAGTTTCTTCCAGATAAGATTTTCATAGAGCAGTTCAATGATGCCAAGTGGTCTCAGGTATCCCAACCCATTTCTTTGCATTTTACCCTTAAATGCCTGATATTTGTATACATTGTAAGTTCATGGCCTGCTGCTTAGATCAGACTGTGAAGATTGTAGAAGTGGGTGAGGGGCGCAGTGTATGGATAAGAAGTCTTGTAAATGTCATCCGGATGAAGAGTAATGATCACATTATAACAAAACATGGCCAAGATATTTTAGGGATTGGGGCTTCCACCTTCTTCATTAGGAAGAAGCGGAGAAGAAGAAGATTTTTAACACTACACGACTTTTTTTTTTTTTTTGGTGAATGGGTAGGGGTACAATGTACCCCATACTCCTTTACATAGGGGGGCGGGATCAGATTCCGCTAAGCCCCCCGCCCCGCAGACCCCAACAACCACCGGGCAAGGGTTGTCGGGAAAGAGGCCCTTGTCCCTATCAACATGGGGACAAGGTGCTTTAGGGTGGGGGGGCGCAGAGGCCCTCCTGCCCCAAACCACCCATTCCCCCATGTTGAGGGCATGCGGCCTGGTATGGTTCCGGGGGGGGCCCTCGCTCGTCCCCTCGCTCGTCCCCTCGCTCGTCCCCTCGCTCGTCCCCTCGCTCGTCCCCTCGCTCGTCCCCTCGCTCGTCCCCTCGCTCGTCCCCTCCCTTTCCTGACCTGCCTGGCTGCATGCTCGGATTAGGGTCTGGTATGGATTTTGGGGGGGACCCCCACGCCATTTATTTATTTTTTAGGCATGGGGGTCCCCTCTGAATCCATATTAGACCCAAGGGCATGATATGGACCTGGGGGGGGACCCCACGCTGTTTTGTTTTTTTAGCCAGTTCTTCTCCTCCTCCTCCTCCTCCTTCCTTTTTATCTTCCTCCTCTTTTTCTTCCTTTTTCTTCCTCCTCTTTTTTTCTTCCTTTTTCTTTCTTTCTTTCTCCTCTTTTTCTTCCTTTTTCTTTTTTTCTTCCTCCTCCCTTTTTTCTTCCTTTTTCTTTTTTTCTTCCTCCTCTTTTTTTCTTCCTTTTTTTCTTTTTTTTCTTCCTCCTTTTTTTCTTCCTCCTCTTTTTCTTCCTCCTCTTTTTCTTCCTTTTTCTTCCTGCTCTTTTTCTTCTTTTATTCCTTTTTCTTCCTCCTCCTTTTTCTTCCTTTTTCCTCCTCCTCTTTTTCTTCCTCCTCCTTTTTCTTCCTTTTTTCTTCCTCCTCTTTTTCTTCCTTTTTTCTTCCTCCTCCTTTTTTCTTCCTCCTTTTTCTTCCTTTTTCTTCCTCCTCTTTTTCTTCCTCCTCTTTTTCTTCCTTTTTTCTTCCTCCTCTTTTTCTTCCTTTTTCTTCCTTTTTTCTTCCTCCTCTTTTTCTTCCTTTTTCTTCCTTTTTTCTTCCTTTTTTCTTCCTCCCCTTTTTTCTTCCTTTTTCTTCCTTTTTTCTTCCTTTTTTCTTCCTCCCCTTTTTTCTTCCTTTTTCTTCCTTTTTTCTTCCTTTTTTTTTTTTTCATTCAGTGGGAAGCCTGCTGACAGCTGATGACTCATCGATTGTTAAGGACGCGGCGGCCGGCCTTCCGGCCTCCTCCTTAGCAACCAGCTATATACAGTGTAAAAAATTTAATAAAAACGCAAATCGCGACAAAAACGCGGTACTTGCGTTTTGGATGCTGGTCCATTACATGCAAAACGCTGCATTTTGCGGGGAAAAAAAGTCCCGGACCCTTTCCAAAAACGCAGAGGCACAAAAACACATTGATGTTAACATGTTCCATAGGAGCCCATGTTAAAAAAATTCCCTGCATTTCTGCAAAATGCACCAAAAAACGCATTAGTGTGAATAGAGCCTGACTGTAGAGGATGAGCTGATGGAAGTGATAAAAGTTCAGTTGGAGGTGTGATAGGCTTCCCTGAAGAGATGGGTTTTCAGGGATCACCTAAAGGCAGCCAGAGTAGGAGGTAGATGGTTAGATTGAGGTAGAGAGTTTCAGAGGATGGGAGAGGCTCCGGGGGAAGTCCTGGAGATGAGCTTGAGAGAAAGAGACCATAGAACCTAAGAGAAGGAGGTCTTGGGAGGAGTGGAGAGGACGGTTTGGGTGATATTTGGAGACAAGATTGGTGACGTAGCTCGGGGCAGAGTTGTGGACAGCTTTGTATGATGTCATTTACTATTATGAATTTAATTCGCTGGGCAATCAAAAGCGACTGTAGGGATTGGCAGAGGGGTGGCAGATACTGAATGGCTGATAAGGTAGATGAGTCTAGAAGCAGCATTCGTAATAGACTGTAGAGGGGATACCCTATGGAGAGGTAGGCTTATGAGATGGGAGTTGCAATAGTCAAGGTGAGAGATAACGAGGGAGTGAATGAGTAGCTTGGTGGTTTCATTAGTTCCTGGACCTAATCTTGTATTTATTTTTTTTCCTGACATTTTTAAAAGCTTTTGGTAAAAAGGGCATGGGGTGGACACTGTCATAAGGAACATGTACAAATGCAATTTTTTTTTTTAAATACCATTCAGTGAACAAGCAAGTTTTTTTTAATGAGGCTTAAAGGGCAACATTAAAAATGCAAAATTCCTTTAACCACTTCCCGCCCGGTCAATGGCAGATTGACGTCCGGGAAGTGGTTCGGTTATCCTGACTGGGCGTCATATGACGTCCAGCAGGATAACAGCCGCCGCGTGCCTGTGGGGGCGCGCATTGCGGCGATTGGTGGTGCGGTGTGTGAGTCTGACACACCGCAACACTGATCTCGGTAAAGAGCCTCCGGCTGATCTTGATGTAAACAGGAAGAGCCGTTGATCGGCTTTTCCTCACTCGCATCTGACAGACGCAAGTAGAGGAGAGCCGATCAGCGGCTCTTCTTACAAGTGGGGGGTTCGCGCTGATTGTTTATCAGCGCAGCCCGCCCTCGGATGCCCACATTGGACAACTAGGATGCCGCCCAGGACCACCAGGGAAGCACCTAACATGTGGATGGCCAGGTAAGTCCCCCATGGCCATCCACATGTACAAATATATGCATAACATATGCCAATCAGTGCCCACAAATGAGTACTGACTGGCACTATCATGGCACGAACAAAATTTGTGATGCCCAGCAATGCCACCCACCAGTGTCATCAGTGCCCACCTATCAGTGCCTGTCAGTGCCACCCATCAGTGCCGCCTATGAGTGCCCATCAGTGCCGCCTATGAGTGCCCATCAGTGCCGCCTCATCAGTGCCGCCTCATCAGTGCCGCCTCATTAGTGCCGCCTCATTAGTGCCGCCTTATTAGTGCCGCCTTATTAGTGCCGCCTCATTAGTGCCGCCTCATTAGTGCCGCCTCATTAGTGCCGCCTCATTAGTGCCACCTCATAGGTGACCGTCAGTGCAGCCATATCAGTGACCGTCAGTGCAGCCATATCAGTGACCGTCAGTGCAGCCATATCAGTGACCGTCAGTGCAGCCATATCAGTGACCGTCAGTGCAGCCATATCAGTGACCGTCAGTGAAGAAGAAAAGGTACTTATTTACATTTTTTACAGAAACAAAGAAAAACATTTTTTTTTTTAAAATTTTCGCTATTTTTTTTATTTGTTGCGCAAAAAATAAAAATAGCAGAGGTGATCAAATACCACAAAAAAAAAGCTCTATTTGCGGGAACAAAATGATAAAAAAATTGTTTGGGTACAGTGTAGCATTACCGCGCAATTGTCATTCAAACTGCGACAGCGCTGAAAGTTGAAAATTGGCCTGGGCAGGAAGGTGTATAAGTCCCTGGTATTGACGTGGTTAAACATGCTTGAGGGTTGCATTAAACCTGCCTGTGAAGTGGCACACCTGTAGGATGTACTAAAGCAAAAGTGACCTTTAAAAAAAAAAAAAATACTGCCATTATTAGTTCTGATCCCCAGCTTGCCTATGTTTGTAACCTGAGCAGCCAAGGGACATCATTGACCATATACAATCGATGACATCTGTCAGAATTCCTGGCCATTTGTTTTTTACACTGGAACTTTTTTCATGAAGGAGTAACAAGGGGTATGATGGATGCCACTTGACGTAGGGGTGGGGGGATTTCTGGAGGAGCCCTTATTTCAAAGGGGGCTTTCAAATGTTTTGCCCCCTTTCCATTAGACCCATACATCCACTGAGCTCTTTTCCTCCACAACATGGGGATAAGGTGCCTTACCAGAGTGGACTTGTTTGGCAAGAATCCCGCCTAATGTTTATGGTATGTGGCCTTGTATAGTGGGGGTCTAAGCTCGTTTCCCTCCCGATCTGGTCAGCCAAGGGTCTGGTATGGATTTTGGAGTGGGGTGGGGGCATATTTGTGTGTGTGTGTTTTCATATCCATACAGAACCATTGGACCATGCGCCATAACAACAAACGATGGCACGGCTCTGAGCAGCAAGTTGTCTTTTGGTGAAAGTAGTGATATCTCCCACGAAATAAACATCATCTAGCAGCAGCGCCTGTAGGTTCGAAAGGCAGGCAAACTGGCCAAATATGGCCATGTAGTTCACCTGTTCCGTAAATTGCGAACAGCTTGGGTTTTGGATCAAACTCCTAGCCGACCGAAGCTCATCTCTAGTGATAACGTTGAACCGGAGTGTCTGTGGTGTTTTTTTTTTTTTTTGGCCAGACTGGAGACATGTTATGGCTTTTAATAAATTTCTGAGTCTTAGAAAAAATGTGCCCTGTGTCAGAAAGATGTATCGCATAAAAAAAAGTCCTGGGAATAAATTACTGGGCTGAAAACAAATTAATAAACAAACTAAATCATTAAACAATTTAAAGTGGAGTTCCACCCTAAAAAAAAAAAAAAAAAAAAATATTCACAAAAAAACTGAAGAGGCGGCACGTTGCGGGCGGTATTACCGCGGTGTCCCATTGCTTTCAATGGGAAGGAGCGGTGTAGGAGCGGTAGACACACCGCTTCTCTCACCGCTCCAAAGATGCGGCTTGCAGGAGATTTTTTTTCCCTCCCGCCAGCGCATCGCCTCAGTGTGAAAGCCCTCGGGCTTTCACATTGAGAATGCTGGGGCAGGATTATTTCAGGCGTTATTTATGCGCTATTTTTAGCGCTAAAACGCCTGAAATACGCCTCTGTGTGAAAGGGGCCTAATGAAACCCACAATCCCACACAGAAATGTGTTCGGTTAGGCCCCTTTCACACTGAGGCGTATTTCAGGCGTTTTTGCGCTAAAAATAGCGCATAAATAACGCCTGAAATACTCCTGCCCCAGCATTCTCAATGTGAAAGCCCAAGGGGCTTTCACACTGAGGCGGTGCGCTGGCAGGAGACAAAAAAATCTCCTGCAAGCCGCATCCTTTGGAGCGGTGAAGGAGCGGTGTGTATACCGCTCCTTTACCGCTCCTTGCCATTGAAATCAATGGTACACCGCGGTAATACAGCCCGAAAACCGCGGCTAACCCTTTTTCGGCCGCTAGCGGGGGTTAAAACCGCACCGCTAGCGGCCGCATATCGCGGTAAAACACGACGGTATAGGGCGCTGAAAATCGCGCCGCTATACCGTCACTGCATATGCCCGCCCCAGTGTGAAAGGGGCCTTTGAGAAAATATTTCCATCCTGCTCCTTCAAATGTTCTCATTACTGCGGTCAAAAATGAATGCCAATGCCAATTTTACTAAACAAAAAAAAAAATAATTATTGTATAAAATAAAAAAAAAGGAAATGAATGCCAATTCCACTACCAACTTTAAAACCTAAATTAATGTTCCCTAAAACAGAAGGGTGTGTGGGGGGTCGGGGGAGACATGCAGACAGCTGGAACCAGTGGTGGCCCAAAAACATTGTTAGCGGGGTATTGAAATTTATGCTCTGGAAGCTTCTTGTTTGCAGAGGATACTTTACTTTAATTGAGGAATATCAGAACATGTCTTGCAGCATGAGAAACCTAAAACAGGAACAAGGAGGATACATCTATATACACAGAGAGAGATAACACTTCCTTTGAATACATTACCATAGATACACACTACAGTGCCAACTGCTGGATAGATGGGTATAATGTACAGTGGAACCTCGGATTACCAGCATAATCCGTTCCAGGAGAATGCTCGTAATCCAAAGTACTCGCATATCAAAGCGAGTTTCCCCATTGAAGTCCATGGAAACGAAAATAATTAGTTCTGCATTGACTTCAATGGTATGCAATACCGCATGCGGCCAGAGGCGGGGGGTGCCGGAGAGCCTCGGAAACGGCCGAGGACAGTTCGGCTGACCTCGGCAAACCTCGGAAGGACTTCCTTTCCGAGGTTTGTCAAGGTCAGCCGAACTGTCCTCGGGCCTTTCCGCCCGTTTCCGAACGCCGCAGATCGGCGCCATTCAGCTTCGGCGCCCCCCCAAGCCTCAGGCCAAACGCGGTACTGCACCCACTTTGGCCTAAATCCTGCTCATTTTGCGAGACAACACTCACAAACCGAGTTAGGATTTTGGCAAATATAGCGCTCGTATTGCGAAACGCTCGTTAACCGCGCAATCCGAGGTTCCACTGTATGTAGTTCATAGTACAAAGCATTGCTGTTGCTCTTCCAACAAACTCTCACTAAATGAGGGCGGGGGGGAAATGTCAATCTGCAGAAAAACAAATGCATTCCTCGGTCCGAATGTACCAACTTTCAAATGTCAACATGTGAGACCTAGGAGGGAAGCAAAGCATTGAGATGTAATGATTTGCTATTAGCATAGGTGTGCGCACAGGGTGTGCCAGGTGTGCCCAGGCACACCCTAATCACCCTGTGCAGAACAGATTCCCCCTACTGACCTGGCTCCCTCTCCTTCCCCCACAGCACTGCCGGCTTCCCTCCTCTCCCACCGATTTGTTGCTGTGGATGTTTTAGGACGAGTGGGGGAAGGGGCCAGTAAATATTCCATTTACCAGCCCCTTCCCTTTCTGAATGAACATCGTGAGTGATCGGTAGAGTGTGTTTGAGCTTTGGGGTGCACACCCTAATGCCAAAGGCTGCGCACACCTATGGCTATTAATTAACAACTTTTTTTTTTAAATCGTCCCCAAGTTCTGCATCATGGAGCCCCTCTGGTAAAGCTGATACCTCAGTATATTTATGGTGGGAACTGTCCTGCAATTTTTTGTAAACCTTTTTTTTTTTTTTTCCCACATGTAGATTGAATACAGATTTAAAAACTATGGACCAGGAGCCCGATACATCTACTTCCAGCATGGGGGAAAAGACACCCAGTTCTGGGCCGGCTGGTACGGCATTCGAGTGACCAACAGCAGCGTCACCATTGACCCAGGAGACCTCAGCACGTAGCACAGGAACCTGTGCGGACATTGTTAGAATATATATGTTCTATGATAACATACTATATCCCTGTGTACTGTTATAATAAGTATGTATCTTTTAATAGCGAAGGGACACAATCATTGATCCATTTATCACTACAGATGTACGAGATCGAGTCACCAGAATGGAAGAAATGGGACGTTTGTTAGGTGTATATTTCTCTGCAGCGCAAACCAACCTCCTTGATACATGTTTGGTATAATTTATCATAATTCAGTTCTTCTGTGAGCTGGACAATGTCTAATGTCATTTTAGTGATTTGTCAGTTAGAAAAAAAAAAAAAAAAAAAACATTAAAAGAAAAGAATATGTGTTGTCACCTCTGAGACCACATTAAACGGATGTCCAATAAAACGCAACAAATGCTTTGTACTACCCCCAAGATTACTTCATGGAATTTTTATTTATTTTTAAACGGAGTTCCAGATTTTATTGCACAGTTACACTGATCCAACTTTGACCAATGTAAGTTGGCATACGCAGGGCCGGTGCTGGACTATTTGGCGCCCTAGGCAAGACCAGCTACTTGCGCTGTGTTTTTTAAATTTTTTTTATTGTAGCACTTTTTTATTATTTCACTGTGTGCCATTATAAAAAAATATAATGGTGGTGGAAGTGGCCACAGTGGCGAAACACCAGGGCCCGATGGCAAGTGCGACCTTTGCAGAGACTGCAAAACATACTACAGGAGAGGGTCAGAGACTGCAAAACATACTACAGGAGAGGGTCAGAGACTGCAAAACATACTACAGGAGTGGGTCAGAGGCTGCAGACGTACTACAGGAGAGGGTCAGAGGCTGCAGACGTACTACAGGAGAGGGTCAGAGACTGCAAAACATACTACAGGAGAGGGTCAGAGACTGCAAAACGTACTACAGGAGTGGGTCAGAGGCTGCAGACGTACTACAGGAGAGGGTCAGAGGCTGCAGACGTACTACAGGAGAGGGTCAGAGGCTGCAGACGTACTACAGGAGAGGGTCAGAGGCTGCAGACGTACTACAGGAGAGGGTCAGAGGCTGCAGATGTACTACAGGAGAGGATCAGAGGCTGCAGATGTACTACAGGAGAGGATCAGAGGCTGCAGATGTACTACAGGAGAGGATCAGAGGCTGCAGATGTACTACAGGAGAGGATCAGAGGCTGCAGATGTACTACAGGAGAGGATCAGAGGCTGCAGATGTACTACAGGAGAGGGTCAGAGGCTGCAGACGTACTTCAGGAGAGGATCAGAGGCTGCTGATGTACTACAGGAGAGGGTCAGAGGCTGCAGATGTACTACAGGAGTGGGTCAGAGGCTGCAGACGTACTACAGGAGAGGGTCAGAGGCTGCAGACGTACTACAGGAGAGGGTCAGAGACTGCAGACGTACTACAGGAGAGGGTCAGAGACTGCAGACGTACTACAGGAGAGGGTCAGAGACTGCATACGTACTACAGGAGAGGGTCAGAGGCTGCAGACGTAC